>JBBGZY010000320.1:5035000-6235000 GCA_037952925.1 Lithobates clamitans
CTCATTTGTGAGCGCCTATTTGGGGAAACAATCCATAAGGGGCTGCAGGGCACGCTAACCAAAAACACCCAACTACATGAGGCAGCCCCCCCCCCCTCCTCCTCCTCCTCCTCCTCCTCCTCCTCCTCCTCCTGCCACAACTGAAACACCAGAGCCACAGCCTCAAAAGAAGGCTACAGGGAAGGCTACAGGGAAGGCTGCAGGGAAGGCTGCAGGGAAGGCTGCAGGGCAGCGTGGAGGAAAGGCTGCAGGGAAGAGAAGAAAGTGATGACCTGGGTTCAGTCTGGTCTGACAGAAGACGCAGGCTGTTGTAGGACCACAGTCTGGGGACATCTAGATCATCTGCTGGTGCTGTTGATCTCTGGGATTCTTGGACCAGATTGTGCTTCCTCTTATATGGACTCCTCAAGATCCCAATTTTCTTGTACACCGACTTTTTCCAGCGTTGACTTCCTCTTTATTTTATTTTGACCATGAATAAATGGATCTTTTTTGAGTTTAGCAAAAGACTTTTATGTGTTTTCTTTTAAATCATTGATTTTACACACAATGTTAAATTAACAAGGGACAACAATCTCATTGAGTTTTAAAAAAACACACCAAAAATACATTACTAATGTTAAGAATGTTCAAGTGGTAAGTCTTGAAAAAAAAAAATATACATAAACAAAAACGGTGCTTTGGGTTAACTTTATCTAAAAATTAAAAAATAATCACTAGAAAAAAAATAAAAAAGAATAATGGGTTCTTTGTGGTAACTTTACAAACCTAAAAAAAAAAAAAAAAAAAAGGGAAAAAGTATTATTAGTATGGAAACATTGTTTATAAAAAGCATACTATATCATTCATGAGATCAAAGAGAAAAAGAATTCAGAAATCAGTTTGGGAGAACTCTGATTATGAACAGCAAAACACCTTCGTTCTTTAGAGCATTCGTAAAGAAGAAATAAAATGCGCTGCATTCAACGATCACAGATTTTGCAGCGTGATGAATGTGCTACCTACAATACGAACACTAGTTTTACTAGACCGAGTGCTTCCGTTTAGTTTTTGCTTATGAGCATGCGTCGTTTTTTTGTCCGTAGGACTAGCATACAGACGAGCGGACTTCGGGGTCCGTCGTAGTTACGACGTAAAGATTTGAAGCATGTTTCAAATCTAAAGTACGTCGGATTTGAGGCTAAAAAAGTACGTTGAAAGTCCGAAGCAGCCCACACACGATCGGATTACCAGCCAGCTTTAGTCCGTCAGCGTCCGTTGGACTTTTGTAGACGAAAAGTCCGACCGTGTGTACGCGGCATCAGAGTTTATTCCGACGGCAAAACTGGTCGTGTGTACAGGGCATAAGTGTGCCAAACATTATAGAGAAAAAAATAAATAAAGAGAAGTCTGCAAACACTACAAAAAAAAAGAAAAAAAGAAAAACATTTTTGGAAGGAAATGTTTCACTGGGTTACCACAAGTTTAAATAAAGATCAGAATTCCTTCAAATAGTCACTGTAGTCAAAAAAGAAGAAGAAAATAATTCATAACACCTATACTGACCGCTGTGTACCTGTCAAAATCCTTTTTTTTCTGATCAGCAATCCTTTGCTTCAATGTCTGATACAATATACTGTAGCTGCTTTAACCACCTCAGCTCTGGAAAGTTTTACACCCTTTATGACCAGGCAATATTTTGCTATTTAGCACTGTGCTATTTTAACTGTTAATTACACAGTCATGCAGTGCTGTACCCAAACAATATTAATACAATATTTATATCATTTTTTTTACACAAAGAGAGCTTTCTTTATGTGGTATTTGATCACCACTGGGTATTTTATTTTTAATTATATAAACGAAAAAAAAACCCAAAAATTTTGAACCCCCCTCCCCAGTATTTTTTACTTTTCTGCTATAAAACATATCCAATAAATATAATAAATATTGAAAAAATGAAATTTCTTCATAAATTCAGTCTGAAATGTATTCTGCTACATGTCTTTGGTAATAAAAATCCCAATAAGTGTATATTGTTTGTTACATAGTTTGTCGGGTTGAAAAAAGACACAAGTCCATCTAGTTCAACCAAAAAAATAATAATAATAATACAATCCCTTATACACAAACCTATAACCACAGTTGATCCGGAGGAAGGCAAAAAAACCCCAGCAAAGCATGATCCAATTTGTTACTGCAGGGGAAAAAATTCCTTTCTGATCCCCCAAGAGGCCCTCGTATTTTCCTCAAATTTACCTATAAATGTTAGTACCCAGTTATATTCTGTATATTTAGGAAAGAATACAGGCCTTTTTTAAAACAATCTACTGAGCTTTAGAATCACCTCTAGAGGGAGTCAATTCCACTTTTTCACAGCTCTTATGCCGCATACACACAAGCAGACTTTTCGTCCGGACTGGTCCGAGGGTCTATCCGACAGACTTTCGACGGACTTCCAACGGACTTTCCGAATGAACGGACTTGCCTACACACAACCACACCAAAGTCCGACGGATTTGTACGTGATGACGTATGACCGAACTAAAATAAGGAAGTTGATAGCCAGTAGCCAATAGCTGCCCTAGCGTCGGTTTTAGTCGGTTGGACTAGCATACAGACGAGCGGATTTTTCGCCTGGACTCGAGTCCGTCGGAAAGATTTGAAACATGTTTTATTTCTAGGTCCGTTAGACTTTTGGGGAAAAAAAGTCACACGATCGAATTGTCCGATGGAGTCCGGTCCACCGGACCAGGTCTGCCGGAAAGTCTGCTCCTGTGTACGCGGCATTGCTGTGAAGAAGCCTTTCCATATTTGGAGATGAAATTTTTTTTCCTCTAGACTTAAAAGAGTGCCCCCTTGTCCTCTGTGATGGCCCTACAGTGAATAACTCAACACCAAGTTCACTACATGGACCACTTATGTATTTGGACATGTTGAGCATATCCCCCGTAAATCTGCTCTTCTCAAGAGGGAATAGATTCAGTTCCTCTAATCTTTCCTCATAGCTGAGCTCCTCCATGCCTCATATCAGTTTGGTTGCCCTTCTCTGCACTTTCTCCAGTTCCCCAATATCCTTTTTGAGAACTGGTGCCCAAAACTGAAGTGCTTATTCCAGATGAGGTCTTACTAATGATTTGTACAGAGGCAAAATGATATGTCTCTTAATACAAGAAAGGACTTTGCTCGCTTTGGAAACCGCAGCTTGGCATTGCATGCTATTATTAAGCTTATGATCTACCAAAACCCTCAGATCCTTCTCCACTACGGATTCCCCCAGTTGTACTACCCCTAGTATGTATGATGCATGCATATTCTTAGCCCCCAAGTGCATACATTTACATTTATCAACAATGTCAGAATTTCAATTCAGAACTAAACCAACTGCACATGTCTAAAAACAACTCTCAGAATAGAGTATTGGAGGAAGCATGTTGTCTTCTCTATATACAGTACAAGGTATGTTTTGAATGAGTAAGGAGGCGTGGTTTCATGTTTTTAGAACTATAGAGAATCTTCTGACTCTTCACAACATCACCTGCACCACTCTCCCTGGTACTGTTATCTTTCTGAATTTAGCAATAATGTTCCAAATGTGGACAGAAGTAACAAGGAAAGAAAAAATGTATAGACTTTTAGGCTTGGCCCTGCTCCCCTCAAACTCTTTGGCCCTAGATCCACAGTTACCTTTATGATAACTACAGTCCTGCTTAGTTCCTTCTCAGATATTTCTTCAAGGTGCTATTATTCAGCTCTGGTCCTTGGAAGCAATTACTAGAACATGTTAACCAGATTTCAAGGTGAAACCACATACAGTACATGTCAATAACACCCTAAGGACAACATCACACCGTTGATTCCACTACTGTCAACACTTTGCCTCACTAGACTCACTAGTATGCAATTGCCACTTTCCCCAAAGAGAAGCTGCTCCATTGCTGGCACAAGATCTCAATAAAGCCAGCAGAGATGTAGCTATACCTCACTGTCTAGTTTCTCTGTGCTCTGGCTTTTGCACATTATACTTGTATTCTGTGTATGACTTCCCATGTATGGACCCCAGCTTCTGCCCTGACCCCGGCTTGTTTTCTGGTTCTCCTTCAGTCCCCTGCCATCTGTACTCTGCACACACGAGTGTTTGCATCTTCAGCTGGGCCAACCTTGGGAATGTGACCTGGTTTCAGTCTGCCTCCAGTCCATCCCCACCATCAGGGGCCCTGGTGAATAAGCAGGCTGAGACCTAAATTCCACACCCTGTGGAACCCCAAATTGGCCTTTTACAAGGGCTCACTTCCACAGGAACCTGACACTTACTAGTTTTGGCACAGAGGGAGCAACACTGCAAGTGGGCAGGGCAAGTGCTAACCACTTGTATCATGTTCCATGTTTCATTCTGTGAATTGGATTGGAAAACATGCATTGGGTAGCTTTACAAAAAAGTCTCACAGCATGATTTCATGTAATTTCGTGGATGTTTTGTGCTTTTAGCAATTACAACCTAATTGTGATTTGAATTGTATATATTTTCCCATGAGTTTGATCAGTTTTGTGTGTTTTTTTTACAGCCGCAAGCAATTTTGAATGATATTTTTTCCTTTAGAAATGTCATTTTGCTGCGGTACTGTAATAAACATCGGAAAGATGTGATACTTTACAGGCAGAGTAAGTGGACCCCCCAGGCACAACATTTAAAGGAATATTTCATTTTTATTGTTTCACTTTAACCACTTGCCGACCGCCTCACGCCTATATACGTGAGCAGAGCGGCACGGGCAGGCAAAATCACGTACCTGGAACGTGATTGCCTTCCCGCGGGTGGGGGGTCCGATCGGACCCCCCCCCCGGTGCCAGCTGCGGTCGGCATTTGGTTGGGAGTGATGAGAGACGAGGGGGAGGACATCCGATCGTGCCCCCCCCCCTCGCGATCGCTCCCAGCCAATGAGAAACATCCCCTGCCTCTGTATAGTACACAGAGGCAGAGGATGTGATGTCATCTCTCCTCGGCTGGCCAGTTTCCGTTCCGGCGCCGAGGAGAGATGACATGTAAGTGCACCAACACACACACACAACACAGTAGAACATGCCAGGCATACATTACACCCCCGATCCCCCCCGATCGCCCCCCAATCCCCCCCCAATCACCCCCCCCCCTGTCACAAACTGACACCAAGCAGGTTTTTTTTTTTTTTTTTTCCTGATTACTGCATAGTGTCAGTTTGTGACAGTTAGCAGTGGTAGGACAGTTAGTATTAGCCCCCTGTAGGTCTAGGGTACCCCCCTTACCCCCCCTAAAAAAGTTTTAACCCCTTGATCACCCCCCCTCACCAGTGTCGCTAAGCGATCATTTTTCTGATCGCTGTATTAGTGTCGCTGGTGATGCTAGTTAGGGACGTAAATATTTAGGTTCGCCGTCAGTGTTTTATAGCGACAGGGACCCCCATATACTACCTAATAAATGTTTTAACCCCTTGATTGCCCCCTAGTTAACCCTTTCACCACTGATCACCATATAACCGTTACGGGTGACGCTGGTTAGTTCGTTTATTTTTTATAGTGTCAGGGCACCCGCCGTTTATTACCGAATAAAGGTTTAGCCCCCTGTAGGTCTAGGGTACCCCCCTTACCCCCCCTAATAAAGTTTTAACCCCTTGATCACCCCCTGTCGCCAGTGTCGCTAAGCGATCATTTTTCTGATCGCTGTATTAGTGTCGCTGGTGACGCTAGTTAGGGACGTAAATATTTAGGTTCGCCGTCAGTGTTTTATAGCGACAGGGACCCCCATATACTATCTAATAAATGTTTTAACCCCTTGATGGCCCCCTAGTTAACCCTTTCACCACTGATCACCATATAACCGTTACGGGTGACGCTGGTTAGTTCGTTTTATTTTTTATAGTGTCAGGGCACCCGCCGTTTATTACCGAATAAAGGTTTAGCCCCCTGATCGCCCGGCGGTGATATGCGTCGCCCTAGGCAGCGTCAGATTAGCGCCAGTACCGCGAACACCCATGCACGCACCGTACACCTCCCTTAGTGGTATAGTATCTGAACGCATCAATATCTGATCCGATCAGATCTATACTAGCGTCCCCAGCAGTTTAGGGTTCCCAAAAACGCAGTGTTAGCGGGATCAGCCCAGATACCTGCTAGCACCTGCGTTTTGCCCCTCCGCCCGGTCCAGCCCACCCAAGTGCAGTATCGATCGATCACTGTCACTTTTTTTTGTAGCGTTTTGGTGAACTGGCAAGCACCAGCGGCGTAGTACACCCCGGTCGTAGTCAAACCAGCACTGCAGTAACACTTGGTGACGTGGCGAGTCCCATAAGTGCAGTTCAAGCTGGTGAGGTGGCAAGCACAAGTAGTGTCCCGCTGCCACCAAAAAGACAAACACAGGCCCGTCGTGCCCATAGTGCCCTTCCTGCTGCATTCGCCAATCCTAATTGGGAACCCACCGCTTCTGCAGCGCCCGTACTTCCCCCATTCACATCCCCAACCAAATGCAGTTGGCTGCATGAGAGGCATTTATATATCCTCCCGAGTACCCCTACCCAACGAACCCCCCCAAAAAAGATGTTGTGTCTGCAGCAAGCGCGGATATAGACGTGACACCCGCTATTATTGTCCCTCCTGTCCTGACAATCCTGGTCTTTGCATTGGTGAATGTTTTGAACGCTACCATGCACTAGTTGAGTATTAGCGTAGGGTACAGCATTGCACAGACTAGGCACACTTTCACAGGGTCTCCCAAGATGCCATCATATTTTGAGAGACCCGAACCTGGAACCGGTTACAGTTATAAAAGTTACAGTTACAAAAAAAAATTGTAAAAAAAAAAAAAACACAAACAAAAATAAAAAAAAATAGTTGTCGTTTTATTGTTCTCTCTCTCTCTATTCTCTCTCTATTGTTCTGCTCTTTTTTACTGTATTCTATTCTGCAATGTTTTATTGTTATTATGTTTTATCATGTTTGCTTTTCAGGTATGCAATTTTTTATACTTTACCGTTTACTGTGCTTTATTGTTAACCATTTTTTTGTCTTCAGGTACGCCATTCACGACTTTGAGTGGTTATACCAGAATGATGCCTGCAGGTTTAGGTATCATCTTGGTATCATTCTTTTTAGCCAGCGGTCGGCTTTCACGTAAAAGCAATCCTAGCGGCTAATTAGCCTCTAGACTGCTTTTACAAGCAGTGGGAAGGAATGCCCCCCACCGTCTTCCGTGTTTTTCTCTGGCTCTCCTGTCTCAACAGGGAACCTGAGAATGCAGCCGGTGATTCAGCCAGCTGACCATAGAGCTGATCAGAGACCAGAGTGGCTCCAAACATCTCTATGGCCTAAGAAACCGGAAGCTACGAGCATTTTATGACTTAGATTTCGCCGGATGTAAATAGCGCCATTGGGAAATTGGGGAAGCATTTTATCACACCGATCTTGGTGTGGTCAGATGCTTTGAGGGCAGAGGAGAGATCTAGGGTCTAATAGACCCCAATTTTTTCAAAAAAGAGTACCTGTCACTACCTATTGCTATCATAGGGGATATTTACATTCCCTGAGATAACAATAAAAATGATTTAAAAAAAAAAAATGAAAGGAACAGTTTAAAAATAAGATAAAAAAGCAAAAAAAAATAAAGAAAACAAAAAAAAAAAAAAAGCATCCCTGTCCCCCCTGCTCTCGCGCTAAGGCGAACGCAAGCGGCGGTCTGGCGCCAAATGTAAACAGCAATTGCACCATGCATGTGAGGTATCACCGCGAAGGTCAGATCTAGGGCAGTAATTTTAGCAGTAGACCTCCTCTGTAAATCTAAAGTGGTAACCTGTAAAGTGGTAACCAGTGGGCGGCACAGTGGTGCAGTGGTTAGCACTCTCGCCTAGCAGTAAAAAAGGGTCGCTGGTTCGAATCCCAACCACGACACTACCTGCCTGGAGTTTGCATGTTCTCCCTGTGCCTGCGTGGGTTTCCTCCGGGTACCCCGGTTTCCTCCCACACTCCAAAGACATGCTGGTAGGTTAATTGGCTTCTGTCCAAAATTGGCCCTAGTATATGAATGGGGACCTTGGATTAAGGGTAAGGATTGATGTGAGTGTGCGATGTTCAGGGTTAGGGACAAGGGTCAGGGTTGTAGACCCACACTCACTCAGGTTGAACTGGATGGACTGGTGTCTTTATTCAACCTTACTAACTATGTAACTAGCTTTTAAAGGCTTTTAAAAATGTATTAATTTTGTTGCCACTGCACGTTTGTGCGCAATTTTAAAGCATGTCATATTTGGTATCCATGTACTCGGCCTAAGATCATCTTTTTTATTTCATCAAACATTTGGGCAATATAGTGTGTTTTAGTGCATTAAAATTTAAAAAAGTGTGTTTTTTCCCCAAAAAATGCGTTTGAAAATCGCTGCGCAAATACTGTGTGAAAAAAAAAAAATGAAACACCCACCATTTTAATCTGTAGGGCATTTGCTTTAAAATAATATATAATGTTTGGGGGTTCAAAGTAATTTTCTTGCAAAAAAAAATAATTTTTTCATGTAATCAAAAAGTGTCAGAAAGGGCTTTGTCTTCAAGTGGTTAGAAGAGTGGGTGATGTGTGACATAAGCTTCTAAATGTTGTGCATAAAATGCCAGGACAGTTCAAAACCCCCCCAAATGACCCCATTTTGGAAAGTAGACACCCCAAGCTATTTGCTGAGAGGCATGTCGAGTCCATGGAATATTTTATATTGTGACACAAGTTGCGGGAAAGAGACAAATTTTTTTTTTTTTTTTTTTTTTTTGCACAAAGTTGTCACTAAATGTTATATTGCTCAAACATGCCATGGGAATATGTGAAATTACACCCCAAAATAAATTCTGTTGCTTCTCCTGAGTACGGGGATACCACATGTGTGGGACTTTTTGGGAGCCTAGCCGCGCACGGGACCCCGAAAACCAAGCACCGCCTTCAGGCTTTCTAAGGCCGTAAATTTTTGATTTCACTCTTCACTGCCTATCACAGTTTCGGAGGCCATGGAATGCCCAGGTGGCACAAACCCCCCCCCAAATTACCCCATTTTGGAAAGTAGACAGCCCAAGCTATTTGCTGAGAGGTATAGTGAGTATTTTGCAGACTTCACTTTTTGTCACAAAGTTTTGAAAATTGAAAAAAGAAAAAAAAAATTTTTTTTCTGGTCTTTCTTCATTTTCAAAATCAAATGAGAGTTGCAAAATACTCACCATGCCTCTCAGCAAATAGCTTGGGGTGTCTACTTTCCAAAATGGGGTCATTTGGGGGGGGGGTTTGTGCCATCTTGGCATTTTATGGCCTTCAAAACTGTGATAGGTAGTGAGGAGTGAAATCAAAAATGTATGCCCTTAGAAATCCTGAAGGTGGTGCTGGGTTTTCGGGGCCCCGTACGCGGCTAGGCTCCCAAAAAGTGCCACACATGTGGTATCCCCGTACTCAGGAGAAGCAGCTGAATGTATTTTGGGGTGCAATTCCACATATGCCCATGGCCTGTGTGAGCAATATATCATTTAGTGACAACTTTTTGTAAATTTTTTTTTTTTTTTTTGTCATTATTCAATCACTTGGGACAAAAAAATAAATATTCAATGGGCTCAACATGCCTCTCAGCAATTTCCTTGGGGTGTCTACTTTCCAAAATGGGGTCATTTGGGGGGGTTTTGTACTGCCCTGCCATTTTAGCACCTCAAGAAATGACATAGGCAGTCATAAACTAAAAGCTGTGTAAATTCCAGAAAATGTACCCTAGTTTGTAGACGCTATAACTTTTGCGCAAACCAATAAATATACGCTTATTGACATTTTTTTTACCAAAGACATGTGGCCGAATACATTTTGGCCTAAATGTATGACTAAAATTTAGTTTATTGGATTTTTTTTATAACAAAAAGTAGAAAATATCATTTTTTTTCAAAATTTTCAGTCTTTTTCCGTTTATAGCGCAAAAAATAAAAACGGCAGAGGTGATCAAATACCATCAAAAGAAAGCTCTATTTGTGGGAAGAAAAGGACGTAAATTTCGTTTGGGTAGAGCATTGCATGACCGCGCAATTAGCAGTTAAAGCGACGCAGTGCCGAATTGTAAAAAGTGCTCTGGTCAGGAAGGGGGTAAATCCTTCCGGGGCTGAAGTGGTTAAGCATTATTAAAATCACTTCTCCTGAAAAAAATGGTTGTTTTTTTGGCACATACACCTCAGTGCGGGGATAATAAAATTAAAACACGGAGGGGGGTTTATTTACCAAAGGCAAATCCACTTTGCACTACAAATGCAGTCGCATTTTCCGATGAAAAAATCTCATCGGTCTTTTGCGGGCCGAAATTCTGACCATGTGTACGCGCCATTAGGGGTTGGTTTACTAAAGGCAAATCCACTTTGTACCACAAGTGCACTGCAAGTGCACGTGGAAGTGCAGTCACTTTAGATCTGAGGGGAAGATCTGAAATGAGGTGAAGCTCTGCTGATGTTATCATCCAATCATGTGCAAGCTAAAATACTGTTTTTGATTTTACTGGCATGTCCCCCTCAGATCTACAGAGACTGCTCTTCCAAGTGCACTTCCAAGTATTATGGAAGATGAAATAAAACTAAAAGTGAAAAGTTAGAAAAAAAGGAGGGGGGGAAGGAATAAGGAAAAGTTAGAAAAAAAGAAAAGTGAAAAGAAAGAGAATAGTGTCCAACAACACTCCCGTCAACCCATGTGCTTTTATCATAACATGACTATCATAGCAAGTTTGGTGCCCCAGTGGCATACATCTTCCTGCCCATTATTCTTTGGGGGCATCAGCCTTCCGCCATCAGCCCTGCTTTTCACAGTAAGATTAACTGCAACTTGTATGCATTCTACACTTGACCCTCAGAACAATTTTGATTGGATTATGCTACCTATTACTGCAAACTGATAGTCAACTGAGTGATAAATATTGATCTGGCATTTATTTATGAAATTAAGATTTATTTGCCAAAACTGATCTTTATTGGACAAGACAATTAAAGATGCAGCAGTTTTCATTTTCTCAAGCTACTACATTTGGAAGAACCTTTTTATTTTACTTAATGTGAATGTAATGTATCTTGGTATGCATGAAAATCACACCCACCACACCATTTCTGTATTATGCGGCTGACATGCAGTGGATGAAAGGTACACAGAGATTCATTGTGAATACATGATTTTTTGTGACACATCAACATTTTCTTATGCTGTTTGAGCTCCATTATACATGCTTCTCCTAGGCCAGCTATATATATAACAGTGTTTGCCAAATGTGTGGTTGTTTTTTTGTTTTTTTTGTACTTTGCATAATAAATCTTTTTACAAGTACTAACATTTCCCTACCAAGAAAATCATAAATTTGCAAAACAGAAGTAATGGTGCCAGATGATACCTCACTTCACTTGTCATATTAGCCATTATACCCAGTTATGGCAATGTGCTCAGTGGCATAAGCTGATGACCTGGAAATTCCCCTTCCCAATGTTCCCTGTGTTTTTTGACAGCTGTTCTCCAGGGATCCTGCTTACTTCCCAACTAGCAAGGAAACCTGGTAGGGGAGTAAAATGTAACTAGGTATCATTTGAATTATCTTTTAAAGCATCATTTGAGTTGGTCCCATTGAGTTAAAGTGGTAGTAAAGGCTTTAAAAAAACAAACAAAAGCAAAAACCCTGCAAGGTACAGTAAAGGCATAATGTGCTAGTAGGCATTGCCTACTAGCACATTATGAAAGACTTACCTTGAAATGAAACCCTGTCACCGCTGCAGAGACATCTTCACCCGGTCTTCCTTCCTGGTTTGCAGGCTGCGGCCGCTTGAATGGCCCAGCCACAATTACGTCATTCTTGCGCATGCACACAGGAGTCATGGCAGCAGCACAGGGCTCTGAAGGAATGGCCGATCCTTTCAAAGCTCATGCACAGGTGACGTCACCAGCTGCTGCTCCCAAGAATATCTCCTAAACGGTGCACATTTAGGAGTTATTCATTTAACCTACAGGTAAGCTTTATTATAAAAAAATAAAAATACTGCCTTTACTACCACTTTAAGTTAGCTCTTGTGCTAGATAGCAGGCACTGTCAGATGCCTCCACGCATAAACAGTATTTCTACAGAAATTAAATGAAGCCTGAATTTCTGAAGTGCCCAAAAAATTAATTGCAAAAAGAGACTGCATGGTGACCATGTATACCAAACCCCTTACTGCTCCCTGTGCATGTACTAACCACCCATCACATTTGCTGAACAATAGGAAGGTATCGGTATATAACAAGTGCAGCGCTCACAAACTCAAAATTAAAATGATAAAAATAAATAGTAATGAAAAATAATCCTATGAATCACCAAGATTTCTCCCATCCATATATTAACCAACTCTGCTTAGCTTCCACAATCAGACAAGATTGGGCACAGTCAGGGTGGTGTGGCTATAGGCCTTTCTCCCAATGTCTATTGTTACCAGCTTTAATGTAATCAAAATGCTTTACATAAACCATGATATTGTGGTAATTTACAAAAACATAAATCAACAAAGTGCTTAAATTTAGGAATTCATATAGAGGCATATACAGCAGAAAATACACTAGGACAGAATAAAAGAGTCCCACAAGCCATGATGAGAAAATAGGATGAGCTCCTCAGGCTGTCACCATAAAACACTTGTAAAGTCTCTTAGGTGTCATTGATCATACGCAAGGCTTACCAAATAATGCGACCCTCCATATAAGAGTGGTCACATGGAGACACGAAGCGGGGCATTGCCTATAACAAAACCGCAGACTGACCTGCATAGGGCCAAAGCAGCTGGGGAGTGTCAGTGTGCCAAGGTGGAAGGTGTGGAAGCACAGGAGAGCATGGCTTATCATAGCACTACCTTTTGCATGAATAAAAATGGAGCACAGTTTGAAGTTTCTGGATATTTCACCATAACACTGTTGTAATTTGGCACAATCGTTGGACTTTTATATGGACATATTAGTGTTTACATTTTGGTGTAGAATACATGCTTCTTTTTTAGGTATTTATATATTGGTGATTAAAAAATTTTATGACACATTTGCAAAGGTGATAATTATTGAAACCAATTATTGAAACCTAGCGCCCATACACTTTTACATTTTGTTTTAACACTTGTGTTTAAAACATAGGTATATTTATGGTTTTGCAGCAGGGGTATCACTGATAATATAGATACATCTTTGGCGTAGTGATTTTAGTTGATAGATATGTACTCCTCAAGTTTGGATAATTGAGAAGGAGTCATGTCAGAATACAGAGTAGAGTGTAAATTATAAAGGGAGGAGTACAAGGTTTTGAGAACACCCCTAATATAGGGTTTGTGGGCTGCTTAAACCAGGATTGGGTATGTGGTGGAGAGTAAAATGTGTAGTCCCGGGTGTTGGGTCTGCCAAATATCGATCAGTTGGGCTTCATGAAGCAATCTGGAGATAAGTTTACAGTAATAATGGGGGACAGAAGAAGTACTGGAGGAGATGTCCAAGATCGGGTCAAAAGGGAAGTTCTTGTCTCCACCCAGGATGAGTATGCCTTGAATGACGGAGGTCAGTTGTTCTAAAATCGTTTTTAACAAAGCAGTCTTGGGAGAAATTAGGAGTATAGACTGAGGCTAGGGTAACCTTAGTGTTCTTAATGAGGCCTTTCAGAAAATGTGCTTGCTCCCCCCCCCCCTCTTGGGCATCTAGTAGTGTCCAGGGGACAGATTTAAAGATTAGGATAAAGACCCCCTTAGATTTCGCTGTTGGATTACAACAGTGGTATGCTGGTGGGAAGTAGCAATTGCAGAGGGATGGGGTTTTATGTTTCCAAATGTGCGTCTCTTGAATATAGTTGATGTGGGCTTCAGACCTTTTAATGCCTGACAGTAAGATCCTCCTTTTTTCAGGAGTATTCGGGGCAGTTGACGGGGGAAAGAGGAGAGAGGTAAGGGTAAATTAAGAGGGGCCGAGTGTAGGTCGAGAGCGGTGTAGGAAAGGGCCGAGCAATAGAGGGAAGGAAAAGAAGAAAGATGGAGAGGAGGGAACTAGCAATCAGTCGGCCTAATTGGGCAGGTGCAGGGTTTCCCAGCATTCTAAAAGAAAGCACAGAGAAATCTTTGCTGCCTAGTTGGGAGAGGGTATGACACTGGGGTTTCTGAGATGCACAGTGCGGGTTGTAGGTACGTTGTATAAACAAATGAGAAATGTACATCAACCATCAGGTAAAACTAAACAAAGCACGGGAAAAAGTGTATAAAAAATAAAAATAAACACATCATAACAGTAGAGCACCCTAGTAACCCTCGATCAAAGGGAGTGATATGTAAAAGTTTGCTATCCCGAGGTCTTTGTGCCCCAGGGCCAGACAGAGTTGCGTGGGTACCCCTGACCAGGCAGGCACAGAGGGGAAATCGAGGGTTATTCCCGGCTGTCATCACAGTTCCCAGCATCCCCTGGGTGTGGGAACATAGGTATAGTGGACATTGCTTTGGGTTTGCTGGCAGGAGAGCTCCAAGCCCCTCTGGGTCATGCAGAGATGCCTAGAGGTTGGGACAGAAAAATGGCTCTCAGCCACGGAGGGCCAAGGTACTGGCGGTCTCCACAATGCTCCTCTTTTAGTGACTTGTGACCTAAAGGAGCTGTCAGAGTAGATATTAAATGATATTCAAATTTTGGTATGTGGTAAATGATGCACTTTAGTTGTTTTGGCGCTGCATATATTAATGCTTTCAGAGTTTTCCTAGGATTGGTATGTCAGGAGATTTAGTTAAGGTATTTAACACTAACAGATAGTTTAACCACTTGCCGACTGGCTCACGCCGATATACGACGGCAGAATAGTTCTCCTGCGCAAACTGACATACCTGTGCGTCAGTCCGTAAAAGCAGGATATCGGGTGCGCATGTGCCTGCTGTGTGCTGTGGGAGCGTGCCTGCGGGTCCCTCATACTCGAAGTCCACTGGCGGCCCTCAATCGTGGCAAGGAGAGGCAGAACGGGGAACTGCCTATGTAAACCAGGCATTTCCCCATTCTGCCTCTCCCAGTGATTGGGATCAATGATCTCTGTCATGTTTCAGTAAGCCCTACAGTTAGAACACGCTAAGGGAACACACTTAACCCCTTGATCGCCCCCTAGTGTTAACCTATTCCCTGCCAGTGTCATTTTTATATTGATCAGTGAATTTTTATAGCACTGATCAATGAAATAATGTCACTGGTCCCCAAAAAGTGTAATTTGGGGTCAGCTTTGTCCGCTGCAATGTCGGAGTCCGGCCAAAAATTTGCAGATCGCCGGCATTACCAATAAAAACAATAAAAAATATAAAAGTCCCTAAATCGATCCCGTAGTTTTTAGACGCGATAACTTTTGCGCAAACCAATCAATATACGCCTATTGCAATTTTTTTTACCAATAATATGTAGAAGAATCTATATCGGCCTAAACTGGTGAAAAAAATTAGTTTTTTTTTTTATATATATTTTTTGGATATGTATTATAGAAAGTAAAAAAAATTTTTTCAAAATTGTTGCTCTTTTTTTGTTTATAGCACAAAAAAATAAAAAATGCAGAGGTGATCAAATACCACCAAAAGAAAGCTCTATTTGTGGGAAAAGAAGTACAACAATTTTGTATGGGTACATCGTCGCACAACCGTGCAATTGTCAGTTAAAGTTTTGCAGTGCCGGGGCTGAAGTGGTTCAGTGCACAGGAAGAGATTTAAATTTAAAGAAATACACTTTAAGAATTTGTAAAAACATGAATATCCATAGCCTAGCCACAAGCAGTAAATTTAATGGAAGCTTTCTCTAAATAAACTAAGTGCTATATGTACAGTGCCTGAAAAATTATTCATAACCCTTGAAATTTTCCACATTTTGTCATGTTACAACCAAAAACACAAATGTGTTTTATTGGAATTTTATGTGATAGACCAACACAAAGTGACACAATTGTGAAGTGGAAGGAAAATGATAAATGGGTTTCAACATTTTTTACACATAAATATATGAAAAGTGTGTCATGCATTTGTATTCACTCTGACACCCCTAACTAAAATCTAGTGGAACCAATTGCCTTCAGAAGTCACCTATATAGTAAATAGAGTCCACCTGTGTGTAATTTAATCTCAGTATACATACAGCTGTTCTGTGAAGCCCTCAGAGGTTTGTTAGAGAACTTTAGTGAACAAACAGCATCACGAAGGCCAAGGAACACACCAGACAGGTCGGGGATAAAGTTGTGGAGAAGCTTTAAGCAGGGTTAGGTCATAAAAAATATCCCAAGCTTTGAACATCTCACAGAGCACTGTCCAAATCCATCATCCGAAAATTGAAAGAGTATGGCACAACTGCAAACCTAACAAGACATGGCCATCCACCTAAACTGACAGGCTAGGCAAGGAGAACATTAATCAGAGAAGCAGCCAAGAGGCCCATGGTAACTCTGGGGGAGCTGCAGAGATCCACAGCTCAGATGGGAGAATCTGTCCACAGGACAACAATTAGTCGTGCACTCCACAAATCTGGCCTTTATGGAAGAGTGGCAAGAAGAAAGCCATTGTTAAAAGAAAGCCATAGGAAGTCCTGTTTGCAGTTTGCGAAAAGCCATGTGGGGGACAAAGCAAACATGTGGAAGAAGGTGCGCTGATCAGATGAGACCGAAATGTTACTTTTTGGCCTCAAAGCAAAACGCTATGTGTGGTGGAAAACTAGCACTGCACATCACCCTGAACACACCACCCCCACTGTGAAACATGGTGGTGGCAGCATCATGTTGTAAGGGATGCTTTTCTTCAGCAGGGACAGGAAAGCTGGTAAGAGTTGATGGGAAGATGGATGGAGCCAAATACAGTGCAATCTTAGAAGAAAACCTGTTAGAGTCTGCAAAAGACTTGAGACTGGGGCAGAGGTTCACCTTACAGCAGGACAACGACCCAAAACATACAGTCAGAGCTACAATGGAATGGATTAGATCAAAGCATATTCATGCATTAGAATGGCCCTGTCAAAGTGCAGACCTAAATCCAATTGAGAATCTGTGGCAAAACTTGAAAATTGCTGTTCACAGACGCTCTCCATCCAATCTGATAGAGCTTGAGCTATTTTACAAAGAAGAATGGGCACACATTTCACTCTATAGATGTGCAAAGCTGGTAGAGATATACCCCAAAAGACTTGCAGCTGTAATTGCAGTAAAAGGTTGTTCTACAAAGTATTTACTCAGGGGGGCTGAATACAAATGCATACACACTTTTCACATATTTATTTGCAAAAAATTTTGAAAACCATTTATCATTTTCCTACCACTGCACAATTATGTGCCACTTTGTGTTGGTCTATCACATAAAATCCTTATAAAATGCATTTACGTTTTTTTGGAACATTTCAAGGGATATGAATACTTTTTCAAGGCACTGTATCTCCGATATAGGTGTTCCCATACATCAGAATATGGACTGTACTAAAAAGAGGCAAACTGCCCCTGACATGTGTCTTTTCTATTTATTTGCAAAATTGTTCAGAGACCTTTTTTTTTTTTAATATAAGAGGTAGAATTCCATTGGGGTTGTTTTACTGTCTACCAGGAATATGGGGTAGGAAAACTTTTCATCTGATGCAACAGAAATGCCCACTAGGGTAATCCAAACTTGAATGTTGATACCATTCTATGCAATCTCAAATTTGTTGTGAATAGTCTTATAAAAGCTGGCCTGCTCAGCATTGTCCACTGGACGAGCACACTGATTATAAAATAACGTCTCTCAGGGGGCTTATGATTACTGCATTTTTGTACCTTTACACTTAGTAATGCTGTAATGCGGCCAATGGATTTGTTTTTTTTTTAGACTGTCTGAGTATACATTGATAAATAAAGGAGACAGAAAAGTTATAGTTATTAAAACAGCTATATCAGAAAAAGATACAAAAATGTGTGTTAATTAGTAAAGAAATCTAAAAAGTTACACTACATTTTAATATACTGTTATACTGTGCCCCCATAGTATGTTATTTTATCCAAGAAGGGTCAGTCTGGGTGAAATAAAATAACGACAAGAGTCGCCTGTCAGCCACATCAACAAGCATAATTTTTCTTTTATGAGCCCTCTGTCTTTTGCCCACACCTACTGCACACCTTTAGTTACATCTCTGGACCATACTGTACCTTGATCACTGAAGACAGCAGACACATTAAGGATCAGCAAGACTGCCACTGTGGAATATAACTTCCAAACCATTTTTGGAACTGTGAACATCCAAATGTCAAGCTGTACTAGATCATATCTCACAAATCTGTTCTCTCTATATAAATTAGAAGTGTTACTGATTAACCAGTTAGTAGAATGAAAGAGAACATAAACTATGCCAAAGGCCATGTTGACTGTGGACATTTATCTACTTGATGATCTTTGACTTCCCCCGCAGAGTTTTTTTTTAAGGAATAAAGATAAAAAAAACAGTACAATGTCAAAAAGTCTACATAAAAAATACATGAAAGGAAGTCAATCTTAGGATTTATATTTTCCAAATACATCAGGTCTGAGTGGTCTAGAGCAGTGGACCCCACCACCTTAACATTTACAATCTGAAGTCTGAAGCACCAATACATATATTCACTTTACATGCAAAACTGCCTCCATGCAACCTTGTAGGTCTAGCTGAAGTAACACTTCTGCATCCATGGTCATTTTGGTAGTTACAACATTCCCATGAGGCATTGCAAGGCTGACGGTTACAAGCATGACTCTCACAGGCAGAGACATGATGGGACTTGTAGTTTCGCAACAGCTGGAGGGCTATCGGTTTGGGACCCCTGCACTAGAGGCTCCATAAAGAATTAACCAATCTGTATAGATCATTATTTGCCATAAGAAGTAAAAATTGTTATAACTAATAACACATGCATACAATAACATATCTCCCAACTTTCTGAAATGATAAAGTGGGATACGTGTTAGCGCATAGTATGTAGGCAAAGGACACAACCTTGCCACAGCCCTGGTTAACTGCTTACTGAGCGCAGGCTGTCAATTGACACAGATCCACAGTCCTGTCAGAGGAGAGGAGACCGATGGTATGTTCCCAGTACAGAGGAACACCGATCGGTCTCCTCCCCTAGTGAGTCCCCTCCCCCTACAGTTAGAAACACTCCCTAGCAACACAGTCAGCCCCTCGATCACCACCTAATGTTAACCCCTTCCCTGCCAGTCACATTTATACAGTAATCAGTGCATTTTTATAGCACGGATCGCTGTATAAATGTGAATGGTCCCAAAAATGTGTCAAAAGTGTCCGATGTATCCGCCGCAATATCGCAGTCACGATAAAAATCGCAGATCACCGCCATTACTAGTAAAAAATAAGTAAATAAATAAAAATGTTATAAATCTATCCCCTATTTTGTAGACGCTATAACTTTTGCGCAAACCAATCAATATACGCTTATTGCGATTTTATTTACCAAAAATATGTAGAAGAATACATATCGGCCTAAACTGAGGAAAAAATTTGTTTTAAAGAAAAAAAAATTGGATATTTATTATCGCAAAAAGTAAAAAAAAGTGTTTTTTTTCAAACTTGTCCCTCTTTTGTTTATAGCGCAAAAAATAAAAACCGCAGAGGTGATCAAATACCACTAAAAGAAAGCTCTATTTGTGGGGAAAAAATGATAACAATTTCATCTGGGTACAGTGTTGTATGACCGTGCAATTGTCATTCAAAGTTGAAAAATGGCTTGGGCAGGAAGGGGGTGAAAATGCCCTGTATTGAAGTGGTTAAAGATGTAATATGTAGAAGATTATTGGACAAACCGCACAAATGCTATTTTGACCTCTATTTTTTCCTAATATATATAATAGCTTTCAAAATAACAAATGTAGGAATACAGAGGCTGGATAAAAAGTTTAGCGCAGCATAACACTTATGGTAGTAAAAACTTATATGTATACAGCAATGGATATAGACGGGGTTCAAAGTGCTCGGGTGGGGACACTGTGGAACTGAGTTTGCTAATGCCTGTAACACAGGCCAGAGCCACGCTCATGTGAATTCAGCATTAAGTTGGCACTCCAGACTTAGCAGGGAGCTACACTTTGTAATCCTTGGCCATACTTCCTACACTGTTGGCACTAATGTACTACCAACACAACTTCTGGTAAAGGTCAGCTCAGGTGTGCAGTATTTCTGAGCTGGCATTGTGATACTTGTACTGGTCTCCATCGACTTAGCAGTCACGTCACCTTTCAGTGACAATATTCTGTATGTTACTTATGGATAGAACTCCATTCTTGTTCTCTTCTCTGGGGGCCCCCAACACATCTCTCTCTCTCTTCGGTACTCTGTGCCACAAGGTCGGTCCCAGTATGTGGGGAGCCAATCGCTAGCGAAGGGGCCAAGCGCATCACCCATTCACTACCAGAATACACCTCCCTGCCATGTCAGACATTTCCTTGCTAGTTGGCTGTTTTCACAAGTGACACAAATATAGTAGTCCTTAGCAACAGCAATCTAGCCTCCTTAGGACAGCTTCTCTGCTCAAAAACCTGGCCAGCAGTGCTAACTCTTCCTTCTCAGACCCATCAACTCACAGGTCAACCAAATACACAGTGTAATAAGCTTACATTGTAACAAGTGGCCTTTCCACACAGATACAAGTATAATGAGCAGACTCAGAGTACATACCCAATAGAAGAAAAACCTTTCACACACAGGGCATATTGGAAGGACTTGATAACACAAGGGATAGAGGGATTTGGTCTCAAAATTGGGACAGACCCTCCAAATGAGGGACAGTTGGGAGCTATGCAACAACACACTATGTAAATCTGACTCTTGAATTTGAAAGTTTTAAATTTTTTTGTAGGCACATTCTTCATTGTACCTTTTATCCACATAAAACCTTAGCTGATATTTGTGTAGCCCTTGGTACGCAGTTGCCAAGTGTGCAATGCTGCCCTGCTTGGCAGAACAGACCGTACTACTACTACTACTACTGCTGCAGCCACCCCCACATCTTCTCTCCCCCTCTCAAAAAAGGAGAGAAAGAACACTACTGCTGCAGGCCTGTGTGTAGTCCAAAGAAGCCTTGCCCACCATCAGGGAAAAGCAGAGAAAGAGGAAACTGAACTGCTGTGCAGAGCCTGCTGGGTAGGGGTATGACTTGTGGGCAATGTAGTCCCCAGGGAGACCGAGCCTATATATCAGATTGGCTCTGGAACTACAAATTCCAGCAATATCAGAGCCCTGCAGAGGAGGAAAAGGAAGGACTGTTCCTGAGCTGCGGGCAATCATTGGGAGGACATTGTAGAGCATGTGCACATGGTCTGCAGGCATGGACAATAAGGTTTGTTCTTGGATAGAACACTAGTTACAGGGGCGTGTCCAAAGGGTGGTGATAAATAACGTGTACTCAGACTGATCTGGAGTGGTAAGTGGGGTAACCCAAGGCTCTGTCTTGGGACAAATTCTGTTTACTTTATTCATAAATGATATAGGGGATGGGATAAATAGCTCAATCTCAGTTTTTGCAGATGACACAAAAATAAGCAGGGCAATAACTTCACATCAGGATATAGACATTTTACAGAAAGACCTGAGCAAAATAATGGGGTTGGCAACTACATGGCAATTGAGGTTTATTGTGGAGAAATGTAAGGTAATGCACTTGGTGGCTAAAAAACATAAACACAAACTTCTCACTAGGGGGAGAACCTCTGGGGGAATCAAGAATGGGGAAAGATCTGGGGGTCCTAGCAGAATTTTAGCATGCATAAATATGGGGAAATACTCCAGAGATAAAACTATAATCCTGGCACTTTATAAAACTCTGGTTAGACCACATCTGGAGTATTCCGTCCAGTTCTGGTCACCAGTCCCCAGAAGAGATGTGCTGGAGCTGGAGTCCAAAGAAGGGCAACTAAATTAATAAGGGGATTGGAGGACCTCAATTATGAGGAACGACTACAAGCTCTAAATGTATTCTCGCTGGAGAAGAGATGCTTGCAAGTGGACATGATAGCAATTTACAAATAGCTCAATGGTGATCCCAATATGCAGAAAAGTTGAGGTGGGGTCGAAAAAGGGGCTGGCCCACATCCCAATGACATAAATCAAGTGTAAAAGATGTTTCCCCTTAATGGGACTTTAATGGCCCTAGTGATTAAAGAATCATTCACAATATGCAAGACACAAGGTATAATTTGCAAAAGTTGTAGAAAAATATATAATGTATTAAATACATATATTATAAAAGAGGAATTTGTACATGGAAACAAGATAAGTGCCTAAATAACATAATAGTCAACATGGCATCGTAATGACTATGTTATACTTATAAATCCCGGACTGCCTTGATTGGGTGACATAGTCCAGGGACCACACCCTAATGGTGATCCCGGCATAGGAAAAAAATATTCAGTCTCAGGGAGTGTAAGAGGACATGGGGCCACATAACGAGATTGGAGGAGAAGCTGTTTAACCTTAAGCTGCGCAGGGGGTTTTTCACTGTCAGGGCGATAAGGATGTGGAACTCTCTACCACAACTGGTGGTGTCAGGGTGGAGTATTGATATTTTTAAAAGACTCCTGGATGTGGATCCTAAAGAACACAACATACAGGGATATGGGAAATGATTATTGACTCTGACACTTGTACACCTACACAGGTTGAACTGGATGGACTATTGTCTTTATTCAACCTTACCTACTATGTAACTATGTAACTAAGTAAAGTACACAGCGCAGCAGGCTGCTGATGGGATGTTTTGCTGCAGTGTGGGGGACCAGGCTGGGCCACTGACTAGCATATGGATGGGGGGTAATTTATTAGTTTGCTGGTGATTTACTAAGTGCCACGCTACTTGCAACTTTCTGTTTACTGCTGAAGTTTATTTACTACTCTATCATTTCTTTTAGGGTTTTATGTTATTGTGTGTTAGTACAATGATTATTCACTCTTCAGCATGGGTGTGTCGGTGAATATGATGCTGCTCAGAGAGTTGTCGGCACTGGGAACAGGGGAAGAAATAGCGGCTCATTCAGCGGTAAGTGCTACATATAACACAAATGTTCATTTTTTGAAAGTAGGTCTACTTCAAATTTGAGCCTTTTCATGAGCCTTTTTTTATCTTATTGGTTTTGCATTAAACATTGATTTGCTTGAAACGACAGAGAGAGTGGTTTATGGAAAAAAAGGCAAAAATCAATCTGCTCTCTATAGCATAAAAATGCATTTTTTGCTTTAAAAAGATGAATTTGACTGGCAGATGTGCTATGACATTGTGGTGCTATCCTCAGAGGAGCCGCTAAATTGTTTTTTGATTGCTCTGCATGCCTGAATATGACACACCTTGCTCACCCAGCACTTACTGACACACCTTGAGGTATTTCAAAGAATTTATAAGACCAAGCATAGCCTAAAACAAGAAACGATTTGCATGTGTACTTAAAAAAAAAGATCAATAAGACAATACTACTCTGAGGGGTATGGTTAAACGCCTGCAGTATTCTGAATAACAGTAATTGACAGAACTGAATTGCTTTTACCTAACTTGTTATAACAGTCCCAGTTTGATCCCACTGAAGTGCCAAAGAGTTGCTGTGATTTTCCTCATTCAATCCTGCTAAGACAATCCCTTGTTGCCTTCCTTACAAGTGGTGGGAGTGCTCTTACTAGTACAGTCTGATCACATGCCCTCCCAGGTAGAAAATTCCCAATCTCTGAGGCAAGGTCCTACGCAACAAGCAGTCTGTTTGGTTCTTTCCGTTAGCAGCTTAGTTTTTTCCAACACTCTGCTAGCCTTTTTGATTGCCCTGTTCCTTTACTTTCAGCAGTCTCCAGACACACTCTGCTTGGTTTGTTGCATTAGCCAATTACCTTCCTCCAGGATCAATCCAGACCCATCCAAGATGGCTGCCCTCTGTACTGGAGACACTGCATAGATGGGAATTGCAAAGTGGTTACTTTAAAGACGGTTGCTTCACTTCTGCGTTGATGAATATTCAGTTTAACCCTGTCCACACTGCAGAAGGATAATACAGCAGCCACAAAGGAAGAAGTTCTGCAATAGTTATTAGCTACTGTCCAGGTTACAACATATTTACCAGTTATGTTACTTTTAATGGAATTGTCTAATTTTATAGGTCCCACAATGGAACAAAGTTGGTACAAGGGGCTGTCTACATATGAACAGTTTCAGATTTCACTTTTCTTCACAATTTCTGTTTTGATAAGTTGGGAAGTTCAGCTTTGTTTTAATATTTTGAGAACCAGTTGTTTTATAGTAAGAATTGAGATAAAAACAGTATGAAATCCAGATAAACAAACCAATTCTTAGATGCGGAGGCTGTTTTAATTTTCTTTTTTTATGCTTTTTTTGTTTATCCTGCCAGCAAGTCTGTGAACTTCCTTTAACGGGACAAGCTGTCCAGACAAAGTAGCATTTAGTGGGTTGAGACAAACTATTTAACACTGGCAGGGGTGCTAATAATGGTCAGTTTTTATTCATTTATGTAAAACCTTTATCCCTAAAGGATAAAAACTGTTGCTGTACTGCTTTAAAAATGTTAGCTGGAGTGGGGCTTTAATACATTAGTCAAGTCCATCTAAATCGCCTAGTGCTTCTAACACAACCCTCTCCCCAGATTGACAATGCTGCTATCCAAAGGTGTTACCGTTGCTCTTTCATCCAGAAGGGAGACACCCTAAGACAAGCAATGTATTACTGAAAGGATCACCAGGTGAAAATAAAGGGAAAAAAGCCCCAAAAATTGGTAGGCTGCAAAATATAAACATTTTGCTTTTGGGTTTATTTTCATTTTAGGATATCCACTTTAATGTCAGCTGTGCACATCTGAAATAATTCTCCACACCCTATTTATAGCTTGACAGCTAAAAAAAAGTTTGCCAGAAGTGTTTTATTATGAATCTAAAAATGAACAGGAATTAAAGGGTGTTGCAAGTTTGTATATCTAAAGCTGCAGTGAAGAGCATTGTGGCAGATGGTAGAGTTGCTTAGCAACCAGGAATGCTGGTACCACAGCACTAGAGCCAGAGCTTTAAGGTATAACGTTAACTCCTTTAAAGGCTTAAGTTGCGATTTCATTGACATGGTATTTTCATTGATCCTGCTTCGGCATCCAAAGCAATATGATCTTCCAATACATTTTCTCCAAGTGATGCAGCATTTTAAATTTTAATGTTGGCCGCATAGGGATACAAACTGAAAACACTATGCTGGAAAAAATTGCAGATGTTGATCTAAAATGGTATAACAAATATAAAGAAAGAGCATTTTGATATTAGGGGTATTCTTTGGGAACACTTTTTCTGAGAAGAACATGGAGGCTGGAATTCTGGCATTCCTCTTATTCTGCAAATGCTAGTTGCCTGGCTATCATGCTGAGCTTCTGGCTTGAGTATGTTGGATCACTAATCCAGAACCAGTATGCAAATAATAACTTTTAGGCTTCCTTCACACGGGCATTAAGCCACATACATTTGGCTAAATGCCCCACACATGGATTCCTGAGGCAACAATCAGTGGATTCTTGAGGCTAAAATGACAGGTTAATTTGAATAGCGGCTGTTGCAGCCTGTGTAAATTATTGACAGGCTGACAGAAGGCAACACAGTTTGCATGAAGCCATCCACCAAACAGTTACCTGCGGGCAATGGCCCGTACACACGATCCAAAAATCAGACGAAAAATACCGCTTTCAAAGTGATTGTACGATAATCGGATCGTTAGTACAGAGCTTTCGAGAGTCGATCATGACAGTTCACCGATATTATCCGATTGGACAAACACAAAAAATGTTCTCATACGATACATGATCGTACGATTTTCGTTTAATCAGTACAGTTGCCATCCGAAAATACAATAGAAATACACTACAACACATGACATCACTTCTGAATTTTTATTCTGTTGTACGAGAATTTTTGTCACTTTAGTAACCTCTCCATTTTCGATATGTGACTAGCATGTAAAAAAAAGCGGACGATCTGTCGTCCAATTTTCAAATCGTGTGTACGGACCATGAGGGACCGATGTCTGAGCTTGAACACATCTGTTTGTGTCTGGGCTCAGACGCCAGTCCCTAACTGCAGGTAATCGCTTGGTGTGTGGATACATGCAAATCTGCTGATTCTTGCAGCTGGGATCCAGTGTATGCAACTAAACGCTTGTGTGAAGGAGGTCTTACCAGTGGCGGCTGGTGCTCAAAATTTTTGGGGGGCGCAAACAAGCTGAAAAATACTGACCTCCCCCCATAAATTGCAGTCTCGCTGTGCCTATCAATTGCAGCCTCACTCTGCCCATCAAATGCAGCTATTGTGCCCATCAAATGCAGCCATTGTGCCCATCATATGCAGCCACTTGTGCCCATCATATGCAGCCACTTGTGCCCCATGATATGCAGCCACTTGTGCCCATCATGTGCAACCACTTGTGCTCATCATATGCCTCACTGTGCCCATCTGCAGCCTTACTGTGCCCATCTGCAGCATCACTGTATCCATTTGCAGCCTCCCTGTGCCCATCTGTGTCATCAGTGCCCATCTGCAGCCTCGTTGTGCCTATCTGCAGCCTCACTGTGCCCATTTGCAGCCTCGCTGTGCCATTTGCAGCCTCACTGTGCCCATCTGCACCCTCACTGTGCCCACCTGTACCTTTGATTACAAACAACGGGTGTCTCTCACTGTGACATGCAACTGCAGTCTTAATTGTTTGGCGGCCATCCACTGTAACAAAGCCCCGCATCCTCCTCGTCCATGATAGACGGAACACTGATTCAGTTTCCCAGCATTGTATCAGTGTTCAGTGTTCCGTCTATCACAGACGAGGAGGAGGCGGGGATTTGTTACAGTGGACGGCAGCCGAACAGTTAAGACTGCATGACACAGCGGGAGACCCTCACTCGAGTATAAGCCGAGGGGGGCTTTTTCAGCATAAAAAATGTGCTGAAAAAGTCGGCTTATACATGAGTATATATACGGTACTCAACTATATGGCTGCAGCATCAGTCTGATTCTGCAGTTGTCCCCTGTCAGCTTTAAGATGACTGCTGATTGCTCAGTTCTTGGTCTTCACTTAGCAGATGGTGACTGTCAGTCCCTGCTCTCTGCTCTGCCCCTCCAGTGTTCACTGGAGCACTAGGCTATGTGTCTGTAGGTGTTGTGGGGGGTGGCAGCACACTGGGGGGGCTGAGCCAACTGCTGGTCAGGCATTTGGGTGGACCCTGACCTTAAAGTCAGGATCTTTCCTGAGCCTGGGTCTTGCTCTGTGACATCAGCTGTTGTTGGCTGGATCTGAGCAGTAGGACTGCAGAAATAAGTGTACTCTTGTGACCCAGAAGAGGAGTATGGCCAAAAAAGCTTTGGCCACGCTTCTCATTTAAACCTGAAGATCCATACAGGGATCAAAGCCCATCTGCTCAGTGCTTTATTTTTTCATCTAGGCATTATTGTGGTTTTACAACCCATCTTATTTTATTTTGTCAGTAATCTAGTGATCTCAGAACTCTTGCTTGTGCTGTAGGATGACCATTCCCAAATACACCCACTCAGGGCCAAATTTACCGTTAGACTAACTATGCTTACTAGGCTTAGACATAGAGATAACAGAAAGAAAGAAAGACATGGCTTTTGCCTGTACAGCAAGGGTATTGTTTCTGACCTGCAACTGATGTGCACAGTCTCCTCTCCCCCTCCCCCAAAAGCTAATGTGTACAGTCTCCAATTCCACCTCCTTCCATCCCCAACAGTAAGGGGGGATTCTGATGGGGACACTGGGGACACTATTTCAAGAGGGGACTTTAATGTAATGGGGACTCTGATGGGGACCCTGAAGTATAGTAAAGTTGGACTCTAATGAGGAAACTAATGTAAACAGGAACTGGCATTGGGACATTCATGTAAGGGGGGACTCTGATGAGGACCCTGATTGGACTCTATTGTAAGAGGGGACACTGTTGGGGGACCATTATGAAAGCGGGTACTCTGATGGGGACCCTAATGCAAGGGAAAGGAACAGACAGAATTTATTTATGATTTGGCTGAATTTTATTTGGAATTTCATTGCTTTTTTTATTGAAGTTCTTTCTCTGTTCTGAATCGTATCATGGTGATTTTTTTTTTAATTCATTCATTTATTAAACTGATATTTTTAAGCTTGCAAATAAACATTTGGAAACCCCTGCTGTACAGTTATTGACTACATATTTTTTCTCCACCATTAGTCATCTCATATTAGTTCATTTAGACATTATCATAATATTATTTACCAGGTTAGACCACAACAAGAAATTCTCTGGAATAAAGAGGAGATCCTAGCAGAGAGTTGTTGCTTTGAGCGCTAAAGGTTGTGTGCCTGCAGACAGCAGAGATGGAGATCTGACCCTGCACCCAGTCTAACTACAGTCCACTACAGACAGAAAGTCTGTTATAATGAAAACAAGTACCAGAAAAAATCTTATTAATGAGATTCAAACCTGCCTTGGAACTTTGAACTCAAAGTTTCCTGACAAAGCACGTTGAGGCAGGTACTTATGGCCATTACGTCACTTCCGGTGATGCAATATCCTGTCAGTGGTGCGCGCATCACTTCTGGTACCTTAGGCAATGGCAGCCATCTTTTTCTTGTTCTGAGCACTGTTGAATACACTCAGTGCAGGTGTATGGTATAATAACAAATGAGTGGGACTATATACATAGTGGTTTAAAATAAACGCGCCTGCTTGTGCAATGATGGTTTCTCTGGGACATTGTTTTTCCTTATACTGGAGCGCTTTATGACACAAGGCAGACACAAATTTGGAAACCTGGGGCCTCATGGTGGTATTTTCCAGTGGGTCTGACCCAAAAACTTAACCTATCTATTTTCAGAGGGTCAAAGCTGTTCGGTGAGTGTATATCCGAATGGGGGCACATTGGAGCATGTTGAGAGATTGGAGCTTTTCATGTGCTTCTATCTTGGGATCACAGACATTTTTTGATGTATAGGTATTAACACACGGACACTTGTGGATATTTGGACTGTTTTTTTTATTGCATGACTGTTGGATAACAGATGTGATTAACCATGCCCCTTAACAACCCCCATCTTAAACCTTTACCCCAATAACTAAGACCACACCAAGATTGGAGTAATAAAAGGCCGTAGCAGCCTACTTTATTTAACAAATATACATTTGAAAATAGAAAAATATAAACATATCAACATCAACTGCAAACAACATCTGTTATACAACCCACTGAATATCTCAAGCGTTGGTCTGAGCAATAGCTTAATAATCATCCGTGTCCATAACAAAACTTGCACTGCGGCCCCATCAAATTTATAACATAGGCCTTAAGCCGACAAGCTGGCTCAGAGACTACCAATGACCGCAGTGCCCCATTATCACTTCCCGGCTAACCTCCATTAACCGGGAACCACCATCAGGACCCATATCAACTTTAGCTCCCAACAACTCTTACTTTTTGCCATCTTCCTTCTTTTGCACAGACCAACGCCCGCCACCGCACCCAAGAATAATACCTTAATCTTGGGTGCCCCTCCACACCCGAAGTGCTCTCTGTATTACATCTTGTAAACCTAAGGCCCACAAATCTATACCGACCTCATTTAAATGAACCCCATCAGCCCTCAAATACCTCCATGTTTCAAACTCAAGTTCAAGGTGTCTAACCGCCAAACCTCCATTATTAACCACAAACTTACTCACTTCCCTGTTTATTTTTTTACGGGCCCTGTTAACCCTTTCCATTGACCTAGCCATTCTCCATGACATCCTAGCCACCATGTCAGACCAGACAATAATCATCTTGGGGAAAGCTTCCCTCAATCGCCACACATATAACTTGATGTCTCGCGTGATGTCCACCATGGCTCCTATGCCCAAGTCATTACCGCCTATGTGAATGACTAATACGTCCAGCGGCCTGTCTCGTTGTGCATAACGATGCACCTCCGAAACCAATCTACCCTACAACATGCCTGGGATCCCCAACCACTTGATACATGCCTCCTGCCTACTAAAACCCAATTGCCTACCCTCATGTCGGGCGTCCCCTCTCCGTGCCCCCCAAGACACGTAGGAATGGCCCATAATCCAGACCAACCCCGTCAACGAATCTGAAAATAGAAGAACACAGAAGAAAACCATACTATAACCCCTGTTTATTTAACATTCGCTTAACCACCAACAGTTCCCAAAATTACAAACCAAATTATCCCTCTACAAACCTACCACCATATGGGGCCGAACATAAGATTGGAACCTGTTAGATTCCCACCGCCCGATTCGTTTAACTGCTTCCACATCTATCCCATTTCTAGCTGCCTCCATAGCGGCCCCTATCCGAAATGAGTGGGACGAGAAATTCTTCTCCTCCAGCCCCAACCCCCGTATGCATTTAGTAAAAACTGCCACAAACTGAAATCTAGATAGAAACTCACCCTCTAAATGTAGCAAAAAGGGGCCCCGTCCCGCTGGACGAACCCTCAAAAATTCCCAAACAGCTTTTACCGGGCATAGTTGCGATCCCGTAATTAGATACACTTGCACAATTCTACCTTTACCCATTTGATCAGTCTTCGATTTTCGTAACAACAACTTTAATCCCTCTTCTCCACACATCACCTCCTGATAAGCCAACCCCCTTTGTACTTTCTTAGAAGGGCTGACCAATTCCCCTATCCGAAAAGCCCCAAAAAACGCCAATAAAAAGGCCACTTTAAACAACAGAGCTTCGTAACCAGACGTACACACACAAACCAACTGTGTTATAATACCCTGCAGGATCTCAAATGTTACCGGTCTTCTAGAATCCCGTCGAACCATCGACTTCCTATAGCCCTTTATCGCTTGCCGTACCCAAAAATCTTTTGTGAAATCTGGCTGACCTTTCAATTTAAAAAGAAAGGCCAAACCAGCTACTCTCCTGTTAACCACCGACGCGGACAAACACCCTCCTCCATTTTCCTAGCAATATAGTAAAGCAAAAGTAACCGCACCTCCTGACCGGCTGGATCCTCCCCCAATCCATCCGCAAACTCCCTCCACTCATTCCATACCTTTGTGTACGCTGCCCATGTAGCCCCACTCACCGACTTCTTTATCCATCCTGCGACGATGCTATCCCCCACAGCCACTCGGGACAAGGTACCCCTTGTTGTTCCGCTTCCGGCGCCAACTCTCGGAACCTGTCCCACTGGAAGCGAGACAACGCATCAGCTATAACATTTTCCACTCCCGGTAAATGGACAGCATAAATGAAAACATTCAGTTGCAGACAGCGCAAGACAAGGTGTTGCAGCAACCTAATCACTGGCGGAGATGATGCCGTAATCCTGTTAATTACTTGTACCACCCCCATATTGTCCCCATGGAAACGCACCTTCAGATCCCTGAATGATGCTCCCCACAGTTCCACCGCCAGCACCACCGGAAATAATTCCAGCAGAACTAGATTCTTTGTGAATCCCGCCTCCACCCACGACTGAGGCCAAGGCCCTGCGCTCCACTGGCCCTGAAAAAATGCCCCAAAACCGGTGGAACCCGTGGCGTCAGTGAATAGTTCCAAGTCAAAGTTGCTGACTGGACCAGACATCCAAAAAGCCCTTCCATTAAAAGACTCCAAAAATGTATGCCACACCCTCAAATCTGCCCTGTGCGTTTCACCTAATCGCACGAAATGTCTCGGCGATTTGATTCCACTCGTGCTGGACGCTAGCCTGCGACTGAACACCCTCCCCATCGGTAATATGCGGCACGCAAAATTAAGCTTGCCCAATACCGATTGCAACGTCCGCAGCTGCACTTTACGTAATCCCAGTAGCCCAGCTATTTCCCTCTTCAGGTCCTCCAACTTATCGTCCGGCAGCCTGCATTCCATCGCGACCGAATGCCCAAGAACGTGATGACCGCGCAAGGTCCCTCCATTTTGTCAGCAGCCAATGGAATGCCAAATTTTTCTGCGATGTGTTCCAGCGTGGCTAGAAGCACAGAGCAGATCCTCGAAGAAGCCGGACCTATACAGAGAAAATCATCGAGGTAATGAATTATAGAATTCACACCCGACACATCCTGTACCACGCATTCCACAAACGAGCTGAATTGCTCAAATATCGCGCACGATATTGAGCAACCCATGGGTAGGCATTGGTCCACGTAAAATTCGTTGTCCCAATGACACCCCAATAACCGAAAACTGTCAGGGTGCACAGGCAGTAGTCGAAAAGCGGATTCCACATCCGCCTTCGCCATCAAGGCTCCTGTCCCGTACCGCCGGACCCATCCCACTGCTGCATCGAATGATGCATAGGTCACGGAGCATGCCCCTTGGTCTATTGCATCATTCACCGACCCCCCTTTCGGGAAAGATAGATGATGAATCAGCCTAAATTTTCCCAGGTTCCTTTTTTGGCACCACCCCCAGCGGCGATACCACCAAATCGTCAAACGGCGCCGCTGGAAATGGACCACCCATGCGTCCCAATGCAACTTCCTTCTTCAGTTTCTCTGTAACTAAATCCGGGTGTTGCATTGCTGACCGTAAATTGGGCGACACAGGGGGGATAACTGTCAATGTGCATGGGATCCTAAAACTAACCGAAAAACCCTCCTCCAACAATTGAGCTGCCTTCCTGTCTGGATACCTACCTAGAAATGGTCGCATCCTTTCCACCCTCACCGGAGTCCTCCCTTTTGCTTGCAGCCTCTCCTGGATGACCCTTGCCCTGCTTAAAACATCTTGACCCTGGGTGAGATCCCCCGCAGCCTGAACACTCGTGTTTATACTTACATGTGATGCCAAACTTGCAGTTCCCGGTGTTGTATTGCCAACACACCCCTTTTTTGTTTCTGACCGGCTGTCCCTGGGCCGAAGGGCCACCGGTCCCCCCCTGAAAAAACTGATTGGGGGCCCTCGCCGTCCTCATCAATCTCATCCACAAGCTGATATCCTTGTGATCCCACCGCAGTGCCGGCCGAACTGCCCTCCGCTGCCGGAACTGTTCGTCGTACCTCAGCTACGCTATGCCCCCGTAAACTCTATAGGCCTCTCCAATCGCATCCTGATAACAGAAAAGCGCCGAACAATGCTCGGGTTGCTTTTCCCCGATGACACTTGCCATAATCGCAAACGCCTGCAACCAGTTGGCAAATGTTCTCGGAATTAAATGTTACCTCCTCTTCTCCTCATCCTCCTTCTTAGAATCGTCCGGTTTTACCCTATCAAGATTGAATTTTTCCAACGGTAGCAGTGAAAAAATTTCCACGTACTCACCTTTCCACAGCTTTTCACGAACCTCCTGTTTCAAATGCGACCCTAATGGCCCCTCATAACAAACATATACTTCACATTTTGCTGCATCAGCTAACCTTGTTATGTCCTGCCTGCCTGCAGCCTCACCCACCACCGCTGTTTTTTCCGTCCCTTGCGTGACCCCACTCACCGGCGCCGCCGCATTGGGCGAGGTAACTGCAGCCGTGACAACCGGCCCCGCTGCTACTATTCCTGTTGCCTCGACTACCCCGGAACCCCCAGCCAGCGGTATCCATGATGCCGCCGGGCCCGCGGGAGCCTTTTCCGCTGCCTCAAACCTTTGTACCAGCTCTTTTATGCCTGCCAAGAAACCCATTAAACCAGACCCCCCCGCTTACCGCTGTCACCTCTACCCTGGGAACCCCTGGCCCCACACTACTAGGCAGACCTGAATCTGTTAAATTACCTTGGGACTCACCAGGCTGCACAGGCGTCGCCTCATCAGCCGGACTTCTGTTTTCCACCGCTGCCGATCTCCTGGAAGGGGGGGCCGACTCTTCCTCCGACCCGGACCACTCTGCTGCCGCATGGTGCTCCCAATCTTCCTCCACTGACGATGAGGGCCCATTCGGCCTGGACACCGTGGTTGCCGCTGGAACTGCAGCTTGACACCCCCGCCTCCGCGCATCCAAAGTGCCGTTTGACTTTCTCGTCGCTTTGCCCGGACCGGTGTTGGGTACCACAGTCTCTCGTGTTGGATGCCTTAACAGGCCGACAGGCCCGGGAATCGCTCCATGTGCTCTCCTATGCCAGTTCCCTGAACTCCTCTTGGGGGCGGGGCTAGCGCTCACCTCTGCTCTTGTTCTCGTAGGCCGCACCGCAGCTCCCGAAGACTCCCGCCGCCCGCTCTGCTGTGCCGTAGCCCCCTTCGGGCTTCTGCCTGCCTCTCCTGCCATCCGTTTAGCCAGCGGGCCCGCCGTGAGTCCGACATGATTCCCAGGCTGCCGCTGAGTGCTCGTCCGTTGTTCTGGGGAGAACCGCTCGGGTGGCTGGGACCAATGCACTCTGGTGCCGCTCATTCTTCCCCCGCTCGTTGTAGGCTCTGCTCTCTGTATGGCCGCATCAATCGTATTCTGTAGCCAGGCCGCCCCTCTCACTGCCGCTTCCTCCCTTAGCTGCTCCATCAGGCGCTCCAACTCCGACATCTTGTTCTTCTGGGGAACTTTCTTCCAATCTACTGTTACTCACCCCAGGGCAGGATCACCATATAAAGCCCTCCCTAATACCTCCCCCTCGGCTATCTCTTGCACACCCACCAGCTTTGTTTAACCCTACTGCTCCCAAAGTCATGTATGCCCTGCACCTAGCATAGTTGCCAACAGTCCCGATTTTCCCGGGACAATCCCGATTTTGGGACCCTCGTCCCGATTGGAGAGTGTCCCGAATTCGGGATTTCCCATAAGGAAAATCGGGAATGTTGGTTTTTGGTTTTTTTTTGTTCTTTTGGAGCAGCGGGCTCCAGCAAAATGGCGGCCGGCGCCGCCGCTCTCTCTTCCTCTAGTGTTCAGTGGAGAGGGGAAGGGGGCTCGATCCGTGCAGCCAATGAAGCGCCTTCTTTAGCTGCACGGCCCCTCCCCTCTCCACTGAAGCGAGCAGAAGATACGGCGTCTTCGCCGTGTCTTGCTGAAAGCTCCCAGCCCGGTACTGCGTAAGCTCTGCGCCTGCGCAGTGCAGGGGGTCCTCCATTGCCGAGTGGAACTATCTCGGCAGAACACCGGCCGCTCCAGTACTGAGCGGGGGCCGGGCAGCATTGAGGGGGCTGCACTAACTGAGGGGGCTGCACTAACTGAGGGGGCTGCACTACCTGAGGGGGGCTGCACTAACTGAGGGGGGGGCTGCATTAACTGAGGGGGGGTGCACTGAGGGGGCTGCACTAATAGAGGGGGGCTGCACTAACTGAGGGGGGCTGCACTAACTGAGGGGGGTGCACTGAGGGGGCTGCACTAATAGAGGGGGGCTGCACTAACTGAGGGGGGGCTGCACTAACTGAGGGGGGGCTGCACTAACTGAGGGGGGCTGCACTAACTGAGGGGGGGCTGCACTAATAGAGGGGGGGCTGCACTAATAGAGGGGGGCTGCACTGAGGGGGGGCTGCACTAACTGAGGGGGGGCTGCACTAACTGGGGGGCTGCACTAATAGAGGGGGGCTGCACTAATAAAGGGGGGCTGCACTGAGGGGGGTTGCACTAATCGAGGGGGGGGCTGCACTGAGGGGGGTCTGCACTGATGGAGGGGGTCTGCACTGAGGGGGTCTAGACAGACTGGCGGGGGCACCTGATGCAAGGACAGACTCTGGCGGGGGCACCTGATGCAAGGACAGACTCTGGCGGGGGCACCTGATGCAAGGACAGACTCTGGCGGGGGCATCTGATGCAAGGACAGACTCTGCTGGTGGCACCTGATGCAAGGACAGACTCTGCTGGTGGCAGGCGACGTGGCTAGTGACACGCTCAGGGATCCCACTGATTCGGCATTATGGTGAGTTAAACTATTTAATTTTATATTACAATGTAATAATAGAAATAATGCGCTTCAATCATCCTGACACCATAACAATCATGGTGCCGGAATGATTGAAGCGTTAACACCAGGTGTTTGGAGTATCTTTATCTGCTGATTGTTAAACTTTCTAGAATACACATATTTTTATTGTGTAGGATCTGGGGCTGCTGTCCCTTCATTTCCCTCTCCCCCTTTCCTTCTCCCCCTTTCCCTCTCCATCCCTCATTCATCTCAGACTCTAACCACACCCTCTTGAGCCACGCCCATTTAAGCCACGTCCACTGTTCACATAAGCTACGCCCACTTTTCACATAAGCCACACCCACTGTTCACATAAGCCACGCCCATTTTTCGTCACGGCGCGCTTTGCGCGCCGCACGTATCATATTTTTGCTAAGCCACACCTACAAACGAATGCCCCACCCCCTAATTATTGTACGGCTCCGCCTACAGCCAAAAAAGTGTCCCACATATTTTTTTTTCAATGTTGGCAACTATGCACCTAGGCATTACATGCTGCTGTTATGGGCTCTTCTTTATTTACTTAGCACTATTTGTATGCATATACTATATGCGTAGTAGTAGTTTTTGGAATATAGTGCGTTTGAGACTCATATGACATCTGGTATATTCACAGCAGCACGGTTTTCTGCTATGAAACATATTTATACTCTATATTAAGGACTCCCTTATAAGTCAGGGCCTAGGAGATATAGACTTTGCTCCTTGAGCCAGGTTTCTGTACCTTGCATAATTGGTTTTGATAATATCTTGTTTGCAAACTGTGTTTTTAGTGCAATCGTTTACTTGCATATGTTTGCCATTGTTTGTAATATTGTCACTGTTATTTGCTCTGCTGAGCATGTTGCTCAATTAAACAGCCTTCCGTAGCCTTGTGTGTCAGAGGGTGTAGTACTACCTGCATTCCATATCTGCAGCCCACGGTGCACAATACCAATGAGCCCTGTGGGGTGTATTTTTTTTACTGCCTTGGCTCACAAGAAATAGATGATGCTGGGCATCAATTAACCTTTAATTGGCTGTGGAAGAGCTCAGTAAAGAGGACCAAATGATGCAGCATGGAGAAGGTTGGTAGTGTATTTACAATATATTTTAATGTTAAAGTCAAAATTATTTAGTAAATTGAAAAAAAAATTACTTTAGGAAATTGGTGGCTTCTAAACATGAAAGATTAGTGTGAGTCAGGTATCATAATTTTATAAAATGAGCCAGCATGGCCTTTTTCTTAGCAACACAAGATAAGGATCAGTGATGTGCAGCAAGCCAAAAGAACCAATAAGAAATAATCTTTCAGTAAGCAACCCATTAAAATATTATTTTTAACTGGCTGCTGCAGATCCCTGGCATACTGTACTTTGCACTGTTCCAAGCACAGATGTCAAGAAAAGAAAGATCAAAGCAGGACATACTGTATTTTTTTCTTTCCCAAACATCTGCCTTTTGTCTTCAGGCAATGAAGACTGAAAATCCACTCTTTGAAGGAAATAAAAAATGATTCAGGATACTATGAATCAGGATACCTAAGATTAGGCTTGCCTCTGATTACGTGATTTGAGCCTCGTGCACACTGGATGTTCAAAAAAGCCACTTTTAAGGGCATTTGGTTTTTTTTTTCTGCCTCTAAACGCCCCTCTATGTTAGCCTATATGTCCATGCACACATAGCCACTTACAAGCATTTAGAGGCAGAAAAAAAACATCCCTTGCGTGTTCAGGGGAAGAGCATTTGGACAGAAAAAACTGAAAAACGCACGACACACCTAAAGGCATATTTATTCATTTCAATAACCAGAATAAACTAATATTCTAGCCAATGGAATGAATTAACACCAAAATGCTTGATGCGTCTAAACACATCTAAACATGCTTACAGTGCTTTGAAAAAGTATTCATACCCCTTGCAATTTTCCACATTTTGTCATGTTACAGCCAGAAACGTAAATGGATTTTATTGGGATTTTATATGATAGACCAACACAAAGTGGCACATAATTGTTAAGTGTAAGGAAAATGATAAATGGTTTTCAAAATATTTTACAAGTAAATATCTGAAAAGTGTGCCATGCATTTGTATTCTGCCCCCCTGAGTCAATACTTTGTAGAACCACCTTTCACTGCAATTACAGCTGCACATGTTTTTGGGTATGTCTCTACCAGCTTTGCACATCTAGAGAGTGACATTTTTGCCCATTCTTCTTTGCAAAATAGCTCAAGATCTGTAAGATTGGACAGAGAGCATCTGTGAACAGCAATTTTCAAGTCTTGCCACAGATTCTCAATTGGATTTAGGTCTGGACTTTGACTGGGCCATTCTAACACATGAATACAGGCATACCCCACTTTTAAGTACACAATGGGGTTTATTTACTAAAGCTGGAAAGTGCAAAATCAAGCTCACTTCTGCATAGAAACCAATGAGAATCTAACCTCGGCTTGTTCAATTAAGCTTTGGTAATAAAACCTGGAAAGCTCATTGGTTTCTATGCAGAAGTGAGCCTGATTTTGCACTTTCCAGCTTTAGTAAATAAACCCCATTGTGTACTTAAAAGTGGGGTATGCCTGTATGCTTTGATCTAAACCATTCCATTGTAGCTCTGGCTGTATGTTTAGGGTTGTTGTCCTGCTGGAATGTGAACCTCCGCCCCAGTCCCAGGTCTTTTGCAGACTCTAACAGGTTTTCTTCTAAGATTGCCCTGTATTTGGCTCCATCCATCTTCCCATCAACTCTGACCAGCTTCCGTGTTCCTGCTGAAGAAAAGCATCCCCACAACATGATGCTACCACTACCATGTTTCATAGTGGGGATGGTGTGTTCAATGTGATGTGCAGTGTTAGTTTTCCGTCTTACATAGTGTTTTGCTTGTAGGCCAAACAGTTCAATTTTGGTCTTATCTGACCAGAGCACCTTCTTCCACATGTTTGCTGTGTCCCTCACATGGCTTCTTGCAAGCTGCAAACAGGACTTCTTATGGCTTTCTTTCAACAATGGCTTTCTTATTGCCAATCTCCCATAAAGGCCAGATTTATGGAGTGCATGACTAATAGTTGTCTTGTGGACAGATTCTCCCACCTGAGCTGTGGATCTCTGCAGCTCCTCCAGAGTTACCATGGGCCTCTTGGCTGCTTCCCTGATTAATGCTCTCCTTGCTCGGCCTGTCAGTTTAGGTGGACGGCCATGTCTTGGTAGGTTTGTAATTGTGCCATACTCTTTCCATTCTTGGTTGAAGGATAGAACAGTGCTCCTTGTGATGTTCAAAGCTTGGGATGTTTTTTGTATAACCTAACCCTGCTTTAAACTTCTCCACAATTTTATTCCTGACCTGTCTGGTGTGTTCCTTGGCCTTCATGATGCCGTTTGTTCACTAAGGTTCTCCAACAAACCTCTGAGGGCTTTACAGAACAGCTGTATTTATACTGAGATTAAATTACACACAGATGGACTCTATTTACTAATTTGTGGACTTATGAAGGCAATTGGTTCTACTAGATTTTAGTTAGGGGCATCAGAGTAAAGGGGGCTGAATACAAATGCACGCCACATATTTATTTGTAAAGAAATTTAAAAACCATTTATCATTTTCTTTCAACTTCACAATTATGTGCCACTTTGTGTTGGTCTAGCAGATGAAATTCCAATAAAATACATTTATGTTTTTGGTTGTAACATGACAAAATGTAGAAAATGTCAAGGGGTATGAATACTTTTTCAAGGCATTGTAAATGTGTTTGGAAAATGCATCTTTAGGCGCATTTTTTACCCTGGAGGCAGGAGAGATGGGCAAATCCCCAGTGTACATGAGGCCTAAAAGTGTCATACTTTAGTATGGTGCCCCCTGCTTTTTGACTTTCAAATACTGCCCCCAACAAGGAAAAAAATAATCTAAAAATTAAAAAATAAAGTTATAATTCAAATTGGAGAAAAAGTAAATGTACTTTTCATAAAAAGATGGTTTTGAACAAAGATCTAGTTTGATCAAGATAACTGGTTATTTGCAATGACCTGGTCAATATATGAACTGTTATAATATATAATATAATCAGTAGGATAAGTACTGGATGTTGCAGTCCTTGTCACGTATAATCAAGTAGTAGTCTCTAATGGGTTCTTTGAGTTTATTATCTTCATATTCTTGATAAACAACATTCACAGAGCTCAGTGAAAACTATAAATAAATACAGTAAAAACTTAAAAGCCAAACGATTAAGGATCCTGCACTGCACCTACTGGGAGTCCTGGCATAGGAGGAGCTCAGAGAGTCCCAAAAGTCTCTCTACTTCGCCCTCTATTTTTTTATGCTAAAAAAAGCATTGTACTGGGTTGACCTAATTAACAAAACATTACCAATGTATAAATTAACTTACCTTGCTCGAGGATGCCCTAAAAAAGTTGACAAATTAGGGTCGGATTGGAATAATGCTGTGTCAGGGGATCTAGAGATTTGCTTTACTGTCTTTACTGCCTTTGTTTTTGCTTTAGTGTCTTTACTTTCTAAAAGGGCTTTGATGTTGGAGAAAATTTTATAGAATAATCATCTTAACGTTTTAATGGGCTATGTGTATTTTCTGAGTGTTATCGCCTCCCCTTTTTTTTTTATGTGACCCCCTTCTGTTAAATTTTGACACAGGGGATGTTACACATGAGAACGTTTATGTCACCAGTTGGTTAATGTTGGACCTTTTGTTTTGTTCAGTTAACACACACCCACATAGGTGAACTTTAGGTGAATGGGTGAAGTTTTTGTTTGCATCATAAAGTTTAAATGTATGCTGTATTTGTGCCATGCACATTTGTCTATCTGTGTGGTATATTGTTTTTTTATGTTTTACCTTACAAGCATTAATGAAATTATGAAAAAAAAAAAAAAGGATCCTGCACCACGATCGAAACACAGTGGGTGTGCGATCTGCTCCGGGTGTCAATGTCTTCCTAACAATATGCCTGCACTGGATCGCATGGTACCGCATGGTAAACCTCACCAGCTGATGAGGTTAAACTGGTGACATAGAGGATTTCATATCCAGGAAAGGAGATGACAACATTGTAATGGCCATATTTCATCAAAACACAAAAGAAGAGAGCGCAAAGCCACCCTAGTGTAACTTGTTTTTAACCAGTTCCATACCGGGCCATAGTAATATGACGCCGCCAGGAACACGCTCTCCCTCTGGGTGGACGTCATATGACGGCCTCCGCTTCTCACTGCTGCAGTGCAGCGATCGGGGATCAGGCGTGTCACTCGAGACACAGCCCCTCCCCGATCAGGGTAAAAAGCCAATGGAATTGACTCTTTACCACCGATCCAGTGAGAGGAGGAAAAAGCAGAACAGTGAGTTACAGTGTTACTTTGTATTACTACTGTGCCCAGATTGCCCCCCTTGAATAATGAGGACCTGTGATCATCCCATCTCGGTACGCAGCCCATCCCTGATCAGGGTAAAGAGCCAATGAAATTGACTGTATCCAATCACAGCCGATCACAAGTGTAGACATTCCAGGAGTAACGGCTGTTACCGGGTTCCCCTCCTCACACACCGATCCAGTGTGAGGAGGAGAAAGTGGAACAGTGAGTTACATTGTTACTGCGTATTACTACTGTGCCCAGATTGCCCCCCCTTGAATAAAGAGGACCTGTCATCACCCCATCAGGAATACCTGTCACCGCATCAGGAGTACCTGTCACCCCATCAAAGTACCTGTCCCCCTGTCAGAGTACCTGTCACCTTGTCAGAGTACCTGTCATCCAGTCTGAGTACCTGTCACCCTGTCTAAATACCTGTCATCCCATCTGAGTACCTGTCATCCCATCTGACTACCTGTCCCGTGAGCCCAGCAGTGCCTGCCGTGCAGCCAATTTCTACCTGACGTGCAGCCCATTAGTTCCTGTCATTCAGCCCATCAGTGTCACCTATCATACAGCAACCATGTCCAGAAAAGTATACACTCCAGAAGAGGCATACCAAATGCTAAGCCTGACCAATGAGAGCAGCGGGGAGCTCTCACTGCCCCATTACAGTTCTGATTCCAGTTCCGATTCTGGTTCGCAATACCAGCCCCCCGAAGGCAGTACATCCGAATCAGAGGAGGAAGTAGTCCTTCTTAAAAGAAGACAGTCTGAACACCAGGCAGCTACCAGCAGCCCAGACACCCCAATGGCCAATCGGGAAATGCCAGAGGTGCTAGACCCCAGGAGGAGATGCCCAGTACAAGTGCTGCTAGATCCCAGGAGGAGAAGCCCAGTACAAGCGCTGCTAGACCCCAGGAGGAGAGGCCCAGTACAATCCCTGCTAGACCTCAGGAGGAAAGGCCCAGTACAAGCACTGGAATTTCACTCCAAAGAAGTAGGGCCCAAACCCATCTTCCAGATGCTAAACCCATTATAGCTGCCTTCTAGTACAGGTCAGCCACAATCCTCCCTTTCACAGCACAGCCAGGTGTGCAGGCCAACACTGAAGGTTTATTTAAAATTGATTTCTTCAATTTATTTTTCCCTGATGAGTTACTTCAAAGCATCGTGTACCAAACAAATCTTTTTGCCCGAAAGTACATAGAAAACAACCCCAATTCATACTACGCCTGCCCTTTTGAATGGAGACCCCTAACAGTGGAGGAGCTTAGATTGTTTTTAGGCCTTACGCTCAACATGGGGCTTACAAAAAAAACAAACTGCATGCATGTTGGTCTACCAACCCCATCCACCACATGCCAATTTTTTCAGCTGTGATGTCCAGGTCCCACTATGACATGATTTGGTTCCTGTATTTCAGTGATAACTCACAGTGCCCCCCCCCCAAATCATTCGGACTTTAATAAATTGTATAAAATTCACCCCCTAATTGATTTTTTTAATAAGAGGTTTGCCAAACTTTACATCCCTGACCAGAACAACTCTGTGGACGAATCCCTGGTCCATTTCACAGGCCAGCTGGGAATCAAGCAACATATCCCCAGTAAGAGGGCGAGGTACGGATTGAAGCTCAACAAACTCTGTGAAAGCTCCCCTGGATATGTGAATGCCTTTTGGATGTACGAAGGCAAAGACTCCCATTTCCAGCCCCCTGAGTGTCTAACGTACATGAGAATAAGCGGGAAAATTGTCTGGGAGTTGGCCTTCCCACTCCTCCAAAAAAGGTATCACTTTCACATGGACAATTAGTATACCAGTTTGCCCCTTTTTCGCCACCTATACCTGAAGAAAACTTTGGCCTGGAGTATAGCAAGAAAAAACAGGAAAGGCTTCCCACAGCGTCTAGTCACCACAAGGCTACAAAGGGGGGAATCGACAAGCCTGAGGAACAAGGAAGTGTTGACCATGAAGTGGAGGAATAGGATAGATATTTACATCATGTCCACCATCCACGATGACACCTCGGTTGAACTTCGCAGAAGACGTAGTCCCGTTCAAAAGCCTTGCTGTATCCACGAATACAATAAGTTAATTGGGAGGGTGGGGTGGATTTAAATGATCAAATGCTGCAGCCCTATCTTTCAACACGAAAGTCCCTTTTCTGGTACAAAAAAGTCGCAATATACTTCTTCCATGTGGCCAATTATAATGCATACGTCACCTATCAAAAATCAATGGAAATACCTAACCCCTTCATCAAATTTATCGAAGATATTGTCACAACCCCGATCTATCAGAAAGGATCTCCCACCAGAAAGCATTCGCTCTGATTGTGTCAGCAGACTGCATGAGCGCCATTTTCCTGACAATATTCCATCATCAGCAACCGGAAGAAGATGCCAAAAAAAATGTCTGGTTTGAAGAAGCACTGAGGGCAGTGTGAAACGCACGTGTCACCTCCTGGGTTTGAACACTCTGTCTTTGTTGGCTGTTTATTGCTATTTTTTGGAATAAAATCGTTGGAACATTCCTGTGGTGTGCAGCCGCACTTTTCTTCCTATTGATCATCGGTGGCGGGCCGTGGCTTGCACCCAGCGCATTCAGACTGTAGTGACTGCTCGCCTGGAGCGGTGTCTTCCTTGTTTGAATGAAAAGACTGCATGAGCACCATTTTCCTGACAATATTCCACCATCAGCAACCGGAAGAAGACGTCCAAAAAAATTTCGGGTGTGCAGCAAAAGAGGAGTAAGGAAAGACACCAGTTGTCCCCAATGTCCCTCCCAAACTGGGAGCCAAAAAACTATTAAACTATTAGCCAAATTTCTAATAGACTGCCATTTCCCCATTTTCAATTTCTGTGCTAATTATTTCCCTGGTGCCTCAACCAACCAACCTGGTGCCTCAACTCAACTAACCCTGGCCTGTTTGTCGACTATGCCTCTGTCTGCATTGTTTATCTACCATGTTTCTGCCTTTTACATGAACTGACCCTGGACTATCGACTATGCCTCTGCCTGCTGTCTATTTCTGCCTTTTAACTGCACTGACCTCTGCCTGTTGACCATGTTTTTGCCTGCCCCTTGGACTGATCTTTCACCCTGCTACACAGAGGTCTCACATATGTGAGGGGCTCCAGAATAGTGTTCTGAGTTGAAAAAACTCGTTTTTGTTTTTTTCTTTGTTTTGTAATTCCCAGAACAGGGTCTGGTTGTCTGGAGGCTTCAAAGTGATTTGGGTGGGAGAAACCTCTAACCTTGTCCCCATTCTTTCCTGACCTAGGCCATAAACTTGATGGTCCTTCCTGCTGCACTTTGGCTGTGCTGACAATAACTCTGCCTGCACTGACCCAGGACTTTTCATGGACCATGTGCCTGTTGCCTGGACCAATACTTTGACTGCACTGACCATATCTCTGCCTGCTGCCTGTACTATGGACAGTATTCCTGCCTGATGCATGGACGATCCTTTTGCTGCTGCTGACCACATCCCTGCCTGCTACCTGGACTGATGCTCTCCTCTGTGGACCACTGCACTACTAAAACCGCAGGTAATCTTTTGTTTATTCTTTGCTCAGAAGAATGTATTTTGGTTTGTATATGGTATGTACAGTACTAGGGATGAGCCGAACACCCCCCCGGTTCGGTTCGCACCAGAACCTGCGGACCTAAAGTTTGCACTCACTTTAGAACCCCGTTAAAGTCTATGGGACTCGAACGTTCAAAATCAAAAGTGCTAATTTTAAAGGCTAATATGCAAGGTATTGTCCTAAAAAGGGTCTGGGGACCCGGGTCCTGCCCCAGGGGACATGTATCAATGCAAAAACATTTTTAAAAATGGCCGTTTTTTCAGGAGCAGTGATTTTAATGATGCTTAAAGTGAAAAAAAGTGAAATATTCCTTTAAATATCGTACCTGGGGGGTGTCTATAGTATGCCTGTAAAGTGGCATGTGTTTCCCATGCTTAGAACAGTCCCTGCACAGAATTACATTTGTAAAGGAATCAAAGTCATTTAAAACTGCTTGCGGCTTTAATGTAATGTCAGGACCTGGCAATATGGATGAAAATCAGTGAGACAAATAGCATGGGTACCCCCCCAGTCCATTACCAGGCCCTTTGGGCCTTGTATGAATATTAAGGGGAACCTCGCACCCAAATTAAAAAAAGGAAAGGCGTGGGGCCCCCAGGCCCTATGTACTCTTAACAGCAGTATACAGGTGGTGCAAACAAGACAGGGACTGTAGGTTTGTTGTTAAGTAGAATCTGTTTGTAATTTTGAACTGGTACATTTTTAAAGTGTCGCTCCAGCCAAAAAAATCTATTTTTAAGCTTTTTGGAAAACATGGGAAAGGGTTATCACCCCTGTAACATTTGTTCTGCTATCTGTGCACCTCTTCAGAAGATTTAACCTCACTTTCTGTCCCAATGACAAATGTTTTTTGAAAATTTGGGGTTTTTAGTGAAACAAGGATTGGTGATAAAGCATCAGTGGAGAGGGGACACGTTTTTCCCATATTAACTCTTACAGGAGAGAATTTCCCTTCCTAGGGGTAGATTTCATCTCACTTCCTGTTGTCTCCTTCCGTTTGCAAGTAGGAGTCGTTTGTAACTTGGTTGTTTGAAAGTAGGGGCCTGCCCTATATGCTCTGCAGAAATTGGGGCCTTAGGTGTTGGTGTTGCCACAACACTGTAAGCCCTCACAGTTACTCTTGGTGGGCGCAGGAACAGGCCCTGCTGTGAAATATTAGATCAAGAATTGTAATTACATGCCATTGTTGAACAGTGGTAGAAAAATTGGGCCTTTGGTGGTGACCAAAGTCATTTAAAACTGCTTGCGGCTTTAATGTAATGTCAGGCCCTGCTGTGAAATATTAGATCAAGAATTGTAATTACATGCCATTGTTGAACAGTGGTAGAAAAATTGGACCTTTGGTGGGCGCTGGAATGGGCCATGCTGTGAAATATTTGATCAAGAATTGTAATTACATGTCCCCGTTGAACAGGGTCAGAAAAATTGGGCCTTAGGCACTGGTGCCACAACACTGCAACCCCTCACAGATGCTATAGTTGGAGCACAGGAATGAGCCCTGCTGCAAAATATTGCATCAAAAATTGTAATTACACGCCCCTGTTAAACAGGGGCAGAAAAATTGGGCCTTAGCCACTGCTGCCACTACACTGCAACCCCTCACAGATACTATAGTTGGAGCGCAGGAATGAGCCCTACTGCAAAGTATTGCATCAAAAATCTGACATTAAAAAAAAAAAAAATATTCGGTTACATCAGCATCGGGTGCTTGGTAGCTGGTGATCCAAGACTGATTCATTTTTAAGAAGGTCAGCCGATCGACAGATTCGGTGGACAGGTGCACCCTGTGATCAGTTACAAAGCCTCCAGCAGCACTGAATGTGCGTTCCAAAAGAATGCTGGATGCAGGACAGGCCAGTAGCTCAATTGCATACTGTGCAAGCTCTGGCCAGTGATCCATTCTCAAGACCCAGTAACCCAGAGGATTTTCGGTGGGAAAGGTGTCCAAGTCTGATCTTGCCCCTAGGTATTCCTGCACCATGTGAATCAGACGCTGGCGATGGTTGCTGGAACCGAGCATACCTTGGGGCTGCGGACTAAAAAATTGTCTGAACGCATCAGTCAGATGGCCACCTTCTCCACCGCTTCTTCTGTGACTGACCGAAGCCTCAGCAACACGTTGTCCAGGAGGACCAGGAAAATGTAAGCTCTCAGGCTCTGGAAACGCGTTGCACAAACCTTTCTGCAAGGCCTCCCGAAGATGTTTCATCCTCTGCTCCCTCTGCGATGGCAAGATAAGGTCCGCAACCTTAGCCTTGTAACGTGGATCAAGGAGGTTGCTAGCCAGTAATGATCCCTCCCCTTGATATCATGAATACGAGGATCCTTCTGCAGGCTTTGCAGGATCAAGGAGGCCATGCAGCGTAGGTTTGCTGAAGTATTCGGTACAGAGTCCTCTGGGTCACTAAGGACGACATGATCCACAGCCACCTCCTCCCAGCCAGGTACAAGTCCATGGGTTTCTTCGGACTGTAAATGATCCCTTGAAGACTGCTGTTGATGCTGAGTGACAGGCTCCACCTCCATACTGACACAATCCTCCTCCTCTTCCTCTTCCTGTGTGATCAGCGGGCATGCAGGAACACTGTCTGGATAAAGGGGGGCTTGAGAGGTAAGGAAGACCTCCTCTTCCTCCCTCTGTTCTGCCTCAAGTGCCCTGTCCATTATTCCACGCAGTGTGTGCTCCAACAGGTGGACAAGAGGGACAGTGTCACTGATGCATGCCCTGTCACTGCTCACCATCCTTGTGGCCTCCTAAAATGGTGACAGGACAGTGCATGCATCCCTGATCATGGCCCACTGGCATGGGAAAAAAAAAACAAGCTCCCCTGACCCTATCCTGGTGCCATAGTTGCATAGGTACTCATTGATGGCCCTCTGCTGCGTGTGCAGCTGCTGCAGCATGGCCAACATTGAGCTCCACCTGGTAGGCATGTTACAGATTAGGCGGTTCTTGGGCAGGTTAAATTCCTTTTGGAGGTCAGCCAGCCAAGCACTGGCATTATATGACCTGCAGAAATGCACACAGACTTTCCTGGCCTGCCTCAGGACATCCTGTAAGCCCCGGTAGCTGCCCAAGAACCGCTGCACCACCAAGTTAAGGATGTGAGCCAAACAGGGCACATGGGTCAGTTGTCCCTGTCAGAGGGCAGAGAGGAGGTTAGCACCATTGTCACAAACCTCCATTCCTGGCTTAAGCTGGCGTGGCGTCAACCACCTCTGAACCTGCCCTTGCAAAGCTGACAGAATCTCTGCCCCATTGTGGCTCCTGTCCCCCAAGCACACCAGCTCAAGTACCGCATGGCATCTTTTTGCCTGCATGCTTGCGAAGCCCCTTGAACGCCTACGGAGCACCGCTGGTTCCGAGGACAAATCAGCACAGGAAGAGGCCATGGAGGAAAAAGAAGAGGAGGAGGTGGAGGAGAGAGGTGTGGCAGAATCACCACCAGTAGAATTTTAGAGGCGTGGTGGCGGAACAACCTCCAACACTACTGCACCCTGTCCTGCATCCTTCCCAGCTGCCAGAAGAGTCAAGCAGTGCGCGGTGAAAGATAGGTAACGTCCCTGTCCATGCCTGCTGGACCATGAGTCAGTGGTAATATGCACCTTACCGCTTACTGCCCTGTCCAGCGAGGCCAAGACATTGCCTTCCACATGCCGGTAGAGAGCCGGAATCGCCTTCTGTGAGAAAAAGTGGCGTTTGGGAACCTGCCACTGAGGAACCGCACATTCCATAAACTCATGGAAGGGGGCAGAGTCTACCAACTGAAAAGGCAGCAGTTGAAGTACTAGAAATTTAGCCAAGGTAGCATTCAACTGCTGGGCATGTGAATGGCAGGGAGCAAACTTCTTTCGGCGGTGCAGCAGCTGGGGCAGGAAAATTTGCCTGGTACAATCTGACGTCGGTGTGCCGATAGCAGATTGCCCACAAGTACTTGGCTGTAACACACCTAACTCTACATCTTCATTCCTCTCAGTGCAGGTTTCAGAGAGGACTGAAGGTATAGTGGGATTGGAGAGCCCAGCTGAAAGAGAAAGGAGAGGTCCGCTTTGTTCTTTGGTGTGGGTATTTTAGGTACGCTTGCCAATGAACTGCATGGCAGGTCGACATATGTCTGGGCAAGCATGTGGTGCCCAAGTGGGTGATGTTTTGGCCATGTGAGATACGCTTGAGACATATGTTGCAAATAGCAGCGGTGCGATCTGATCAGCACTCGTCTCAAAAAAGCCCACACCAAAGAACTTTTGGAATAACGCGCAGAGACAGCAGCGCCCTGCACATGCGGAGCTCTGCGGTGTAATGCAGTCGGTGTGCTGCCCTTAAGCTGACCCCTGGAGGGTATCCTGCCTCGTTGGAGATGTGCCTCCTCCTCCTCTCTGCTATCAGGCACCCACGTGGAGTCAGTGACTTCCTGCAGCTGGGGGAACATGACTAGCAGATTGCTGTCCTTCTTGGGCAACCCCTCTCTCTGGGCTCACATTACTGCCTTCCTCTAGCTGGGTGACATCATCAGAGTCTTCAAAATGCTGGGCATCTTCCTGGAGCATGTACCAAACACTGTGGTCAAACAGTTCGGGGGACTTCTCAGGAGAACATGGTGGGGCTAGGGAAGGAGTGACTGATGCCATTGAGCCGAGGGAAGAAGCCGTGTTGGCAGCCGCTTTGCCAGACAAAGTACCCTGAGCCTGGGTGAGAGAGGATGATGATGGCTTGGTCATCCATTCAATTCTTAGGCAAGTCTTAGGCATGTTGTGGCTCAACACGGCCAGCTGCCGAAAAAAAGGACAAGCGTGTCCCACAGCCATGTGCTGATGAAGATGCACCGTGTCCACGATCAGCACTGTTGCCTCTAGACACAGAGCCTGCTTGCCCTCTTTTATTGGCTTGTGACTGTCTGCCTCTCCTTGTTGGCCTTCCAGACATACTAATGGCCTGCAGTGAGATGTAGCTGCACAAAGCTGGGATGTATATATATACTGATTATACTGCAGCTAGCAGAATAAACTGCCTGCCTGTAGTATTATTAGTATGAGAACACCAGCAATTGTCTTCAGGTAGCTTTAGGTGCACACTGTGCAGAGGACACAGTACACTAACTGTAAATACTGCAGCTGCCTGCCTGTGGTATTAATAGGATCAGAACACCAGCAATTTTCTTCAGGTAGCTTTAAGTGCACACTGTGCAGAGGACACAGTACACTAACTGTAAATACTGCAGCTGCCTGCCTGTGGTATTAATAGAATCAGAACACCAGCAATTGTCTTCAGGTAGCTTTAGGTGCACACTGTGCAGAGGACACAGTACACTAACTGTAAATACTGCAGCTGCCTGCCTGTGGTATTAATAGGATCAGAAGAACACCAGCAATTGTCTTCAGGTAGCTTTAGGTGCACACTGTGCAGAGGACACAGTACACTAACTGTAAATACTGCATCTGCCTAATTGTGGTACTAATAGGATCAGAAGAAAACCAGCAATTGTCTTCAGGTAGCTTTACTTGCACACTGTGCAGAGGACACAGTACACTAACTGTAAATACTGCAGCTGCCTGCCTGTGGTATTAATAGGATCAGAACACCAACAATTGTCTTCAGGTAGCTTTAGGTGCACACTGTGCAGAGGACACAGTACACTAACTGTAAATACTGCAGCTGCCTGCCTGTGGTACTAATAGGATCAGAAGAACAGCAACTGTCTTCAGGTAGCTTTAGGTGCACACTGTGCAGAGGACACAGTACACTAACTGTAAATACTGCAGCTGCCTGCCTGTGGTACTAATAGGATCAGAAGCACACCAGCAAGTGTCTTCACGTAGCTTTAGGTGCACACTGTGCAGAGGACACAGTACACTAACTGTAAATACTGCAGCTGCCTCCCACTTTTTAAGGGACTAAAAGTAATGGGAATATTGGCTGCTCAGCTGTTCCATGGCCAGGTGTGTGTTATTCCCTTATTATCCCATTTACAAGGAGCAGATAGAAAGGTCCAGAGTTCATTTCAAGTGTGCTATTTGCATTTGTAATCTGTTGCTGTCAACTCTCAATATGAGATCCAAAGAACTGTCACTATCAGTGAAGCAAGCCATCATTAGGCTGAAAAAACAAAACAAACCCATCAGAGAGATGGCAAAAACATTAGTTGTGGCCAAATCAACTGTGTGGAACATCCTTAAAAAGAAAGAATGCACCGGTGAGCTCAGCAACACCAAAAGACCTGGAAGAGCACGGAAAACAACTGTGGTGGATGACCGAAGAATTATTTCTCTGGTGAAGAAATTACCCTTCACAACAGTTGGCCAGATCAAGAACACTCTCCAGGAGATAGGTGTATGTGTGTCAAAGTCAACAATCAAGAAAAGACTTCACCAGAGTGAATACAGAGGGTTCACCACAAGATGTAAACCATTGGTGAGCCTCAAAAACAGGAAGGCCAGATTAGAGTTTGCCAAACAACATCTAAAAAAGCCTTCACAGTTCTGGAACAACATCCTATGGACAGATGAACCAAGATCAACTTGTACCTGAGTGATGAGAAGAGAAGAGTATGGAGAAGGAAAGGAACTGCTCATGATCCAAAGCATACCACCTCATCAGTGAAGCATGGTGGTGGTAGTGTCATGGCGTGGGCATGTATGGCTGCCAATGGAACTGGTTCTCTTGTATTTATTGATGATGTGACTGCTGACAAAAGCAGCAGCATGAATTCTGAAGTGTTTCGGGCAATATTATCTGCTCATATTCAGCAAAATGATTCAGAACTCATTGGATGGCACTTCACAGTGCAGATGGACAATGACCCGAAGCATACGGCGAAAGCCACCAAAGAGTTTTTTAAGGGAAAGAAGTGGAATGTTATGCATTGGCCAAGTCAATCACCTGACCTGAATCCGATTGAGCATGCATTTAACTTGCTGAAGACAAAACTGAAGGGAGAATGCCCCAAGAACAAGCAGGAACTGAGGACAGTTGCAGTAGAGGCCTGGCAGAGCATCACCAGGGATGAAACCTAGTGTCTGGTGATGTCTATGCGTTCCAGACTTCAGGCTGTAATTGACTGCAAAGGATTTGCAACCAAGTATTAAAAAGTGAAAGTTTGATGGATGATTGTTAATCTGTCCCATTACTTCTGGTCCCTTAAAAAGTGTGAGGCACATATACAAACTGTTGAAATTCCTACACCGTTCACCTGATTTGGATGTAAATACCCTCAAATTAAAGCTGAAAGTCTGCAGTTAAAGCACATCTTGTTCGTTTCATATCAAATCCATTGTGGTGGTGTATAAAGCCAAAAAGATTAGAATTGTGTCGATGTCCCAATATTATTGGACCTGACTATATATATATATATATATTATATATATATATATATATATATATATATATATATATATATATATATATATATATATATACACAACACCTAGGATGCATGTATATACACAATACACTGTAAGTGCATTTAACTGACTCGCCTGCCTACTCTATCTAACTTAAATCAAATGACGCTGTCTCTCTGTCTATCTTTCTCCGCCACCGCAACACACTACACAAGGCCGCCACACAGGTGGCCTTATATAGTGTGGGGTGTGTACTAAACCCCCTGAGCCATAATTGGCCAAAGCCACCCTGGCTTTGGCCAATTACGGCTCTCTATACAGACGGCGCTGTGATTGGCCAAGCATTCGGGTCATAGTGCATGCTTGGCCAATCATCAGCCAGCAATGCACTGCAATGCCGCAGTGAATTATGGGCTGTGACATGCCACTCGAATTTGGCACGAACAACCCATAACATTCACAATTCGACGAACAATCGACATGCTATGTGTTACAAAAATGAAGGGTCTTCAACAATGTGATAGGTTGACAGGATTTTGTGTGTGTAATTTGTGCTCCTAGAACGCCTGAAGGTGCCACTTGGATGTTGGGCCTCTGTATGTGGCCAGGCTGTAAAAAAGTCTCACACATGTGGTATTGCATACTCAGGAGGAGTAGCAGAATGTATTTTGGGGTGTCATTTTTGCTATGTACATGTTATGTGTTGGAAATATCTTATAAATGGACAACTTTGTGTAAAAAATGCGTTTCATTTTTTTCCTCACATTTCCAAAACCTTCTGAAAAAAATTAACCATTCAAAAGACTCATTATGCCTCATAGATTATACGTTGTGGTGTTAGCTTTTCAAAATGGGGTAATTTTGTGGACGTTTTCATTGTCCTGGTGCTCCAGGGCCTTCAAAACTGTGATAGGTTGTCATCAAATGAGATGTGTAATTTCTGCTCCTAGAACGCCTGGAGGTGCTACTTGCATGTTGGGCCTCTGTATGTGGCCAGGCTGTGTAAAAGTCTCACACTTGTGGTATCGCTATACTCGGGAGGAGTAGCAGAATGTATTTTTGGGGTGTCATTACAAGTATGCGCTGTGTGAGTGAAAAACCTGTTATGACAATTTTGTGTAAAAAAAAAAAAAAAATCTTCATTTTCCCAAGAATTGTGGGAAAAAACTTCAAAAAACTCACCATGCCTCTTACTAAATACCTTGGAATGTCTAAATTTCCAAAAATGGGTCATTTGGGGGGTATTTGTACTTTCCTGGCTTGTTAGGGTCTCAATGAATGAGATAGGCCTTCAGTACATTAGGTGGGATCAATTTTCAATGATTTGCACCACAGCTTTCAGACTCTATAACTTTCACAGAGACTAAATAATATACACAAATTTGGGTTATTTTTACTAAAGATATATAGCAGTATAAATGTTGGCCCAAATTTATAAAGAAAAATTACTTTGCAAAATTTTACAACAGAAACTAAAAAAAAGTTGTTTTTTTTTCTAAATTTTCTCTTTTTTTTTTTGCTTATATTGCAACAAATTTAAAAAACAGTGGTGATTAAATACCACCAAAAGAAAGCTCTGTTTGTGAGAAAAAAATGACAAAAATTTAGTTTGGGTACAGTGTAGCATGACTGAGTAAGGGCAGGAAGGGTGTATAAATGCCCCGTATTGAAGTGGTTAATATGGTGAAAACACTACAATGGTCAAACACACATTTTGTGAAGATAGAAACAGCATAAGGATTCCACTGTGGCCGCACTCCTATAACAACCTCAAGATCCCAACAGGGGAAGGGTGAGCCATGGACGTTCAACCTAGCTGCTACTGATACTGGCAGCACATCCGAGGCTATCCACCACCACGCTTGACATGCAGATCCTAATGTGCTTGCGTCCAGTCGATGCTGCTCTTCGAGGACACACAAACAGGATACAGTGGGGAAGAGAGTGAGAACATCACACAGTTGCCATGACAACACGTTTCAGAGGCATGGCCTTCTACCTCAGGTCATGCCCTCTAACTCGCTAGTAACTTGTCAATTTATGGGGAAACAGAGACTCGCTCATGGTGATGCCTTCCCTGTCTCAGATCTTGAGGGGACACAGGGGTAGGGAAGGCAAAAAATACTTATAGGAATTTGTTACAGCGGTGGGATTATAGCAACTTAATAGATAAAACATCATAATAGATTCCTTAACAGATGGTAATAAAAACAATTAAACAAATTATGAAGATGCATCTGCTCCCAGCAAACACTAATATGTTAAAAAAAGTTAATAATTTGAATATGCTTAATTATGCTAATTAAGGGATCTCCCATAAGACAGAGAACATACTACTCCCATTAAGAAAGGAAATTATTATTTTGGTGGAATAATATGTATACAATATAATGATGCGACCTAACACAACCTGATTGTAGCAGTGGCAAGCCTCCATCCCTGATATGTATTAAACAACAGAAAGAAGAAAGAAATGGGACTTTGTGTGAGTCAGGTCACTGAATGGATACCTTATTCAAATCATTTATAAAATTATTTATTAATAACAAATCACGTTATAGAGAGTGTCAATCTGTAAATACAGGACACAATGTACTATGATACACTTGTATGAATATATAGCAGTTATACAGAGTAAGGTAAAACATAATAAGCATTATTTAAGTTTAGTTTTTTTTAACTTATACACTTTATACCACCACAGCAATCACCACCATTTATTACTTCACTCACTTCACAGGTATAGGCTTATCTCATTAAATTAATACATTTATTTCACATGGTTTCATCTTCATACTCTTGCAGAGCAGTGTGGACTGTTAAGCATACACTAGATTCACATGGTCGTGATATGGTTGCCTGGTCTTTACCTGGTTGCTGTCTCTGGTCTGGATTGGACTCCTCACCTCAGCCCCAGGGGAGATGATCATCCTTGTCCCCTGTCTTCCTTTGGACCTAAGGTTGGGCGCCACCATTGGGCTGTATTGTAAGTTACACACCTTTATTTTGAGAGATTGTTCTCCGTTTAAAGGATATATTTATAGATATTATTGATTTAATTTCAGAGCCTTTTACTCCTGATGATTGGCATGAGACATGAAAGCCATGGCATAAGCATGAGCCATGAAACGTGCTTCAAGTTACATCGAACTGATGCCTAGACAAGTTTGGCTCACCATGAGCAATCAATTATGTTCATTGAATTTTTATGAATAGATGAGTGTTTTTATGTAACTGTAATGCTTATTAAGTTTTACCTTACTCTATATCAGTGTTTCTCAACTCCAGTCCTCAAGGCGCACCCACAGGTCATGTTTTCAGGATTTCCCTCAGATACAACGGCTGTGGTAATTACTAAGGCAGTGAAACTGATCAAATCACCTGTGCAAAATAGTGGAAATCCTGAAAACATGACCTGTTGGTGCGCCTTGAGGACTGGAGTTGAGAAACACTGCTCTATATAACAGCTATATATTCATATATAATAAAAAATATGTAGCGCTACCTCAGTCCCAACGTGTAAAAATACTCATTAATACGTCCAAGGCTTAAATGAACACCAACATGCAAAACTCAGTACCACAATGTGTACATATAAAGTGCAAAGTGAAACACAAAAGAGTAATCCAATCTCACATCTATTATGGTGAAGAATCCAACTTCACGTGACAAAGTATATAAATAAATCGTGAATAATGTCACATAATAAAAAAAGTGTCCAATCAGTCAATATTGAGCATCTAACATAAACTAAACCACCAAAAAATAGAAAATAATAGCATTAATGTTCACAAGTGTGCAATTCACAGATGCAATGGAACAATGCGACTTCCCACAATTTAACAAAATGCAGTGTGCGTGATCACACTAGAACAATGCGACTTCCCACAATTTAACAAAGTGCAGTGTGCGTGATCACACTGGAACAGTGCGACTTCCCACAATTTAACAAAGTGCAGTGTGCGTGATCAAGCAAAATAGCTGAAGAACCATATATTCACAGGTGAGCAATTCACAACTGCAACTTCCAAGCAAGAAAAATAATAAATGAAAAATATTTACAATGTGTAATGCGCATATAATCAAAAATTAATATATTCACAGGTATGCGATTCACAGATGCGATAATTAAATGCAACTAAAAAAATATAGATTTTCTAGCAAAATGCAGTGTGCATATAATGATAATATTATTAGAATTCTTGCAAAAGTGTAATGTGCCTACAATCAAAAAAAATATTACAGGCATGCAATTCACAAATGCAATAATTAAATACAACAAAAAGAATTGTAATTTGTAACAAAGTGCAATGTGCATAAGGAATTAATGAACAAGCAAATAAATAATATTCAGTGAAAAATGAAATAAATGAACTATCCAATTAAGTGTGAGTATATATCTCAAGGTGAGGTGATATAAAAGTAAAAAATGTTCAAGTGCAGTCCAAACACATGTGAATGCGACTTTAATAACGCTCCAAATGTGGAACAGCAGAAATCTTCAAGAGATGAAAGAAGAGCTGGTGCAGTGATAGAAAAAATCGTCTATACAGTAGTTCATCCAATCCTGTTCCAATGTGCGGTGACCGTTTCCCCCAGCCTCTCACCTGTAGTAGCGGCCCCCAAATGGGCCGAGTCACGCTTTTACCCACAGGTGGGTAGGGATATCAACACTGGAACGGCTTCCCAAAATTGGACTCCCAATCTAGATGCCGGCTCCCTTGGGAGTGGGATTGGTGCAGGATATTCGCCCTCACTTAATCGGTATTACCTGAGAATCTGTGAATTGCACACTTGTGAACATTAATGCTATTATTTTCTATTTTTTGGTGGTTTCGTTTATGTTAGATGCTCAATATTGACTGATTGGACACTTTTGTTATTATGTGACATTATTCACGATTTATTTATACACTTTGTCTCGTGAAGTTGGATTCTTCACGATAATAGATGTGAGATTGGATTACTCTTTTGCACTTTATATGTACACATTGTGGTACTGAGTTTTGCGTGTTGGTGTTCATTTAAGCCTTGGACGTATTAATGAATATTTTTTCACGTTGGGACTGAGGTAGCGCTACATATTTTTTATCATATGTTGAGTAAGGTTATGTGAGTATACTATTTATGTTGACGGCTCCTTGTCTATTCTATTCTTTATTGTGGTTTTTGCGCATTAGTTATTATCTTTTATATATATTCATATAAGTGTATCATAGTACATTGTGTGCTGTATTTACAGATTGACACTCTCAATAACGTGATTTGTTAATAATAAATTATTTTATAAATGATTTGAATAAGGTATCCATTCAGTGACCTGCCTCACACAAAGTCCCATTTCTTTCGTCTTTTTGTTGTTTAATATGCATACAATATACATATATTCACTTTCCTCTCCCATAAATTGCACATATGTGTTTCATATGGAGATATGTAGAAAAATGAACTTAAATATTACAACAGGAGGGAGGGGAAAATAATTTATGATTAGGAATTACCTCTTGTATAATGAATTACTTGTATATCTCTATCTCTCTATCTGTGTAGCCATCTTCCCTCCTTTAATGGAGACAAAATGGATGACAAAAAAATAGTTTGAGAGCATATATGCAAAGGACAAGTATACATATACATATACAGTATACATACATACACATATTGCCCAAGAACGTAAAAGGGAACCCCGGAAAAACAGTATTCATATAAGAGTGTTGATTTCCAATTCCTCATTTAACCCTTTGGGTGACATGGATTTTAAAGTAAAAATCCAGAAGATTTCCCATAAGCATAATCTGGAAAACATTTCACCTTCTGGAATGGTCATAAGTATAGCTTCTATACCAAACAACTCCCACCCCTGTGTGCTACCTCCATGTACCTGTGAGAAATGCCACGGAACACTGTGCTTATCACTTTCTTTTTCGATTTTGTCGGTGTTCTACGAATCTCTCCTGCATGGTGCATACAGTTCTCCCCACATAGAGGAGCCCACAGGGGCAGCATAGCCCATAGACCACAAACCGGGTATTGCAGCTTATAAACAGTTTGATCTCAAACTCCTGGCCATCTTTAGTGGTAAACCTCTTTTTGTCATGTATCATGAACTGACAGGCCTTACACCTATAGGATCTTTTCAAGTTAAGAAATGTTGGCATATCCTTGGCACTATGTTGCTTGCTTTGGATATGACTTGGGTCAATGATGCTCTTAGCACTGTTGGCCTTTCTAAAGACCACCTGCGGGTTATCAGGAAGCCCCCTTTGAAGAGCAGGGTCTTGTTTAAGAATTGGCCAATGTTTATGAATAGCCATTTTTATGAGTGGATAGGCAGATGGACACATTGTTCATGACCAAATTTAATGATCAGCCCTGGGCCATAAAAAGGTCTATTTAAAAACATTGGCCAATTCTTAAACAAGACCCTGCTCTTTATAGGGTGCTTCCTGATAAGCCTCAGGTGGTCTTTAGAAAGGCCAACAGTGTTAAGAGCATCATTGCCCCAAGTAGTATCCAAAGCAAGCAACATAGGGCCAAGGATATGCCCACGTTTCTTAACTTGGCAGGATTGTATAGGTGTAGAATAGGTGTACAGTGTCCCTCTATATTTCTCACAGGTACATGGAGGTAGCACACAGGGGCTGGAGTTGTTTGGTATAGAAGCTATACCTATGACCATTCCAGAAGGTGAAAGGTTTTCCAGATTATGCTTACGGGAAACCTTCTGGATTTTTACTTTATACTCCTTGTTACCGAATGGGTTAAATGAGGAATTAAAAATCAACATCCTTATATGAATACTGCTCTTCCGGGGTTCCTCTTACGTTCTTGGGAAATATGTGTGTGTGTATATATATATATATATATATATATATATATATATATATATATATATATATACAGTCAGGTCCATAAATATTGGGACATCGACACAATTCTTTTTTTTTTGGCTCTATACACCACCACAATGGATTTGAAATGAAACGAACAAGATGTGCTTTAACTGTAGACTTTGAGCTTTAATTAGAGGGTATTTACATTCAAATCAGGTGAACGGTGTAGGAATTACAATTATTTGGAAATGTGCCTCCCACTTTTTAAGGGACCAAAAGTAATGGGACAGAATAACAATCATCCATTAAACTTTCACTTTTTAATACTTGGTTGCAAATCCTTTGCAGTCAATTACAGCCTGAAGTTTGGAACACATAGACATCACCAGACAATGGGTTTCAACCCTGGTGATACTCTGCCAGGCCTCTACTGCAAATGTCTTCAGTTCCTGCTTGTTCTTAGGGCATTTTCCCTTCAATTTTGTCTTCCGCAAATGAAATGCATACTCAATCAGATTCAGGTCAGGTGATTGACTTGGCCATTGCATAACATTCCACTTCTTTCCCTTAAAAAACTCTTTGGTTGCTTTCTCAGTATGCTTCGGGTCATTGTCCATCTGCACTGTGAAGCGCCATCCAATGAGTTCTGAAGCATTTTGCTGAATATGAGAAGATAATATTGCCCGAAACACTTCAGAATTCATCCTGCTGCTTTTGTCAGCAGTCACATCATCAATAAATACAAGAGAACCAGTTCCATTGGCAGCCATACATGCCCACGCCATGACACTACCACCACCATGCTTCACTGATGAGGTGGTATGCTTTGGATCATGAGCAGTTCCTTTCCTTCTCTATACTCTTCTCTTCCCATCACTCTGGTACAATTTGATCTTGGTCTCATCTGTCCATAGGATGTTGTTTCAGAACTGTGAAGGCTTTTTTAGATGTTGTTTGGCAAACTCTAATCTGGCTTCCTGTTTTTGAGGCTCACCAATGGTTTACAACTTGTGGTGAACCCTCTGTATTCACTCTGGTGAAGTCTTCTCTTGATTGTTGACTTTGACACACATACACCTACCTCCTGGAGAGTGTTCCTGATCTGGCCAACTGTTGTGAAGGGTGTTTTCTTCACCAGAGAAATAATTCTTCAGTCATCCACCACAGTTATTTTCCGTGGTCTTCTGGGTCTTTTGGTGTTGCTGAGCTCACCGGTGCATTCTTTCTTTTTAAGGATGTTCCACACAGCTGATTTGGCCACAACTAATGTTTTTGCCATCTCTCCGATGGGTTTGTTTTGTTTTTCCAGCCTAATGATGGCTTGCTTCACTGTAGTGGCAGCTCTTTGGATCTCATATTGAGAGTTGACAGCAACAGATTCCAAATGCAAATAGCACACTTGAAATGAACTCTGGACCTTTTATCTGCTCCTTGTAAATGGGATATTGAGGGAATAACACACACCTGGCCATGGAACAGCTAAGCAGCCAATTGTCCCATTACTTTTGGTCCCTTAAAAAGTGGGAGGCACATATATAAACTGTTGTAATTCCTACACCGTTCCCCTGATTTGGATGTAAATACCCTCAAATTAAAGTCTGCAGTTAAAGCACATCTTGTTCATTTCATTTCAAATCCATTGTGGTGGTATATAGAGCCAAAAAGATTAGAATTGTGTTGATGTCCCAATATTTATGGACCTGACTGTGTATATATATATATATATATATATATATATATATACTAATCCTTTGTATATATGTTCTCAAAAAATCTTTTTGTCATCCATTTTGCCTCCATTAGAGGAGGGAAGATGGTTTCGCAGAGAGAGATAGAGATATGCAAGTAGTTCATTATACAAGTGGTAGTTCCTAATCATAAATTCTTTTCCCCTCCCTCCTCCTGTTGTAATATTTAAGTTCATTTTTCTACATATCTCCATATGAAACACATATGTGCAATTTATGGGAGAGGAAAGTGAATATGTGTATATAGTATATATAATATTGCACCAAAATTATAATTTAATTTCTTAATGGGAGTAGTATGCTCTCTGTCTCATGGTCGATCCCTTGATTAGCATAATAAGCATATTAGCTTTTTTAACATATTAGAGCAAATTTTCCAAGGATGAGGGCTGCTCTCCAGGATTTAGACTGGGAGGGAATATTTGCATCGATAAACACAGAACAGAAATGGGAATTCTTCAAAAAGACTGCTTGAGACCTCACTGCAAAGTATATTCCCATGGGCAATAAGTTTAAAAGGCTAAAAACAAAACCTATGTGGCTCACGGTCAAAGTTAAAAAAGCTATAAACAATAAGAAAAGAGCTTTTAAAAAATATAAAAATGAAGGAACACTAGTGTTGTTTAAATGTTACAAAGAATTTAACAGAATATGTAAAAAGGAAATCAAGGATGCAAAAATTCAAAACGAATGACAGATTGCAAAAGATAGTAGGACAAACCCCAAAAAATTCTTCAAATATATTAATAGTAAAAAGGTCAGGTCTGAGCATGTAGGCCCTTTACAAAATAATCTAGAGTGTGTGACTGGGGACAAAGAGAAGGCTAATTTATTAAACATTTCTTCAGCTCTGTGTATACAAAAGAGCATGGGGGGGCTCATGTCCATAATGGGGGTGGTATTGACACAGGCCCGAATGATCCACAATGGCTCAAAAGTGATATGGTCCAGAAATATTTAGACAGAATAAAGGTGGATAAAGCACCTGGACCTGATTGCATCCACCCACGGATCCTAAAAGAATTGAGCTCTGTAATTTCAAAGCCATTGTATCTAATTTTTAGGGACTCATTAATGACGGGAATAGTACCGCTAGATTGACGCAGGGCGAACGTGGTGCAAATATTGAAACATCAAAGTCTTTACCAAGTAACTATAGACCTGTTAGTTTAACTTCTATAGTCGGGAAGATACTGGACCGTTTAATAAAAGACCACATAGACGAGTTCTTGCTGGAAAAAAAACATTTTAAGCAACAGACAGCATGGATTCATGAAAGACAGAAGTTGTCAGACAAACCTGATTTCTTTTTATGAAGAGGTAGGTAAAACCTTGGACAGAGGGTGGCTGTGGACGTGGTATACTTGAATTTTGCAAAAGCGTTCGACACAGTTCCCCACACGCGACTCATGTGTAAGGTAAAGTCTACAGGCTTGGAAATAGTTTGTAAATGGATAGGAAACTGGCTAAAAGACAGAATTCAGAGAGTAGCGGTTAATGATTCTTACTCTGAATGGTCTAAGGTTATAGTGGTGTACCCCAAGGTTCAGTGCTGGGACCCTTACTTTTTAATATCTTTATAAATGATATTGGGTCTGGGATCAAAAGTAACATTTCTGTCTTTGCAGATGACACCAAGCTATGCAGTGGAATAACGTCCTTACAGGATGTCTCCAATTTACAAGCCGACCTCAATGCACTGTCTAATTGGGCGACTATGTGGCAGATAAGGTTTAATGTTGAAAAATGTAAAGTTATGCACTTGGGGGCTAAGAATATGCATGCATCATACATGCTAGAGTGAGTACAACTGGGGGAATCCATAGTGGAGAAGGATCTGGGGGTTTTGGTAGATCACAAGCTCAATAATAGCATGCAATGCCAAGCTGCGGTTTCCAAAGCCAGCAAAGTCCTTTCTTGCATTAAGAGAGGTATGGACTCCAGAGAGAGAGATATAATTTTTCCCCCTGTTCAAATCATTAGTAAAACCTCATCTGGAATATGCAGTTCAGTTTTGGGCACCAGTTCTCAAAAAAGATATCGGGGAACTGGAGAAAGTGCATAGAAGGGCAACCAAACTGATAAGAGGCATGGAGGAGCTCAGCTATGAGGAAAGATTAGAGGAACTGAATTTATTCACTCTTGAGAAGAGGAGAATAAGGGGGGAACTCTGTGCTTTTTGCGCATTTATTTTTGCTGATGTTTGGCTGCCTTGATCTTAAGGTGTTGGAGCCTGATGGGATCATTATCCAGTGTCTGATACCGCTGCTATCTGGAATTTGGTTCGTTTTTACAGCCCAGTCTGTTGGAGCATGGTGGGATTATTATCCAATGCTTGAAACTACTGCTATCTGACTTCAGGTTTTATTGCTCCCCTCTGTCTACTGGAGACTTCTAAAACATATAGGGAGAGCTTTGCTTATATACTCTGGATGTCAAACGGGGATTTATTGGAGGTCACCATCTTGCCCCCTTCTGTGTGGGAAAAAGCCTTTAAGCCGAGCACGAGAGTGTAAGGCAAGAGGAGCTGGTGAGTTTATTCGCCTAAGGGGAGTGGAATCACAAGTCACAGAGGTGTGGTGGAAGATTGAATTATTGAAGATCTGCACTATATTACGTTATGGATTACCACTAATACCACTACGTTTCACTGAATATTGGACTTTTTATGTTTGCAGAAAGTTTTATATAATTTTTTTCAAAAATCTTTTTCACACAGATTTTATACGCATTTAAAGTATTTTGATTTTGGACACAGGTCACATTGTGTTGATACAGGGTGGTGTAAATTATTTGTCACATATGATTTTTACACACATTTTTAGGTAAATTAATTTAGCGCTGCTATTTGATTTCACTATTGGTTGGGGCTAGTGTATAGTGAATCATTTATTATTTTGCACTGTTTTGAATATTTAAGCGGCTGTTCAGAGTGAGGCTTTAATTCCACGAGCGCAGCGTTTGGCACATAAGAGGGGGCGGATAACCTGTGTACCATATTAGTGACATATTCGAGATAAGGTTTAATGTTGAAAAATGTAAAGTTATGCACTTGGGGGCTAAGAATATGCATGCATCATACATGCTAGAGGGAGTACAACTGGGGGAATCCATAGTGGAGAAGGATCTGGGGGTTTTGGTAGATCACAAGCTCAATAATAGCATGCAATGCCAAGCTGTGGTTTCCAAAGCCAGCAAAGTCCTTTCTTGTATTAAGAGAGGTATGGACTCCAGAGAGAGAGATATAATTTTGCCCCTGTTCAAATCATTAGTAAAACCTCATCTGGAATATGCAGTTCAGATTTGGGCACCAGTTCTCAAAAAAGATATCGGGGAACTGGAGAAAGTGCATAGAAGGGCAACCAGACTGATAAGAGGCATGGAGGAGCTCAGCTATGAGGAAAGATTAGAGGAACTGAATTTATTCACTCTTGAGAAGATGAGAATAAGGGGGGATATGATCAACATGTTCAAATATATAAGGGGTCCGTATAGTGAACTTGGTGTTGAGTTATTCTCTTTACAGTCAACACAGAGGACAAGGGGGCACTCTTTACGTCTAGAGGAAAAGAGATTTCATCTCCAAATACGGAAAGGATTCTTCACAGTAAGAGCTGTGAAAATGTGGAATAGACTCTCGCCAAAGGTGGTTCTGGCCTGCTCAGTAGATTGCTTTAAGAAAGGTCTGGATACTTTCCTAAATGTACATAATATAACTGGGTACTAACATTTATAGGTAAAGTTGATCCAGGGAAAATTGGATTGCCTCTTAGGGGATCAGGAAGGAATTTTTTCCCCTGCTGTAGCAAATTGGAGCATGCTCTGCCGGGGTTTTTTTGCCTTCCTCTGGATCAACTGTGGGTAAAAAATTGGGTATATTGGATTGTACGATATTTTTTATTTTATTTATTTATTATTTTTAAGGTTGAACTGGATGAATTTGTGTCTTTTTTCAACCTGACTAACTATGTAACTATGTTCGCTGGGAGCATATACATCTTTATTAATTGTTTAATTGTTTTTATTACCATCTGTTAAGGAATCTATTATGATGTTTTATCTATTAAGTGGCTATAGTCCCACCGCTGTAACCAATGCCTATAAGCATTTTTTGCTTTCCCTACCCCTGTATCCCCTCAAGATCTGAGACAGGGAAGGCGTCACCATGAGTGCTTCTCTTTTCCCCTATAAATTGGCGCGTTACTAGCGAGTTAGTGGACATGACCTGAGGAAGGAGGCCATGCTGAAATGCATTGTCATAGCAACTGAGTGATGTCCTCACTCTCCTCCCCCCTGTATCCTGCTCATGTGGGTTCATGTGTCCTCGAAGAGCAGCGCCAGCTGGACAAGATGCAAGCGCATAGAATCTGCACGTCAAGCGTGGTGGTGGATAGCTTTGGATGTTGTGCCAGGATCCGGGAAGCTAGGTGGAATGTCCACGGCTCCCACTTCCCCTGTCAGGATCTTGAGGTTGTTATAGGAGTGGGGACACAGTGGAATCCTTATGCTGTATCTACCTTCACACAATGTGAGTTTGACCATTGTAGTGTTTTTAACTTTACCATATTAAAGCCGAGTTACACTAGGGCGGCTTTGCGCTCTCTTCTTTTGTGTTTTGTCTAGATATGTTCCTGCCACCCAGAGGATCCATAGAGAGCAGCAGCACCCTTTGACTTGTCTAATTTTCACCAATAGCCAGCTGGGGGGCTATACCAAACTGTTGATCAGCACACCTGCTAATTTTTTGGCCATATTTCATACATGTGTTTGTTGTTTCTTTGTACCAATTTGACATTGTTTGTTTTTTGGTTTGGTATTTAAAGGTATAGTATACCTGTTACTGTTATTACTATATATTTTTGTCCAGTAGTTTCCTCACAGCCAACCACACATACTGATCACTCTTCAAACTCATTAACCAGTCTAGGAGTATGCTTTTTGATGCTTTAATAAGAAATTGGATAGGTAGTGAGTAATGGTAGGATACTCCAGTAGCCCTTAGCAACAATTTTAAGGACACTGGACTTTCTCGTTTAGGGCTGTGAGCCAAGTCCTTGCACAAGTAAATGATGGACTGGACTTTGTGGTAGCAGATTTTTCTTCCTCTAAGGACATCCTAGTCCTTTCACTAAGAATTAAATAGCCTGAGCTCTTCAGGATACCAGACACAATGTTCCCTGTAAACAGCACGCAGTCTCTAGGAATTTTCACACCACTCTGTACTAACTAATGTCCTTGGAAAATTGGTTTCCTCTTTCCAATGCCCTCCAGACAGTTGCTTCCCATGGTACCAGACTAAACAATCAGACGACAGCCCCACAGTCAGCTTCAGCAACTCTCAGCAAAGTAAGCCTCCAGCTAGCTCCACTGAGACCTCAATAACCCACAGGCACATGGCAGAACTGCCTAGCGAACTAACAGCCCCCCCAAATTGTGATCTCCTCCTCATGGAAAAAGACTCCTCTGCACTCAGAGTATTTATACAGACTCCCAGTCACCACCTGGGCACCTCTTACCAAGGATTGGCCTGGGCTGCATAATTATTCAGCTGCTGATTAAATTCTTCCTGCCCACTAACTTTCAGAACATTTCAGGACAGCAAGGGGGAAGAAATAAATCCTGCAGCCACTGAAACAGAGAAAAGACCAGAACAATCAAACACAACTACACTGATTGCAGAGAGCCAGAACTAAATGTATCTAACCCAGCACCTAATTAGGAGACTGCTACATATGGATGCTCAAAATTGCTTGCAATTTTCCAAATAAACATATTATTATGGATACAATACTTTTTGCAAGCAATTCTAGCTAAATCATCCTTTGATTTATCCGCCTAAAACAAATTAATCTGAAAACAATTTTACTAGCTGTCTTCTACCCTGTTGTACTCAGCATTTGGAACACTTTGTAAACATGAGATTGTTACTAGCATTTGCGATGCTGCTTTTTATTTGCAGGCTGTCCATACTTACCTAATCTGTGGCAATCACAGCATCCATCCTCCCGGACATTTTAGCTGGTGCTTTTTTTCTATAGGGTTAAACCTATTAATTAACTTTATTCTCCTAATCTGAATATACAAACTGGTGTGAGCAAAACATCACACTGCTAGGGAAATAGCAGACCTAACAATAGACTTCTTAGACTTTAATAGATTCAGAAAAGCCCCTTAGGCTTTCATTTGGGCAACAGGAATGGCTCTTCCCTCAGACACTTTTCTATATTGGCACAATCACTTAATGGGCCTTATTAATATAATGAAGCCTTGTTCAGGGTGGGGGTTATTCAATAATTGTTGAGACTATTGTATAAAGGAATCATGATTTTAAAAATACAGCTATCTTTTCTTTTGCAGCTGACAGCAAATGCCAAAAAATGCTGTCCTTGGTCTTAGCCTACAGCAGGTGTCAGAAATCATGACCTATAGAAGCATGATATGGCTGCAATTCTATACAATAATAATGGATTCCTTAGTACAGAAACAATGGCCTCTTTCCATTGTCATAAGACAATCAATCTCTGACACTTCTAGATCTTCTGGGAAATGGTGATAGACCTACATACACATCAGTATACATTTTCTAAAATGTCAGATTAATCAAGACGACACCATTGAAGTGGTTTTCATGTGCCACTAACCTCTTACTTATTACTCGGGAAGAAAATCATACAGGAGTAGTATAGAACATTAATTTCAAACACTGCACATGATTACGTCTAACAAAGGTAATTTCTAGTAAAAACAATAGTGGGCAGTTGCTTTGGACTATAATATTTTCCCTATTGTTGTACCTCCCTTTTGTTACCAAATCCTAATGCTACAAGGTTAAGGTGTACTTTGCAAGGGGATACTTTACAGAGTATATTGAAAATGATCCCACCAGTCCCTGCCATCCAGCAAGTTTACATTCCCTTATTACAGTCAAGGAGTAGGTCCAATTTTAATGGAAACCCCTACTAATCTCGCTATCATATGTTTTATGACCATGGGAGGATAGAACACCTGGAGATTGATAGCATAAACACCAGGAGAACAAACCAACTTAATGCAATTATTGTCCTTGGTGGGAACTGAACTCAGGGCAACAAGGCCACAGTGTTATCCTAAGCTGAACTAGGCCTCATGCACACAGGCTGTTTGCTTTGCTCCTCTGAACGCTAGAACTCCTAACAGGAGAAAAGCTGCTTGAAAACAGCGCAAAGCCATGTATTGCGCACATGTTTAGGTGCATTTGGCACATCAAGTGTATGAGCATTAATGGATTCCATTGCCAAGTTTATTCTGGTTATTTGCATGTGTTGACACTCAAACATGCCTCAACACATCTAGCGCTTAGGCACATTCAGACATGCTTGCATGTGCTTAAGCATGCTCAGTGTTTTTTTTCTGCTCTTTAGCTCCTTTCCTAAATGTGCCTTTTATTTTTTATTTTTATTTTTTCCTGTAAATTCTCCTCTTCTAATATTTCCGTAAACGCCTATGTGTGCATGGACACAAAGGCTAACATAAAGGTGTTTTTACAGGCTGAATAAAAAAATGACAAACACCTCTAAAAGCACTGTTTTTTAAGCCCAGTGTGCACGAGGCCTAATACATTCCTTAGGGACAAGCTAGGTTAAAAGAATATATGGACGTTGGGGAATTGATGTGGTATGACGGTACACAGTTCTGCCATAGCTGATCATCCAACGGTACAATTAGACTCCAACACTAGCTGTGCTGCCCCAACGGGGCATGAAATTTATATAGATTGTTTTCCTAAGCATTTTCTATGGATGTTTATATTTAGTTCACATGCTGCCATCTAGTGACCTTTTGTGATAATGCACTTGTTTTCTCAAGTTTATTTTCCCTTATTTTATGACACACTTCCTTTTATATGTAATGCTCCACCCTTCTTCCTGTGTTTTGTACTTCCTGTGTCATGGATGCAGCAACAAGCCACATGTAGCAGGGCACATGTATTCTGCATTGTAAGCTACAGACAATATCATGTTTTGACCGCATAAATACTACAACCTGTTCATCTGTTTGTATCCTCTCATCTGCTGTAACCTGATGTTCAGAATAAAAGCATCTTGTGGATGGAATCAGTATTTGGTGAGTTCAAACTATCTGATGAGGATTGTCCTCAGTGATTATATCTTATACATGCCAGGCATAGAGGTCTCACAAGGGATAAATCGCTTCATAACAATCGGGGTCAGAATAGTCAAAAGATGTATAGAATTCCCACAGCCTGCTGTGTATATGTGTGCGCCTGATCTGCAATCAAGCTCAATGCCTTCCACCATCTTGTGAAGCACATGATCGCACAAGTTTACTGCACCTCATGTGAGTGTTAAAAACTGTTTCCTGGTGCCTTCATGGCAGCATACATGTGATAAACTCCACCCCGGAGTCCTCCCCTCAGGATAGTTAATACATTATAAAAGTGACAACCATACCCCCCATTAGCATTCTCCTTTTTTTCCTCATACCTGATGGATAGTTGTCAGTGCATGTCCCCTATCTTGGGTTGCTAACAGTGCTGATAAGAGGGGAGCCCCTTCTGAGGGTCTTTTGGGGCAGTAGCAGCTTCTAAACTTGGAGCAACAGCCCTGCATTTTAGGCTATTCCGCAGTGGCTTTCCGCAGTGGGGACAGGTAGGGACTCTTTTCCTGAGCCAGTGGCGGAATTACCAGGGTCGCAACAGTCGCAGTTGCGATGGGGCCTGGCATTCCGCCACTGTGGGGGGGCCCAGCGGGGTTGCTCTTTACACACAGCTCTGAGCGGAGATCATGTGTCATAGAACAATAGCATAGAGACACCGGCAGCATTAACGTTCTACTTGCCCACCGTCCTCTCTGGCAGGGGATGAGAGAGGACACACAGCTGATCTCACGGCTCCCCCTTCTCCCCCTCCCTCTCCTGTGTGCTCCGCGGGCAGTCAAGTGTGAAGCTAAAGAGCTCACATTTCTCGCAGAGCACACAGGAGAGGGGTGGGGGGAGAAGGGGGAGCCATGAGATCAGCTGTGTGTCTTCTCTCATCCCCTGCCAGAGAGGACGGATGGGCAATTTGAAGGTTAATGCCGCCGGTGTCTCTGTGCTATTGTTCTATGACACACAATCTCCGCTCAGAGCCATGCTGTCCTGAGAAGGCAGACGGCACTGATGGAAATTAATAGCAGGCAGTGATGAGCACTAATAGAAGGCACTGATGAGCAGTAATAGAAGGCACTGATGAGCACTAATAGAAGGCACTGATGAGCACTGATAGAAGGCACTGATGAGCACTAATAGAAGGCACTGATGAGCTCTAATAGAAGGCACTGATGAGCACTGATAGAGGGCACTGATGAGCACTAATAGCAGGCACTGATGAGCATTGATAAAAGGCACTGATGGGCACTGATAAGCACTGATAGAAGGCACTGATGAGCACTGATAGAAGGCACTGATGATCACGAATAGAAGGCACTGATGAGCACTGATAGAAGGCACTGACGATAACTGATAGAAGGCACTGAGGAGCACTAATAGAAGGCACTGATGAGCACTGACAGAAGGCACTGATGAGCACTAATAGAAGGCACTGATGAGCACTAATAGAAGGCACTGATGAGCACTAATAGAAGGCACTGATGAGCACTAATAGAAGGCACTGATGAGCACTGATAGAAGGCACTGATGAGCACTAATAGAAGGCACTGATGAGCACTAATAGAAGGCACTGATGAGCACTGATAGAAGGCACTGATGGGCACTGATAAGCACTGATAGAAGGCACTGATGAGCACTAATAGAAGGCACTGATGAGCACTGATAGAAGGCACTGATGGGCACTGATGAACACTGATAGAAGGCACTGATGAGCACTGATAGAAGGCACTGACAGACGGCACTGATGAGCACTGATTGAAGGCACTGATGGGCACTGATGAGCACTGATAGAAGGCACTGATGAGCACTGATAGACGGCACTGATGAGCACTGATAGAAGGCATTGATGGACACTGATAAAAGGCACTGATGGGCACTGATAGGAGGCATTTATGGGCACTGATAGGAGGCACTGATGGGCACTGATAGGAGGCACTGATGAGCACTGATAGGAGGCACTGATGAGCACTGATAAGCCACATTGATGAGCACTGATAGGCAGCACTGATAGGAGGCACTAATGTGCACTGATAGGCTGCACTGATAGGTGGCATTGATGGGCACTGATAGGTGGTACTGATGGACACTGAGGAACACTGATAGGCAGAACTCAGGTAGTATTGATGGGCTTTGATGGGCAGAATTGAAGAGTACTGATAGGTGGCACTGATGGACGCTGTTAGGCAGCATTAATGAGCACTAATAGATGGTGCTGATAGGCAGAATTGATGGGCACTAATAGGCGGCATTAATGAGCACTGATAGGTAACACTTGTAGGTGGAAGTGATGTGCACTGATAGGCGACATTGATGGGCACTGATAAGCAGCACCGATGATTGGGGCACTGATTATCAGTGTAAACAATTTACTGACATTCTTGACAGTTAATGGCAGTCCTTTCCTAACACAGACACAGCGTGTGAGGAAAGGGCTGTGGATAACCGGCAAGTCTGTTTACATGTGATCAGCTGATCACATGGTAAAGGGCCGATGTGATTACGCTGGATGCATGTCCTAGGGGTCATGCAGGAAGCACGGTTTTGGGAGGATGTACATGGACACCCTCCCAAAATTGGAAGCCCGGGGCTCGGATGGAAGGGGGGCCCATCATGGTTTCTTGCACCAGGGCCCTGAAGGTTCTAGTTACGCCTCTGTCCTGAGCCTTTTTTGTATGGTGTCTGTATTTCTTTATCCTGCTATTCCTGTTCTCTGTGGTTTCCTCTGTGCGGCGAGCGCCGAGGCGCGAGAGCGCCGTGAGTAGGGCGGTATTCTAAACTCTGTTGGTATCTGTTTGGCCAAGAGGTGTTCTCGGCCATTCGGCACATGCACAGATGGATGACGCTGGCGGCGCCATTTTTCTTTTGGGAAAGCTCTGTAAGTTTTTCCCTCACTTGAGTCTGTATCGTCAGGGGGCGGATCTGGGGAGGGGGGACGTGCATTTCCACCTCCCCTGTTCATATTTAAATGATTAGGAGCTCCAGTCAGCCTTAGGTTCATTTGTATTAGGTCCTGCCCTGGGAGTGCTCCTGTAGCTGCAGTTTCAACCTTATATGGTGAGTAGTTTTAGTGTGGAATGAAAATAATTTAAAAAAAAAAAAAATTGTGTATGTTTTTTTGTTTTTTTTTATCTCATAGAGAGTGGCTTTGTTTAAAGAATAGATAGTATATTTTTCCTTAGCTGTTTGTTTCTTTTTTTTTTTTTTTTTAAGTGTAAAATCTTATATTAAGTGCAGCTATTCTGGGGTCTGGAGGAAAAGCTCTACATTCTCTCCCCCTGTTTTATTGTCTGGCTTTCCTTTTTTTTATCTGCTCTACTATTCTGCTTTGCTGCCTTTTTGCCCTTGCCTGCTCCCACAGTTAGCCCCCGTCAAACCAAGACCCTCGTTTTCTTAGGTAAGGACACGCACCTAATACAAAAAAAAAAAAAAAAAAAAAGTAAAATTTTTATTTTTGAACAAAAGAGTGCCCTTACACTGGTACTCTTGTTTTAGCCCTATACGCCAAGACATGTCTAATAAGACTTCTGGCCGTCACAGTGGACACTCCCGGCCAAGTTCTGATCACAGTCGATCGATTAGTTCTCGACACCATTTCGATGGGAGGTCAGCTTCTAAAAGACATCGATCATCCAGCCCTCCAAGGCGGGAAAGTACCAAAAAATGCCGGGTATGTGCAGCAACGCCTATGGCAGATAAGTTGATCTGCAAAGACTGTTTGCAGGGTTATGCAGAACAAGAGAAAGCTGAGGTTCAGCAAGTGACAGATTTAATAAAAAAAAGTGGTCAAGGACTCTTTAGCCAAGATAATGCACTCATCTCCCTCGCAACAAGTCATTGCTAATGGGCAGGTTCAGCCTTCAGAGGCAACCCTTCCAGGCCCACCAACCACAGGTCCTGCAGTAGCCACATTAGGGCCATCTCCCCCAACCACAGAAGACAAGGATGAATCTGAGGATTCTATGGATGAATCAAAACCCTCAGGCTTTAACTTCTCTTTAGTACAGCCATTTGTCTCTGCGGTCAAGCAGGCTATTGGCTGGGAGGAGGCAGAGGAACCGCCTAAAAAGGCTAAGTCTTTTTTCCCTTTTTTAAAGAAGAGACTTGCCTTTTTTCCCTTTATGGAAGAATTAAAAGATCTTATAGAGGGGGAATGGAAGAAGACGGACAAACGCTTCTCCTTAAACCGGCTTCAAAAGTTATACCCTTTAGCAGAGTCTGACTCTGTTCTCTTGGACACTCCTACGGTGGTCGATGCTGCAGTGGTGCGCCTAGTGAAAAACATCACTCTGCCAATGGAGGACTCAGCCTCCTTTAAAGATCAGTTGGATAGGCGCATCGACTCGGACCTAAGGAAAGCCTACCAGTTGGCCGGAGGAGCCTGCAGGCCGTCTGTGGCATTAGCTTCAGTTTCTAACACCATCAGGGTCTGGACTGAGAATATTAAGACAGCCATTCGTCAAGATGTACGTAAAGATGACATCATTAAAGTTATAGAGGAGCTCAAGTTATCTGTAGACTTCGTAGGAGAAGCAGCAATCGATTCAGTGAGGTATTCAGCTAGCTAGTGTGATGTTGCACACAATTATGGCTAAACAAGCTCTGTGGCTGAAACCTTGGGCAGCCGACGCAGCGTTGAAACAAAACTGGTGCAAAATCCCATTTGACGGGAAAGCGCTGTTTGGGGCCAGACTGAAGAAGGCAATCTCTAGAATGACTGGAGGAAAATCGGATTACTTCCAAAGGATCGGAGAGTTGGACGTTCTCGAGTTGTTTTTTCTAAATTTAAGTCCTCCAGGAATAGGAGCTTCTCTCAGTTCCGTCAAAATAGGGATACCAAAAGAATTGGAGAAGTACTCAGGCCACTTTTCTGAAATCAAACAAACAGAGGAGTATCTCCAACCCCCAGGAGGGGACGAAAATTTTTTGACAAGAGGCCACTCCTACTTCCTCCAGTAGGAGCCAGGTTGAAGAGGTTTGCTGAAGTCTGGACCAGATAGTCCAACCGGGAGACTGGATGATCTCGGTAGACTTGCAAGACGCCTATTTCCATGTCCCCATTCTCCCTGGCTTTCAGAAATTTTTAAGGGTGGCGGTGGGTCTCACACACCTCCAGTTTCAGTGCCTTCGTTTGGGCTGTGCACATACCCAAGGATATTCTCGAAGGTGTTAATCGCAGTCCTGGCACCCCTCAGGGAAAAAGGACTGCAAGTTTTTCACTTTGTAGACGACATCCTACTGCTAGCCCCCAGTCCAACGCAGCTCTCCTGTCCACCCTGAAGGAGTTTGGGTGGTTGGTGAATACAGAGAAGAGTCTCCTGACCCCTACTCAGTCAATGATTTACCTCTGAGCTCTTTTCAACACCTCAGCCGGAACAGTGTGTCTCCCTCCACAAAAAGTGGCAGCAATAGTCCAAAAAATGTGTCATGTAAGAACACTTTCTCACCTATCATCTTCAAATTGTCTAAGCCTGATCGGGACCATGTCATCCTGTATCCCGATGCTGCCCTGGGCTTATTGGCATTTGAGGATTTTTCAAGTGGGCTTCCTGACTCAGTGGAGGAGGAAGTCAATGTGTCAACGAATTTCGATCTCAGTTTCCATGAGGAGGGATCTCCTCTGGTGGTCGAAAAAGGACCTAATCTCAAAACCTTGTCTTCTTCAATGCTCCTCCTGGACCATTCTTACCACCGATGCGAGTTCGATGGGTTGGGGAGCACACTGCGATCACCTTGCAGTACAAGTCAAGTGGGATGTTCCCACGAAGGGGGTAGTCTCCAATGTCTTATGCCCCGTACACATGGTCGGATTTTCCAATGGAAAATATCCGATCGGAGCGTGTTGTCGGAATTTCCGACCGTGTGTGGGCTCCATCGGACATTTTCCATCGGATTTTCCGACACACAAAGTTGGACAGCAGGAGATAAAATTTTCCGACAACAAAATCCGATCTCGTCAATTCCAACCGTGTGTGGCCTGTTCCGACGCACAAAGTGCCACGCATGCTCAGAAGAAATTCCGAGGCGGAACAGCTCATTCTGGTAAACTTAGCGTTCGCAATGGATACAGCACTTTCGTCACGCTGCAATGTTAAAAATGGTTTAATACAGCGCACTCTCTTCTTCTTTATAATGTGACAAGAATTAAGTAGTTTTGCTGCTCATATTCACACACACTTCTCACATACTTATTTCTTTACTATTTATCTTGATTCCCTCAATATATTTTGATTTCTCACATCTGACAACATATTTTTGTATATATTTTATATATTTTTTGTCTTTAATGTAGATTCTTTTTTTGTGTTTGTATTTTTTTTTTTTTGCGATTTTGATTTGTACTCCCGAAAATGTTTGTGTGTGTTTTTGGTGACAAGTTCCCACAACACCATTGATATGTTGTTCTATTTAATCTGTAGGAGATTGTTTGGTGTTGTTGTCCCTTATTAATTTCACATTTTATGTTGGAAATGTACCTGAATCGTCACCAACAAACGGTCCTTTTTGGATGAAAACACACACAGGAGAGTATAATTTACCTAAAAAAATTTTATTAAGGGCTCACAACTAAACAAAGAGGGAGGCAACGCTGGAGAAACTGCAGAAGTGGGTGAAGCCTTGTACCCCCAGGGCAGACATCAACTATTTTTAAGCAAAATTGGTGGCCTGAGGAGTCCTTATCTAAGGGAGGGCAGTCTGGTCCAGAAGTCCCAGAGATCCGGAAAGCAGCAGATGACATCTGTGTCCCCAGACTGTGGTCATACGAGAGACTGCAGCTTCTGTCAGACCAGACTGAACCCAGGGAAATTCCTCTCAGGTCTTCTTTCCACGCTTCCTTACACGCTGTGGCTGTGGTGGTGGAGTTGTGGCAGCAGGAGGAGGAGGAGGAGGATCGTCCATCTCAATGACATCCGTCTTGGGTGTTAGTTCCCCACTCACCCCCTTACGTAGGACTTTATAAATAAGGTCCTCAGAGAGCCTGCGTTGGCCCTCCTGCATGCCTTGCAATTTGGTGGCAGCCATGCAGGCAAAGGCCTCTTCAGGAGTTGGTAAGGCTCTGAGGGACGCCGAAGCCTCCTGGATCAGCCTGTATGCTGAATCCTGCACGGGACTCGGAGTGGCCTTCCTGGCTCGTTTATGTGGCAGGCGGAGGGGAGGGACCTGAGACTCAGTCAGGCTGTGACTGGTTCCAGGCTTCTCTTGGCTGACACTTAGCCCCGCCTCCTCCTGGCTGCAACTAATCCCCGCCTCCTCCTGACTGCCACATTCCACAACCCTCTCCTGGCTGAGGTCTTCCTGTGTATGAAAAAGGGAGATAGTTTTAGTATTTTCTTCATCAATCACACACAATTTTCACCTCCTGACTGTTGCAAATTCAATGTTAACAAATATAACAGACTATCATTCTGAGCCCAGCAGTTTTCATTCTTGTGGCAATTTTGGGTGCCCACTACTGTGTATTGATATGTAAAACACTTTTTTTAATCAGAAATTAGTGATCAATAATAACATCTAATAAACATCATTTATTTATTGACCAGAAATCTGTAGAAGAATGCTATACCTGACTCCAGCTGGGCTCCTCCACTTCTTCCTGACTGGAAGGCCCAGGTTGGACATCGGAAGCCTCAGCTGGGGTGGAAGGAAGCGTGGAAGGAAGAGTAGAGAGGGATTCCCTGACTTCAGTGTGGTCTGACAGAAATCGCAGTCTCTCATAGTACCACAGCCTGGGGACATAAACGTCATCTGCTGCAGCTCCGGACCTCTGGGAATCCGTGACCTTCTTGCGCTCCCTAAGATAAGTGCTCCTCAGGCCACCAATTTTAGCTTTTAAATAGGGGATGGTTGCTGTGGGGACCACCGGCTTCACCAACTCCAGCAGTTTCTCCAGCGCTGCCTGCTTCTTTTGTTTATGGTTATAGTGGGGGTGTCTCACCTGCCACAGACAAGGCAGCTCCCTGTACTTGTCTATGAACAGGGGCAGGAAATTGTGGCCGTTGAACCCATCCATTTTCTCTGCAAGACACAACACAAGACAAACCCTAATGTCAGGCAAAACTCTCCTAATCTTGTTACAATATAGGCTTCCATTTCGAAGCAGTATAGGCGCAAGTTTAGATCTTACCTTCGTTATCACGATCGGCGTCTCTGATGCTCCTTCCTCCTCTCACAGATCGTACGTAATATGCATGTGTGTTACGCTTTATACACACTGCGCATGCGTATAACTCCGCCCGCCCCTGACGTTCTTTCTAGTCTATTTCCCGCCCCTTTTCGTTCGGCGCAGTGGGGGAAGAGCACATGGCGGATAGGCAGCAGGTGCGTACTAATTGTAGCAACAAGGAGGAGGAGGAGGAGGAAAGGCCGGAGCCTGAAACGCCCCGATCCAGAAGGAGATTTAAGGACTCAAATATGTCCTTTGGGGAGATGTTGGAAATGGTGGACATCCTGAAGAAGGCCGACTATGATGGAAAGTATGGGCCTTACCCCAACCCCAATGTCAGAAAGGCCAAGATCATGGCGAAAGTGGTCAGGAGTCTGCACCGGAATTTCGGGGTACAACGATCGAAAGATCAGCTCAGGAAGCGGTGGTCGGACCTGAAATTACGAGAACATGAGCAGTACAGAAAGATCCGGAGAGTGCTGCAAAAAAGTAAGTAGTTGTGCTGTGTTCCTATTCTTTATGTTTAGTACGTTCGTGCTGCTCCATGTGCTTTTAGGAACTGTTGAACAGTTTAAAATGGCAACTTTCATGTTCATGGGCACATTATTCGTTCTGATCAAACATTTTTAATTCCAACTATAAAATACCATTGTTTAGCCCATATGCATTTGGCCACCATTTTGACGCCCTATACTTGTCTTCAAAGAATTGGGGTGTGTAGATGGCTTTGTTACTAGAATGAAATGCAAACTAGATTCTGTGTAAGGAGAGGACACTGAGCAGCTGTTTTCACATCTGGAAACTGGAGCACTAGTGTGGGACACCAGAAAAACATTTTTAGTAGGGGGCCCCACACAGGTGCTCCAGTGTATACTATAGGGGGGGCTACATCTGTGAAGCTTGTACTAAACAGGTAAAGTATTGCATGTTGACAAAGGACACTAAAAAAAATACATCTTGGAACTCTGCTAAAATTGACAATTGTACCCCACTTCCAAGCAATGTTTCCTATTTCTAGTTCTGACATTAAATATCTGTGTGCTAATTATACCATTTTTGTTTGACATAGGGGAGAAAAGACTCGGAAGACAGCCCTCATCCGAGGAGACCAGAGACCCCCCACCTCTGGAAGAAGGTGAAATACCACCAACCCAAGCTGAGCAGGAGGAAGAAGATGTGGTGGAACTAGTCACCACAACAGGTGAGTGTCTGCAACCACAGGCTCAGATAAGAGATGGATGGCGGCATTTTTTTTAAACCAAATTTATTTTGGGGTTCCTCTCTTTTTAGGTGATCGTGAGGTTGTGGATCCAGATCCTTTCACATCCGAAAGTGCCTAGATCCTGATCGGGGAGATCATGGGGTGTAATTTACAATTGGAAAACATCAAGCAAAACATCAATGATGTTATTCCAAAATATAAAAACATCATTGATGTTTTGGGGCGAGTTTAAAACCCCTCCAAATCACTTTCTTATTTTGTGTGCTACAATGTGCTAAATGTTTTTGTGATTTCTCCCAAAGCCAAATTTGGAGGATGTACACAGTGTGCCAACATGTGCTATCTGCCATCACGGGAGATCAATGGACGCGTTTTGGGGGTGCAACCCCTTCCTCAATAATAAAGTAGCGGTGAGGAAGGGGTTTCTCCCCCAAAACACATCCCTTGATCCCCCGTGATGGCAGATAGCACATGTTGACATTGGGAAATTGGTGTGCATCTTCCAAATTTGGCTTTTCCAGGGGTGATTTCCCCCCATCTGAACGCAATATCAAACACAGTTCCTAAATACTCATGTCTGATATTGCCTTCAAACTCGACCAAATGTGACATTTGTAAGTTCAAGATTTGTGTCTTTTCTTGTTGGTTTTACACAGGCCTGTTTTCTATAAAATGGACATTTTGATTTTGGATAATGCCACCACAAAAATTGTTATACAACAAACATGTTGGTTTGTTTGAAAAACCTTTGGTAAATGCACATGTGATTGTGCAGGTATTAAAAAGATTGTTAATCAAGAATGTGTGGATTATTGTCTCAACGCTACAACACTTTTGGGGTGATGTAATTACTGCTTTCTGTGAAAATGGGGGCTATTTCCTAAGGGCAAATCCACTTTGCACTACAAGTGCTGTTTCAGTGCAGTTGCAAGTGCACTTGTAGTGAAATGTGTTTTTGCATTTAGGAAATAACAGCCAACAGTGCTTTGTATAAGGTTACACAATCACGACATTTTCTGGACTCAACACATTTATGACAGGGTCAGCTAAAACAAACACAAGCAGTAAATGTCCACCAAGAATTTTTTTGTTTTTTTTGTTAGAAAAAGGCTTCACATATTGTCTGGCATATTGATAGCCCCCCTACCCGCAAAGAACTCCAGGTAGCGTAACCGGACATCACGGGCACTCAGGGAGGGCAAGCCAGGGCGGCCAATTTCAAGCGCCGTCAGTGTGGTTTGATGTAGGATTCCGGCCTCAGGCCCAACTGAGCCAGCATAGTTGGCCGAATGTTTCCTTAAAAAGTTATGGAGAACACAGCACGCCAGTATAATATGGTTCAGTTTATACTCCGACATATGGATGGGTGTCAGAAATAGTCGGAACCGGCTGGCCAGGATTCCAAATGTGTTCTCCACCACTCTTCGGGCTCTGGCCAGCCGGTAATTAAAAACCCTATGTTCCGGGGTGAGGGTCCTCATTGGGAATGGCCGCATCAGGTGGTCCCCTAGCGCAAATGCTTCATCAGCAACGAACACAAATGGGAGTCCTTCAACATTGTCCTCTGGAGCTGGCAAGTCCAAGCTGCCATTCTGGAGACGCCTGAGAACTCCGTCTGGGCGATCACTCCACCATCGGACATCCGGCCATTCTTCCCCACGTCCACATACAAGAAGTCGTAATTAGCCGACACCACCGCCAACATCACTATACTATTCTAACCCCTTGTAATTATAATAGTATGACCCCGAGTTGGGTGGTGGGATGATGTGGACGTGTTTCCCATCAATTGCCCCTCCGCAGTTAGGAAAGTCCTACCGCTGGGCAAAGTGGGAGGCCACAGTCTGCCATTCCTGTGGCGTGGAAGGAAACCGTTGAGGAAAAAACAATAAACATTACTATTTTTACTCTGAAACATGGCAAGCAGATTAGACACAAACATTATGGGGCAACCTCCAGATAGCATTTATTAAGGGGAATTTAACAACACCAAAGTATAAGGTACACCTATCATATTCCCCCTCCCCCCCTCTCATGGGCCATTTCTAACATTATAGGGGGTGTGTGTAAATCTTGGACAGGTAACCCTCTTCACTTCATTGAGAGATGAATGCCTAAATAATGGGTATTACTTTGAACAGACCCTCCTTAGTTACACTATTGGCAGACCACTGGACAGGTAAGAAGTGCCATAATACAAAGATATAAATACACATTTGAGGACATTTGGACATTCTGCTATTACCTGTCAAGATAATAATAGGATACAAAAACTTTAAACAGTACCATTGGAAAGTATACAGGCAGGCCCTTGCACTACATGCTTTGGGGAATTCATCCATAAATCTGACCAGTAAAGAGGTGGGTATAGTGTGTATGGGTTTGGCAAAGTCAGCAGATAGATGATTGAGGATAGAGAATTGGGATCAGCTGACTTAGCAGTTGGGGGAGGGAGGGTTACTAAAAATTATTTGGGGACACCACAAAAAAAAGCCTCTGGCACTCTGCCTGAATTTAAAGCTAAAATAACATTTCCAAACATTTTAGGGGGTGTTCGGGGTAAAGCACTACTACGGAGCTGATAAAATACATTGTTAAGTGACTACATGAGGTGAATATAGGGCAGGAGACACCATGCTGGGGAGGTTATTGAAGGGCAAATATGTATGAAGGACATAAAATAATAATTACATAAAAATCCAGCATGCATGAGGACAAAGGGGACATTCACAGCATATTCCAATCATGGTAAATAGGGAATGAGGAAAGAAATACAAGATATTAGCAAACATTCAATACAATAAAATGTGATATAAAAGGATAAAAATCTTACCTTCATATACTCCTTCTGTAGGACCTGTAGATGGCAGAACAGGTCTCTGGGATAATGATCCCCAGAGCCTGGGGGGAGATGCCTGTCGAGAACTTGAGGTCCTGCAGGCTTCTCCCTGTGGCCAAATACCGCAGGGTAGCGACCAATCTCTGCTCCGGAGTGATGGCTTGCCTCATGCAGGTATCCTGCCTGCTAATATAGGGGGGCAGCGAAGCCAACAAACGGTGAAACACGGGGTCCGTCATCCGGAGAAAGTTCCTGAAATCATCAGGATTATTCTCACGGATCTCACGGAGCAAAGGCATATGAGAGAACTGGTCACGCTGAAGCAACCAATTCTTGGTCCATAAACACCTCCACACCCTGTTCATGGACTGGACTTGTGTCAAGGTCAGGACTCCAACACCAAGCCCCCGCACAGCACGAACTCTACGAGGAGTACGCATACGAAACATGGCTAGAAAACGGTCAGCTGCTCAGAACGAAGTAACAGAACGCACTGAAGAACAGCAAGGCCTGTGAAGAGCGACCTGAAAAACAGTAATGAACGAACAAGAATTAAATGACTACCTAAAGTCACGTGGAACTTGCTTGCACGCACTGAAGAGCAGATACAAACCCACAAGCACAAACTGAACCGCAGAAAACGATCTGAAAGCCACGAGTCTGAAAAAGCGCGAATCGTCTCTCACCAAACTTTTACTAACACGAGATTAGCAAAAGTAGCCCAAAGGGTGCCGCGCTTTTGTTCTGAACCGGCCTTTTCTAGTCTCGTCGTACGTGGTGTACGTGACCGCGTGTTTGGCAATCGGAAATTCCGACAACTTTGTGCGCCTGTGTGTAGACAAAACAAGTTTGAGCCAACATCCGTCAGAAAAAATCCTAGGATTTTGTTGTCGGAATGTCCGAACAAAGTCCAACCGTGTGTACGCCCTATTAGAGTTTAAAGGCGGTCTATCTAGTCCTAGTGAGTCTGGGAGAACATCTACACCAGAAGCAAGTTTTAGTACGCATGGACAACAGAGCAGCAGTATCGTATATCCAACGACAGGTGGGAACCCGCAGCATCCCTTTACTAAGAGAAGTGGAGCCCATTATGTTGTGGGCGGAGAGAAATTTGCTGGATCTGAAAGCGGTCTACCTGCCGGCCATCTGAACAAGGAGGCAGATCATCTGTCTCGTTGTTTTCAAGACAACAATGAATGGTCTCTTCACCCCTCGGTATTGAAGTGGATCATGAATCTGCAGAACCCACCGGAAATCAACCTTTTTGCCTCTCCAACGAATGTCAAACTGCCAAGATTTCTCTCCCACCTGCCTCATCCTCAAGCAGAAGCAGTATATGCCCTCCCAAGCCCTTGGCATTGCAAGGCAGCTTATGCTTTTCCTCCCAAGACTTTAATCTCGAAGTTTCTGCTCAGGTTGATGGAGGAACCAGTCAGAGTGGTGGCTATTCTCCCTTACTGGCCGAGGAGGCCATGGTTCCCCTGGGCAATACTTCCTCAACTTCTTTCCCAAGGGAGATTTGTGCATCCAGCTCCTCACAAACTGAATCTGCATGTTTGGATGTTGAAAGGGAAAAATTCTGTTCCTTAGGTTGCTCTGCAAATGTGATCTCGACTCTTTTGAAGGCCAGAAAACCTTCCACGAATTATGTTTATTCAAAAATATGGAATAAATTCAAGTTGTTTGTGGCAGACAAGTGTTCAGATCCTACAATGCCATCCACTGCACTCCTTTTGGATTTTCTACAAGCTGGCCTGGACCTTGGTCTCAGTCTCAGTTCATTTAAAGTTCAGGTGGCGGCTATTTCAGCAGATACCCAGAAAAGATGGGCAGAAAACTCACTCATCATTCAATTCTTCAGGGCAGTCAAAAAAATTCGACCTCTAGTAAAACGTTCTTTTCCTCTTCCTCTTTTCCCTTGGAACCTGCCTTTTGTCCTGGACTGTCTGATGTCTCAGCCTTTCGTCCCAATATAGTCAGCTTCCCTATAGAACCTGACGCTCAAAACAGTCTTTCTAATTGCAGTGACTTCAGGAAAAAAGGACCTCGGAATTACAAGTCTTGGGGGCAGAAGATGAGCACATATCATTCTTTCTGGATAGGGTGGAACTGTGGACAGTTCAGGGGTTTGTCCCAAAAGTCTCTTGTTGGTCCACTCTCTCAGAAGCCTGGGAACTTCCCACCTTTACGGATCCACTCTCGGATTCACTACAAGAATTGGAAATTTCTAAGGTGCTAAGATGCTACCTGCAAGCCACAAGTGCCTTTAGAGCATCAAACAGATTGTTCATACTTCCTTGGGGCAGAAATAGAGGGAAGGAAGCCACAGCAAGGACTATCGCTTCCTGGATTTGCAAACTGATCCAAAAAGTGTATAAGGCTAGAGGGATGGATCCTCCGGCGTTGAAAGCCCACTCAACGAGTCTCTTCATCATGGGCGGCAAGGGCTAATGTCTCTTTAGAAACCATTTGCAAAGCGGCCACGTGGTCATCTCCAAACACGTTCAAGCATCATTACAGGATTGATCCAGGGGTACTCACTTTAGTGGAGTTTGGGAGAAGGGCAATTGAGTCAGCTCTCGCATTTCCTTAATAACATTTTCTTTATAAGCATTACCCACCCTGTTGTTAGCCATTTATTTTATCACAGGTATGCTGCCATGGAGGCACCAGGAAAACGGAAAACTATATCATACTTACCGTAATTTTCCTTTCCTGGTTCCTATCCATGGCAGCATACATGCCCTCCCATGGTATTCGATATAATAGGAGAATGCTAATGGGGGTATGGTTGTCACTTTTATAATGTATTAACTATCCTGAGGGGAGGACTCCGGGGCGGAGCTTATCACAGGTATGCTGCCATGGATAGGCACCAGGAAAGGAAAATTACGGTAAGTATGATACAATTTTCTGTTTTCTCTACATTAAACTGCGTTAACTCACCTGTCTAAGCTGCTGTTGGTCTTCTTAAAGAGACAGTACCATTAATTGCAAAAACCTGAAAAATGTCTAGACAAGACAAATGTACAATACAACCTACACAGAAACTCAGAGAAAACTATGAAGCCACTAGAGATGAGTTCTCCAGCAATCTGTCAGACTTATGGGACCGAACTTCACACTGCATGTCTGTTTTGTCACACTTGAATGATCAACCAGCCGAACTAAGAAACTCTATAGATCGCTTATCTACCGCGTATGAATGCTACCAGCGGCTGTTTGCAAAATACACAGCTTTCTTGCAGGACTGTAATGTAGAGGACTCTTCAGCAGAACTGACCAGGGCTGATGCACTAAACCAACAAAGGGATCTCTTAATGCAAAATGCCCAGTGTAAGGCAGAACTCCGCATTGCTCAACTGCAGGAGACCAGATCTCACAGATCCACATCAACCAAGCACACTGCGCGTTCTTCTAGGTCCTCTCGCTCCAGAAGTTCAACGTTAAGCGACAAGCTGATAGAGGCCTGTGCAAGTCTGGAAGCAAATACAGTGAAAAGCTCCTTTACCAGAAAGGAAGCAAAGATGAAAGCTCAACAAGCAGAAATAGAGGCAAAGGTGAAAGCTCAACAAGCAGAGGTAGATTCCCAGCTAAAGATTATGCAAATTGAAAACGAAGAAGCAGCTGCCCTAGCAAGGCTGAGAGCTCTCGAACAAGTGATGGGAGAAAGTGTTAACTCAGACTGGTCCATCCCAGCGGAACTGCAAGACTCACTTGAACGCACCAGTGATTATGTACTAAAACATAATACTTGGCAATGATACAGAGTTATCTCCTCTACGTCTTACTAACAACACTGTTCTGACTCTCAACACAGAGACCTCTCAGCTCCAAATGCCTGAGCCTCTTCAAGTCTACAACACAAGTGCATCTATGCAACAAACTGCATCAACTCTTGCTGACAACATGGTGACTTCCAGGGACAAGCCACAGCTCAAGCCACAGCCAGCACAAGCCTTAGGAACTACATCACAGTTAAACGCTCTTGCAACATCATTTCATCCTGGTAAACCTCACCTTACTTCACCAGAGAACTTTCACACCCGAGGGGTTCCACAAGTAATGCCGCGTACACACGGTCGGACTTTCTGTCCTACTTGGTCCGGCACACTTTCTGACCGACTTTGTCCGCCAGGTGCGCCGGACTTTAAAACGGACGGACTTGCCCACACACGACCGGACTTTGCGGTGGGCTAAGTCCGCCCGTTTTTCCGACGGACTTTCGCCGGAGCTACGGCGGACTTTCAGAATGAACGGACTTGCCCACACACGGACAAGTCCGTTCATTTTGAACGTGACTCAGGTGCGACGGAACTAGAAAAGGATGTCAATCTTGCCGCTTTTATCGGCGAGATTGACATATTGTGAGCCCTGTCGCGGGGCATACCAGGCTCTTAGGTCTGGTATGGATTATAAAGGGGAACCCCCCTACGCCGAAAAAACGGCGTGGGGTCCCCCCTAAGATCCATACCAGACCCCGATCCGAGCACGCAGCCTGGCCGGTCAGGAAAGGGGGTGGGGACGAGCGAGCCCCCCCCCCCCCTCCTGAACCGTACCAGGCCGCATGCCCTCAACATGGGGGGTGGGTGCTTTGGGGGAGGGGGGCGCCCTGCGGGGCTCCCCCCCCAAAGCACCTTGTCCCCATGTTGATGAGGACAAGGGCCTCTTCCCGACAACCCTGGCCGTTGGTTGTCGGGGTCTGCGGGCGGGGGGCTTATCGGAATCCGGGAGCCCCCTATAATAAGAGGGCCCCCAGATCCTGGCCCCCCCACCCTATGTGAATGCGTATGGGGTACATGGTAACTCTACCCATTCACCTAGGGAAAAAGTGTAAATAATAAAACACTACACAGGTTTTTAAAATATTTTATTAAACAGCTCCTGGGGGGGGGGATCTTCCTCCGACTTTGGGGGTCTTCTTCCGGCTTCGGGGGTCCCTCCGGTTCATCTTCTCCCGGCGTCCGGTTGGTTCTTCTTTGCTCTCTTCTCCCGGCGTTCCAGTTCTTCGGCTGGCTCCTCCGCTGTCTTCAGGTAGCTCTCTTGCCAGCAGAGGTCTGGACTTCTGGGCTTCTTGTCTTCTCTTCTCCAGATGTTGACACGATGCTCTCTCCGGCTGGACTGCTCTCTAAGGGCTGCGTTGTGACTTATATAGGCGAAGACCCCGCCCCCTTATGATGTCACAGTCCCTGAGCATGCTGGGACTGTGACGTTTTAGGGGGCGTGGTCACCGGGTGATGTTGACCACGCCCCCTAAAACGTCACAGTCCCAGCATGCCCAGGGACTGTGACATCATAAGGGGGTGGGGTCTCCACCTATATAAGTCACAACGCAGCCCTCAGAGAGCAGTCCAGCCGGAGAGAGCATCGTGTCAACATCTGGAGAAGAGAAGACAAGAAGCCCAGAAGTCCGGACCTCTGCTGGCAAGAGAGCTACCTGAAGACAGCGGAGGAGCCGGCCGAAGAACTGGAACGCCGGGAGAAGAGAGCGGAGAAGAACCAACCGGACGCCGGGAGAAGATGAACCAGAGGGACCCCCGAAGCCAGAAGAAGACCCCCGAAGGAGCTGTTTAATAAAATATTTTAAAAACCTGTGTAGTGTTTTATTATTTACACTTTTTCCCTAGGTGAATGGGTAGGGGTACCATGTACCCCATACTCATTCACATAGGGTGGGGGGCCGGGATCTGGGGGCCCTCCTATTATAGGGGGCTCCCGGATTCCGATAAGCCCCCCGCCCGCAGACCCCGACAACCAACGGCCAGGGTTGTTGGGAAGAGGCCCTTGTTCTCATCAACATGGGGACAAGGTGCTTTGGGGGGGGGCCCGCAGGGCCCCTCTCTCCCCCAAAGCACCCACCCCCCATGTTGAGGGCATGCGGCCTGGTACGGTTCAGGAGGGGGGGTGCTCGCTCGTCCCCACCCCCTTTCCTGACCGGCCAGGCTGCGTGCTTCGATCGGGGTCTGGTATGGATTCTAGGGGGAACCCCACGCCGTTTTTTCGGCGTAGGGGGTTTCCCCTTTATAATCCATATCAAACCTAAGGGCCTGGTATGCCCCGCGCTCGCCGCAATAGTAAAATTTGTTTTTCCTATTGCAACGAGCGCAAAATGCAATACCCTGCCTTTGCATGGTATCTGGTCCGTTGGACCAGCATACACACGAGCGAGCTTTCCGTCGGACTAGCACACAGACGAGCGGACTTTCCGCCCGAAACTGAGTCCGACGGAAAGATTTAAAACATGTTTCAAATCTAGGTCCGGTGGGCTTTTGGGTAAAAGTCAGCAGACGCCTACACATGGGCGGATTGTCCGGCACACTCTGGTCCGCCGGACCAAGTATGCCGGAAAGTCCGACCGTGTGTACGCGGCATTACTTTGGCACCTAAGAGTGAGAGATCAGACTTGAATGACTTTGCCAGATATATGGTACGCCGTGAGCTCATTAACAATACCCTCTCAAGGTTTGACGACTGTCCGGAAAGCTACAGGGCCTGGAGATCAACCTTTAAAGCTGCCATTGCTGATCTCATCCTTACTACCAAGGAGGAACTTGATTTGCTCATAAAGTGGCTGGGGCCAGAATCTGCAGATCGTGTTGAAAGACTGAGAATAGTGCATGTTGACCACCCAGATGCAGGTCTTCTTGCTGCATGGGCAAGACTTGAGCAAGCCTATGGTAGCTTTGAAGCCATAGAAAGCGTTCTATTAAGGGACTGCAAAACTTCCCAAAAATAGGGAACAAAGACTATCGCAAGCTCCAAGATCTGAGTGATCTTCTCATGGAGCTGGAGTTGGCAAAGACAGACCCGCGTCTACCTGGACTAAGCTTCCTGGACACTACTCATGGTGTCTAAACTGCCATATGGCCTGTAAGAGAAATGGGCACAACAGGGCTCAAGGTACAAAAGAGACTATAACGTATATTTTCCTCCATTCGCATATTTTTGCAGGTTCGTCAGTGATCAAGCCTGGACGAGAAACGATCCCAGCTTCAGCCAACCCAACTTGCCTGCTTCATCATCATCATCTTCATCAAGGTATGATAACATAGCAGCTAAATGTAAAGACTTTAATAGAGCAATATCTGTTAAAAGTACAGACATCTCACCACCCATATCCTCTCCTGCTCACCAGAGCGATTCGGGTGACAGAGATAAAGACCCTAATCATAGTTACATAGTTAGTCAGGTTGAAAAAAGACACAAGTCTATCCAGTTCAACCTTAAAAACAATAAATAAATAAAATAAAAAATATCGTACAATCCAATATACCCAATTTTATACCCTCAGTTGATCCAGAGGAAGGCAAAAAACCCCAGCAGAGCATGCTCCAATTTGCTACTGCAGGGGAAAAATTCCTTCCTGATCCCCAAGAGGAAATTGGATTTTCCCTGGATCAACTTTACCTATAAATGTTAGTACCCAGTTATATTATGTGCATTTAGGAAAGTATCCAGGCCTCTCTTAAAGCAATCTACTGAGCTGGCCAGAACCACCTCTGGCGGGAGTCTATTCCACATTTTCACAGCTCTTACTGTAAAGATTCCTTTGCGTATTTGGAGATGAAATCTCTTTTCCTCTAGACGTAAAGAGTGCCCCTGTGTCCTCTGGGTTGACCGTAAAGAGAATAACTCAACACCAAGTTCACTATATGGACCCCTTATATATTTGAACATGTTGATCATATCCCCCCTTATTCTCCTCTTCTCAAGAGTGAATAAATTCAGTTCCTCTAATCTTTCCTCATAGCTGAGCTCCTCCATGCCTCTTATCAGTCTGGTTGCCCTTCTATGCACTTTCTCCAATTCCCCGATATCCTTTTTGAGAACTGGTGCCCAAAACTGAACTGCATATTCCAGATGAGGTCTTACTAATGATTTGAACAGGGGCAAAATTATATCTCTCTCTCTATAGTCCATACCTCTCTTAATACAAGAAGGGACTTTGCTCGCTTTGGAAACCGCAGCTTGGCATTGCACGCTATTATTGAGCTTATGATCTACTAAAACCCCCAGATCCTTCTCCACCACGGATTCCCCCAGTTGTACTCCCCCTAGCATGTATGATGCATGCATATTCTTAGCCCCCAAGTGCATAACTTTACATTTCTCAACATTAAACCTCATCTGCCACATAGTCGCCCAATTAGACAGTGCATTGAGGTCAGCTTGTAAATTGTAGACATCCTGTAAGGTCGTTATTCCACTGCATAGCTTAGTGTCATCTGCAAAGACAGAAATGTTACTTTTGATCCCAGACCCAATATCATTTATAAAGATATTAAAAATTAAGGGTCCCAGCACTGAACCTTGGGGTACACCACTGATAACCTTAGACCATTCAGAGTAAGAATCATTAACCACTACTCTCTGAATTCTGTCTTTTAGCCAGTTTTCTATCCATTTACAAACTGATATTTCCAAGCCTGTAGACTTTACCTTACACATGAGCCGCGTGTGGGGAACTGTGTCGAACGCTTTTACAAAATCCAAGTATACCACGTTCACAGCCACCCCTCTATCCAAGGTTTTTCTTACCTCTTCATAAAAAGAGATCAGGTTTGTCTGACAACTTCTGTTTTTCATGAATCCATACTGTCTGTTGCTTAAAATGTTTTTTTCCAGCAAGAACTCGTCTATGTGGTCTTTTATTAAACGCTCCAGTATCTTCCTGACTATAGAAGTTAAATTAACAGGTCTATAGTTACTCGGTAAAGACTTTGATCCCTTTTTAAATATAGGCACCACATTTGCCCTGGCGCCAATCCAGTGGTACTATTCCTGTCACTAATGAGTCCCTAAAAATTAGATACAATGGCTTTGAAATTACAGAGCTCAATCCTTTTAGGATCCGTGGGTGGATGGTCCAAGTGCTTTATCCACCTTTATTCTGTCTAAATAATTCAGGACCATATCACTTTTGAGCCATTATGGATCATTCGGGGCTGTGTCACTACCACCCCCATTATGGACATGAGCTCCCCCATGCTCTTTTGTATACGCAGAGCTGGAGAAAGTATTAATTCTCTTTGTCCCCAGTCACCCACTCTAGATTTTTTTGTAAAGGGCCTACATGATCAGACCTGGCCTTTTTACTATTAATATATTTGAAGAATTTTTTGGGTTTGTCCTACTATCTTTTGCAATCTGTCATTCATTTTGAATTTTTGCATCCTTGATTCCCTTTTTACATATTCAGTTAAATTCTTTGTAACATTTAAATGACACTAGTGTTCCTTCATTTTTTAATTTTTAAAAGCTCTTTTCTTATTGTTTATAGCTTCTTTAACTTTGGCCGTGAGCCACATAGGTTTTGTTTTTAGCCTTTTAAACTTATTGCCCATGGGAATATACTTTGCAGTGAGGTCCCAAACAGTCTTTTTGAAGAATTCCCATTTCTGTTCTGTGTTTATCAATGCAAATATTCCCTCCCAGTCTAAATCCTGGAGAGCAGCCCTCATCCTTGGAAAATTTTCTCTCTTGAAGTTAAGTGTTTTTATCAGGGCTTTTTTTCAGGGGGAACTTGATGGAACTCAGTTCCACCACCTCTGGCTCAGACCCTCGGAGGGGGGGGGGGGCTGCTCAGCACAAATAACTTGTAAACACAGAAGTCCGGTTTCTGTGTTTACAAGTGATAGCTCTGCACTCTGTGTGTAACCCCCCTGAACTCTGCACTCTGTATGTAATGCAATCCTGGTATTTAATGCCCCTTTAAGACCCTCCTACTGTTTGTGAAATTTGACTGACCACACCCACTATTTGTTGTGATTTGGAGGGTGTGGAGGGGTTTTGGGGAGTCGTGGTTGAGTTCCAGCACCTATTGTTTGAGAAAAAAAGCCCTGGTATTTATGTATGTATTTCTTGTTTACAGCTAACATCAAATGAAATCATGTTGTGATCACTGCTACCCAGGTGTTCCTTTATCTGGACATTAGTAATAAGCTCTGCATGGTTTGAGATTACCAGGTCCAACAGAGCTTCATTCCTAGTTGGTAGCCTCAATAAACTGGATCATAAAATTGTCCTGTAATAGGTTTATAAATGTTTGCCCTTTAACTGTCCCAGCACTGCCATTACTCCAGTCAATTTCTGGGTAGTTAAAATCCCCCATTATTATCACTGTCCCAGCCCTTGCGGCCCTTTCCATCTGTGCAAGGGGCTGAGTCTCCACCTCCTCGTTAACATTGGGTGGTTTATAACAAACTCCACTGATTAACTTTGAACTACGCCCATCTATATGCAGTTCCACCCATAATGCTTCAGACTCATCACACTCTCCATCAACCAGGTACTCTTTCACGCTTTCTTTGAGATCACTTCTCACATAAAGACAGACCCCGCCACCTTTCCTTTTTACCCTGTCTCTCCAAAAGAGTGCATAGCCAGGAATATTAATAGCCCAGTCATGTGAGGATTGAAGCCAAGTTTCAGCAATACTGATTACATCAGTGCCCTATTCATAAAAAGCCTCACCCCCTAAAAAAATGTTGTAGGCTTAGGGCAAAGACGTTACAAGAGCGCAGTGAGTAAAAGTATTAAAAGTATTAAAAGTATTGTAAGTCATGGCAGGGAGCAACAAAGTCATGCTCCAGCAACAGCTAACGTTTCTTCTTCATGCACGGAAGTCTGTGGAGAAGGCTTAGATCACAAATGTTGTGCTAAGATATGCCTAGTCAAGATATACCCAAAGGGTCAACCCAAGGAAGCTATTAGGATGTATGCCATAATAGATAAACAAAGCAACAGATCCCTGGTTAAGCCTAAAATCTTTGAGATCTTTGGGATAGAGGGACATGCATCACCTGCAGTTCTATTGTGCCTGCCCACAGGAGTCGCTGGGTCACACAATAGAAATGAAGAGCTACAGTTCCTTGTGCGCTGGATCAGCGAGAGGAGGGGGTGGAGTTACGCCCCAGAGGAAAGTTTACCAGCATCACACACATTGTGCTCTCAGCAGTGGAAGATGGCACGGAGCTTTACCAGCCTGCCGGCCATGCAGCATCATACTAAATCGCAGGAACAGATCCTTGTTGACACTGGCATTCGCCTGGAAGTTACTGGTGGGCTAGTGTTGGGAGTAGTGGATGGAGTGGAGAGACTGTGCCTGATCTGTCCTGGATGCCGAAAACCCACCATTGCAGTCAACGCCTGGACCCGCTGTGGCCACGGTAGCTTGCAGCTTACGCGGCTGGGATCTGATCAGCAGGAGGTAAACTACTACTACGTGGACAGCGCCACCAGACTCTGCACACCGCAAGCCTCAAACCTCCGGAGGGCCGGAGAGGGCAGAGATACCATTGGAAGTGCAGCGGAGAAACTCCATCCTTCAAATCGGTAATGCCGGAGGTCAAGGTAGGATTCAAAGGGGAGGCCTGTGGTCTGGTCGGGGGATGCAGGGGTTGTTAGAGTAATTGAGCAAGCCCCAGGAAGTCTCCCTGAAATGCAGACCTGTACAAGTAAGCCCCTTGTTGAACCTGTCCAGAGGGAGCCATTAGTGAAAGAGGGTGATCTCTCAGGTGAGCTGGGCAGGGGAAGCAAGGGCCGGGCCATAGATTGGGGTTCCCCAGAAGTGCTGGAGAGGTACGGATCTCTAGAACATTTGTTCGTCTGGTCTTCTCCAGATGAAGGTGGTTCCAATGGCGAGGAGGAGTGGTATGTGGAGAGCTCCACATCCCTAAGTGCTATCTCCAGGGCTCCGGAAAGCATTGCCACCTTCCCAGCACCCCCAACACCCCAAACCAAGACGTCCATGGAAGCATTGCGCAATCAGGTACCTACATTTCAGCAAAGGGCTATTAAGGCCTCAGACTCTTGTGTGTTACCTGGAAGAGGAAAGCCTAGGGAACTTCCAAGGCTGTCAAGGTTCCAGAGGGACATTTAAAAGAAGGTTGCACAAGAATATGGGTTCGATTACCCTTATGTTCCAGAGGAAATTATGAACATTGTGGAAGCTTCCCGGGAACAATGGGAAAGGGACCTTATTTGGGACTACCTGCATGTACCAAAGCCCCAAAGGACAGCTGACCATTCAATGTGGGTACGATTCCAGGGAATTTTTAAAGAATGGTGGCAGGGATGAGCCATTTATAAAAATCGTTTTCTGGTTCAGAAACCTGGTCAGCATACCAGGAGTTTTTCAATCTCAGTTAAAGGGGAAGGAGACTCACGGAAACGATTGCCGAACAGCCTAGTATTACCTGTAGGGTGTTATCACAGGTATGCTGGACTAATCCTTGAACTGCAAGTGTGCAGATGGGTTAGGGTGGGCTATCCCATGAACTTCCTTCACAGAGCAACAGTACCAGCGCCTGCTTGGCCAGCATGGACACTATCCCTCTGTCAAGTATGTGGCTCATGGACTAGAATGCAATTGACCTGGCGTGTCTACTCAGGCTCTGTCCTGCAGGAGTACCCAGACTCCTTTTGAGGGGACAGTAGTCCTAGTGGAATTACCCATGCCAACAACATTCTTGTGATAGTTAGAATATAGAATAGGATGCTTTGTTTGTGTTTTCTACAGGTATCATTGGAAAGACGGCGTTTGAATCTGCTGAAGAACACAGAAGAAGACAGAGCAACTAAAGCATTACTCTTCTGAGAGTAGTGGCTTGGTTCTCTTCGGATGAGACCTAGTGGTAGGGATCCATAGATTAGGCCATATACATGTTGTTGAAACTGTAAAATAATGTTATGTTTTTCTTTGGTAACGTTTTGCAACACATCCACTGCACTACACACCTGGACATATGAGATGCCTTGTGTTAAGTAGGGAAACTGTTCTCTAGCTGTGGATTTCCTTTTGCCACAACTAGGGACAGTTGTGTTTTCAGGAGGGGGTGTATGTAGTGCCCACCTACTTAGGAGTGTGCTAAATAGTTAGTGAGGGTCAGTGTTAGGTGAAAATTCCAGGCATTAACCAGTTTGGTTTAAGCCTGGTTGGGTTTATTTTGGTGGGGAGAAATGACAGAGTAGAAATAGGGGTGTGACCACCTGCATTCTGTTGAGAGCGATGCCTTGTTTTTTCCAGTGAGAGGTGCTGGAAGACAGGTAAATTTGGACCAGGATACAGTTGGTTGTATGGGTCACCCTGAACCAATCATTAATTTGAATGGGCAGGGGCTTCAGGCCTATATAAACTGTGGGTCAAATGTTCAAGGGAGTCTGGCTGATGGGAAAAGAATGGCAGAGGAAGACAGTATGTAAGAGCTGGGGAACTTTAAGAGCTCTCCCCTCTGGGGAGGGGAATGTGCCTTAACAGGAGGAGAAATGGAGGAGATAACAGAAGGAATCTGCAATATCTAACAGGAGGAGGCTGCTACTACCAACAGAAGGACTGGGAGAGGACCATCCATGGCAAGCATGGACGGTTGCTCAGAAGTACACGTGAGTGTAAACCCAAGGGAACAGTAATTCCAAAGACTGAAGGTGTTAAGAAGCTGACCGTGGAGTCTTAAATAGTTATCACTCAGGAGAAATCCTAACAGTCTGTCTAAGAACTCTATTCAGAGTATTGTTCTTAGGACTTACATTTGGAAATGCTGTGCGGTTGGGAAGTAGTAGTAAACAGGAGGGAGAAGATTTGCAGACCATTACAGGAACCAAGTTTATGAAGACAGCTCATATTCCTGGAGGATCTACTCACATTCTTTCTGCTTTGCATCAATGGAAAGAATACAGTTCATGTTTATTTGTTTAAGACTGTCTGCTGTGTCATCAGTTCAAGGAAGGGGGGTAATAGAACCACATTGGCGAAAAGGAACGAACTAACTAGCAGCTCCTATGGGGGTAGTGCTCTACAATTACTTAGACAGTTCTCAGAGACTATTAAAGATTGGGATGCTCCACTACCAATAGACCAGCTTTCAAAGTGCCGGAAACAATCCCGGAAACAATCTCTACATGCCTTAGATGAAATCCGAATACCAAGCTGCTACACTTCTGCCTCCTTTGCCACAAGTCAGAGGAAAGAGCTTTACATCTTCTCAGATGCATCTACTGAGGCCATAGCAGCTGTTACTTACCTCAAGATAAGAGATTCTTCTAATCAAGCCCATGTAGGTTTTCTGTTTGGGAAAGCTAAGTTAGCACCTAAACCTGAACAATGGCATTATGTTTCATCTGAAATTAACCCTGCAGATCATGCCACCAGGTCAGTGTCTGCCAGTCTCTTTGCAAATTCTTCTTGGTTAACAGGTCCTGAATTCCTGCTGGATCATCCAGAAGAAACCACAGCTTAAGTCTTCAGTCTTATAGAACCTGACAAAGATTCAGAGATTTGTCTTGAAGTCAAAACCCTCGTCACCAGAACTGAACAAAGACTCGTCTTCGGCTTTCAATGCTTTGAACGTTTCTCCAAGTAAAGAAGGCTTGTACGCACCACCGCAAGGTTAGTTCATATTACAGATTGCTTCCACACAAAGCCCACAGATGCTCACTGTCTAGGTTGGCATGTGTGCCAAAAGCTTCTTTCTGCAAAAGACATTGCTGAAGGTGAATTGACCATAATCAATTCAAGACCATTTGTTCCAGTGTCCAAAGATCCAAAGATCCCAACTATCCTTATCCCAGCTACTCTTCTTACCCAGAAGCTTGGGTCTGTTCCTGTTCCACCTGGAAACTTTAAAGCAGCAAATATGTGCTATGACCAGTGGAAGCGAGTACAAGACCTCGCCAACTCGCTTGTTCTGCTTAAAGAACCAGCAAGCTGAAAGAATAGAATGGCCCATGGGACTTATTGTAAAGAGCTTTTCAGTGATGATGGTAAGGTACGTAAGGTGGAGGTGAAGGTTTCAAGACAAGGGAATGTAAAGACTTTCATCAGACCTATCACGGAACTTATTCTGCTCTTGCCCTTTGGAGAATGAACTTGTTTGCCTACGATGCTGGATCCTACCTGTGACTTCAAGAAGAAAGTGTCTTGAACTTTAATTGACATAATTTGAAGCCTTGAGGCTTTTCAGGTCTTTAAGACATCTAGCAAATTACACTGTTTGTTATTTGCAGATGCATAAGTACCGTTCTGATGTATAGTGACATTTACCATGCCAGAATTTATATAGATTGTTTTCCTAACCATTTTCTATGGACGTTTATATTTAGTTCACATGCTGCCATCTAGTGACCTTTTGTGGTAATGCACTTGTTTTCTCAAGTTTACTTATGTTATGACACACTTTCTTTATATGTAATTCTCCACCCTTCTTCCTGTGTTTTGTACTTCCTGTGTCATGGATGCAGCAACAAGCCACATGTAGCAGGGCACATGTATCCTGCATTGTAAGCTACAGACAATATCATCTTTTGACCGCATAAATACTACAACCTGTTCATCTGTTTGTATCCTGTCATCTGCTGTAACCTGATGTTCAGAAGAAAAGCATCTTGTGGATGGAATCTGTATTTGGTGAGTTCAAACTATCCGATGAGGATTGTCCTCAGTGATTATATCTTATACAGGCCAGGCATAGAGGTCTCACAAGGGATAAATCGCTTCACAACAATCGGAGTCAGAATAGTCAAAAGATGTATAGAATTCCCACAGCCTGCTGTGTATATGTGTGCACCTGATCTGCAATCAAGCTCAGTGCCATCCGCCATCTTGTAAAGCATATGATCGCACGTGTTTACTGCACCTCATGTGAATGTTAAAAACTGTTTCCTGGTGCCTCCATGGCAGCATAGTCAGAATACTAGCCAACTGAAGAGTTAGGGCTAAAGACTGCCTCCTTCATAGCTCCTACATAGAGACCTTTACTTGTTGTCTATGCAAAGAGGTACTTATCGGGGGACTTTGCATGTCAGAGAAGAGTCCGCAGAAGAACTGGCACATCTGCTAATGCCCAGCGGAATTGCAGATTGGCACATAGAAATTTGCCAATGCTAATGCACATGCGCCCACGGGCATGAATGGCCATGAAGATTCATGTGTGACAGATTCTGGCGCCCAGTGGCCTATTTAAAGCCAACAGCATGAGCCACTAGTTGCTGGATGATCTTTAGCTCCCCCGTGTGTTCCTGAGTATTATTAGATTTCCTGTTATCGAGCCAGCTTGCCTTTGACCTGTCTTGTCTCCATTCCTGGCTTTGACCTGTGGCTTGTTCCAGTGACTCCGCTTCTGCCTGCTGATCCATGTATGACCTCTGGCTTGCTCTTCTGAATCCACTGCTGCCTGATTACCAGTGTATGACCCCGGCTGACTTCTGACTCTACTTGCTGCCTTACTCCTGGCTGATATTTTGTACATGACTTCTGGCCTGGCTCCTGACTCTGCTCCTGCCTCTCCCTTCTGCCAAGTCTCATCTGGTCAGCCGCCATCCAGCGGACATCTCCTCATCCCCTCAGCTTCTTTGAGCATAGCACTCCCTGTTACCACCTTCAGGGGTGCTCCTACAGTAGCTGCAAGGGAAGTCCTCTCAGCACTTCGGAGGTATGTGACATTGCACCATATCCTAGCCAACCTCCTAGGTCCACTCTAAATTAGGTATAGTATTATCGTTCACATTGCAGTTAATGCTTATATGCACTGTTTATTGCTGACTTTGCTGATTCACGAATTACTCCCAGCCAAGTGGCGCAGAATTCTAGTCCAAGTTACTTTGGCATAGTGATTGCATTGGCTTGCAGACTGTGTCTGTCTCTACCTACTGTATGCTTGTTTATACTCCTACCATCATTTACTCTAACCTGTACTAATATATTGAGCAAATTTACCACCAGTCTTGTGTCTATTTCCTGGTACAAATTAACAGTCACGCCCACCGCTGTGTCTTAGCCTAGGCCAACAAGGCCCAGGCCTAGGGCGGCACTTTGCAAAAAAGCCGCCCCCCCACACACACAATACCCCACACACACAATAAAAATCTCCCCCCTCCTCACGGGGTTCCGCTGCAAAATAGTCTGTGGCGGCCGGCAGCTTTTTTGTAGCCGATACACTGTATAGAGCCAGTATCATCATGGCATGGGGCGGACTGTGTGGGGGGGGCGGGGACTGGCGCAGTCGATGACATGCCATAAATCGGTCGGTGGCTGTCCAGACCGGCCGCACTCAGAATCTGTACAACTGCGGAGGTGGAGCCTAATGCTCTGCCTACCTTCCTCCGCAGCATTCCTTCTGGCCCGGGCTCTGTCGACTGGATGGGAGAGAAGACGAGGGGAACTCCCAGCCAGCCTGCCCGCCCAGCAAGCAAGCACTGGTGCACCGTGCATCCTCCTAAATAATGTAAGTGTGCTAGGTTCAGTGCACATTTTACTGCCACTTGTCAAGCCTATGTGGCATGTAGACAGGGAGAGGTTTGAACAATTTAGTTGTTGGCTCCTGTCTCTGCCCACCTCCTGTCAGTCATACCTGTGTAGCTAGCACAGAGCTGAGGAGGATTTTAAGAGCACCTTCAATGGCTCCAATCCATGCTGCATAGGTCTGTCCCCAGCAAACACATGACTCCAGCAATGTCCCTGGTGGTGCAGACCTGCTGCTTGTCAAACCTGGACAAAAGCTGCAACTAAATGCCACATGGGTCTGCTAGGTAACAGGCAGGGACAGAAGCTATCTCTTTGTTGATAGAAAGCACCATGTCTCTTAATTCTGTGCTCAACAAGAGCAGTTGCATTCAGTTTACAACTGCTTTCTATCTTAGGAGAAATAGGATCAATCAAATATAAAGTGCTTAATATGCATTAAATTAAAGGGTAACTAAAGGTAATTTTTTTTTAAACAAACCTTTCATACTTACCACCTATGTGGAGTTGTTTTTGCACAGAGTGGCCCTGATCCTCCTCTTCTGGGGTCTCTCAGCAGCACTCCTGTCTCCTCCTCTTCTCGAGTGCCCCGTCGGAGAAGCGCTTTACCTCAGGGCACTCTTGCGAGTGTGCTCCCGTGTTCTGCTGATGCGTCCATTGACACAGACAGCAGAACTCGGCCCGCCCCCCCGGCGCCTCGCATCATTGGATTTGATTGCCAGCAGCCGGTGCCAATGGCTGCGCTGCTATCAATCTATCCAAGCAGGACACGAGACACCGGCTAGAGCTGGTGTGCTCATCCCTGGCACGAGAAAGACAAGGTTCAGGTAAGTAAAACTGGGGCTCTGGGGGGCTGCTGCATGACAGGAGGTTTTTCACCTTAATGCATAGAATGCATTAGGTGAAAAACCTTGAGGGTTTACAACTCCTTTAACCACTTGACAACTGGGCACTTAAACCCCCTTCCTAACCAGATCAATTTTCAGCTTTCGGTGCTCTCACATTTTGAATGACAATTACTCAGTCATGCAACACTGTATCTTTATGAAATTTTTGTCCTTTTTTTCACACAAATAGAGCTTTCTTTTGGTGGTATTTAATCACAGCTGGGTTTTTTATTTTTTGCGCTATAAAAGAAAAAAGACTGAAAATTCGGTAAAAAAATTAAATTTTCTTTGTTTCTGTTATAAAATTTAGCAAATTTAGTAATTTTTCTTTGTAAATTTTGGCCACAATTTATACTGCTACATATCTTTGGTAAAAATAAGTACAAATTGGTGTAAATTATTTGATCTTTGTGAAAGTTATAGAGTCCAAAAGCTATGGTGCCAATATCTGAAAATTGATCATACCTGAATTACTGACGGCCTATCTATATTCTTGAGACCTTAACATGCAAGAAAAGTACAAATACCCCCCAAATGACCCCTTTTTGGAAAGAAGACATTCCAAGGTATTTAGAAAGATGAATGGTGAGTTTTTTGAAGTTGTAATTTTTTCCCACGATTCTTTGCAAAATCAAGATTTTTTTATTTATTTTTTTTTTCCACAAAAATGTCATATTAGCAGGTTATTTCTCACACACCACATATGCATACCACAAATTACACCCCAAAACACATTCTGCTATTACTCCCGAGTACGGCGATACCACATGTGTGAGACTTTTACACAGCGTGGCCACATACAGAGGCCCAACATGCAGGGGAGCACCTCCAGGCGTTCTGGAGCACCCAGGCCAATTCTGACATTTCTCTCCTACATGTAAAAATCATCATTTATTTGCTAGAAAATTACATAGAACCCCCAAACATTATATATGTTTTTTTTTGCAAAGATCCTAGAGAATACAATGGCGGTTGTTGCAACTTTTTATCTTGCACGGTATTTGCGCAGCAATTTTTTGAACGCTTTTTTTGGGGAAAAAAACAGTTTTGTGCTTTAAAAAAAACAAAAACAGTAAAGTTAGCCCATTGTTTTTGCATAATGTGAAAGATGAAGTTACGCCGAGTAAATAGATACCTAACATGTCACCCTTCAAAATCGTCTCGCTCGTGGAATGGCGCCAAACTTTGCTACTTAAAAATCCCCATAGGCGACGCTTTAAAATTTTTTACTGGTTACATGTTTTGAGTTACAGAGGAGGTCTAGGGTGAAAATTATTTCTCTCGCTCTACCGATCGCAGCGATACCTCACATGTGTGGTTTGAACACCGTTTTCATATGTGGGCGGGACTTGCGTGTGCATTCGCTTCTGCATGCGAGCACACGGACAGGGGCGCTTTAAAAAATTATTATTTTTTTTTTTATTGTTCATTTTACTTTATTTATTTTAGTTTGACACTTTTTCCCCCAAAAAAATTTTTTTGATCACTTTTATTCCTATTACAAGGAATGTAAACATCCCTTGTAATAGGAATATGGCATGACAGGTCCTCTTTACAGTGAGATATGGGGGTCAATAAGATCCCACATCTCACCTCTAGGCTGGGAAGCCTGAAATAATAAAAAAAAAAAAACGATCCTGGCTTCGATCGTAGCGCTGAGACGGTAGAAGCACCGGAGGGCGGCGGGAAGGGGGGGACATCCCCTCTCGCCTCCCATAAGAACGATCAAGCAGTGGAACAGCTGCTATGATCATTCCTATGGTGTAGGGAATCGCCGGCTGAAAAAGATGATATCTGAATGATGCCTATAGCTGCACCCATCATTCAGATATCCCCGCACAAAGTCAAGGACGTCGTATGACGGCCGGCGGGCAGGAAGTGGTTAAAACACTTTTTTTTTTTTTTAACACAAAGCATGTACATACCAAAAATGACGCCCCAAAATAGATTCTCCTACTCCTGAGTACGGCAATACCCCATGTGTGAGACTTCCACAGCCTGGCCACATACAGAGGCCGAGTACAGCTGAATATGGCTGAGCATGGCTGCGCATGGCAGGGTATGGCTGCACATGGCTGGGTATCGCCGAGTATGACTGGGTATTGCAGGGTGTTGCAGAGTATTGCGGGGTGTTGCAGAGTATTGCGGGGTGTTGCAGAGTATTGCGGGGGGTTGTGGAGTAGTACAGACGATTGCAGAGTAGTGCAAAGTATTGCGGGGTGTTGCGGACTAGTGCAGAGTATTGCGGGGTAATGCAGAGTATTGCGGGGTATTGCAGAGTATTGTGGGGTATTGCAGAGTATTGTGGGGTACTGCAGGGTATTGTGGGGTATTGCAGGGTATTGTGGGGTATTGCGGGGTATTGCAGGGTATTGCAGAGTATTGTGGGGTATTGCAGAGTATTGTGGGGTATTGCAGAGTATTGCAGGGCATTGCAGAGTATTGCAGAGCATTGTGGAGTATTGCAGAGCATTGTGGGGTATTGCAGAGCATTGTGGGGTATTGCAGAGTATTGTGGGGTGTTGTGGAGTAGTGCAGAGTATTGCAGAGCATTGTGGGGTATTGCAGAGCATTGTGGGGTATTGCAGAGCATTGTGGGGTATTGCAGAGTATTGTGGGGTGTTGTGGAGTAGTGCAGAGTCTTGCAGAGCATTGTGGGGTATTGCAGAGCATTGTGGGGTATTGCAGAGCATTGTGGGGTATTGCAGAGTATTGCGGGGTATTGCAGAGTATTGTGGGGTATTGCAGAGTATTGTGGGGTATTGCAGAGTATTGTGGGGTATTGCAGAGTATTGTGGGGTATTGCAGGGTATTGTGGGGTATTGCGGGGTATTGCAGAGTATTGTGGGGTATTGCAGAGTATTGTGGGGTATTGTGGGGTATTGCAGAGTATTGTGGGGTATTGCGGGGTATTGCAGGGTATTGCAGAGTATTGCAGAGCATTGTGGGGTATTGCAGAGCATTGTGGGGTATTGCAGAGTATTGTGGGGTGTTGTGGAGTAGTGCAGAGTATTGCAGAGCATTGTGGGGTATTGCAGAGCATTGTGGGGTATTGCAGAGTATTGTGGGGTATTGCAGAGTATTGTGGGGTATTGCAGAGTATTGTGGGGTATTGCGGGGTATTGCAGAGTATTGTGGGGTATTGCAGAGTATTGTGGGGTGTTGCGGAGTAGTGCAGAGTATTGCAGAGCATTGTGGGGTATTGAAGAGTATTGCAGAGTATTGCAGAGTATTGCAGAGCATTGTGGGGTATTGCAGAGTATTGCAGAGCATTGTGGGGTATTGCAGAGCATTGTGGGGTATTGCGGGGTATTGCAGAGTATTGCGGGGTATTGCAGAGTATTGCGGGGTATTGCAGAGTATTGTGGGGTATTGCAGAGTATTGTGGGGTGTTGCAGAGTATTGTGGGGTATGGCAGAGTATTGTGGGGTGTTGCAGAGTAGTGCAGAGTATTGTGGGGTATTATAGTATGGAGGGATGGCTGATCATGGTGGGATGGATGGATGGATGTGACTGTATTTGTCACAGAGCAGCGTTGTGGGCACTACAGATGCAGCCCACAACGCTGCTACCATCCGATCCCTCCCCCGTCCCTCCCCCTCTGTACCGATCGGCACACAGAGGGGAGGGAGGAACCGGCGTCATGACATGACGCCGGTTTGTTTACATGTGATCGCTCCGTCATTTGACGGAGCGATCACATGGTAAACGGCCGCCATTAGCGGCCGTTCACCATGATCCGTGATGCGCCGGGTCCTCTGGACCCGGCGGTCACGGAAGTTCTCGGGTGTGCGCCCCAGGGGGCGCGCGAGAGCAGTATTCTGGGAGGACGTCCATGGACGCCCTCCCAGGATAAGCCGACCGCGCTGTGGCCGTCTTTCGGCTATGGCCCGGTCGGCATGTGGTTAATATACAGATACTGCAATAAAGTGCTCTGTGCTACAAATTCATTAAACAGTCCGCATTCAGTGAAAATTTGTATGCTCCAAAGTGCTCCGTCCTATAATCAATACATAATTTATATACAATAATAAGCTGTGATATGAAAGTGCTTAGTGCCTCTGTATGCATTATTCCAGTAAAAATTGGGTGGGAAATTACTGCGCTAAACCAATAAGTACAGGAACAAGCAGCTAACACTCAAAGTGCAGATAAAATATAAAAATATAGTGTAGTGCTAAAAAACATGAAAAGTATAATATAGTGAAAACTTAACACAATGTGTAATATATGTGGCAATATTCACTGTGATAAATAAATAAAGAAAAAAAACACAAATAAATAACTGAATGTCCATAAGTGTATAATGGTGATTCTTCACTCAAGGTGGCGGTGTGGACCAAACATTGAACAATCAAATGATGTGGATAAGATACGAAATCCTCTGTTATAAAACAATGGGTGGATACTCTTACCAGATGTGGTGGACCCACTTACCTACGGTAGTGGGTCAATCGAGCTTGTGTGGGTTGAATGCCTCACAATGTGGATCAAACAGGAAGAGGGAATTACTTCAGCAGGATACACCCGGACTTGAGTAATAGCAATCCTGGCACGGTACCTGGATCCTTGCGATTCATTGGTAATACCCAATCTCCACTCCAAGAGCTGACATTCAAAGTGTCAGAATATATGAAGGAGGCAGATACTGCCTGCAATACCAGACAGTCAGAATAATAGAAAGGAAGGAAGCCGAGAAATTTAATGTGTCTCTCTTTAAGAGCTGAACTTTTTCCCCCATCTCTTCAGCTCCAAACTCCAATCCTTATGCCGCGTACACACGATCGGAAATTCCGCCAGCAAAACTCAGATGAGAGCTTTTTGTCAGAAAATGCGACCGTGTGTATGCTCCATCGGTCTTTTGCTGGCAGAATTCCAGCCAGCAAAAGATTGAGAGCATGTTCTCTATTTTTCAGTCGAGAAAAGTTCCTATCCGAAAATGCGATCGTCTGTACAAATTCCAACGCGCAAAATTCCTACGCATGCTTGGAAACAATTCAACGCTCAGAAGCATTGAACGTCATTTTCTCGGCTCATTGTAGTGTTGTACGTCACCGCATTCTTGACGGTCGAAAGTTCAGAGAACTTTTGTGTGACCGTGTGTATGCAAGGCAAGCTTGATCGGAATTCCGTCGGAAAAACCATCCAAGTTTTTTCGGACAGAAAATCCACCCATGTGTATGCTGCATTAGATATGATGGCTGCATTAGTTCTTTCCTTTATTTTCTCCTAGCTATCCTGTTTTTCAACAGAACAAGCTGTCCTAATCATGTCCCAATAATCAGAGATTTTCAGCTGCCTTATTCCGCATTATTCCAGTGCCCCAGGTGTGGGGCGCTCCCCTCCTATGTGTCCTCACTCACCGGAACAATAAAATATCTACACCTTGTGAAAGATAGGAGATCGGGTCAGCCTCATATTTCCTTCTCTAATCCATGTACATGTTGAAAAAGTAAAGATCGGGCATGGGCACCCATAGTGTAAATCCATTTTTTAGATTAAAAATACATTACAAGTAGCTGCTACTCACATATAAAACTGCTTGTACCTGAGCTACAAGCGCTTCCTACACTATGGATTTACACTATGGATGCCCGGTCTTTACTCTTTCATGTACATGGTGGGACTGTGCCATTGCGGCAGAAAAATCGAACACTAAGTGTCACTTTTTTGGGGACTGGTGACACTAATACAGTGATCAGTGCTAAAAATATGCACTATCACTGTACTAATTTATTATTCATTTATTTATTTAAGGTACTTATATAGCGCCATCAAGGTGGAGCCTAAAGAGGAAGGGGTGTGGTTTACAGATGATAGGGCGGGTCCTAAACATGAAGGGGCATGGACTTGACAGAAAGGGGTGGGTCATATTTAAATTAGGGGGTGCACAAGTTTAGTCAGGCCTAGGGCAGCACAAAACCTAAATACACCACTGGTCACGCCAAAGGTATCCGTAATGGTGTTTTTAAAAGTGCTTGCGGTGACTTTCAGTCTACTACTGTAGGTGTGTAAGAGGGGCTGAGGTTGTTCTTCTGAGTTGTGGTTAAGAACAGAGGATCCAAATTACCAAGCGGCTCCTTAGGGGGTAGTGGTACATATAATTGTTGGTTGCCTTGTGTTACTTGTGTAAGCAAATGAACATTTTTACAAAGAGTAGTTGTGGCTTTTCACTTCCACCAAAACATACCAGACTCTCAAACTTTGTACAAGTCTTTTTTTCCAGACACTTCAGTGATTTATATGTCAGGCCAGTTTTGGGTTAGAGCAAGTATAGATGGGCCCCAAATAATTCAGGAAGGTGCACAAGTGCCTATTTACATTGCCCATTGTTAATATGGTGTGATGATTGTGACTTTGTTGTACACATTTCTTTAATAAATCTATGTGAACTTTCACTGTATATCCTCTCAAAATGTCAAATATCAGGATTTGTTAAGGTATGGCAAACTTTACACGTATATATATATCCCTGAATGCTAATATTAGCTCCTTTATACAAGGTGGCCCCAGGATACAATGTCTGAAGCAAAGAGCAGTGGAATCCAGCAGAGATACTTAAATTTGTGTGGGATTTGTCTGTGCTCACACGCTAAACCAATTAGTGAAATCAAAATGAGAGCTGCAATAAGCTCATGATTACCAGAAAAGCTTACTACATGTGACCCAATGACTTAATTTATGTTCATTGATAAACTGGATAGATCAAAGCACTCTCTCACTCTCATGTGATATGGGACAGTAGGCAGAACATTATATATATACATATATATAATCATATTAACTTATAATAAAAGATATAACACTGGACCCAGTTTTATGTGGATTAAATTGGCCTATTTATTATAGGTATTATATTTTTAATAACAGCATAAAATTGTAATCTGATCTTTAAAAATTATACCAACAGCATATTTAGCTCAGCTATTACAAGCTCAAGCTAATAAACATTACACTTAAAGTCACATTTCACAAGAAATGGACAAAAACCCTCATAACTTGAACCTCGACAAGGGAGGGAGAGCAGGATGTGCTTCCTTCTTCAATCCCCGCCTACTGCTTCCAGTAATGACGTATTTACTTTTATAGGTACTGACTCGTGCCAAGACCGTTGAAAATATTTCTAACAAATCACAGGTAAGTATAACTAACATATAAATAATTGTATTTTTATTTTATTTTATTTAAAAGAGTTTTTAGTCTGCCACTGTCCCATATGTGGATTATGGGGACATTTTGCCCCACCTTCCACTTTCAATCTGATCAGTTTGTGCACAGTTTAAGGGAAATCTATACTGAAATAATACCACGATAAAGTGGAACTCTAGAAAAACTAACTTTTTCATTTTAGGTACAGGAAGGATTTTATAAGAAGAAGATACACCCCATTTTTGCACTACAAGTGTACACTGTGTACACTGTCGCTGAGACTGTCCATGAAAATCTTACTGTACTGTAACATCACATACAGTCTTAAAGGGTAAATTCACTTTTACAGAAAAATCTGTAAGGTGAACTTACACAGAATATAGTTTCAGTGTAGTGTAGTGAGACCGTGTTAGTAATCTTTACATTAGTGTATATCTAGAGTAGGGACAGTTTAGATAGCATCAGTGTAGTGACGGTTGAACACTGTCTATTTGATTGCGTTACTGCCAGTTTAACGCCATTTACTTCTGTTTGTGTTACTGCCAGTTTAACGCCATATAGTTCTGTATGCCCTCCTGCCAGTTTAACACCATATAGTTCTGTGTGCATTACTGCCAGTTTAACGTCATATAGTTTTGTATGTGTTACTGCCAGTTTAATGCCATATAGTTCTGTGTGTGTTACTGCCAGTTTAACACCATATAGTTTTGTGCGTTACTGCCAGTTTAATGCCATATAGTTCTGTGTGCGTTACTGCCAGTTTAACGCCATATAGTTCTGTGTGCACTACTGCCAGTTTAACGCCATATAGTTCTGTGTGCACTACTGCCAGTTTAACACCATATAGTTTTGTGTGCGGTACTGCCAGTTTAACGCCATATAGTTTTGTGCCTTACTGCAAGTTTAACGCCATTTACTTCTGTGTGCGTTACTGCCAGTTTACCACCATATAGTTCTGTGTGTGTTACTGCCCGTTTAATGCCACATAGTTTTGTGTGTGTTACTGCCAGTTTATTGCCATATAGTTTTGTGCGTTACTGCAAGTTTAACGCCATTTACTTCTGTGTGCGTTAGGAGAAGGCCTTGTGTGTGTGTTACTGCCAGTTTAACGCCATATAGTCCTGTGTGCGTTACTGCCAATTTAATGCCATATAATTTTGTGTGTGTTACTGCCAGTTTAACACCATATAGTTTTGTGCGTAACTGCAAGTTTAATGCCATTTACTTCTGTGTGCGTTACTGCAAGTTTAACGCCATATAGTTCTGTGCATCACTCTACATTTGGCGCATTATATTGCAGTATATTATAGTGTATCAGTGGAGTGTAGTGTGAGTACTCAAATTAAAGTGCACCACACACCACTTTACATTGATCTACGTACAGATTTCCACTTCTTCTTTACATTTGCTTATAAGCACCGCCCCTCCCTCCCAATAATGTCTGGGAGGACAACAAGGACAGGCAGATGTTCCCTTGGCACTGTAAGGGGGCCAGCAACAAATGTGTCCACAGGCAAAGGTGGACGTGGTGGTCAGTCCTCATGCAGGGCATCATTTCCTCTGTTTGGTGAGTTTGCCCGTGCTATCCAGCCACAGCATGCAGAGAAGGTGGTGGACTGGCTTACTAAACCTTCCTTATCCTCCTAATCCTCTGTCACACAAGCAGAGACAAATATGCAGTAGGCATGTGCAATTCATTTCATTCCGAATTCGTTTTTTAACAAATTTCGACAAATTCGTTAATTTGGAATATCCGAATTAACGAAAACCCGTTTAACGAATTTTTTCCGAATATTCGTAAATTCGATAAAATTGGACATTCGTAAATTCGGGCATTCGTACATTCGTACTTTCGCAATTTACGAATGTACATTCATACATTCATACATTTGTACATTAGTAAATTAGTGAATTCGTAAATTTGTAAATTCGAAAATTCGGAAATCTGAAATAATAGTTAACTAATAATAACTTAACTATTAGTAATTACTAGTAACTTTGAAATTATAGGTATTGTAATTTTCTTCTCAAATTTGGCTGTTAGTGAACGTAACACATACAAATTTATCCGAAGTTATTAATGATCCGAAAAAACGGAATGGAACGTAATGCATTAATAATAATAAATAACAATAATAATAATAACAACGTTTTATTATTATTATTTGTTATTAATTTATTCCGTTCCATTTGTTTAGATGCAGCATTCGTTTGGATAATTCGTAACTTCGGATAAATTCGTATTTGTTACGTTCACTGACAGTCAAATTTGAAAGGAAATTACAATACCTATAATTTAATAGTTAGTTACTATTTCAGATTTTTGAATTTTTGGGTTTTTGGATTTTCAAACTTCGAATTTACACATTTCCGAATTTTCTAATTTACAAATGTACGATTTTACGAATTTACGAATGTACAAATTTACAAATGTAAAAATGTACGAATGAACGAATGTACGAATGTTCGAATTTACGAATGTACGAATGTACGAATGAACGCATTTACGAATTTACGAATGAACAAATTTACGAATCGCGATCATAACGAATGACCCAAAAAAGAAAAAAATAATAAACTAATGAAACGAAAACGAAAATGAACAAATTTTTTGGCTGTGCACATGTCTAATGTGCAGTTCCCTGCAGTTGCCAGAGTGGATAAACCGGCCTCCTTGTCCACATCTATCCCTGCCATAGCCCCAACATCAGCCATGGAGGAGTCAGCTGAGTTATTTGACCACAGCATCAGCCACTTCTCCTTGATGATGCCCAGCCATTACTGGAATCAGATGTTGGTTTTGAGGTTGAGGATGACAGGAACATGAGCCTAGAGAGAGGGGAGAACACTGGTAGACAAATTGGCATTCATGTTCCCCTAGCTGCAGCTTATTGCCAAGTTGTCTCCAGTGGTAATGATGATGATGATGAAGATGGAGGAGATGGAGATGATGATGATGATGAGGTCACTGATGTGACTTGGGTGCCAGATAGAGCAGAGGAGGAAACTGAAGATGAGGCGGCACAACACCATAGGGGCCGACATCAAGAAAGAGTAGAGAGCAGCCACCCTATTCCATCACATTTTGCAGCTGTTATCTCCCGGCCCACTCCCCAAAGCTCAGCTGTCTGGGCCTTTTTCAGCACATCTGCAGCAGATCGCACTGTTGCTATCTGCAAACTGTGTCTCAGGCACATCAGACATGGCAAAAACACCAGTCATTTGGGTACCACATGCTTAACAAGGCATTTAACGTCCTACCACTCAGCCCGTTGGGAAGAGCACCCAAAAGCCACACATATGGGGCACAAATCTGTCCCTCCTCCCCCTCCTCCTTCTCGTCTTCACCCACTTCAGTCTACCACTGCTATGCCGAGTCATTACCTCTCAGCAGCCTCCACTGACAGGGATGATGGTATATCACAGGGTGTCCCAGGTCCTAGCAGCACATCTGCCAGCAGCACACAACCAGCTGTAGACTGCAGCCGGCAAATTTCTCTGGCCCATCTGCTGCAGAGGAAAAAGAAATACAGTCCCTGCCACCCACATGCCCAGCGTCTAAATGCAAGCTTGTCAAAGCTGTTGGCTCTCCAACTTCTGCCTTTAAGATTGGTGGATTCTGTCCCCTTCCGTGAATTCGCACAATGTGCTGTACCACAATGGCAGGTTTCCAGTCGCTACTAATTTTCACATAAGGCCGTTCCATCTCTCTACCATCCCATGGAAGGGAATGTTCTGGCATCGTTGGGCAAGGCAGTCAGCCATAAAATCCACCTTACTGCTGACATGTGGTCCAGCAAGCATGGGCAGGGACGATATATTTCATTCACAGCACACTGGGTAAAGCAGTTTTCCAACTCAAAAGGATGCAGGACAGGGCTTGGTGCTGCAGCTTGTTGTGCCCCCACGTCTCTATTCAGCTGGTGGTGATGATGCCAGACCTGTGAGCTCTACCCCCTCTTCCGCCACCTCCATACCCTCCTCTGCAGAATTGTACTATGAACATCAGGTACCCCCTAAGCATTCAAAGGTCTGTTCCATGAGTCAGGCTAAAAGGTGCCTTGCAGTGCTTCAGCTGGTGTGTTTAGGAGACAGGAACCACACCGGAGCAGAGATTCTTGCAGCTCTGCAAGGACAGGCCCCAGAGGTGGTTCACACAATGCCAGCTGGAGCCAGGATTGGTGGTGTGCGATAATGGCTCAAACCTCCTGTCCCCCCTTAGACAGGAAAAGTTGATACATGTGCCATGCCTGGCACATGTCCCCAATTTGGTGGTACAGCATTTCCTAAATATGTACACAGGGTTGCAAGATGTGCTAAAGCTGGCCAGAAGAGTCTTTAGCCATTTCAGGTGGTCATACACAGCCAGTGCTCAGTTGGCTGAAATTCAGCGGGAATTCCACCTGCCCGTAAACCGCCTGATTTGTGACATGCCCACCAGGTGGAACTCGACTTTGGCAATGCTGCAGTGGTTATACATGAAGCAGAGGGCCGTCAATGAGTACCTCTGCAAGTACGGCACGGCAACAGGCTCAGGCCGCCTCAGCTTTTTTTCCCCACACCAATGACTGATCATTAAGGATGCATGCATTCTATTGTCACCATTTAAGGAGGCCACAAGGATGATGAGCCGTGACAGTGCATGCATCAGTGACACAATATCATTGTGTTCCTGCTGGAGCAGACTTTGCGTGGCATTATAGATAGGGCACTGGAGGCAGAGCAGCAGGAGGAAGAGGAGGACTTCCTTTCTTCTCAAGGCCCACTTTATCCAGAGAGCATCATTCCTATGTCACAGAACACACAGGAGGAGAGAGGGGAGGAGGATGAGGAAGATGATTCTGGCACTTTCATAGGCTTCGAAAAAGAGGAAGACATGCGTCAACCTGTAAGGGATGGCTTTCCAACCCCAAGACCCTTGGGAGTAGTACGTGGCTGGGAGGAGGAAGTTCCAGATACTGTCATCCTGAGTGACCCTGAGGAGTCTGCTTCTCAAGCCTCGGCAAATTTGAGGTGCATGAGCAACCTCATGCTTTAAAGCCTTCAAAAAGACCCAAGAATACGTGACATAAAGGAGAAGGATGATTACTGGTTGGCAACCCTCCTTGACCACCGTTATAAGGAGAAGGTCTCAGAACTTACCCTGTCCCCACAGAGAGTTGAGAAGATAAAATCTCTTCAGGACACGTTAAAGAGGATTTTATTGAATGGTTTTCCTGACTCCAGTAGGTTACAGTGTCATGGAAAACATAGCTTTGAGTCTTATGTTGGTCAAGAGAGGAGCGTTGGAAAAGGTGTCCGCCTAAGTGAGGCATTTCGGAATTTTTTTAGTCCTCGCCACCCAGGGCTGTCAGCTTCCACATCCCATCAGCAGCGTCTGCATCACATGGTGGATGATTATCTCGGGGCCAAAACAGAGATGGAGCATTTTTCAGCTGACGATCCACTGACTTGCTGGGTCATGAGAATAGACCACTGGCCAGAACTTGCGCAGTATGCTATTGAGCTGTTGGGCTGCCCTGCATCCAGCGTGCTTTCAGAACAGGCATTCAGTGTTGCAGGAGCTTTTGTTACTGATCATAGAATGTGTCTGTCCACAGACTCCGTGGACCATTTGAATTTTATAAAAATGAATCAGTCCTGGATTACCAGCTATGAAGCCCCTGATGCTGATGGCACTGATTAAGTCTTTTTGGGATGTGGAATCTCTGCAGGACTTCAAGGCTGCCTAGCTTTGAGGGTGTTAAATCACTTCATCTGGAAGAATGTTTTTGGTATAGGTTTCATGGGCACAATTAACACCCAAAGACCAATTTTTCAGCACCTGTTTGACAGGTGCATATCATTGCAATTTTTTTTGCCTTCATCAAGAGCACCTCTATATGGTTATGGTGGGAAGGCGCCCCGACACCCAAAGAGTAATTTTTCTGCACCTGTTTGACAGGTGCAAATCATTGCAATCTTTTACAGCAAGGCCAATTCTTGCTTTCATCAAGAGTACCTCTATAGGGTTATGTTGGGAAGGTGCCACCACACCCAAAGACCAATTTTTACGCACCCGTTACTTCTATCCAAAGTCAAAGTGACACCAGAATGTATCCAAAAAATCTCTAATCTTGTTCCCAGTGCACTACATTGTGGCCTCATCATACACACTGGCTCCCCAGTTGTTACTGAGCAAAATAAATGCAGCTTGCAGGGAAAATGTCTTTTTTTTTGGCTTTATAAATGAAATTATTGCTGCAGCAGATTCTAGACATTCTAGGTACAGATCTGCTACTTTACAGGTAGACTAAGGGGATCCCCCAGGCACTATATTGGAAGGAATTTTTCATTTTTATGCTTTCACTTTAAAAATAAAAAATCTTGGGGGGGGGGGGCGTGGCCGGATGTGAAAGTGAGCAGATGTGAGGCACTCGAACCCCTGATCCTGACATTTCCATACAAAATATCCTGCACTATTGGAGGACATCTCACCCACCTGGGTAACTCAGCTTTCTCCCTGGACTATCCTGCAACCTTTTCAGCCCGCTCCGGATGGCACAGAGTAAGCAGCACAACACCCGCTCGAATCCCTCTCTTCCCCGCCTCTCACACAGCCGCCATCTTGCGCACGCGGCCTTCACCCTCCATCAGCAAGCAGACCTCCTCGGGCCAGGAGGCGGCTGACTCTCCATCCGGAGCAGAAATCCTAGCAGCCATCACCTCCAGCTCGGAGAGACTCACAGCTAAGATTAATGGCATGGCTACTGAAATTAGCCTTATCAGAAATGGCATGGATAATTTTCATTCCCGGGTTGCTGAGACATAGAACAGTATCCCAGCAGTTGAGGATGTGGAACATTCTGATTCCAGGGAGCTGCGCACTCTCAAGATTCAAGTTAAGGCTCTGCAAGAGCGGGCGATTGATATTGAGAATTGCCAGCAGAGGAACAACATACGAATCCTGGGCTTGCCAGAAAGGGCAGAGGGGAACAAGCCTGCTGAGTTTGCTGAACAATTGATGATTTCCCTGTTTAAGCTTGGAAATATGCCATCCACGTATGTGGTCGAATGGGCACACAGGGTCCCGCTGACACCTCCTGCTCCAGGCAACCCACTGAGACCTTTCCTGCTGCTTCTCTTGAATTGCAGGGACCGTGATTGCATACTGGCTGCTGCAAGAGCAACCCTTGAACTGGAGTTTGAAAACCCCAAACTCTTCTTCCCTGACTACTCACAGGAAATACAGCCACGCCGTAGATCCTTCACTGATGTTCGTAAAAGACTCTGTGACAAGAATATCCGTTTCAGTCTACTGTATCCCAGCAGAATGCGGGTTGTGGATGGAGATTGGGTCTGTTTCTTTAATACCCCTGAAGTAGCTGCAGATTGGCTTGACGCCCATTGAACTGGGTACGCCAACTTTCATCTGAGATGCCTGCTCCAGTGGATATCTTGTTTATTCCGTGGTTCTTTATGTGAAGACCCCTCCTACATCCCCCCCCCACACCTTATTTTTGAACACTTTTTTTTTTCCGTTAATTATTCTTTATTAAGATTATAAGTACAGTAAAAAAAAGACATACAGTTGCACTTAGTTTTACACATATTAGTTAAACCAATAACCGTCAAATCCCTGCAGCAAGCAGTTATAGAAGCATTAATAGATTTTTCCATTACTTTTTCTCCCTTTACCCCCTTCCCTCTCTCCCCTTTTTCCCCACCTTACATCTACCCACTCCCCTCCCTCCCCCTACCTCCCAGGAGCCCCCCCCCCCTCCCATCCCACTCATTGTTCTAAGGAGAGGGCTATGCTTTTAGGGTAACTAATATAGTATCCTAATTCCATCTGCTGGACAGCACTGCCCTGTTTTTCCTTCACTACCCCTCTGCACTCCTAGATTCTCTTCAATTTGAGCTTTTCTCTTAGATTTGTTTGCGGCTTAGAGGGAAATGTCCAACCAGTGTAACCAGGGTCTCCATATCTTTATACATTTATACCGAAGGAGGGGAAGGACGCCACTTCAGTCACCAGTTACAGACCAATCTCCCTACTCAATGTAGATCTCAAATTATTTGCCAAAATTCTAGCAAACCGGCTGCTTCCCCTCCTTCCCGCAATAATAGGGAAAGACCAGGTTGGATTTGTTCCTGGCAGAGAGGCCAGGGACAACACCATTAAGGCAATTAACTTAAACCATTGGCTAACCTGCCAAAAACAAAGAGGCTTCTTTCTATCCCTGGATGCTGAGAAGGCGTTTGACAGGCTGGCTTGGGACTACCTGGGGGCGGTTTTACGCCACTTAGGTCTACAGAACTGAATGTTCAACCTAATTATGTCCCTATACACCACACCAACAGCAAAAGTCAAAGTCAACTGCCACCTGTCAGACGCTTTCTCCATCCGGTATGGAACGAGGCAAGGATGCCCACTATCCCCTATCCTTTTTATTTTAACCCTAGAACCCCTACTACGTTGCCTACGATCGAACGAGAACATTAAAGGCATACCCATTGCAGGAAATACGTATAAAATAGCGGCCTTCGCCGATGACATCCTGCTATTTTTAAGTGACCCACTGACCTCAATCCCAAACCTGCTCAGAGATTTTGACCTATTCCGACAAATATCCAACCTAAAGATTAACTTCTCAAAATCCCATGCCCTCAAAATATCTCTCCCGAAAGACCTAGTCTCCCAATGCCAAAATAATTTTCCCTTCATATGGAAACAGAACGCCATCACATATTTGGGAATCCAATTGACCACACAACTATCAGACCTATACACAAAAAACTTCACCCCGTTGATTCGCACAATCTCAGATGACCTACGCAGATGGGATAAACCCCATTTCTCATGGTTCGGTCGTGCGGCCATCCTGAAGATGAATGTGCTCCCTCGTATCCTATATCTGCTACAAACAATCCCCATCAAACTCCCCGCAGATTTCTTTCAAACAATTAAACAACAATCCCTGAAGTTTCTATGGAAACACAAGCGCCCAAGGATAAGCTTCGCCCAACTCTCGAAACCCAAAACTAAAGCTTGTATTGGTCTACCAGATTTGCAAAACTACTCCCGAGCATGCCATCTGGGACAAATTGTAGACTGGTCAGTACACGAGGGGGTTAAAGATTGGGTGAGACTAGAAGGCTCTTTTTCCCACTTGTCCATTAGAAACACCCCCTGGATTCTCCCTTGCCATTTTCCTAGAACCCTAAAAGAACATCCCCTAATAGAAGCCACCCTCAGTAGCTTCAGGGAGGTATGTAAGAAATTCAAAATTTCCTCTAATCCAGGGCCCCTTACACCTATTCGACTTAACCCAGCCTTTAATCCGGGGATGTCCAACAATTTCCTCAAAGATACTTGGCCACACAAAGACATGTCAGCCCAACACTTCTTTAAGGATGGCAAATTTCTAAACCGTACTTCACTTCCAACAAATGCATTTTCTCACAACAATAAACTGAAACACATCTCTATCCAGAGATTTAACCCCATTTGAAAACGTATGCTCCCAAATCACGCCGCAACAGCATTTGATTGCAAACACCCACTATATGCTTTATGCCTTGACTTCCCCTAAATACACCAAAGCTTGCCAGGTTTGGGAAAGGGAACTTCAAATAGACCTAAGAGAAGAGAACTGGGAACGAATTTTCACAATAGCACACAAAGGCTCCCTCAATGTCACGACACAAGAGAATAACTACAAAACCCTATCCCGGTGGTACCGTACACCAGAATTACTAAATGTTGGAGATGCTCTAATGAAACAGGTACATTCTTACACATCTGGTGGTCCTGCCCACTTCTCCAGACTTTCTGGAAACAGGTACATGACATTACCTCTCAAGTAACCACATACCCTCTGGACTATACTCCAGCTAGGCTTATTCTCCACCATTCCCCCACTTCAGCCCACACATACAGAAAATCTCTGGGGGTACATATGATCAACGCTGCCAAATTATGCATTTCTGCCCACTGGGGATCCCCCCCGTACTCCAACTATATCTGAATGGTTTTCCCGTGTGGGCAAAGTGGCTGAAATGGAGGAACTAATCCACATTGCAAAAGATTCACCATCGAAATACTCCCGAACATGGGCCTGTTGGACCCACTTCTGCACCACAGAGAGATATACCTCCATCATGGGGCCAAACCGTCCCGACTCCTCCAATGACTGACCGAGATAATCCAAATAACTCCTCTGAGAAACATACTTACTCAACAAGACCCGCTGATTCTCCCACTCCCGCCCTAATGCGGATCCCGGGGGGAAACCCCTTCAGACAGGGATCTTCCCACGAAAACCTTCATACCCTTTGAAGCTCGGTGGAGACCGGGGAGGGGATGCCCCAGAACCCTCCTCCCCTTCCCCATGTTTGTCTTCCACTCTATCCCTTATTCCCACTCACCTCTATGTCTTTTCCCCTTTCCACATCCCTACCCCAACCGATCAGACGACGATAACCACATACCTATCCCCATGATTACTCCAACTAATGTGTATAATTTGCCATTTACTCCTCACATCTTAAAAACTGATGAGACTAACCCCCCATACAGATATACCCCACCTTACAAACCCAATACTTCCATATGTGCTCAGGAATAAACAAACGGATTTATACCGAAATACATACTGCCACTTCTCTAACTATCCCCTTAATTTTGAAGCTATAATCAAAGTGGTATTCCTGTATTAGACAGTTCCAGATCTCAGATGATGAGGCTTTATGTATCTGTTTAATTTTCTGATAAACACATATCTGAATCGCTGTGCTTCAGTGAGATAAGTCATGTTAATAAGGTTTATGTTGTCTAAATACCTATTGTATGTAAAAACTGTGTAACAACACTTTGTTCACAATAAAAACTTTTATGGAAAAAAATAAACAAATTTACCATAGCTACTCCTCCTAATATAGACTGTCTTTTCTGTCCACACCAACTTATCCATTATAATGACTCATTCTTCCGGGGATGGGGGTGTGGCAGAAAGCCAGGACTATGCAATCAGTTTCCTTGCTTGATAGAGGCACCTCATGATGGCAATATTAGTACTATTATTCCCTATATTCTCTCCTGTCAGACCAAGGACACATACCCTGGCCTCCAGTGCCAGTTTAATTTTAAACCTAGTCTCTATAATCTTTTCTCTGACCAAAATCTCACTAATTTTGGGCATCTCCACATGATATGTATAAGATCTCCTGTCTCCAGGCACCTGGGGCATTTATAATCCAGTCTGCTACCAAATCTAAATAATCTCTTAGGAGTATAATAAACTCTATGTAACAGGAAGAGTTGCGAGGCCTGCTGCGACGGAGAAACGGACAAGAGCGGGCCAGACTCCAGTATCCTTTTCCACTGGTGATCCGTAATCTCCCCCACATCTACCTCCCATCTCGCCCTAGCACCCATGTCCGGTTGCAGAGCAAGTAGCCTTTCAGCCAATTGCCCGTATATCATTGCTATCAGGCCTTTAGTATTGTTTGTTCTAGTTATTCTATTAAGAAGTGGAGCTTTGCAATATTCCAGTGGGCAGTTCCTAAATTGACTGTCCAGGGCATGCCTAGTCTGTAAGTAACAATAGAATGTTTTATTTGGGATTCCGTATTCCCGTCTCAACTCGGTAAAAGATTTTAAGATCTTATCATCATATAGCTGAGCCACCCTGCATATTCCGTGACGTTCTCATATCATATTTTTTCCAGGGCTAACAATTCTTGCAAGAATTTATTATGCCATATGGGTGAGAATTCAGTGAGGCCCTTGTAACCCATAATCTTGCTAACAGAGCTCTAAAAGTTCTTTTTGTTGTCTTCGAGCCACTTTGTGGCCCCATCAAAAAGTCAAAAAATTGTATTGCCTCAAGGGCCTCTATGCACAGGCGTGCCGGGTACAGCAAAGCATATGTTATTTTGAGAGTCCGCAAACTGCGCTTTATATCCGCAAATCCTGCCCTTTTCTTCTGCAAGTCCGGGGAGTAGTCTGGGTATAATGAAATTCGGGTGCCATTGTAGAAAATATCCCCCTTCTCTCTGGATTTCTGCATCAATGTCACCTTGTCCTTATAACTGAACAGTTTCATAATCAATGGTCTGGGGCGGGTACCTGGTGAGGTAGTCCTAGTGGGTACTCTATGCGCCCTCTCAATCGCGAAAAAATGCGAAAAACTCCAAAAACCTCCCTATGCCACTTTTCCAAAAATTCTTCAGGACAGGATCCCTCGCTTCTCTCTGGGAGGCCCATTACCCTCACATTATGTCTACGTAACCTATTTTCCATTTCATCCATTTTAAATTTATATGTATCTAGCTGGGTGTGCATCAATTTAAACTCTTGCCGCATTGGATATAAACATCTTCAACTTGACTTAGCCTCTCTTCCAATATGGAAGTCCTTTCCACAGCTTTTTGTAGTTCTTGGCTCATAGAGCGCAGCTCTTCCTTAAGACCCCTTAACTGGTCACATAAATTGCTCAGTGATCCCCTGCAGGAGTTAACTGCACTCAGTACCTTTTTTAATGTAGGCTCAGGTTCATTAATTACGCTAGTATCAGGGATAACTTTGAGCGTCTTTTCCGGGAGGTCCCTCTTAGGACTTTTTTTATTCGCCGTTTTAGTGGTAGCTAACGATGTTAATGATGTTTTGCTTATGCTTTTTCTGTCCCCCGTACCTCCCAGCTGTATCTTCTCATGGGGTGGCTGGTTACCCTTGGCTGGGGAGTGGGAGGGGGTATACCCATATTTCTCTAGTTTAGCCACCGCTGCCATTGCAGATGCTGCTTGATTCCCCTTCTCTTTAAGGGAAGAGGTAGATTGGGCTGATGAACTTTCCTGGGGGTGCTGGGACTGTTCTTCCCCCTTTTTTCTAATCATAGTGCAGCTATGCAATAGTGTGGAAAAAAAAAAAGAGGAAAAAGGAGGATAAAAGTTCTTTTAGCAAGATAAGACGTTACTAATCGTCAAGCAGTTTCACTCCCCTGGCTTCGCTAGAGAGCATACATAACCTCCACAGCATGGTACCGCACTATGTTAAAAATGACAGTTCTGTCGCTATTACCTATTGGCTCTTTCCAATATCAAGGCGGCGTGATCAAGCCCGTCCAGCGGATCCCTCTCCAGTCCTGAGTCCGGGATCCGGTCCTCCAGTCCTGTAGCGTACGCCGCAAGGGATGCCTGCCGAGCCGGTCACTGCTTTCCCCTCTGAATCCCACAAAATTCTCTCGGCTCTCTAGTGAGTGCAGGGCCGTTGCTGGGCAACCAGCCGACGTGAGCAGCCCAGGACGCCATCACCATGCAGCCAAGCGTCCAGCCTCTGCCGGTGCCGATCTCCACACACACTCCACTGTCTCCGGCCAGCCAGCCAACTCGCCCCAGTAAGAGACCGAGAGTCCGAGAGATGGTAAGCCGAGTAGGAAGGGGCAGGAGCAGACGAAGAGAGGCAGCAAAATACGTAAAGCTGGATCAGCTCATTAGGGGTAGCAGCAAGGAGCTAGAGCAGGGAGAGAGCTCACACACCTCCACATCCGGTCACGCCCCCTGAACACTTATATTTGAACACTTATTTTTGAACATTTTTCTGTTTCCTCATTGCTGGGGGTTCCTCCATTCCTCACGGTATGTAATCATGCCTGCTCCAGTTTCCTCCTTTACGTTTTCACCTTTTGCTGCCATGTATTCAGCTAGTTGAGCTCTGATTGTCTTAAACCTCACAAGTTTGCTACACTAGACAAAAGACTTTCAGGGTCTTTTAGGTTCTCACACGACTACCCTAGTCCATGAACCCCCCTCACACCACCCCCCCCACCCTGTCCGTGTTTTTTTTTTCTCCCCCTTTTTTTTTTTTTACACCACCTGGCACTGTCAATTTGGACCATTTATTTAGTCGCACAAGCCTTGCCTAATCCCACACTGGACTTGGAACAAAAACTGGTAAAGCAATTAGACTAATTGTTTTGGGTATGAAGTTCCTATCTACATCCTTCCTAGTTTTTGGAGGGTTGTTAGATATGAGCAGGGTATGCACTCAGGTGCAGTTAGGGGTTTTGTTTTCTATTAGTTTGTATGCTAAAATTTTATGGTGCTGCTTTGTAGTGATTGTGCTGCTCATGAGTTGTCCTCCGATATTCTTATCCCTTCATCCTGACTTACCTCAGATCTATCATCACCATGGCTGATAATGCCTCCTTTACTGTTCTTTCATGGAACGTCAGGGGCCTAAATTCAGGGTTCAAAAGAGCCCTTCTGTTTCAATACCTAAAATCCCACTCGCCTTAACTAGTCCCCTTGCAGGAGACTTGCCTCATGGGCAGTAAAATCATGATTCTGAAAAAAAAACGTGGATACAAAAGGCATTTCATGCCACCTACTCCACGATTGCCAGCGGGTTTCAATTCTCATACACAAAAACTTTCCATGTTTGATTGAAGAGATACGTACTGACCCCCAGGGTAAATTTGTATTATTGGTCTTTTATGGTCACAAAGATATGTAGTGATTAGCATATATGTTCCTCCACCTTTCTCACCTGCATTGTTATATACTGTTCTGGAGAGGATTACCCCCTTCTGCCCTGCAAGAATACTGATTATGGGAGATTTCAATGCCACACTGTCCTCTGAGCTAAATAGACCCACCGCTTCCAGAAACTTCCCTACAGACCTTTCTGCCTGGGCTCAGGCAGCGGGTCCCACCAAAATTTGGAGATCAAAACATCCTGACACACGATACTACTCATGCTTTTCAGCCTCATACAAAACCGCCTCCCGCATTGATTTTGCATTTTCCAATCCTACACTTCTTGCAGATGTAGTTGAGGTGTCCTATCTACTTAGTGGCCTCTCAGACCACTGTCCTCTAGCAGTAGTTCTCCGTTCTTCTGCCTCCCGCAAGACAGCACTGTGGTGGCTGGGCCCCCACTGAGTCTTCCATCCAAACCTCGCAGATAAGATCCCCCCATTGTTGGCTGAATTTTGGGAGCATAATTCGGGGTCCTCTCCAGAAACTACTTGGGATGCCTTTAAGGCCTACACTACAATTTATAAGCAGTATAGGCCACTAGCCACTGAGCTCCAAGTTAAAATTGTATCTTCGTTTGCACGATCAGCGCTTACGCTACTCCGTCCTCCGCTCACAGATCGTACGTACGACGCACGTGTGTTATGCTTTATATACACTGCGCATGCGTGAAACTCCACCCCTGACCTTCTTTCTAGTGTATTCCCCGCCCCTTCTCTTTCGGCGCAGTGGGAGAGCACATGACAGAGACAGAGCAGGTGCATGCAGAGAGCAGGGGAGGAGGAAAGCCCAGAGCAAGGCAGTTCCCGATCCAGGAGGAGATATAACGCCTCAAATATGTCCTTTGTAGAGATGATGGAGATGGTGGACATCTTGAAGAGGGCCGACTATGATGGGAAGTATGGACCTTACCCAAACCCTAATGTGAGAAAGACCAAGATCATGACTAAAGTTGTGAGACGTCTGCACAGGAATTTTGGGGTACAAGGATCCTGAAATTGAGGGAGCACGATCAGTTCAGAAGGATCAGGAAACTGCTTCTAAAAAGTAAGTATTTGTCATGTGTTCCTACTATTATTATTACTTTCGTGCTGCTCCATGTGCTTTTCTTTACTGTTGTACAGTTTAAAATGGGAAGTTTGAGGCTCGTGGGCACAGTAATTGTTCGTATTAAACATTGTTTGTTCGATCACAACGTTTTTTGGCAGATGCAGGTTAACTTCATTTGTTTGTGCCTATTTGTATGAAAAGAAGTTTAGTACATTGTTGTCTAGATGTGTTTGTATCTATAATGAAATGCAAACTTGATTCAGTGTAAGGAGAGGACACTCAGCAGCTGTTTACACATCTGGACGTAGGAGCACTAGTGTGGGACATCAGAACAACCTTTGTATGGTGTCCCACACAGGTGCTCCAGTGGATACTAGGGGGTCTCTACATGTGTCAAACTTTAACAAAACAGGTAAGTATTCCAGCTTTGGAAAGTGAAAAAATCATATCTTCAGCTTGGAACACTGCCAAAACAGACAATTGGACAACACTTCCAAGAAATGTTTCATATTACTAATTCTTGCTTCAAATATCTGTGTGCGAAGTATACCTTTTTTGTATTTACATAGGGGAGAAAAGAATTGGGACATCTGAGGACACCATGAACCCCACACCTCCTGAAGAAGAAGAACTCCCCACACACCATGAAGATGTGGGTTCCGAGGTTCACAAAGTGGGTGAAATAGTGACAACAACAGGTCAGTGTCTAAGACCACAGCTTCAGGTAATAGATGTATGCCTGCATATTTATAATACATGGTGTGTTTTTTTTTTTAGGTGATGTGGATGTTATGGAAGAAAAAACTCACTTCAACAGTGCAAGTGCACAAATCCTCATCAGCGAAATAATGGTGTGCAATCGTGAATTATAGAAGGTCAAGGAAAACATCAATGATGTTGAAAAAAGACTCACCAACTCATTGATGTTTTAGCCAAAATCTAACAAAGAGAAAAATGTTTATGTTGTCGTTATTTTTTAAGTTTTTATATAAATTTTGAAGTAATTTGAAAGCCAAATTTTGAAGAGCAGTAGTAGTACCATATTTATGAAATGCAGCGAAAGCTCTAATATCGAGACAATGGAAAATAAAAAAAGCTCCGTTAATAAAGGTTTGGTTTAGAGAAGTGGACAAAATCAGAATGATGGAAGAATTAATATCTTTACAAAATGATACTGGACCTAGTTTCTATAGAGTGTGGAAAGGGTGGTTGGATTTTAAACAAACGCATATATATTTTAACTATATGGGAGAGTGAGGTATTAGTATTGGGTGGGGATGGGTGGATAAGTTGGAGTTTTCCGCTTCCCCCTTCCCCTTCTCCCTTCCCCTTCTCCCTCACCCCCCCCTTTTTGTATTTGGAGACGAGGGAAACATAATTTAGTAAAACATATATAAATTTTGGATGTAGTTGATTATGATGATTATTTTAATCATTAATGCATTACATACATTAACAACAAAAACATTGTGTGTGTGTAGCAGACCCATAGCACAACATAATAGACAGCTGAAGAAGAGATTGTCAACTCATGTGTCAAATAAGTTACGTTTGCACTATTGAAGAAAATGCCCCAAAAAAAAGACCATTGGAGAACCTAGGAGACAGATAAAAGAAACACAAGCAGTAAAACAAATGAAATATGAGTTCAGTTTTTAACAACAAAGTTATTTTCCATAGCTTTTAAACAGTATCTGGCATATCAATTGCCCCCCTACCCGCAAAGTATTTCACATAGCTTTGCCGTACTTCGTGGGTGGTTTGGGGGGGGCAAGCCAGGATGGCCAGCTTCAAGTGCCATCATGTTTATGTCCGGTGAGCCGGCCTCAGTCGCAACTGAGGCCACATAGTTGGCTGCATTTTTTTGTAAAAAAATGTGCAAAATACAGCAGGAAAGAATAGTGTGGTTTAGTTTATATTGCGCCATATTTATTGCAGTAAGGAATAGGCGGAACCGGCTGGCCATTATGCCAAAGGCATTTTCAACCATTCTTCTGTCTCTGGCCAGCCAGTAATTAAAAGCTCTCTGGTCCGGGGTGACAGTCCTCATAGGGAATGGCCTGGTCCCCCAGGGCAAATGCTTCATCTGCGACAAATACGAATGGGAGGCCCGCCACGTTGTCTTCTGGAGGTGGCAAGCCCAAGCTGCCATTTTGGAGCCATCTGTAGAACTCCGTCTGAGCGATGACTCCACCATCCGACATCTGGCCATTCTTCCCCACGTCCACATAGAGGAATTCATAAGTCGCCGACACCACTGCCAACAACACTATGGGGTTGATTTACTAAAAGCAAATAGACACTGCACTTTGCAAAGTGCAGTTGCAGAGCTTAGTAAATGAGCAGAAGCTCTGCTGACTTCCATCATCCAATCATGTGCAAGCAAAAATGCAGGTTTTTTTTTATTTCCTTGCACGTGATTGGCTATTCTTTGCAAAGTGAAGCTTTACCTCATTTACTAAGCTCTGGAGCAACTGCACTTGCAGGGTGCAACTGCACTTTGCAAAGTGCACAGTCTATTTGCTTTTAGTAAATCAACTCCACCACTACTATACCCCTTATAGTTATAATAGTACGACCCTGAGTTGGGGGTGGGATGATGTGGACATGCTTCCCATCTATTGCCCCACCGTAGTTGGGAAAGTCCCACTGCTGGGCAAATTGGGAGGCCACACTCTGCAATTCCTGTGGGCTTGAAGGAAACTGTGGAGTCAAACAAAAAATAAAATAGTACTTTTGTACATAACATTGCAAGCAGATTAGACACAAACATTCTTGGCCAACATAAGTAGAACATTTATTGAAATAAGTATTTAAAGCCAAAAGTATAAGGTACACTTATCAGATTCCTCACCCCCTCTGATGGCCCATTGTAAAAATTTGAGGGGGGGATGTTTTTGACAGGTAACCGTCTCCACTTCTTTGAGAGCTGAATGCATAAATAATGTGTGTTACTTTGGCCAGCCCCTCCTTACACTATTGGCAGCCCACTGGACAGTGTCATAATCCAAAAATAAAAATACACTGTCCAAATTGAAGCCCATTTTTACATTCTGCAATTAACTATCAAGATAATAGGAGAACAAAACTTTAAACAGTACCATTTAAAAGTATTCAGGCAGGCACTTGCACTACATTCTTTGGTGAATTCATCCATAAATCTGACCACAAAAGAGGTAGGTACAGTGTGTATGGGTTTGGTAAAGTCAGCAGATAGAGTAATGTTATTGGTTGACTTTGCTGTTGGGGGGAGGGAGGGTTCAAAATGAGTTTGCCCCCCCCCCCCAAAAAAAAATGCCTCTTGCACTCTGCCTGAATTTAAGGACAAAAATAACATTTGTACATATTTTAGGGAGTGTTTAGGGTAAGCACTACAATGGAGCTGACAAAATACATTGTTAAGTGACTAGGCTAGGTGAGTATGGGCCCAGGATAGCATGCTGGGGAGGTTAGTGAAGGACAAAAAAGGAGAATTAAAAGCTTACAGCATGCACGAGAATAAAGAAGACATTCACAGCATATTACAATCATGGTAATTATGTAATGGTGAAATAAATACAATACATTAGCAAACATTAAATACATAGAATGTGATGTTAAAGGATAAAACTTACCTTAATATAGTCCTTCTGCAGGACCTGAATAATGGCAGAACAGGTTTCTGGAATAATGATTCCCAGAGCCTGGGGGAGATTCCAGTCATGAACTTAATATCCTGGCGACTTCTCCTTGTCGCCAAGTACCGCAAGGTGGCAACAAGCCTCTGTTCGGGTGTCACGTACCTGGTAGGTGGAGCCCGGAATGCAGAGAACGGCCTCTCGTATGCCTCCGACTTAAGAACCCCTGAAGGTGTGAACAGGAACTCGAAAGTACAGAGGGGCACAAGTGCCTGACTGGAACACTGAAGTAGAAGGCAGGATCCTGTAGTCAGCAGGGAGGTGCACCGTAGTCCTGTAGCAGGTTGCAGACAGCAGGGAGGTGCACTGTAGTACTGTAGCAGGGTGCAGGTAACAGGGAGGTGCACTGTAGTCCCGTAGCCGGATGAAGACAGCAGGGAGGTGCACTGTAGTCCTGTAGCAGGCTGCAGACAACAGGGAGGTGCACTGTAGTACTGTAGCAGGATGTGGATAGCAGGGAGGTGCACTGTAGTCCTGTAGCAGGTTGCAGACAGCAGGGAGGTGCACTGTAGTACTGTAGCAGAATGCAGATAGCAGGGAGGTGCACTGTAGTCCTGTAGCAGGTTGCAGACAGCAGGGAGATGCACTGTAGCACTGTAGCAGGATGCAGATAGCAGGGAGGTGCACTGTAGTCCTGTAGCAGGTTGCAGACAGCAGGGAGGTGCAAACAAGCCGGGTCAAGGTACTGGCGGGCAGATCAGGTACAGAAGGGCAAACCAAGAGAATAGTCAGAGTTCAAGCCAAGATCGGGGCGGGCAGCAAGCAGGTAAGTCAGGAACAAGCCAAGTAAGTACTGGATACAGGAAAACTGGTAACAAGGTAGCATGGGTCTCAGGAAACGCTGTAGACCGGACAGCAAGGAAGCATTGAAACAGTCTTCTTTAAATAGCCTCTTTGGCGCCAAGTGGCGCTATTACGCATGCGCGTACGCCCGTTAGCGCTATTGGCGCTATTGCGCATGCGCGTACGTTTGTTAGCACTATTAGCGCTATTGGCGCTATTGCGCATGCGCGAGCACCGGGTGGCGCTTCTATGCACAGGCATTCGTTTAACCCTCAATCTGCTGGGATAACTGCAAGAGGGCTTTTCCTAACATCGGGAGTGATGGCTTGCCGCATGCAGGTGTCCTGCTTCGTAATATAAGGGGACAGCAAAGCCAACAGATGGTGAAAAATGGGATCCGCCATCCAAAGATAATTCCTAAAATCATCAGGATTATTCTCCTGGATCTCCCGCAGCAAAGGCATGTGAGAGAATTGGTCACGCTGGAGCAACCAATTTTTCATCCATGAACTCCTGGCCCTGTTCATGGACTGGAACTCCAACACCAAGCCCAACAACAGCACAAACTCTCCGACGAGAATGTAACCGCAACATGGCTAGAAAACAGTCAGCTGCTCAGAACGAACTGACAGAACGCACTGAAAATCAGAAAGGACCTGAGAAGAACGAGCTATAAATCAGAAATGAGCGGACAAGAACGCACTGAAAAACAGATGCGAACTATAGACAGAACGCACTGAAAGACAAGAACGAATTGACAATACGCAGTGAAGAACAGATACAAACCCGCAAGCACAAACTGAAAAGCAGAAACGAACTGAAAAGCATGAGGCTGAAAAGCACGAATCGTCTCTCACCAAACTTCTACTAAAACGAGATAAACATGAGATTAGCAGAAGGAGCCCAAAAGGTGGCTCACTGGCTATTGAACTTCCTTTTTATATGCTTGTCGTACGTGTTGTACGTCACCGCGTTCTCACGTGCGTAATTGTTGGCCAACATTTGTGTGACCATGCGTATGCAAGACAAGTTTGAGCCAACCACCTCCGAACAAAAATCCACGGTTTTGTTGGAAAGTCTGATCGTGTGTACGCAGCATAACACCTACATGGGATCATGGGGGGGAGAGCCATGAACAGTTACCTTCAACAACCATTACTAGATACTAGGGATGAGCTTCGAGTTTGAGTCGAACCCATGTTCGACTCCAACATTGCATGTTCGACCGTTCATCAAATTGCGAACGATATGGACCGTTCGCGCCAAATTCGAGTGGCGCATCACGGCCCATAATTCACTGCGGCATCACAGTGCATTGCTGGCTGATGATTGGCCAAGCATGCACTATGACCCGCATGCTTGGCCAATCACAGCGCCATTTGTACAGAGAGCCGTAATTGGCCAAAGCCAGGTTGGCTTTGGCCAATTATGGCTCAGGGAGTTTAGTACACGCCCCACACTATATAAAGCCGCCTGCACGTCGGCCAGAGTAGGCAGACGAGTCAGTTAGCTGCACTTACAGTCTATTGTGTATATATATGCATCCTTGGTGTTGTGTGTATATATATATATATATATATATATATATATATATATACACACACTGTATTCAGTTTAGCTAGATCCGTTCCTGCTATTCTCTTCCTACTGACAGGCAGGCAGGTGTTTTTACAGTATTTACAGCTATTAATACCACAGGCAAGAAAATTGCTTGTGTTCTTCTGATCCTATTAGTCCTATTAGCTACAGTATTTACAGTCAGTGCAGTGTGTCCTCTGCACAGTGTGCACCTAAAGCTACCTGAAGAAAATTGGTGGTGTTCTTCTGATCCTATTAGTACCGCAGGCAGCTGTAGTATTTACAAGTTAGTGTAGTGCGTCCTCTGCACAGTGTGTACCTAAAGCTACCTGAAGAAAATTGGTGGTGTTCTTCTGATCCTATTAGTACCACAGGCAGGCAGCTGCAGTATTTACAATTAGTGTACTGTGTCCTCTGCACAGTGTGCACCTAAATCTACCTGAAGACAATTGCTGTTGTTCTGCTCCTATTAATACCACAGGCAGGCAGCTACAGCATTCACAGTTAGTGTACTGTGTTCTAAGCACAGTGTGCACCTAAATCTACCTGAAGACAATTGCTGTTGTTCTGCTCCTATTAATACCACAGGCAGGCAGCTACAGTATTTACAGTTAGTGTACTGTGTTCTATGCACAGTGTGCACCTAAAGCTACCTGAATAAAATCGGTGGTGTTCTTCTGATCCTATTCGTACCGCAGGCAGCTGTAATATTTACAAGTTAGTGTAGTGCGTCCTCTGCACAGTGTGCACCTAAAGCTACCTGAAGGAAATTGATGGTGTTATTCTGATCCTATTAGTACCGTAGGCAGCTGCAGTATTTACAAGTTAGTGTAGTGCGTCCTCTGCACAGTGTGCACCTAAAGCTACCTGAAGACAATTGTTGTTGTTCTGCTCCTATTAATACCACAGGCAGGCAGCTACAGTATTTAAAGTTATTGTACTGTGTCCTCTGCACAGTGTGCACCTAAAGCTACCTGAAGAAAATTGGCAGTGTTCTTCTTATCCTATTAGTACCGCAGGCAGCTGCAGTATTTACAAGTTAGTGTAGTGCGTCCTCTGCACAGTGTGCACCTAAAGCTACCTGAAGAAAATTGGTGTTGTTCTTCTGATCCTATTAGTACCGCAGGCAGCTGCAGTATTTACAAGTTAGTGTAGTGCGTACTCTGCACAGTGTGCACCTAAAGCTACCTGAAGAAAATTGGTGGTGTTCTTCTGATCCTATTAGCATCGTAGACAGCTGCAGTATTTACAAGTTAGTGTAGTGCGTCCTCTGCACAGTGTGCACCTAAAGCTACCTGAAGAAAATTGGTGGTGTTCTTCTGATCCTATTAGTACCACAGGCAGGCAGCTACAGTATTTACAGTTAGTGTACTGCATCCTCTGCACAGTGTGCATCTAAAGCTAGCTAAAGACAATTGCTGTTGTTCTGCTCCTATTAATACCACAGGCAGGCAGCTACAGTATTTACAGTTAGTGTACTGTGTCCTCTGCACACTGTGCAACTAAAGCTACCTGAAGAAAATTGGTGGTGTTCTTCTGATCCTATTAGTACCACAAACAGCTGTAGTATTTACAAGTTAGTGTAGTGTGTCCTCTACACAGTGTGTACCTAAAGCTACCTGAAGAAAATCGGTGGTGTTCTTCTGATCCTATTAGTACCGCAGGCAGCTGCAGTATTTACAACTTAGTGTACTGCAACCTCTGCACAGTGTGCACCTAAAGCTACCTGAAGACAATTGCTGTTGTCCTGCTCCTATTAATACCACAGGCAGGCAGCTACAGTATGTACAGTTAGTGTACTGTGTCCTCTGCACAATGTGCACCTTAAGCTACCTGAAGAAAATTGGTGGTGTTCTTCTGATCCTATTAGTACCACAGGCAGCTGCAGTATTTACAAGTTAGTGTAGTGTGTCCTCTGCACAGTGTGTACCTAAAGCTACCTGTAGAAAATTGGTAGTGTTCTTCTGATCCTATTAGTACCACAGGCAGCTGCAGTATTTACAAGTTAGTGTAGTGCGTCCTCTGCACAGTGTGCACCTAAAGCTACCTGAAGACAATTGCTGTTGTTTTGCTCCTATTAATACCACAGGCAGGCAGCTACAGTATTTAAAGTTAGTGTACTGTGTCCTCTGCACAGTGTGCACCTAAAGCTACCTGAAGAAAATTGGCAGTGTTCTTCTTATCCTATTAGTACCGCAGGCAGCTGCAGTATTTACAAGTTAGTGTAGTGCATCCTCTGCACAGTGTGCACCTAAAGCTACCTGAATAAAATTGGTGGTGTTCTTCTGATCCTATTAGTACCACAGACAGCTGCAGTATTTACAAGTTAGTGTAGTGCGTCCTCTGCACAGTGTGCACCTAAAGCTACCTGAAGAAAATTGTTGTTGTTCTTCTGATCCTATTAGTACCGCAGGCAGCTGCAGTATTTACAAGTTAGTGTAGTGCGTCCTCTGCACATTGTGCACCTAAAGCTACCTGAAGAAAATTGGTGGTGTATTCTGATCCTATTAGTACCTTAGGCAGCTGCAGTATTTACAAGTTAGTGTAGTGCGTCCTCTGCACAGTGTGCACCTAAAGCTACCTGAAGAAAATTGGTGATGTTCTTCTGATCCTATTAGTACCTGTAACAAGCCCCTACTCGCTCGATTCCACTCTCCCGACACTCCTCTGCTGCTATAGAATCAGATTGCAGATTGCCACATCTGATGGATCGGTCATCCGATGCTCTATGACTAGAACTACAGTTGTGTAGCTCAGAACAAACACCAGGCAGGCTGTATGTAAGTTCAATCAGGAATCTCTGTTATTGAAAGAAATACAGGCTCTTTTATACAGTAAAAGAGGAGGTACATACCTCCTGCTCATATTACTCTGAACATACACCTGTGACCAGAAACCTAATTAACATGGGCTAATTAACTAATCCCTTTAGACAGCCTAGATGACTCAAACATGACCTTTAGGCCAGACTGGCCGTCTTGTAGCTCAGAAAACCCAATCAACATTATCAAAGAACTCTTCTTCACACAATAGCAGAGTTAATTAACACAAACAACAATGGGGATCTAATGACTCTTAGATCCCATACTAGAATTATTTACAATACACACTCTAGCAGGCAACAGACAGACAGGTGGCTGGAATTGACATCAGCATCTCCTAACAGTATTTGTCCCAGCATTATGAATCAGCCACTATTTCTAATATGGCAAATCCAGGGTCCCCGGAGTCTGTGTGTCCTGGGGGACCAGGACCCGAATCCACAGTAATACCACCTCAAGGGTCCCCAGGCATACAGCTCACAAAGAGCACCGTTCCCCCAAATGCCAGGGCCCACGATCGATCAGCAAGAGGCTAGCATGCAGTCCCCTCCAAAAGTCTCTCTCCCGGCTAGGTCTGTCACAGTACCGCAGGCAACTGTAGTATTTACAAGTTAGTGTAGTGCGTCCTCTGCACAGTGTGCACCTAAAGCTACCTGAAGACAATTGCTGTTGTTCTGCTCCTATTAATACCACAGGCAGGTAGCTACAGTATTTACAGTTAGTGTACTGTGTCCTCTGCACAGTGTGCACCTAAAGCTACCTGAAGACAATTGCTGTTGTTCTGATCCTATTAATACCACAGGCAGGCAGCTACAGTATTTACAGTTAGTGTACTGCATCCTCTGCACAGTGTGCACCTAAAGCTACCTGAAGAAAATTGGTGGTGTTCTTCTGATCCTATTAGTTCTGCAGGCAGCTGTAGTATTTACAAGGCAGTGTAGTGCGTTCTCTGCACAGTGTGCACCTAAAGCTACCTGAAGACATTTGCTGTTGTTCTTCTCCTATTATTACCACAGGCAGGCAGCTACAGTATTTACAGTTAGTGTACTGTGTCCTCTGCACAGTGTGCACCTAAAGCTACCTGAAGACAGTTGCTGTTGTTCTGATCCTATTAATACCACAGGCAGGCAGCTACAGTATTTACAGTCAGTGTACTGCATCCTCTGCACAGTGTGCACCTAAAGCTACCTGAATAAAATTGGTGGTGTTCTTCTGATCCTATTAGTACCACACATGTATGGAAGGCCAGCAAGGAAAGGCAGACAGTCACAAGCCAATAAAAGAGGGCAAGCAGGCTCTGTGTCTAGAGGCAACAGTGCTGGTCGTGGAGACAGTGCATCCCCATCAGCATGTGGCCATGGGACATGTTTGTCCTTTTTTCGGCAGCTGGCCATGTTGAGCCGCAACATGCGGAAGACTTGGTAGAGTGGATGACCAAGCCGTCCTCATCCTCCTCATCCTCTCTCACCCAGGCTCAGGGTACTTTGTCTGGCAAAGCAGCTGCCAACGTGGCCTCTTCCCTCGGCTCAATGGCATCATTCACTCCTTCCCTAGCCCCACCATGTCCTCCTGAGGAGTCCCCCGAACTGTTTGACCACAGTGTTGGCTACATGCTCCAGGAGGATGCCCAGCGTTTTGAAGGCTCCGGTGATGGTATCCAGCTAGAGGAAGGCAGTAACGTGAGCCCAGAGAGAGCGGGTGCCCAAGAAGGACAGCAATCTGGCAGTCATGTTCCCCCAGCTGCAGAATACTGCCAGCTTTGCTCCAATGATGAGGAGGGAGGAGATGATGAGGTCTCTGACTCCACGTGGGTGCCTGATAGGAGAGAGGATGAGGCACATCTCCAACAAGGCAGGATGCCCTCCAGCGGCCAGCTTAAGGGCAGCACACCGATTGCATCACACCGCAGAGCTCTGCATGTGCAGGGCGCTGCTGTCTCTGCATGTTATTCCAAAAGTTCTTTGGTGTGGGCCTTTTTTGAAACGAGTAAATCAGTTCCCACCGCTGCTATTTGCAACGTATGTCTTAAGCGTATCTCGCGTGGCCAAAACATCACCTGCTTGGGTACCACATGCTTGACCAGACATATGTCGACCTGCCATGCAGTTCGTTGGCAAGCGTACCTAAAAGACCCACACCAAAGAACAAAGCGGACCTCTCCTTGCTCCTCATCAGCTGGGATCTCCAACCCCACTATACCTTCAGTCCTCTCTGAAACCTGCACTGAGAGGAATGAAGGTGTAGAATTAGGTGTGTCACAGCCAAGTACTTGCGGGCAACCTGCTATAGGTACACCTACTTCAGATTGTACCAGGCAAATTTCCCTGCCCCAGCTGCTGCACCGCCGAAAGAAGCTCGCTCCCAGCCATCCACATGCCCAGCGGTTGAATGGTAGCTTGGCTAATTTGCTAGCACTTCAACTGCTGCCTTTTCAGTTGGTAGACTCTGCCCCCTTCCGTGAGTTTGTAGAATGTGCGGTTCCTCAGTGGCAGGTTCCCAAACGCCACTTTTTCTCACGGAAGGTGATTCTACTGGCATGTGGAAGGCAATGTCTTGGCCTCGCTGGACAGGGCGGTCAGTGGTAAGGTGCATATTACCCGTGACTCAAGCTGGGAAGGATGCAGGACAGGGTGCAGGAGTGTTGGATGTTGTTCCGCCACCACGCCTACAAAATTCTACTACTGGTGATTCTGCCACACCTCTCTCCTCCACCCCCTCCTCTTCTTCCTCCATGACCTCTTCCTGTGCTGATTTGTCCTCGGAACCAGCGGGGCTCTGTAGGCGTTCAAGGGGCTACGCAAGCACGCAGGCAAAAAGATGCCATGCTGTGCTTGAACTGGTGTGTTTGGGGGACAGGAGCCACACTGGGGCAGAGATTCTGTCAGCTCTGCAGGGGCAGGTTCAGAGGTGGTTGACGCCATGCCAGCTTATGGCAGGTATGGTGGTTTGCGACAATGGCACCAACCTCCTCTCCACCCTCCCACAGGGACAACTGACCCATGTGCCCTGTTTGGCTCACATCCTTAACTTGGTGCTGCAGCGGTTCTTGGGCAGGTACCCGGGCTTACAGGATGTCCTGAGGCAGGCCAGGAAAGTCTGTGTGCATTTCCGCATTTTTCTGTTGCTGAGGCTTCGGTAAGTCACAGAAGGAGCGGTGGAGAAGGTGGCTGCCTGACTGATGTGTTCAGACAATTTTTTAGTCCGCAGCCCCAAGGTCTGATCAGTTCCAGCAACCATCGCCAGCGTCTGATTCACATAGTGCAGGATTACCTAGGGGCAAGATCAGACTTGGACACCTTTACCACCGATAATCCTCTGGGTTACTGGGTCTTGAGGATGGATCACTGGCCAGAGCTTGCACAGTATGCAATTGAGCTACTGGCCTGTCCTGCATCCAGCGTTTTTTCGGAACGCACATTCAGTGCTGCTGGAGGCTTTGTAACCGATCACAGGGTGTGCTTGTCCACCGAATCGGTCAATCGGCTGACCTTCATAAAAATGAATTAGTCTTGGATCACCAGCTACCAAGCACCTGATGCTGATGTAACCAATTGATTCTTTTTAATGTGAGATCCCTTTAAGACTGCCTATGCTGAGTGACTATCCTGTTATGTTGAGTCACAAGCCTGTTCCTCCTCAATTTTCATGCTGATAGCTTGTAAGAACTTTTGGGTTCTAGGCACCGCCACCATTGGCCAAGGCCCAATTTTTCTGCCCCTGTTTAACAGGGGTGTGTAATTACAGCTTTTGATGCAATACTTTGCAGCAGGGCTCATTCCTGCGCTCCAACTATAGTATCTGTGAGGGGTTGCAGTGTTGTGGCACCAGTGCCCAAGGCTCAATTTTTCAGCCCCTGTTTAACAGGGGTGTATAATTACAATTTTTGATGCAATACTTTGCAGGATTGCTCATTCCTGCGCCCCAACTATAGCATCTGTGAGGGGTTGCAGTGTTGTGGCACCAGTGCCCAAGGCTCAATTTTTCAGCCCCTGTTTAACAGGGGTGTATAATTACAATTTTTGATGCAATACTTTGCAGGATTGCTCATTCCTGCGCCCCAACTATAGCATCTGTGAGGGGTTGCAGTGTTGTGGCAATTTTTCTGCCCCTGTCTAACATAGGCGTGTAATTACAATTTTTGATGCAATACTTTGCAGCAGTGCTCATTCCTGCGCTCCAACTAGAGTATCTGTGAGGGGTTGCAGTGTTGTGGCACCAGTACCAGTGCCCAAGGCCCAAATTTTTAGCCCCTGTTTGACAGGGGCTTATAATTACAATTTTTGATGCAATACTTTGCAGCAGGGCTCATTCCTGCACTCCCACACCTTTCCTTTTTTTAATTTGTGTGCGGGGTTCCCCTTAATATTCATACAAGACCCAAAGGGCCTGGTAATGGATTGGGGGGTACCCATGCCGTTTGTCTCACTGATTTTCATCCATATTGCCGGGACCCGACATTACATTAAAGCCGTAAGCAGTTTTAAATGACTTTTATTCCTTTAAAAATGACATTTTGTGCAGGGACTGTTCTAAGCATGGGAAACACGTGGCACTTTACAGGCATACTATAGACACCCCCCAGGTACGATATTTAAAGAAATATTTCACTTTTTTTTTTTTAAGCATCATTAAAATCACTGCTCCGGCCGTTTTTTAAAAAAAATTTTGCATTGATACTGTACATGTCCCCTGGGGCAGGACCCCGGTCCCCAAACCCTTTTTAGGACAATAACTTGCATATTAGCCTTTAAAATTAGCACTTTTGATTTCGAACGTTCGGTCTGTTCGCAGGTTCTAGTGCAAACCGAATCGGGGGGTTGTTCGGCTCATCCCTACTAGATACAGTATAATGAGTTAGGACTTTCAGAGAAAACCAGTGCTAAAATATGTCTGGTGAAAGTGTTTCCTTGGGGACAACCAGAGAAAGCTGTTGGGTTGTATACTGTTTTAGACGATCAAGCCAGTCATTAGTTTGCCACTTTAGAGTTTTTTTTAACACTCTGCACACATGTGCTGGCAAATTAGAAACCACCCGAAGGATTGACCCTGCTGCAGAATTCATTATTTCAGACATAGAAGGAACTGAAGAAGTTCATTTTCCTACACCTATTACTGAATGTAATTAAATGCCTAGTGACAGAGAGGAAATACCAATATCAGAAGATGTACTTTCATGTATAGTGTTATAGTTTCTAGACAAGCCTACATACAATTATTGGAAGATAATGCCAAAGTCATAAGTTTAACCACTCCTACTGATGAAACCCGACCCCCTGATGTAACATGTATTGGGGGGAGGGGCTACATATGTGACGTCATCCCATGGCCTTCTTGCATGCGGCTTGTGCCGATCTGTCTGAGCGTTCTTGTTAGAACCGGAACCTTGCCATATCTCGTAAGGGGCATTTATTTGCGTAAATTGCTTTTAAACAGAGAACACTAGTGGCTCCCTTTTTTGCTTCATACATGTACATACCCCCGTGCTTGGAGGCGCTGAGTGAGGCAAGTCTGTGATTTTCAAAGGATTAACACCTAAAGTGAAGTGAGGCAAGCCAACCATAACCAGAGTATTAACCCCTTAAGGGGACAAGCACATTATGACCTTACTGTTCACTCAGTGGTCATAGGTGGGAGGTGAGCAGACATTTCTCTCTTTTGGTGGAGGCACATGTGGCACTTGGAGTCTTTTTTTAACACCAGGATACACTTGTTTGTGCACCATGGTGATTCCGTTAACACTTTGGACTTTGTTATTTATTTTATAACAGGTACTTATATAGTGCCGTCAATTTATGCAGCAGTTCACATATATATATTGCACATTCACATCAGTCTCTACCCTCAAGGAACTTACAATCTAAGGTCCCTAACTCACATTCATACACACACACATCCTAAGGCGAATTATGCCAGGATCCAATTAACCTATCAGCATGTCTTTGAAGTGCGGGAGGAAACCAGAGTATAGAGTACCATGCAAGCGCAGGGAGAACATGCAAACCCCAGGCAGGTAGTGTCGTGGTTGGGATTCGATTGTTATCTGATTGTATTGAAGGACTTTGATGTTTATTTACTATATTGTTTACTAGGCACATATTTTGGATTATGTTCACTATATTGGACTATAATAGGCTACAATTATTTTACTGATGCTTTGAGAGGTTGCACTGCACTACTTATTTGTTGATGCGAAAATCATGCTTTTACTGGGAAAAGACATCCCAGGCATCCACAAAGTAAAAAAACAGCACAAAGGTGATGTTTGCTTAGTACACACGATGAAAAAATTGGATGAAAAATATTGCTTTTGGAGTGATCGTCCAATAATCTGATCATTAGTACACTGCTTTTGAGAGCCAATCATGACAGTTTATGTTAAAATATTCAAAGGGAGATGCAACATTTTTTTTTCTTGTACGATAACAGAACAAATTTTCATGTAATAAATATAGTATTTGTACAAAACAAAATCATGTGACCAAGACCACACATGCTCGGAAAGTAAAGAATACATTACAATACAATACATTACATCACTTTTGAAGTTGTATTCTGTCTTATGAGAATTTTCGTAACTTTAGTAACTTATTGGTTTTCAATTTAAGACTAGCATGCAAAAAAAACAGACAGTCAGTCATCCAATATTCTTATTGTGTGTACTAGGCATTATTCTCAAACAATCACACTAGGCTGAGTAGTTATCAGCACTACTAACTCCAGTAAGAAAGAGAGATCAATCAGTATGCACACTTGTAAAACTGTTTCTGAGAGAATTCTGTCAGTCTCTCAAAACTTGTGCTACAGCAACTCAAAAGAGGTTCCAACTCTGACAACAAGACTTCTTGTGAGCAATCAAGTCTGCACCAGATAATCATCTTAAAGCAGCATCAGTGAAACCTCTAAAACTACTTCTGAAGGCAACACAACATCTTCAGTAGGTGGAATCTACTAATGCTGATAACCTGCACAACAATACTGATATTGATCAGTTTACATATTTCATATCTAGTGACCCTAAATGCCCATCTGTTTAAGTAGATACTTCAGAATTGCTTGCAGTGAACCAGCTGCAGTCATAGGCTAGTCTTCAAATTTCTCAGTATGTAGAGAGTTTTTGATTCTTCATTCCTGCAATAGAGACTTGTCCTAAGCTGCAAAATCATCCAGGATTTTTCAGATCAACAAGAGAGATTTTTTTTACTTTTACCTTTAATTGCTTATGCATGCTTTGCTACCCATGAAGGAATGACATGATACCTTCAAGGACTGTTTCAGGTATCAAGACTGCAAAGCACTGTGTAAAGATTTGGGTGAGACATGTGGGCAACTTGGGAATGGAAAGAGAGAGGAAAGTGGAATGAAGGTGCAACATTCTCCTAGGGTAGGAGACATTGTCCATGCACAGTTACCCAATATATGTATGCCTGATGTAGAAAATGTAATCCTTAAATCTGATGAAAAAACAGAGGCACAGTCTCTGGTCACAGAGCAGGGGGACAGTACCCATAAACCCTTTTCTCTAAGTGTCTTCCAGGACAGCCATGAGCTCCTCCTACCAGGACAGGAAACATGTTAACCCTCACCAGATAAAAGGGCAGTCCTCCAGGCTATCAGTATTAGTGTTTTCTCCAGACGGGGGGGCAACATGTTTCCTGGAACTGGCTCCCCTAGGTCCCATGAGCATGGCTCCTGTGGCGATTGGGGTGGTATTCCTACCTTCTCCTTAGGTCCCTGAGTGGCACATCCACCGGGGGAGTAGGTTTGTGGCTGCTGTCCCTGCTTCTCGGTGCATGGGGAATGCCAGCACCACGGTGTACGTCTGAGCTCCTGTCCATGAGCCGAATGGTGGCAATCGGCTTGTTTTCCCTGCTAAACAGCCTGGCTGGAGTGTGCACTGGAAGAGAGGAAGCTGCGCACATGGAGGGGTGGAACTTATGCGTCCCAAGCTGGCCCACAGGAAGTACCTGGCGGGATCACTTCCGGGGCGTGTGACATTATCAGTGGGTGCCGGAGACGCTAGTTCCTGTCTCTAAAACAGCACGAACAGGGACACTGGGAGGCTGGTATTTGAAAAAGTGAAACCCAGCAGAGGCTGCGGACCACTACAGGGGTGGGATGGACTCCTCTGCGATACCTGCACAGGCAGCGGAAGCAGGCCCTAACACTAGCACCTCACAGGTAAACCTGAAGTGTATTTTACTTACTTGCAAATCCTGTGAGTGTTCTCCCCCTTGTAACCAGTAGGGACTAGGTGAAGGGGGTACATTTTCCTTTCCTCCTGCATGGGGTGTTATGGAGTGTATGTGGCGTAAAATTCATTGGGGTCATTTGTTCTCTTGCAGGCCAAGACTCAGGACAAGGCCCAAGCACAGCCACCAAAAATAAAATGTGCAGTTTGCCGAAACAAATTGAGCTCCTCATTGAGCAAAGCAGTTAGCCGCACCTGTATAAACAGCCTAGTTAAGGATGACCCGGTAGTCTCCTTTTAGAAAATGCTGACTTCTGTTAGAGATAAGCTTACATCTACATTTAGCTTGTTTAATTGATAAGATTCAAGTCCCCTCAGAGGGTCCATCTCGAGTTAGGACTTCAGCCGGTCCTAGTGCTCCACAGCAGAGTGCGGAGAGTGAAGACTCTGAGGCTGAAGCCGGATCTACCTATTCTTCTCCGGAAGAATCGGGGTCAGATACAGGGCCCAGGGATATAGAATCCACAAAGGGCTCAAGGTATAAGTTATCATTGGGAGATGTAGATGACTTATTAAAGTCTATCTATATGACATTTGATATAGAAGAGGAGAAGGTACAATTGTCTAAACATGACCTTATGTACAAAAGTTTGCATAAGAAAAAGGCTAGAGTTTTTCCTGTGCATAGTTCCCTTCTTGAGACTATCAAGCTGGAGTGGGAAAATCCAGAGAGAAAACCTTTCTTTTTCGGTAACCTAAAAAGAAGGTTTCCATTTGAAGAGGACACAGCGCAGCCATGGAATAAAAATCCTAAGTTAGATGCACCTCTTTCAAAAGTTTAAAGAAACTCGGACCTAGCGTTTGACAATATGGGCACGCTTAGGGATCCGATAGATAAAGGAGGAGATATACTTTCACACAGAGCCTGGGACTCTTAAACTAGCTCTGGCCTCCACTTGTGTAGCCAGGAAATTAGAAGTATGGTTGACACAAATGCAAACACACTTATTGGCAGGTACCTCTAGAGAACAGATTCTGAAATCTTTCCCTCACCTCTTTCGTGCAGTGGGGTTTTTGGCTGATTCTTCCGCAGAGTCGGTAAGAATGACAGCTAGGACCTTGGTCTCAGTGAATTCAGCCAGAAGAAGCCTATGGCTTAAAACATGGTCAGGTGATGCTGCCTCAAAGTTACGCCTATGTGGTCTTCCCTTAACAGGCGATTATCTTTTGGCCCAGGTCTGCAAGAGGCGCATAGACGATAGAAAAAAGGCCTTTCCAGAGAACAGGAAAAAGCCGACAGCCAGAAAGTTTTTTGGAGGCCAAAATAGGCAGCAAGAACCTAGAGAAAGGGACAATAGGCCCAAAAAACATTGGACAGGACACAAGGGCAGAGGTAAAGGGGGCATCTTGTTTAACCCTCCTCTACAACTCGCCAAGCCAAAGTGACTCATATCTCCCATTGGGAGGAAGATTGAGGGCTTTTCTCCCGCAGTGGGCAGCAGTCACCTCAAGTCCATTTATCCTGGACCTAGTGACCAATAGGTACAGGCTGGAATTTTCTTGCCAGCCACCAGAGCGATTATTGGTCACCTTCCCTCCCCAAGACTGGGTAAAAGCGAGGGCCCTGGGTCTCCAAATTGGAGACTTGATAGATTAAAAGGTCCTGATCCTGGTTCCCCGGTTGGATCAGGGCAAGGGATTTTGCTCCCATGTATTTGTCATTAGAAAACCATCGGGAAAATATCAGCTTATCCTGAACCTCCGGTCTCTAAACCGTTTGATCGGGTACAAGCACTTTCGTATGGAGACGGTGTTCTCAATCAAAAACTTGCTTTACCCAAACTGCTTCATGGCCACTTTGGATTTGAGGCATGCCTATCTGCACATCCCTATTCATCCAGCCTTCCAAAGATTCTTGAGACTAGCGGTCAAGTTGGGAAAAGAGATTTGTCACTTTCAATTTCAAACCCTCCCCTTTGGTCTGTCCTCAGCCCCACACATCTTTACAAAGTGTTGGGGGAGGCGCTGACAACCATTATCCCTTACCTTGATGACCTCCTAGTGGTGGCGGAGTCATACCAAAAGTTATTAGCGGATCTCCAGACATTACAGGACTTCCTTCAATCTCCATGCTGCGTAATAAACAAAGAGAAGTCTTGCTAGATTCTGTTCGCAGATCAGAACAATTGCAAGACAGAGAAGTTCTTTACTCTGAACCCAACTGATCAATCATTGGGGATCGATGCTCTAGCGAACCCGTGGCCATTCGGTCCCTGTTATGCCTTCCCGCCGATCAAGCTAATTCCGGAAGTCCTCCGGAAGTTTCTTCTAGAAGAAACAAATCTTATCCTAATAGCCCCTTTTTGGCCCAAGAGGCCATGGTTTTTCCTGTTACAGACTCAGGTCTCAGAGCCTCATCTGAGTCTTCCAAAGAGACAAGACTTATTTTCGCAGGGTCCACTGTTACACCCACAGGTGGTTTCCTTAAACTTGACGGCCTGGTATCTGAAGAAAAGATACTAAGCACCCAGGGGTTCTCTGACAAAGTATTCAAGACTCTGGTAAATTGCAGAAAGCAGTACACTAGAGCCATATATTCCAAGGTCTGGAAGAAATTTAACTCATGGTTATCTGAAAACCAAAGGTTAACTCATGATGTTCCTTCAATTTTGGAATTTTTTCAAGAGGGTGTCGTCAAAGATCTTTCACTTAGTACTTTAAAAGGTACAGGCAGCAGCTATCAGTGTTTTTCTCCAATTTTCGCTCTTGGAAAATCCCACTATAGCTAGATTCTTTTAATCAATTTCTAGCTCCAGGCCAGTACTGGTGAGAAGTTGTCCAACCTGGGACCTGTCCCTGGTGCTTTAAACTCTGGTAGAATTCCCTTTTGAGCCCCTAGAGGATATTTCCATTAAGTTACTTACCTTAAAAACTATTTTCCTTGTAGCAATTACCTCAGCTCGAAGAGTAAGTGAGTTACAGGCCCTTTCAGTGAGGGCAATTTTTGAGGATCGAATTGTTTTGAAAACAAATCCAGGATTTCTGCCTAAAGTGGCCAGTACATTTCACAAGTCCCAGGACATTGTACTGCCAACCTTTTGTAGTTCACCAAGGGCTGACCAAGAAAGAACAAGAAAAGAGAAAACTGTGAGCGCAAACACTTGTGTACCTCTATAAATGCAACAGGCGATATATATAACTGTGAAAAAAGGGGGATGATTAATGCGCTACCTTCAAAAGGTTAAAGAAAAAAGCTGCTACAAAACATGTGACAAAATGTGAACCAATAAAAAAGATAAATTGTAGCGCTAGAAAAGAAAAACACCATATGTGGTATAGGGTAAATGTCTCTGCAAACATAAGTAAATGTCCCAATGGTGGAGTGTTGTCAGAAGAAAAAAGAGTCTATGATAAATACAGTGCAATCAGTGTCAAAATTCCATCAGCATTCCAAATATCCGCTTGGATGTCCTCAAAGCAATAAATAGATTGGGTACGCTTACCGGAACTGTTGGACTCTACTGCCTTCAGCATAGAGTCAATCGAGCTGTATGCCACCAAGGGCAAATGTATGAAGTGGTCAAGGACCGATGGAACGTCTGCGAGCCGAGATGTCACCATTGGATCACCAGGAAGGAGGCCCGGACCGGTTCCAAGATTTAAACGTTTTCTCAAATCCCGGAGATATGTGGAAAAAAAGGGGAATGCCTCCACATAGTGCAAATCAGGGTTGTTTATTACTAAAAACCATGGTACATAAAAGTGATCACAAATAAAACAACCAGGCAATGTATAAGGTTAAAGCTGCCCTACACGTTTCGACCAATAGACCTTCAACAGGGGCATAAAAAACCCTTATTACACTGCCCAAATATATAAAATTCTTTAAGGTTACAATAATATTACAAGACCAATCAGCTGTAAGGGAAATGCAAACATAAATGTCATTGGACGAAAGCAGGGTGAAGTGATTAGACGCAGCGAACTTACTCCCAAGGTCCAATCACTTAAGGAATAATTAAGTGCCTGTATATAGATCTCCCAATGAGAGGATCGAACGTCATCCAAATCAGGAAATCAGCTGTCAAATCTCGGGTGGGCGTCTCGTGCAAAAGCCCGCGAAACAGGCAGGGCAGAGCACGTGACGTTATAACCCGGAAGTATATGCACCGCGCATTTAGACCGCTAGACAACAGTAGATGCCGTGTCAAAAAGCCCGCGAACACGTGGGCGTGTTCGCACAGCAAACACCTGACTCGCAACCAATTGCCCATGTGACGCCTGATGTCAGTCCCAAAAGGGGAGCGTGTGTTAGCGTGCTGAAAGAACAACAATGTGCGTCACACTGGGAGGTCCGCACAAACAAGGAAACAGTCACATGACCTTCACGTGGTAAAAGGAACACATGACTCATACCGGATCACAATACAATAAACAATGAAACGTGGGATAAGCAAGGCAAACAGCCCAGCACACTGTACCACCTTATACAGAGTTAATTTTTCTCCTTCTAACTGTAGGATATGATGTACTTATAGGAATCCATAGAGATGAATCTATATATAAATAAAATAAAATAATAAAAATAAAAAATGAATAAAAATAAAATAAAATGGAAAATAAAAAATATAAAATGAAAATGAAAATGAAAAATGAAAAAAAAAAATGAATGAAAATATCATGAAAGATTAATAAATGAATTCAAATCCCACTCGACGTTAAGCCCAAACGGAAAATAAGATCTGAGTTCATGTATCCAGTAAGTCTCTAATTTAGAGACACCTCGTAAACGGGACTGGCCCCTCCAATGGGGAACAAACCTATCAATGACTTGGAATGTACTTCCCGTGGGGTCCTTGTTGTGGTGTAATAAGTAATGTCGAGGTACAGTGTGTTTACTTTTGCCACTTTTTATCTTTTTCTTTTTCTTCTGACAACACTCCACCATTGGGACATTTACTTATGTTTGCAGAGACATTTACCCTATACCACATATGATGTTTTTCCTTTTCTAGCGCTACAATTTATCTTTTTTATTGATATATATAACTGATAACAGTCACAGTTCATTAGTCCATGTGGCAAAATGATACAATGACAAATACTAAAAAGGGATGGTGGTGGGCGGCAGCTATCCTCAGAGAAAAGCCGGCTCTGCAAGTAGGGAAACAAGGGAACAAAACAGGAAGCGCTACCTAAGTGCAATATGTTGGCACAAGGTGCGGTCTGGTCCCTGGTACATCTCGTTCCATCTCGTGCCAAAGACACAGATGAGCCTCTTTTAAAACTTCTTTCTGTAAGTGCATTACTTGATGTACAAATAAATCTTACCTAACATTTTGCACTTAGGTGGCACTTCCTGTTTTGTTCCCTTATGACCAAGAAAGAACATTTCATTTTTTAGACGTTAGAAGAGTTCTTCTCGTCTACCTTGAGGTCACCAAGACCTTTTGGAAAACAGATGCCTCGTTTGTCCTCTTTTCAGGAGCACACAAGAGAAAGAGTGTATCTAAAGCCACGTTGGCTAGATGGATAAAGCAAGCTATTTATGAAGCTTACAAAATTAGGGAAGTTCCTCTGCCTTTTGTCACTGCGCACTCAACAAGAGACTTGTCTGCGTCTTGGGCAGAAAGAGCTGGAGCTTCACTGGAATAAAATTTGCAAGGCTGCCACATGGTCCAGTTTTTCAACCTTTATTAAACATTACCGCCTGGATCTTCTATCTGCTCAATAGCAGGCGTTCGGTCTTAAGGTCGTTCAGGCAGTTGTCTCTCCCTAGACTGGTAAGTTCTGGCTCATCATCTCATGGCTATCCTGCAAGATGCTTAGAGAAAATCTGAGTTAGACTTACCGGTAATTCCTTTTCTGAGAGTCTTCCAGGACTTGTCTTGAAGTTATGTGTATTATGTATATGTTTTACAGGTACGTCCTATTGTTCTCGAGAAATACTGACACGGAGCCTGGAGGGCCACCCTTTTACCTGGTGGGGGTTAACGTGTTTCCTGTCCTGGTAGGAGGAGCCCTAGGTCTCATGGCTGTCCTTGAAGACTCTCACAAAAGGAGTTACTGGTAAGTCTAACTCAGCTTTTCTTGCTATGACCAAATGGACTTTGCCTCTGCCAAACCTCATCTGCTGTCCTCATTGGTTTGGAAATGCAGACCCCCTTTGTGCAAGCACTGCGGTCTGTTTTTAGTCTGGTGAAGCTCAAAAACTTAATTTTCAGTCTTCCTGCAGAAAGAGATAAACTAAAGGTTTACAGGGACAATAGAAGGTTGTACATGAAGGATCTGCCCACTGAAAGTAATGAGCCAGAAATGGTTAAAAGGCAGTTCTTTGTACCCAACCAATTTAGGGGACTCTTGTTGAAGATGACGCAAAAAAATGCCAATAGCAGATCACTTGGAAGACCAAGGCCTGAGTGATGAAGAATTTTCTTCTGACCTAACTTTGTTTTCAGTCATAGCCAACTACTGTAAATCCTGTGTTGCCTGCCAGTGGGTTGGCAAGGAAAGAAATGTACACAGGGCTCCAAATAAAAACATATAATGTCTGCTATGTGTGTGTAAAGGGTTAACAGCAATGTTAACCTGTTTCAGTGATGAACACTCAGTCTGAAGGTGCTTAGAGTGTTGTCCCAGGAAAATCTCTGCATTATGTGGATTCTGAAAGTTACAGAGCTGACTGATGCTCAGAGCTCCTCTTTTCTGTCTGCTGTGGGAGCCTGTTGTACCTAAAAGGGTACAAAAGCTGCCTGTTTGTTTTGGCAAACCCATTAGGGGGCACCATTGAGAATTTAAAGGTGAAGTATGGCCAAAGCTCGTTTGGCTGTAATTCTCCTATGGATCACAGGAGTGCAATTCGTTTTGCACTCCTGTGACTTGTTTTTAGCAGAGAGCAGACTAAAGTCCGCTCACTGCTGACGTCACCAATGTCAGTCCAGACACCGCGTCATCCCGACCACGGAGTCTGGATCCGCCAGGTGCCTGGACTGACACCTGGCTCAGCCTCTCAGCGAGTCGCTGAGAGCCTGAGACGGCCGCTCTGCCCCCTCCACAGCCCAGCACTCCAATGAGCGAGGCGGAAAACCTAAAAGGGTACAAAAGCTGCCTGTTTGTTTTGGCAAACCCATTAGGGGGCACCATTGAGATAACTTGGTGGTTCATTAATGACTTTCATAAGATAAATGAAGTCTCCAAACTGGAAGCATATCCAATGGCTTGGGTAGATTTTTTTGAGGGAGAAGTATGGGTTTGTTTTTTTTTGTAGAATCATGCTTACCTAAGCTGGATGCTCCATATGTCCCCCACTGGCTCTATCACTGAGAACAGAGTGATCAAAAACTGCTGATCGCTTGGTTCTTAGAGCTCTGTGAGCAGAGAACTGGTGACTGTCAGTCACTGGCTCGCTGATCTGGCCTCTCCTGCTTACTGGAGCGCTGGGCTGTAGAGGGGGCGGGAGAGGCCAACTCAGGCTTTGGCTGTACTTCAAACATGCTATGGCCGTACTTCTCCTTTAATTGAAAGATTAGGTCCAGCCTGGTACATCACTACTCCTGATTTACTGGGAGGTTCCACTCCTCAAAAAAGTTCAGAAAAAAACAGCAATTGTCACACCAGTAGGATTGTGGCGGTATGCCAGAATGTCACTTGGGTTGCACAGGGCTTCACTTTTCAATGAGCCATGAATAAGGTCATGAGACCCCATAAGGAATTCTCAAGGGATTGCCTAGATGATATTGCCATCTTTAGCCACAATTTAAAAAAAGGTTCAGTTGCTCCTAGATGCTTACAAAAAGTTTAAGGTGAATACTGAGAAAAGGGTGTTTAGATTAGAGGAGGTCTGCTATTTGGGGTAGATTGTAAGCAGAGGTAGAAGCAAACCCTAGTTGAACAAGGTAGAAGCCATCCAAAAGTGGCCCTATTCCCTTACAAGAAAACTTTTCTGATGCTTTCTCCACATTATGGGGTACCATAGGAGATTTGTCCCATATTTTGCCACACTTTTGACAGACCTCAACAAGGGTAAAATTTCTACTGTCATTCACCGAAGTCCTCAGGCAGAAGCAGTATTCTGCCATTTGAAGCTGGCTTTGTGCTACAAACCAATTCTCAAAGCCCCAGACTTTCAGAGAGAGTTCCTGGAACTTCAAAACTGGGACTGGCACGGTCTTGTCTTAGTTAGTTAGGGGAGAAGAGCACCTTGTCCTGCACCTGATCTGGAAGATCTCTTTAACAGTATAGTAGGCCTAAGTTTTGGTTCACACAGGGGCGGCTTCAGAGTCGCCGGACTCTCGTCCGACTCTGAAGCTGCCCCGTACAGCGGGACTTCAGTGCAGCTTGAAAAACGACTTCTGTATAGAAGTCAATGCAAGCCGCTCCACAGTCGCCCCAAAGTAGTGCAGGAACCTTTTTCTAAGTCAGAGCGACTTGAGTCACTCCTATTAGAACGTTTCCATTGCAATGCATGGAGCGTGACTTGTCAGGTGGCTAAGTCGCCTGAAAGGTCGCCTCAGTGTGAACTGGCACTTAGAGACACTCCAGCACTACTTGCTGGACCTACCCTTGAAGCTGATGTTATACCATACTCGCATTTCCTGGATGGCACAGAATAAAGATAGGCACTTCAGGATCACCAGGTGATATCTTGCTGTCCAAGATTTCAAATTTACAGTGGTGCATAGACTTGGGAGAGTGTATAAAAATGCAGAACTGTATTGCCATTTTGTCCAAGGTGTCCAGACCCCTGGCGTTTATGTGGAAACTCAGTCTGGGAAAGGGTTAAAAGGGTGTACTTTTGCAGGGCAGATACTTCCTCTACAGTCTTTCCTATTAAAGAGGTGAGCTCATAGAGACATAATGGCAGTGTTTGAAGAGGAGAGGGAGCTGTTTGCAGCCTGGATCCATGTGAAAGCTGACTTAGAACTCACTGAATGACTTCCATGTCTTGAGCTTTCCTGTTTGGTGAGCCTACATCTATTGCATAGTTTCCAACATTGTAAAAAATGTATAGGGACACTTTTTTGTCTGTAGGTGGAGTCTTACTATAATTAGGGGGTGGGGCATACCCTCAGCAAAAAAATGGGTGTGTTTTAAACTAAATAGTGGGTGTGGCTTACTTGGGCGTGGTTCAAGGAGGTGTGGTCCGAGTCTGAGATGAACGAGGGATGGAGGGAGAAAGAAAGAAGGAGATGGGGGGGGTGAGGAGAGAGAAGGAAGGAAATAAAGAGGGATGGAGGGACAGCAGGCCCAGATCCTACACCACAATAGAAATATGTGTATTCCATAAAGTTTATCAGCAGATAAAGATACTCCAAACACCTGGTGTTAGCACTTCAATCACCCTGGCACCATGGTTGGTATGTTGTCAGGATGATTGAAGCTCATTATTTCTATTATTACATTGTAATATAAAATGAAATAGTTCAACTTACCATAATGCAGAATCAGTGGGAGCCCCTAGTGTGTCACTTGTCACGTCGCCTGCCACCAGATGCCATCAGGTGTCCCCAACAGATTCCCTCCTTACATCAGGCATCCCCAGCAGAGTCCCCCCTTACATCAGGCATCCCCAGCGGACTCCCTCCTTACATCGGGCGTCCCCAGCGGAGTCCCAACCTTACATCAGGCGTCCCAAGTGGAGTCCCTCCTTACATCAGGGTTCCCTTGCGGAGTGCCTCCTTACATCAGGCGTCACCAGCGGAGCCCCTCCTTACATCAGGCGTGCCAAGTGGAGTCTCTCCTTACATCAGGCGTCCCCAATGGAGACTCTCCTTACATCAGGTGTCCCCAGCGGTGTCTCTCCTTACATCAGGTGTCCCCAGCGGAGTCCCTCATTACATCAGACGTCCCCAGCGGAGTCCTCCTTACATCAGGCGTCCCCAGCGGAGTGCCTCCTTACATCAGGCATCCCCAGCGGAGTGCCTCCTTACATCAGGAGTCCCCAGCGGAGTCTCTCCTTGCATCAGGCGTCCCCAGCTAAGTCCCCCTTACACATCAGGTGTCCCCAGTAGAGTGCCTCCTTACATCAGGTGTCCCAGCAGAGTGCATCCTTACATCAGGTGTCCCCAGCGGAGTCCCTCCTTACATCAGGTGTCCCCAGCAGAGTGCTTCCTTACATCAGGCGTCCCCAGCGGAGTGCCTCCTTACATCAGGCGTTCCCCAGCGGAGTCCCTTTTACATCAGGCATCCCCAGCACAGTGCCTCCTTAGATCAGGTGTCCCCAGTATAGTAGAGTCCCTTGGCTCTGCCTCTCACAACACCTGTTGTGCCGAAATAGGTTTCCCCCAGAAAACCTGTTTCCTCTGGCTCTCGGCTGAGATCGGAACTCCACCCCTCCAGCTTACTGCACTCCAGCTCCTCCTAATCTCCGCCCCTCCAGCACTCTGCACTGCAGCTCCTCCCACTCTCCCTGTGCGCGCCCCCCGGTTTTCATGGGGGAAAACTGTTTCAGTACAACACCATGAAAACAGGGGGCGTGCATGGGGACCGGGGCGGTAGATGGACAAAAAACATTGCAAGGGAGAGTGGGAAGAGCTGCAGTGCAGAGGGCTGTGGGGGGCAGAGTTTGAATCTGAGCCGAGAGCCAGGGGAAACAAGAAAGAGATCTCGCGGCGGTGGCGGCCGCCATATTTTTGGAGCCAGAAGCAGCTCCGATGCCAAAAACAGTCCTGATTTCCCGGGACAAAAGCAAAATCCGGGTTTTTAATCGAGACTGCCTCCGATCGGGATGAGGGTCCCAAAATCGGGATTTTCCCTGGAAATTCTGAACTGTTGGCAAGTATGCGACTGCAGTTTGAATCTGTACTGATGCTAAAGCTGACTATAGATGGGTAGATTCCTTCATGCACACAAATTAGATTGATAGAGGAATACTCCCCAGCCAGGACATTGTATTCTGACAGCAGGAACTAGCACTGTCAGAATACACTACTGAGATCAACTTCTATTGAACTGTATGGAAGAGCCCTGGGGCCATCATTAAAAAAAAATACAGAATTATGAGTTTGAAAAAAAAATTTTTTTTTTACAGAGTTCTGAGTTTGAAAGTCAGAATTCTGAGTTTGAAAGTCAGAATTCTGAGATTCCAAGTCAGAATTCTGAGTTTGAAAGTCAGAATTCTGAGATTCGAAGTCAGAAACCTGAGTTTAAAAAAAAAATTCTACAGAATTCTGAGATTTAAAGTCAGAATTCTGAGATTTAAAGTCAGAATTCTGAGATTAAAAGTCAGAATTCTGAGTTTCAAAGTCAGAATTCGGAGATTCAAAGTCAGAATTCTGAGTTTATAAATATAGTAGTCTCTATTAGGAAGGTTTTAGGACCAATGAGCAATAAGGTAGTAACACCCACAGACCATCATTCTGCAGACATACATGTCTTCTGCTCTGTATATGAATATGTAAATCTATCTTAGTTACAGCACACAGTATAGGGAAGCAGGCAGTGCTGGGTTCTCTGGTTCCTCTACTGTATTAATTAGTTCCTTGGTTTGCTGTCTTATCCTTCTTCTCTGTCATCTGCTCCAACATAAAGAGCCATGCTGAAAACATGTGTACAGTATTGTGTGTAAGTGGGGGGGGGGGGCACAGTTTCCATAGATAGCAGAACACATTGGCCAGCACACCTCTGCACCCCAACTTGTTGGACACATTGCACTATTGTTCCTACATGAGGGAATTGTGAATAGCTAGAAAGCAGCAGGACAGCAGGACAATGTGTGTCTATGGTCATAACAGATTAATCATAGCAATTAATTGTATTGGTTAGAGTAATAGGCTTATAGTGTTGAAGGTTGTGGGTTCTAATCCAGTTCAGAGCACAATTACTTGTTATATTTTTTCAATATATTGATTTTTTATTAAACATATTTTAAAATATGAGTTAGTGGGGGCTTAAATAGCATTTTATTGATATATCCAAATTGATTTCAAGGATTATTAACAAAGACATATTGATAAAATTGTTGTATATGCTGACTACTATAAATTAGAGAGTAGGGATTTTTTTACAAATCGGTGTATATATTGGGATGATTTTAGTGACATGCGGCCAGTTCTCAATTTCAGGAGATTGTCCCTGGAAGCTGCATGATAACCATCATATCTCACAACTCAGCCCTGGGCTCTGCACCATAAGGTAATCTGTGTGTATTACAATGTACATGCCCATATCTTCCCTTCACTGATTGGCTGCACTTTATCCCCACTGACACGGATGCAGCGCCATTTTGCTCTTAGCTACACTGTTGACACAGAAATTTTTCCCATCCAATGACACCACCGATGCAGGGTCATTTTTTCCATCCAGTGACACCACCGATGCTGGGTAATTTTTTCCATCCAGTGACACCACCGATGCAGGGTAATTTTTTCCATCCAGTGACACCACCGATGCAGGGTAATTTTTTCCATCAAGTGACACCACCGATGCAGGTTCATTTTTTCCATCCAGTGACACCACCGTTGCAGGGTCATTTTTTCCATCCAGTGACACCACCGAGGCAGGGTCATTTTTTTCATCAAGTGACACCACCGATGCAGGGTCATTTTTTCCATCAAGTGACACCACCGATGCAGAGTAATTTTTTCCATCCAGTGACACCACCGATGCAGGGTCAGTCTGCTGCTCTAACCACTATGCTATCTCTCAGTATTGTTTGGACTGTGCTTTTATGTTTAATATGAGGTTAATTGTATGTGAAACACCTCTATTAGCCCAGGCAAGTAATTGCTATGATCAATCCGTTATGATCATAGGCACACATTGTCCTGCTGCTTTTTAGCCATTCACAATTCCCTCATGTAGGGGCAAAAGTGCAATGTTTCCTATAAGTTGGGGTGCAGAGCTGTGCTGTGCTGGCCATTGTGTTCTGTTACCTATGAAAGCTGTGTCCCCCCCCCCCCCCACTCACACACAATACACATGTTTTCAGCATGGCTCTTTATGTTGGAGCAGATGACAGAGAAGCACTGCCTGCTTCCCTATACTGTGTGCTGTAACTAAGATAGATTTACATATTCATATACAGAGCAGAAGACATGTATGTCTGCAGAATGATGGTCTGTGGGTGTTACTACTTTATTGCTCATTGGTCCTAAAATCTTCCTAATAGAGACTACTATATTTATAAACTCAGAATTCTGACTTTGAATCTCAGAATTCTGACTTTGAAATTCAGAATTCTGACTTTGAATCTCAGAATTCTGACTTTTAATCTCAGAATTCTGTAGATTTTTTTTTTTTAAACTTACAATTCTGAATTTCAATCTCATAATTCTGAGTTTCAAAGTCAGAATGCTGTTTTTTTTTTTTATGATGGCCCCAGGGCTCTTCCATAGAACTGGGACGTTCACACACTGATAGAAATTTGGCCAATCCCTGCTGAACTGACTGAATTGCAATGCGTCAATAGCCAACTTAAGCATATATCTGCCTCTGTTTAAACACTGTGGGGTTGATTTACTAAAGGCAAATAGACTGTGAAGTTTGCAAAGTGCAGTTGCTCCAGAGTTCAGTAAATGAGCAGAAGCTCTGCTGAGATCCATCATCCAATCATGTGCAAGCAAAAATGCTGTTTTTTGTTATTCTCCTTGCATGTAATTGGGTATTCTCTGCAAAGTGAAGCATTGAAGGAAAATGGTAAACCTGTGTGTGTTTGTTTTATGTTTTGCTGACCAATACAGCAGACATTGGGGTTGATTTACTAAAGGAAAATCCATTTTGCACTACAAGTGCACTGAAAGTGCACTTGGAAGTGCACTTGGAAGTGCAGTCGCTGTAGATCGCTGTAATGTCATGTGCAAGCTAAAATGCTGTTTTTTTATTACCCTTGCATGTCCCCCTCGGATCTACAGTGACATTACTTCCAAGTGCACTTTCAGGTGGATTTGATTTGCCTTTAGTAAATAACCCCCATTGTGTCCATAAACTGATATGTATATGTGTGTATATATATATATATATATATATATGTAGATATCTATCTATCTATCTATCTATCTATCTATCTATCTATCTATCTATCTATCTATCTATCTATCTATCTATCTATAGATATAGATATAGATATAGATATATATATATATATATATATATATATATATATATATATATATACTTAAAATGTAATAAATATCATTGACTTAGAAAAAGTAAGCACTTCCCATGGGAATTGTTGATTTTCAACATATTTAAACAGGCAAACATTAGATCTTCAATCAAATAGTACCTACAGATAAAAATAAAAAGACAAGTAAAATTTGTCTTTTCAATCATTTAATCAACAAAAATATGAATAGATGTAATATGATATTGATATAGATGTAATATTGCCCATTTAGCAAAACTGACTTCTTGTAACAATTTTGCATTACTACCAACCAGTCCCTGACATTGACTTGGCTAAAACTTTTAACACTGATGCATGCAAAATTCCTTAAGGGTCATGTCCACTTTTATGGAAAATATAGCGTATATACAATTGCTACACAAGTCACACTGTCATTTTATTTGATTTAAAATAGCCTTTCCATTTCAATCTGCAGTGCTGTAATTTTCTGTAAAATTCAATGCAATATGGCAACCTAGAGGTGCTCTGTACACCATTGGAGTACAGAACTCATCCGAAAATATAATTTCCTGCTTGTGTGTGAAGAACTCTGTACAAATCGAGTTTTAGACATCCTCTGCAACAGAAATGTATTTTTTTTTGGTGAGATACACCCAAAGGGTTTACTACTTCTAAAAGAATGCAGACACTGCAACTTTTCTTATTAGAACATTGAATGTGCACCAGCTGATTATAATGAACCAGTCACACCCATTCAGAATCACTCTAGACAGGACATTGTCAAAAAAGCTATTCCTTCAATGCAAAAACCATTAGGAATCTGCAACAAAGTTTGTTAAAATCCCTACAATGAACTGTGATCACCCAGGGGAGTTTTTTCTTTCAACAAGAGTGGAGTAACTCTTTAAATTGCAAGAGATCTGTAGGTTTTCATTTGACGTCACCTGGAGGCCCGCCCCTTATGACGTCATCGCCCGGGGCATGATGGGCGGTGACGTCATAAGGGGAGGACCTCCGGTGGCCCCGCTCCATGCCAATATAAGTAGTGGCACACCGCGCACCCAGCATTGGAGCGGGAGAGAGCGTCGAGTCAACATCGAAAGAAGAACAGAGGGAGAAAACAGCGGAGAAGACCGGGCAAAAGAGCGAGAAGACTGCAGAGAAGACAGAAAACAGAGTGAGGAGAACCAGAGAAAGCTAGAAGACATCAGCGGAGAGCGGAGAAGACCCGGAGAGGGGAGAAGAACCAGAAGAGGCAGAAGACATCAGCGGAGGAGACAGAAGAGCCGGAGAGGGGAACAGGTGCCATTGATATGAATGGGATTTTACTTGTGGGGCGTTTTTTCGGGCGTTTTACGAGCTGAAAACGCTCAGGTGTGAATGCAGCCTAAAGTGTCAGTGGGGTTGATTTGCTAAAACTGGAGAGTGCAAAATCTGGTGCAGCTCTGTATGGTAGCCAATTAGCTTCTAACTTCAATTAAGTTCAATTAAGTTTTGACAATAAAACCTGGAAGCTGATTGGTTTCTATGTACAGCTGCACCAGCTTTTGCACCATCCAGTTTTAGTAAATAACCCCCAGTGTAATTTAGGTAGGATAAAAAAAAGCAAAATGCGCACTGTTGTTTCTGGGCTGTACTACGGGTACAAGCAACAACTAACATATACATATGTAATATCACTGCGATCGTTAGGAGTAGGAGAATTTATTTTGGGTTACTCTTTGGTGGTAAGTTATGGTAATAACAAGAAAAATACTTTTTTTTTTACTATTTTGGGACAGTTTTCCTTTGATAATAAAAAAGAAATAAAAATCCAGATATATCTGTTATCATTTACCACCAAGTAAAAGCCCAATTTGTTCTGAAAAAAAATAAAAGGCATAATCCACCTGGATACACAAAATATCAATGATATGTGCAGTTTTACTAACACATGTCAAAGTTATAAAATTGGGTCTGGGTGTCAAGGTTTGTTTTACCCTTGGTCGTAAAGGTGTTCATTTAGATTAAGAGAATTAATATACTATGTCAATTTTGTGGGTTATTAAACCAAGTATAACACGTTTTATCTGTAGGCATTGTTTGAATCAAGATCGATAGTTAGCCTGTTCAGATATGTTGAAAAAGTCAACAATTTCCATGGGATGTACATACTTTTTCTCAGGAATGTGAGTGTGTGTATCTGGGTATCAGTCTGGAAATCAACATGGAAAGGTATGCTGTTATAATTGCTTGAAAACAGCTTTGCGATTTTGACTTGATTGCGCACCATGGGAAAGATCAGGGTGCTTCTTCAGCTTGTGTGAATCTGCTATGAATGATAAAGACACAGTATTGTAATGAAAAAGGTCAGGATACAGTTTGTGTTTTCGTTTATTGAGGATGATGAGGGTTAATCATCAATCACAATCGCATACATAATAAATTGCTTTGTGTATCACATTATGCAGCATTGCAAAAGCTGCAGAAATGGTCATATGCAGAATAGTATAAGTGGTGCAAGCTAGTTTCCAATGACACCTTTTATTTCTACCAGCAGATATGAGTTGTTTATGAGTGCACATCATTCAAGTGACATTGCTGGTAGCCAATCAGCAGGGCCAATCCAATGACAGAGACAAAACGATGTATCTGTATGCAGCTCCTGGTCACTATGGAGACTGAGACATTTGGAGTTTATGCAGCTTCCATAGAACTGTATTTTGACCATTTAGTTACCATATAAACATAAACCTATGCGGCATGCCAGTACAAAGCTAGTCTCACTATTTCCCAGAGCTGGTTTTATGCTAACCTTCATGTAAGACGTGGCTAAAGACAAATTATCTTTTCATTTTATTCCAGTATCATCAGAGTATAATACATTTGCTAAGTTGACACAGAACTACATTTGAATTCGTAAGGATTCACTAAATGTATTTGTGTGTAAGATACAAAGATATGACTGTACAGTAGATTGTGTTTACTGTGATTGTTTAAATTTCTTATCCACTCAAGGAGAGTGATGGAATTTAAAGTGTTACTAAACCCACAACAGTAAAATCCATCTGTATATGCAGTAAAGCATGCTTGTTATACTCACTGTGGAACCTAAGTGGTTAATCCTCCACATTGTGTAAAAAGGCTGTTTGATCCTGTCTTCTCTAATCCTCCCCTTCTTCCACTATCCCCAATCCATCTCCTGATAGTACAGAGCCTTTGGAGTCATTTTGCAGATGCTCAGTTTGATGTGTATTGCTAGAGAGGTTTTTGTTTCTTGCGAGGGCTCATGTAATCAGCACAGGGCCAATCAGCACTGTCAGGGGTCATGCAGCCTCATAGGACAGTCAGAGAAGAATTAAAACTCCTCCTACAAGCTTAGATAGAACTCACAAGACTGCTATATACTGCTGATGAGAAAAGGTATTTAGCAGTTTATAATTACCGTATATACTCGAGTATAAGTCGTTCCGAGTATAAGTCGAGGCCCTAATTTACCACAAAAAAAATGGGAAAAACTTATTGACCCGAGTATAAGACGAGGGTGAGAAATGCACAGCTACTGTAAGTGGAAAAGAGGGTCAAACAATGCCCATTTGCAGCATCACTGTTCCCATTTGCATGCCTCACTGTGCCCATTTGCAGCCATAGGTCCCCTGAACTTCAAACTCGGTAGTTAAGGGTTCCTAGATGCCCCCTAGCTGCAGCCAAAATTTGGGGTCTCTGAACCCAAAGGGTCCCGAAATGACATTGCTGCAGATGGACACAGTTGACCAAATTTGGGGCCCCGTATCTCGGGGCCACTTAGTGCTAGGAACTCCAAATATGGTGTGCAAACCCAGTGGAACTTGAACCATAAAATTTCCAAAGCTGGGGTTTCTAGCACCAAGTGGCCCCGAGATACAGGGCCCCAAAAATCAGTTCAGAAAATGTCAAGCACTTTTCTGCAGCAGAGAATGACATTTTCCGAACCAGTTTTGGGGCCCCGTATCTCAGGGCCACTTGGTGCTAGGAACTTCAGCTTTGGATATGTTGTGGTACCAGTTCCACTGGGTTTGCACACCAAATTTGGGGTTCCTAGCACCAAGTGGCCCTGAGATACGGGGCCCCAAAGTCGGTTCAGAAAATGTCAAGCACTTTTCTGCAGCAGAGAATGACATTTTCCGAACCGATTTTGGGGCCCCGTATCTCGGGGCCACTTAGTGCTAGGAACTTCAGCTTTGGATATGTTTTGGTACCAGTAACACTGGGTTTGCACACCAAATTTGGGGTTCCTAGCACTAAGTGACCCTGAGATACGGGGCTTCAAAGTCGGTTCAGAAAATGACATTTTTTGCTGCAGAAAAGTGCTTGACTCGAGTATAAGTCGAGGGGGGCACATTCAGCAAAAAAATGTGCTGAAAAATTTGACTTATACTCGAGTATATACGGTACTAAAATAATTGCATTTCCATGTTCTGTGTACTGTGGGAGACCAGATATAGTGATTGCAGCTCCGGGGTTTAGAAACACTTTAAGTGATATAGGCAATATTGTTATTTTAAAAAAGGGAAACCTTTTGTTTAAGTTCTTTTTTCAAATCCATCTAACATTGAGTATTTTTTTTAAGCATGTATTGCTGTGTCCGGAATTGCAAAAAAACATGTCCTTTCTATTTTGGGTAGCTGGGCAAAAAATATATGACTGTTCTTGTTCATATGAATGATGGAAATTATAGTTAGGGATGTGGTAAGTATACATCTTTGCCAAAAATCAAAAAAGTTTAATGGTATGTTCCTGTTTGTTTAGCACACATACAATAATTGAATTCCAGATGCCATTTATCTAGTAGAGATTCAAAAAACAAGAACCAAAACTTGATATAACCCCCCATCTTCTCCCACATCTTCGTCCTCCGGTCTAATCCTGCTTCTTCCGCTCATATTCTTTGTCCGGTGTTCTTCTTCCTCTGCCGCCAATGACCCTCCTCTGATGCTGCGTTCCGCTGATCTGTCCGCACCTATGTCAAGCATTTCTTAGATATTGATGGGGGCGTGGGCATCGGATTATGTCATCTGGATGCCCTACCTCCTGTGACGTCACAGACCCATCATGCCCCGGGTGGTGACGTCACAGGGGGCGGGGCCTCTGAATGAAGTAATCCGATGGCCATGCCCCCATCGTTATCTAAGAAATACTTCACATCAGCGCGGACACATCACCGGGACGCAGCATCAGAGGTGGGTCGGCGGCAGGAGCGGGACGCAGCATCAGAGGAGGGTCGGTGACGGCAGAGGAATAAAAACACCAGACAAAGAAGACAGAAGAAAGAAGAAGAGCGGAAGAAGAAGCAGGAGAAGCCCGGAAGATGAAGATGCGGGAGAAGATGGAGGAAGGCCGGAGGAAGAAGCGGGGAAGAAGAAGATATTTTTAATAAAGTCTTGTCAAAAACTGTCTACTGTATTTCTTTAAACTACACTACTTTTTTTTGGTGAATGGGTAGTGGTACAATGGACCCCATACACATGAGGGGGCGGGATCTGGGGGCCCCCTTGTTAAAGGTGGCTTCCAGATTCCGATAAGCCCCCCGCCCGCAGACCCCGACAACCATCGTGCAAGGGTTGTCAGGAAGAGGCCCTTGTCCCCATCAACGTGGGGACAAATTGCTTTGAGGTGGATAGACGCAGAGCCCCCCTGCCCCAAAGCACCCATCCCACAATGTTGAGTGCATGCGGCCTGGAATAGTTCAGTAGGGGGGGGGGGCGCTCGGATGAGGGTCTGGTATGGATTTTGAGGTGGACCCCACGCCATTTTTTCTCTATGCCAGACCACGTACCTATCACCTATCTTACACTTCTGGGTCTAGGGTGCACGCGCGCTGCCAGCGATCTGCTCCCATTGTGATTGGCTCCCGCTGTGTCTAATCAGCGGGTCTGGCGGACTCATGTCCACCCGGAACAACCGAACGTTTGGGAAAGAAACAGAACAGCTGTCTGCCTATGTAAACAAAGCAGACCATCAATCTTTCAGTAGTGAAGGTAGTGATCCTGTGTTTCTGAAAAGCAGGAACCGATCTCTGCCTTCCCATAGTACAAGCACCTCCCCCACAGTAAGCAAGCACATTTTAGGCACTCAGTTACCCTTTGATCGCCCCTCATGTTTAACCACTTCCCAGCCAGTGTCATTAGTACAGTGACAGTGCATATTTTTAGCACTGATCACTGTATTGGTGTCACTGGTTCCCAAAAAGTGTCACTTAGTGTCCACTGCAATGTCGCAGTCCCACTATAAATCACTGATCGCCAGCATTAGTAGTAAAGACAACAAAAATTCCATAAATATATACCATAGTTGACGCTATAACTTTTGAACAAACCAATCAATATATGCTTATTGTGATAGCAAAATACATATTGGCCTAAATTGATGAAGAAATAAGATTTTTTACAATTTTTTATTGGATATGTTTTATAGCAGAAAGTAAAAAATATATATATTTTTTTTCAAAATTGTTGGTCTTTTTTTGTTTATAGCACAAAAAATAAAAACTGCAGAGGTGATCAAACACCACCAAAAGAAAGCTCTATTTGTGGGGAAAAAAGGACATCAATTTTATTTGAGTACAGCGTCGCACAACCACGCAATTGTCAGTTAAAATAACGCAGTGCCGTATCGCAAAAAAATGGTCTGGTCATGAAGGGGGGGTAAACCTTCCGGAGCTGAAGTGATTAAAGCGAAGTTCCACCAAAAATTGGAAGCTCCACTTATAAGCCTCCTCCTCCCCCTCTGGTGTCACATTTGGCACCTTTCTGGGGGGGAGCGGGTACCTGTTTTTGACAGGTACCCTTCCCATCAGAGAGATTTTGCCAGGGCGAGATCACTTGAACGTTCACCCCGCCTCCTCCTTCCCCCTTTGCCAGGCCATTCAGAAAGTGTCCTAATATTAAAAGTCAGCAGCAACAGTATGTGTAGCTGCTGACTTTAAATTTTTTGCTGGGGAGGGGTGGGGGTGGAACTCCTCTTTTAATTCACTAACAAATTAAAGTCGAATTTCAGCTAACACTTTTTAAGCCATTACAGCAACAGTTTTTTTTCCCTTTTGGAATAAAAGTTTGATATCATTGAATAAAAGCTGATCATTGTAAGCACCTCTGTCAGTGTTAAATGGTCTGTTTGGACCCCTAGGAGTCGATTTACTAAAGGCAATTTGCAAAGATTACCCAAACACGTGCAAGGAAAATTTAAAAAAAAAAATTTTTGCTTGCACATGATTGGATGATGGAAGTAAGCAGAGTTTATGCTCATTTACTAATCTCTGGAGCAACTGCACTTTCGGAGAGCAACTGCACTTTTCAAAGTGCATAGTCTATTTGCCTTTAGTAAATCAACCCCTCTAACTGCCCTTTTCCCTGGACAGAAGTTTGTCTCAACTAGCTGCCACTTTTGTTGGATATAAACTAAAAAAATAGCAGCAGGATCAACAGGTAAAAAGGTGAAGTTACAGACTGCTTTGTTAATGTCAGTGCCAGACTGCATCATATGTCTTTTTTTTATCATTAAAGAATTTTTATTGAAATTTCCATACAAATAACAGAAACATTTAAGGCAGCTGGTTCTGGTATATAACAATCAGGTATTCATATACAGTATCTCACAAAAGTACACCCCTCACATTTTTCTAAGTATTTTATTATATCTTTTCATGTGACAACACTGAAGAAATGACACTTTGCTACAATGTAAAGTAGTCAGTGTACAGCTTGTATAACAGTGTAAATTTGCTGTCCCCTCAAAATAACTCAACACACAGCCAATAATGTCTAAACTGCTGGCAACAAAAGTGAGTACACCCCTAAGTGAAAATGTCCAAATTGAGCCCAATTAGCCATTTTCCTTCCCGGTATCATGTGACTCGTTAGTGTTACAAGAACTCAGGTGTGAATGGGGAGCAAGGTCTCTAACATCCACCAGCTCCATGATGTCGTCATGGAGGAGTGGAAGAGGACTCCAGTGGCAAAATGTGAACCTTTGGTGAACTCCATGCCCAAGAGGGTTAAGGCAGTCCTGGAAAATAATGGTGGCCACACAAAATATTGACACTTTGGGCCCAATTTGGACATTTTTACTTAGGGGTGTACTCACTTTTGTTGCCAGCGGTTTAGACATTAATGGCTGTGTGTTGAGTTATTTTGAGGGGACAGCAAATGTACACTGTTATATAAGCTGTACACTCACTACTTTACATTGTAGCAAAGTGTCATTTCTTCAGTGTTGTCGCAATATTATTATTATATTAATATCATACGCGATTTATATAGCGCCAACAGTTTACGCAGTGCTTTACAATGTAGAGGGGGGACAGCACAATTACAGTACAGTTCAATACAGAAGGGACAGGAGGGCCCTGCTCATACAGCTTACATTCTAAAGGGAGGGGGTGGTGGTACAAAAGGTAATAGATGCAGGGAATAATTTGATGGGGGTGGCTCGGGGACAGTTATTAGGTGGGTGTGGGATAAGCTTCCTTGAATAAGTGAGTTTTCAGGGATCACCTAAAGGTGGACAGGTTAGGGGCTGATCGGACATACCAGGGCAGGGAGTTCCAGGGGATGGGAGAGGTTCTGGAGAAGTTGTAAATGCAAGCATGGGAGGAGGTAACAAGGGAGCTAGAGAGCAGGAGGTCCTGGGAGGAGCAGATAGGACGTTTTGCGCGATATCTGCAGATGAGGTTGGTGATGTAGCTGGGGGCGATGTTGTGGATGGCCTTGTATGTTGTGGTTAGCATTTTGAATTTTATATGGTGGGGTAGGGGAAGCCAGTGAAGGGATTGGCAGAGAGATGCAGCAGTCACTGATCGGTTAGTGACGTGTATTAGTCTAGCAGCAGCATTCATAATAAAAATATGTCAGATGAAAAGATATAATAAAATATTTACAAAAAATGGGAGGGATGTTCTCACTTTTGTGAGATACTGTATGTAATTGTTGATCTTTTCTTTATTACTCTTTGGTTACTTCATTTCCTGCTTTGCTAAAATAGTGAAAGGTGGATTCTGATGCTTAGAGGTAACACGTTCGTTCCTTCATTTTTTACATTGGAAGCTACAGATCTCTTCCGGAAAAAACAGGGAGCGTTGCCAAGCATGCTATTTTTGGCATGCTAACTTGATATAAAAAAATGTAATGCCTATAATATATGCGATCGATTCCAAATTCAGAAATGACCAGGATTCCTGTCATTCAAAAACAGATGGCACACTTGTGTTTCTGTAGTACGCAACACAATTAGGGTAAAACAGATTAAAGCAAAATTATCAATTAACTGAATTCTTCAGTATCGCTCTGCATTTAACTATTACATAACCTTCCATTCCTATTCATCATCTATTCCTTTAAAAGGGAAAACTCCTCCTGTTCTGCTTTAATAGACACAGAAAAGTCCCTCCTTTTGAAGGATATGTTCAAGAACTGCCCTTTTTTCTATTTCTCAGGCTCCTTAAGATAGCAGTCTCCAGTGTCTGTCTCGGCATACACACGTTATTCTAGTGTGTGCTGCCTGCCCTACAGTTAACGCAAGTAGCATCTGAGAGGGAGTCACAGCTAACTACAGCCCTCTCCTCTGTCATTGCTCACTTTCACATCCATCTAAAGAGCTGCCTCTGGCTTTCTCTCTGCCAGGTGTTCACGTTCTAGGCTCGCTTTCTCCATTTGTTGAATCTGGAAATCTCACGCAGGGTCGTAGCACTAAAGAACTGGACAAGATGGCTCAGGTGTGCGCTGGCACCGACGTGGAGCAGCCTTTTGTCAAGCCTCTCTTCTGTCGCAGAGGAGCTCTCAGGCAAAAACTAGTGCACGAGGTCAAGAGTCACAAGTTCACGGCCAGATTCTTTAAGCAGCCGACCTTCTGCAGCCACTGCACGGATTTCATTTGGTAAGTCCCCTCTTCTGTCAACTTTTAAAGCTGTGCGATTATTCGCTAGCAGGGCATCGTGGTGCTTTGAGAAAACTGTTCTAGCTTTCAGTCTAAGGGGTTGATGGATGAGAAGTCTGCTGTAAGAAAAATTTCTTGTTGCCCGTGGCAACCAGTGAGCTTCCAACTCTTTTTGATGCACTCCAGGTCCAAGTGTAAAACAAGGCTTCTGGTTGGTATGAGCAGCAAAGAATGTTCTCATCAGTACAGTTTTCATGCATCAGACCCCAAGTAAAGGAATGAAAAGAGCAATAATGATCAATAAATTTCTGTTTACCAAAGTTCCTTTAAATATGGATTCTTGTTGTCTGCCATAGGTTACCACACTTTGTTGCTGAAGACCAGCAGTGGAATAGCATTGCATGGATCAGTGCTGTATAATTCAGTTACTAATCTGAATTCCAGAAGCCTTCATGCTGTGCTTAAATCAATTGTATAGACAGATAAAACTGAAGTGAACCACCGTGGGCAGGAAGAATTGTGATGTGCAGTTAATAGTCCGCAAAGGAGCACAATGTAAGGAGCGTTGTCTCTCATCTATACATTTGGAGAACTTAGGATCAGTTCAAGGGAACATGTAATAAAGCTAAATTCCTCTCTAAGAAGCAGTTGATGGAAGCTGCCATCTTCTCCCAGGCTGCTTACTAGTCACCTCAATTGCAGTGATGCCCCACATGTGCTGTAATGCCCATAGCTCATGTATCTTCTGAGCTAAATACTGGTAGCTTCTTTTAAAGGCTTCTCAGACAGGTGCTTACTTTGATGAAAGTGAAAAGTAGTGGAATAGTTATTGAGTTCCGTAGAAAGCAACATGTTATGTCACTTGCATCAGCTACACCAGCTTCTCTAGTAGATAAAGGTTCTCCTCCTTCATTGGAATCAACAATCCTTTCCTGCATAGATAGCAATGTTTTTTTTTGTTTTGTTTTTTTTACCTATATATACACAGATTATTAGTCTTAATATAAATAGTGCAATCACAGATCACCTTTCATTGTTCTCACAGCACTGAACTAATAAAAGATGATATATCGCTATAGTTTATTGTCTTTTATTAATCATCGTTGCTCCTTGCACTGCACTGTATGTAAGCTTAATAGACATTTTTTCAGGATTTTAAAAGACAAATTGTACAGCACAGTTATACCGTAATCCCACTGCTGGCATTCTCTGACAGCGCAGTATAGCTGTCGCAAAGTAAAATAAACAAGAAGCGTATGCATTATAAATGAGAACTATATGCAAAGCTGTAATATTATTTACACAGTAGTGATCACTTTGTTCCTGCTTGTATAGCTTTCTTTTATATTAAAGCATTCTGTTTTATTGAGCTCAAACAGGCTTCCATTTACAAAAGCTAAGTTATTCATCATATGCCAATAGCCTTATTATGGGTGATGATCTGTTCATTATTCGAAATGATAACAAAGCACGCTAGGTCTGGCCGTGCACGGCTTGATATTTGAAAGCAATGGAATTCGAGTACCATCTGCAAATAATGGACAGTGCATTAAAGAGAAGTTGAACTCGAAATGTAGCTCCATTTTATACAATATGGTTTCAGGTATTACAGTCAGAAAGAGCTTACTTTTCTACCATAACAAGCAGATTTTTTGGCTTGCATGCCACATGATTTAGAGTTGGAAATCATCCACATGGCCCTAAATTAGAGTGTCGTGGGGGTCCCCTTTTTTCATTAGACTGGTACATTTTTAGGCTAATTGCAACCCCTCCCCACACTAATTATCTTCCTAATTGTTTAAACAAGATCTAAACTTTAAGTTTAGGTCTGCTTTAACTACAGAGCTAAAAAAGCACTCATACACTAAGGAGTACAAGGATAGGTTCGACTAGCGGCCATTTCAAAGATTATGAACTGCCACCTCCCAACTTCTAATGCATGATGTAGAAAGGGTGTACCACCCTGCGCCCACTGTCCCCTCGCTTGCTCTGGCATCCCACGGTTGGCATGGAGTGTGTGCTGCAAGTGTACCTAATCACTTGCTTTTCTAGCAGCTAGAAGATAGTTGTACATGCACAGATAATTTTTCATGTCAGCTGTGGGCGAATGGGAGAGTGGGCATATTGGAGCATGGTATAAGAGCAGTAGCTGTCAGGGCAGGACATGAAGCCATGAGCCGCTGGTTGCACTTGCTAGCCACCGATGTATAGTCTGCGTTGAGTGGGCCACCCCCCACCAATGCATCTGGGGCAGCTGCTCTCCTGCCCACCTCTTGCCCCAGTCCTCCACCCAAGAGTTAAGCTTTTCACGTACTCAACAAATTTTGGCCAGGTCCTGATGATCTGGCTAAAATTCGCTCAGTGGGTGGTCCTGCTGGCCACCCCCCACCCAACAATTTGTTTGTCTATGGCCAACTTTACTCAATATTATCTTCTTTCCAAGATTTTCATGTAAAATCTGCACAAAAACCTTTTCCTTTGTACTGCAAAAAGTGGAACCATGTCCTCCTAGCCCATGTGCCATACAAACTTCTGCTGAAGTATCGTGTAAAGTCACAAAGAGTCCCAGCATTGGTGGTATCATAGCAGTGATACCATTGGGTGTCCTGGGCCTACACAATTTGACTCTATTTAACTTACTGGAAGCATCTCTACCAATAAGGATATAATTTAGGGGTTAAGTGAGGAATGCCTAGATAAGAAAGAAAACTGCTGAATTGTCACATAAAATTTTGTATGCAACAGAAAATATCTGTTAAGTTCATTATTCCCCATTGGGATAGATCATCCTTCCATTAAGTATATGTTTAAAATAGAGGTAAGGAGAAAGACCGAAGGCAGGATCTGATATATGCATTCATTATAGTGTAAGGCAGACTTCACATTTCTTAAAATACCCAAAAGAATTACTAAAGGTGGAACATAATATAAAAGAAAATCTTGCACTAAATAATAATAAAGACTGGTGCACTTTTACTACTCCTTGAATATGAGGAAGTGAAAAATTGTGCTCCCAGCCTAGCACCCTTCAGAGTGAGTCCAGATCGAAGTGTGCTATAGGCTAGGAAGGTGATCAGCAGGCTGTTTGATCCATCCATCGCGGAGGTCGGAATATACATTGGATAAGTCCATACATCTGTTCACCTCATGCGTATCATGATCTCCTATAATTTAGAGATCATGGGGATCTGGTAAGAGACACATTTAATCTTTTATATTTGGAACACAGGAGTGGTGCACAGTATAACTATTTTCTGGAACAAGATTTAAACACTTTTTTGAATGAATACACATGGACACTTGATTTGTGGAACTTGCTTAAATTGTTCTTTATTACTATGAGGGTATAACCACATGTTAAAATATTCAGTGTTGGGTCACAGTATATTTTGTTGATTTTTTACACCCAAGACAGCGCATATCTTTTATATTTTAAACATAAAGGTGGAGCATGTCTAGCAGGGAGCCAGGTAAAAGGATTTGATGCACATGAGTTGCTTGATCTCATCGCCAATAACTGCCTTTGGTTTCCTATAACTTACAGTTTTTTTGATCACTATGAAGGTCGCAGGGCAGTTGTGGATTAGTGGTTATTAGCACTTATTATGGGTCAGTACACCAAAATTTTTGAGTTAACTGAGTTAAGCCTAGTACACATGATTCATCTTTTTTTCGTTCAATGTTTTGTGATGTTAGTACAGCAATATCCTCTTTTGAGCTATTGTGTTCTGATGGGGGACTGCCCCACCATACACACTCCCCCCCCCAGGGCGCTCTCAATGGTGTCAGCCATTGGCTGAGAACTCTGATCCGCAGACCTTTTTCGGTCGTGCCCCTTCAACAGGCTTCTGTCGGACCTGCTGCCGTACAGACAGGCCTAATGTCAGCTGGTTTCTATAGAACCGGCCGATGCCGCCCAATATTAAGTCTCTTGTGTACGGCCCTTTAGTTAGTAAACTTGTGGTCAATTAGAGGGGTTATGGGTGAATCTTGATAATGCAATAGCACAATAAAGAACCAAGTAAATAGCAAAGACTAAATGAATAGTATGCTAATGTACAGATGTTATGAGCAAAATAGATTACCTTTTGTTTTCAAACATACGCTTCTGCATACCACCAGTGCTCCAGGTGTGAGGCGCTGCTGAAAAAAAATATCATCTAGCAATGAAAAAATGTCAATGAATGTAATGATTGTTTGTTAGAATTAGGTCTGACATTTCCAGCTTGGATTCACAACAAACCCAGGAAGGTAGGCTTTCTGCCCATGCAATGTCTGCTTGACATAACCAGGCAGGGCTATAAATCTAGGCATTTTCCATTATTGATTTTTCAAGGCTGGAACTCCCCACCAGAGCATTAGATGTGTGAATTCCGAGTCATATCGCTCCACAGTCTTCTATTGTGAATAAACAATACAAGTCTGTGTGCTTCATAGTTTCAAGGCATGTATTCAGGGCATGACATTTACGATATAATGAAAGGCTTGGAAATATTAATTAAGCAATGGCCATGTGTATATGGGAATTTGCTAGAGTAAGTAAAGTCTACATGTTTTAATAGCATTTTTGTTTTTTGATATGTACTATAAACATAGGTGTACACAGTCTATTGCATTAGGGTGTGCACCCCAAAGTTTACATACATACATATAGACACTATTGAAAAGTATTGTAAACAAACGTAAAAAAAATATGTTTTAAAACATGGACAATGTCAGTAGAGCAGTAGACTATATTAGTAGAGTAGTAGACGGTATCAGTAGTTTTTTATTTTTATTATTATTTTTTTAATTTTTTTAAAATTTCTTGTTTAGAATACTTTTTTTTTTACAATTTTATAATTTTTTTACAATGTTTTTAGGAGCCCTATTGGGGGACTTTGGTGAAATATCTACACAGACCCATGATGTCAGCTGCACTGGACAGTGAATGAATAGGGCGTGCTCTGTGCTGAGCGGCTTCCTAGTCATTCACAAACAGTTTACTATGCTTCAGTTATGAATGGACACAGGAGTATTCATTGTATCAATTTAGAAAACGAAGGGGCTGGTAAATTACTTATTTACCAGCTGCTTCCCTCACTCTCTATCCTGACACATCCCCCGCAGCAGCCGACGGGAGAGGAGAGGAGGGAAGCCAGCACACCCCCTGCTCACACCTATGACTATTAAAGAACATGCTATGTGCTTTAGGTTTCAGTGTTTTCTAGGTCTCATTAAACAATTCTACAGTAGAAAGCAATGCGTTCATTGTTGTTAACAGAGATAAGCTTAAAACGAAAAAGTCTGGTTTAATTTAAGCTGAAATATTTTTATCCTGAATGCCAGTTAATGCAGTATAAAATTCAAAAACACAAATATAATATATAGTAGCTTATCAATCCTTAAATGGGATGGCTGCATTCTCTTTTTTAGTCTTTTCTCTTTTATTTTCACCTGGTGATCCTGCCAGTAACACACTTCCTGTAATGTGTGTCTCCACTCTGGGTGGAGGAGCAACGGAGAGAGCCGGTCACAATCTCCTGACATAAAGGTTGGATGCAGGGAAATAGTGTGAACCCAGCATTAAATCTAAGAATTGTCCTCACACCACTGCATGAAACAGGATTTTTATTAGTTGAGATAGAATGCTGCCATTTTGTGTTGGTATATTTGGTAAACGATACAATATATCAAAGAGCTGAACAGTGGGTTGTTTAACTACTTCCATACAGGGCATTTTCACCCCCTTCCTGCCCAAGCCAATTTTCAGCTTTCAGCGCTGTCGCAATTTGAATAACAATTGCGCAGTCATACTACACTGTACCCAAATGAAATTTTTTATCATTTTTTCCCCACTAATAGAGCTTTCTTTTGGTGGTATTTGATCATCCCTGACTTTTTTATTTCTTGTGCTATAAACAAAACAAGAGTGACAAGTTTGAAAAAACACAATATTTTTTACTTTTTGCTATAATAAGTATCCAAATTTTTTTTTTAAACAAATTTTTTCCTCATTTTAGGCCGATACGTATTCTTCAACATATTTTTGGTAAAAAATATCGCAATAAGCCTATATTTATTGGTTTGCGCAAAAGTTATAGCGTCTACAAAATAAGGGGATAGATTTATAGCATTTTTATTATTTTTTTTTTTTTACTAGTAATGGCGGCGATCTGCGATTTTTATCATTACTGCGATATTGCGGCGGACACATCGGACAATTTTGACACATTTTTGGGACCATTCACATTTATACAGCGATCCGTGCTATAATAATGCATTGATTACTGTATAAATGTGACTGGCAATGAAGGGGTTAACCAAGAGAGGGCGCTGTAGGGGTTAATGTGTTGCTAGGGAGTGATTCTAACTGGGGGGGAGGGGATTCACAAGGGGAGGAGACCGATCGGTGTTCCTTTGTACAAGGAACACACCATCGGTCTCCTCTCATCTGACAGGACGTGGATCTGTGTGTTTACACACACAGATCCACGGTCCTGCTCGGTTACTGGGCAATCGCGGGTGCCCAGCGGACATCGCGGCCGCCGGGCACGCGCACCGGGACCTGAGTGCCCCCTGGGCTGCCTGGAAGAACAACAGCTGCACCGTCCCGCCGTCATATGACGGCAGGCGGGCAGCAAGTGGTTAAAGTTTTTGGGGATTTTTGGAAATAAAAATCTCTATATATTACACTTGTTTATGTAGTTTGTGCCTTAAAAATCCCACAGTTATACGTTCTTTGAATTTAAGAAACAAAACAAACAACAGCAGCCTCCAAAACACCCCAGGCGACCTCTGAGTGGCATTAACCGTTTCACACCTAAGCCTCTTTCTGACATTTGTTGCTTACAAGTTAAAATCAGTATTTTTGCTAGAAAATTACTTAGACCACCCCCCAAACATTATACATATATTTTTTAGCAGAGACCCTAGGGAATAAAATGGTGATTTTTGCAATATTTTATGTCACACTGTGTTTGACATCTTTCAAACGCATTTTTTGGGGAAAAAATACATTTTCATGAATTAAAAAAAAAAAAAACGAAACAGTAAAGTTAGCCCAATTTTTTGTATAATGTGAAAGATGATGTTGCGCAGAGTAAATAGATACCTAACATGTCATGCTTTGAAATTACGCACACTCAAGGAATGGCGACAAACTATGGTACATAAAAATCCATAGGCGATGCTTTAAAAACATTTAACGGTTACAAGGTTAGAGTTACAGTCTTTTACTAAAATTATTGCTCTCACTCTGACGATCGTGGCAATACCTCACATGTATGATTTGAACACCGTTTACATTTTCGGGCGCGACTTACGTATGCATTTTCTTTGTTGCGCAAGCACGCGGGGACGGGGGCGCTCTCTTATTTTTAACATTGTCCTTTAAAAAAAAATCTGATCACTTTTATTGCTAATAGATGGTGACAGGTACTCTTTATGGAGAGATCGGGGGTCTAAAAGTCCCCAAATCCCTCCTTTGCACTTAAAAGTATTCAGATCGCTAAAATTGGCAATTCTGAATACTGTCATTGTTTTTTAAATCGGCGCCATTGGCAGCCGAGTAAACCGGAAGTGACGTTGTGATGTCGCTTCAGGGATTTTACATCAGAGACCTGATCAGAGCTGAATCCAGCTTTGTTTGGGTCTCAGCCCAGCCAGCGGCCGTGCTGGCTGGTGGCTCTGGTCTCCTGGTGGGACGGGAGGCCCGGAAAGAGTGGCGGAAGGTGGCAGGAGGGGGACATCCCCCCCTGCTCCTTTAGGATAACAGCCGAGCGGCTTTTAGCCACATCGGTTGTCATCACTAAAGAGCCAACCGTCTGCTCTTAAAAACGGTACTGGGGTGTTGCCTCCCAGTATAAACCCTTCAAGCCATGAATGCAAATTTGCATATGGTCGGGGTGAAGGGGTTAAACTCTTCAACACCTCTGTGCCTGATAGAGATTGCTGGGGTGTTGGCCTAATGTAAAGCATACCTGCTAATGATGATCAAGAGTTGAAGTGGTATTAAACCCAAAAGCAAACATTTATTATATTGGGGTCAATTCACTAATGTTTACCGCATGCAATAACATGGTCACGTGACTAATTTGTATAAATGATTGCATGCGGTAAATAAAGTCCATTTCACAAAAAATTAATGATTATGTGGTATTTACCACAAAATGAAAAATGTGTCGGTAAATATCGTCAAAAACCATGAGATAAGCTCTTAAAGCACAAAAAGTGTAGCTGCTGACTTTTAATAAACAGACACTCACCTGTCCCATGGACCAGCGATGCAGGTGCAAGAAGCCCCGCTTCTCTCCATGGCACATGCATTGTAACTGTGGGCTCCCGGCTGTGGCTTCACAGCCAGGTGCTCATTGCGCATGCTCATTGCGAGCTGCGCTGCACGTTGTGAATGGCCGGGCATTTTCTGGGACCTGTGACTTGTCCCAGAAGATTGCAGGGAGGGAAGGGGGAGAGGTCAACTTCCTTCCAGCGCCGTGGCGCCAGGGGAGGAAATGGAAACTGGGTGCCTGTCAAAACTGGGTACCTGCTCCTCCCCCCAAAAAAATGACATGCCAGATGTGGCATGTCAGGGGGTCACCAGTACTTAAAGTGGAAGTTCTATTTTTGGGTGGAACTCCACTTTAATTCACAAACAGAACAGAGGGTAAAAATATATATTTATCAGCAGGGTTTTGCTGGCGGTATAACATGCAGTATTTGTCAGAAACAGCCTGGGGGTCCACCCCCCAATAGCTGGTTGCTAAGGAGCGGGCCGGGAAGCCAGCCGCCGAGTCCTTGACAACGGATGACTCATCAGCTGTAGGGCGAACCCCACAGCAAAATTAAAATAAAAAAAACAAAAAACAAAATCCATACCAGACCCTTATTTGAGCATGCAAAGGGGTCAGGAAAGGGGGAGGGGGGATGAGCAACCGACCCCCCCCTCCTGAACCATACCAGGCCACATGCCTGGCTGATGGGGACAAGGGCGTCTTCCCCACAACCATGGGGTGTGGTTGTGGGGGGTCTGCGGGTGGGGGCTTATCAGAATCTGGAAGCCCCCTTTAACAGATTCCGCCCCCCATGTGAATGAGTAGGGGTACATAGTACCCCTACTCATTCACCAAAAAAGTGTAAAAGTAAATAAAGATAGTCCAAACTTTTTTGACAATTCCTTTATTAAAAAATAAAAATACTGTCCCCCGATGTAGATCCATTGTCAATCACGCCGCCACCCTCGAAACTGAAAAAAAAAAAAAAAAAAAAGCTCCGCTTGCTACAAACCATGGTCTGGCTGTCCCACCGATGTTTCTTAACGTTTCCAGTCCACCCGGCAATGTCACCTGGTGGCATTGCCCCCCTTGCGATGTCACCGACCGGTGTATGTTAAGGGCATTTAGCCTGGTATGGTTCAGGAAGGGGGGAGGGGCACTCGCTCACCCCCCCCCTTTCCTGACTTGCCGGGCTACATGCTCGGATAAGGGTCTGGTATGGATTTTAGGGGGTGGGGTTACCCTTAAAATCCATACCAGACCCAAAGGTATGCATTAGGGGGGGACCCCACACAGTTTTTTTTTTTTTTTTCAGAAGTTTTAATTGCCAGCATGTCAAGCTCATTTTCAGGCAAATATTAAGCCCCATTCCCAACCTTTCCTAACCCATCCTGCACTATTATTCTACTTTGCCTTGTGAAGAAAAATACACTTACCTAAGTCTGCCATTCGGGTCCCTCCCCAGCGCTATTTCTAGGTGCAAGGGACCAGCACTGCCAATGCGGACCAGTCCTCAACAGTCCTATGGGAAGGACTGTGATTTGGCTGTGATGCAGAGGCATCAGGCGTTTTCCTCAAAATTTGCTCTTACTGTTCCGAATAAGTAGCAGTAGAAAATAATGGTAGACATTAGATATGTGCACGACAAAAAAATTTGTTTTGTTTCGTTTTGGATTAACGCGTTAAGTTAATAATAATTTTCTTTCATCATATTCGTCATGTTAGAATGATTTGTTTTCTGATTCAGTTTCATATTATTGGATCCATTTCATATATTCGGATTCGTTTTGTATATTCGTTGTTCCAAATCAATTTGTATTTCAGAAGCTGTTTGGGAAGATTGACTATATTTGTTTCAACATGTTAATTCATTATTTTTCTTATGTGCTCTGTTTGGGTTGGATGAAGGTGGATCCATCAGAATCTCCAAATCATAATATAACAAATGGGACAAAATAAATTATGGATTCATTCATTATGTTATCATTCAGAGATTCTGATGGATCCACCTACATCCAACCCAAACACAATAGGCGGGAATCATCATCTTATTTCTCGTTTATACTTTACTATATTTATTACAATATGTTTACATTTCATATGTAGTGCATTTTTTAATAATAAAAAATGTTAATTCAAAAAATGAAATGGATCCAAATCAATTTGGATCATTCATTATGCCATTACATTATTCAGATGCTTTAAACATTAACAAAAGGTCTGAATGAAAACAAATGCTTTAGTTGTTTCGTTATAATTTATTTTGGATTCTTTGAAATTCATTACTATTGTGATTCTGAGAATCAGATACATCCGACTCTCTGAATAACAAAAGATTCATCTTAACTTTGATTTGTAACAAAATGAATCACATGTCTAGTGGACGTTCTTCCAGAATCAACTTTAATAACTAGGCAGGCACTTATCCAAATCAAACGTAAGATTTGTTTGTGGTTGATCAATGTGAACTGCTGAGATGGTTTCTCCACTGTTAAAGCAGTGCTCAGGCTTGCCCAAGACCAGTATGCTGAGAACTTTCAAAGATGTTTCTTTTCTCATCACTGGGTACAAATAGCAGGTGTCTGGGGTATCCCCAGACCGTCCTTTCTCTACAGGAACCTGTCCCTACACTCAACCAGTCTTTCCTTTACAAACTGGTTTTGTCTCCACCTTCTGTCTCTACATTGCAGGGCTTACTAAAATGACAGAGCTGGGGCTATATAAGATCCCTCTTTCTCAAAGATGACCACCCAAATCTAAAGAGAACTCTGTGTCCAATTAGACACAGGCTCCTTCAAGATGGCACCCAGAGTTCATAGCAGGGGACACACTGCCCCTTAAAAACAGAAGAAATGTAGTAGTTGAACATTTTTCCAATTAGGGAAAAGGGGTTGGTGGGGACATCTAGTTGTAGAAAGTAAAAACTACACCAGAAATCTCACTAGAGGGAAAATGTGAGAATAACACCCTGTTACAGTCCATTCAAGCTGATATTATCACTGAAGACTCCTCTTTAGGATCCTGAGAGAACCCTACTGCCTGGCAGCCAAAAGGAAGTGTTCATGTCATGCAGGTAATGACATGGACACCCAAAGAAGAACTGGTGTAATTAGAAGGGAGTAGACTTGGAATTGGAGTGTCACATGACCTCAGTTTTAGATGATTAAAAAAACATCTAATTTTTTTATTGTTATGCCACTGATCAGTTAGAATGGGATGGGAGGGGGATTAAAGTGGTATTAAGCCCAAAGCCTAAAATGTAATATATTGCAGCTTACCAATTCTTAGATGTGGTAGCTGCATCAGTTTTCTTTTTTAGGCTTTTCCCCTCTGTTTTCACCTGGTGATCTGGCCAGTAACGCACCTCATGTATTAGAGTGCCCCCACTCTGAATGAAAGAGCTCAGGGCTACCTTTGGATGGCAGCATTGGGGGGGGGGGGGGTTGGAGTGTTAGATGTATTAGCAGGTTTAAATACACTAACTGTTAGAAAATCTGTATATAGCCCTACAGAACAGACAGTGCACAGTCCACACGAGCTTAACTGCAAAAAGGAAACAGGAACTTTATTACACAGGGAAAAGACATAGAGTTTACCATAGAGCAGCTAAAAACCTATAAACACTGCCATCTACTGGCTGAAGTAGTAGTTGCACAAAATACATAAAAAATGTATTCCAATGCCCCCACTCAAACTACTCCTTATATTAGTCCCATTTTGAATCTCAGTTCTATAAATCTTTTCTTGTAAGCGGTTTTATCAAATGCTCTGATTCAATTTTGTTTCACGTGAGTTGGAAGTCTTAGCATCTCATCCCATGAATCTGGCTCTGATTTTAATGCTATGTGAGCATTTACCTCGCATGCCTTTATTTCTTCTGGTTGATTTTCTGATTGAAGCTGATTGAAGCTGCTTCTTTGACAGTATTTGGATTGTCTGCGTTAATTTCTATTTCTGTGTCACTTTGTTGCTTATCTTCATGTGACACTGATGTGGAATTTCCCTCAGTTTGAAGCGTTTAGTTATTTTATGAAATTTTGAACACACTCACTGGGGTTTCGACAATTACACTTCTATTGATGATTACCTTGTTTGTGTCCTGGTGTAGAATTCTGTATCCCTATTGAGATTCTCTGTACCCCACAAGTACACCTTCCTTTGCGCAAGCATCCCATTTTTTTGTTTTTCCACAGTTCATATGGAGTTTTCTCAGTTGATTTTCCTTGTAGTCGATTTTGGAGATATCATGTGGACATAATTGCCTCCCCCCAGTATGTGGTTGGCATATCTGCATCAAACAATATTGTTCTTCCATTCTCAAATAGAGTATGGTTCATTCTTTCTGCAACCCTGTTTTGATCTGGGTTGTATGGTACAGAAATTTGAAATATTATGCCATGCTTTCTGAGAATCGCCTGTGTGTTATCACCTGTATATTCAGTTCCGTTGTCGTTACACAATACGCTCTGCATTTTGCAAAATTTTTTGCTTACTTGAGCCAAATACTGTTCAAGTTTCTCTGGTACTTTACTTTTGTTGTGTAACAGATATAGAGGGTTATTTACGAAAGGAAAATCCACTTTGCACTACAAGTGCAAAGTGCACTTGAAATTGCACTGAAAGTGCACTAGATCTGAAATAAGGGGAAGCTCTGCTGATTTTATTATCCAATCATGTGCAAGCTAAAATGCTGTTTTTTATTTTCCTTGCATGTCCCCCTCGGATCTACAGCGACTGCACTTCCAAGTGCACTTTGCACTTGTAGTGCAAAGTGGATTTGCCTTTAGTAAATAACCCCCATATAGTAGTATACCTGGAGTAATCATCTATAAAAGTGAGAAAATACCTCTTCTTTTCTGGAGTAAATTTTTCCATTGGACTGCAAAGATCTGAATGAATAAAGTCCAGAGGTTTCTTAGCTCTGCTGTTACTCTGCTTTGGAAAGGCTTTCTTGTAATTTTTCCTTTTATACAGCTGGTGCATTTCATTGTTTGATCACATGGATTCATTTTTATCCCACTTGCATAGTCATTCTCAGTTAATTTTTATATTTTGTTAGGACTTTTGTGACTAGGCCGTCTGTGCCACGTGTGAATGCAGTTTGAATGTTTTTTCTCCTTGGCAGTATTAACCGCCTCCCTGCAGTTCAGCTGATACAGTTCATGTGTAATTTTAGCCTTTGCAAGTAAGATATCCCATTGTGATGGCACACCTGTCATCTTGGAAGGTTACTACATTGCCTTGTTTTTTTACCTTCACTGACAAAAGTTTTGTTTCAAGAGCAGGGGCATAAAGGAAATTTTTCATAGGTGTCTTTCTGGTGACACTCCGGGATATAGGACAGTAAAGAAAAACATCTCCTATTCCTTCTGATTCCATTATTTGCCCATTAGCTGTGGCGATTTGTCTTGTTTTTCTCTGGTTAAGGTGAATAAAGAAATCTGTGTCATTTGTTATGTGACTCAAAGCTCCTGAATTAACACAGCATCACTGCAAAGATGAGTTGCAACTTTTGGGTCGAAAAACATATTCATTATCTGAAGCAAAATCAGTTTCTTCCTTCACACTTTTGGCCTTTGTTAGTTTAGTTTGTTTTTGCATTCTAGCTTTCCAGATTCTGAAAACTGCTTTTAAATGATGTTGCTTCTTGCACATAAAATTGTTATGTGTTTCTTGTTGCATGTTACTGTTTTCAGTCATATTTGTCATCTTTAAAGCAGACTCTGCAAAAGAAGCATTGCCACTATTATTGCTTTCTGTTTTACACTTATATTCATCCTCAAGCTTGCCCTTAACATATTCCAATGTCAGGTCATCATCTGGACATGAGTCAAGTGTTGTGGCAACCATTTCATAGCTTTCTGGTAAGCCACTGAGTTATAGTGGTGCAACATAAAAATCTTTTATTTCTTCTCTAATACCTCTCAGGCATTCAACCATTTCCAAGGTGTGTCTTATGTAATCCTGCATATCCTGGCCTTTCATCAGCTTGGTTTGGTGTTGCTTTCTAATAAAAATACACTTTATTGCTGAGATTAACTCTTTCATGCACCTTTTGTAATCCTTCCTACATTTCTTTAGCAGCTTCACACTTACATATACAGATGATATTCGAAAAATTAGAATATCGTACAAAAGTTCATTTATTTCACTAATGCAACTTAAAAGGTGAAACTAATATATGAGATAGACCCATTGCATGCAAAGCAAGATAGTTCAAGCCGTGATTTGTCATAATTGTGATGATTATGGCTTGCAGCTCATGAAAACCTCAAATCCACAATCTCAGAAAATTAGAATATTACATGCAATCAATAAAACAAGGATTGTACATAGAACAATATTGGACCTCTGAAAATTATAAGCATGCATATGTACTAAGTACTTGGTTTGGGCCCCTTTTGCAGCAATTACTGCCTCAATGCGGCGTGGCATGGAAGCTATCAGCCTGTGGCACTGCTGAGGTGTTATGGAAGACCAGAATGCTTCATTAGCGGCCTTCAGCTCTTCTGCATTGTTTGGTCTCATGTCTCTCATCTTTCTCTTGGCAATGCCCCATAGATTCTCTATGGGGTTCAGGTCAGGTGAGTTTGCTGGCCAATCAAGCACAGTAATCCCATGGTCATTGAACCAGGTTTTGGTGCTTTTGGCAGTGTGGGCAGGTGCCATGTCCTGCTGTAAAATAAAGTCAGCATCCCCATAGAGCTTGCCTGTGGAAGGAAGCATGAAGTGCTCCAAAATCTCCTGGTAGATGGCTGCGTTGACCCTGGACTTAATGAAGCTCAGTGGACCAACACCAGCAGATGACATGGCTCCCCAAATCAACACAGACTGTGGAAACTTCACACTGGACTTCAAGCATCTTGCAGTGTGTGCCTCTCCATTTTTCCTCAATACTCTGGGTCCTTGGTTTCCAAATGAGATGCAAAATTTGCTCTCATCAGAAAAGAGGACTTTGAAACACTGAGCAACAGACCAGGTCTGTTTTTCTTTAGCCCAGGTAAGACGCTTCTGATGTTGTTTGTTGTTCCGGAGTGGCTTGACAAGAGGAATACGACATTTGAAGCCCATGTCCAGGATCCGTCTGTGTGTGGTGGCTCTTGATGCACTAGATTCAGCCTCAGTCCACTCCTTGTGAAAGTCACCAACACTTTTGAATGACCTTTTCCTGACAATCCTCTCCAGGCTGCGGTCATACCTGCTGCTTGTGCACCTTTTTCTTCCACACTTTTCGCTTCCACATAACTTTCTATTAATGTGCTTTGATGCAGCACTTTGGGAACATCCAACTACTTTTGCAATTACCTTTTGAGGCTTTCTTTCCTTATGGAGGGTGTCAATGATGGTTTTCTGCACAACTGTCAGGTAAGCAGTCTTTCCCATGATTGTGATTCCTACTGAACCAGACTGAGAGACCATTTAAAGGCTCAGGAACCCTTTGCAGGTGTTATGGCTTTAGCTGATTAGAATGGGACACTTTGAGCCTAGAATATTACACCTTTTCACAATATTCTAATTTTCTGAGATTGTGGATTTGGGGTTTTCATGAGCTGTAAGCCATAATCATCACAATTATGACAAATCATGGCTTGAACTATCTTGCTTTGCATGTAATATGTCTATCTCATATATTAGTTTCACCTTTTAAGTTGCATTAGTGAAATAAATGAACTTTTGCACAATATTCTAATTTTTCGAGTATCACCTGTATGTATAATTTGATAAACCTCAATGCTACGAGAAATTGTGCTCTGAGCTTTTTGGCCTTTTTCTATCCACTCATCTGAAAGGTGTTCTGGCTTGACTTCATTTATACATTTCCACATACCCTCTCTTATTAGCAGCATTTTCATCTTGAATTTTCAATACTGGTAGTTCTGGTTTGTCAGGTTTTCAAATGAAAGCTTTGTTGCAACTGTGTTACTGGCCATTTTGTTTTATTCCTTTGCAGTCTTTTTTCTGTTTCTGTATCTGCAATTATCTGTTGTAGCAGGCTAAGATTGGGTGTCTGGGTTCTCAGCTTTCCTCTTGGTGGGTGTCTGGGCTATGTCTATGCCCATAACCTGTTGGAAATTCTGTATATTGCCCTACAGAACAGTGCACGGTCCACATGGGCTTTGCTGCTTAACTGCAAACAGGAAACAGGAACTTTATTACACAGAAAAAAGACATAGAGTTTACCATAGAGCAGCTACAAAATTATAAACACAGCCATTTACTGGTTGATGTAGTTGTACAAAATACATGAACAACGTATTCCAAAACTAACAAATTTAAATCAAACTCGAGATAATACTTTATAAGCAGTTACAGCAAAATGTTTTTGTCATTTTTGGATAAAGGTTTTACATACATAAATAAAAGATGATAATTGTATGCACCTCTGCTAGTGTTACATGGTTTGTCTCATCTCTGTAACTGATGGTCAGCTTGTTCTTTTGAAAAACAACAAGCTTACTGGCTGGATCACCAGATGAAAATAGAAGTAATGCCGCGTACACACGAGCGGACTTTACGGCGGACTTTGCCCGGCGGACTGGATTTCGTCGGACAATTCGATGTGTGTGGGCTCCAGCGGACTTTGTTTTCTAAAAAGTTGGACGGAATTAGATTTGAAACTTGTTTAAAATTTATCCGTTGAAATCGAGTCCGGTCGAAAAGTCCGCCGTCTGTATGCTAGTTCGACGGACCAAAAGCCACGCTAGGGCAGCTATTGGCTACTGGCTATGAACTTCCTTGTTTTAGTCCGGTCGTACGTCATCACGTACGAATTCGACGGACTTTGGTGGATTGTGTGTAGGCAAGTCCGTTCATTCACAAAGTCCGTCGGAAAGTACGTCGAAAAGTCCGCCGGGCAAAGTCCGCCGTAAAGTCCGCTCGTGTGTACGCGGCATAAGAAAGCCTAAAAAAAAAGAAAATGAACGCAGCCACCACATATAAGAATTGGTAAGCTGCAATATAATAAATGCTTGCTTTTGGGTTTATACCATTTACCCACTTCATCCCCGGAAGGTTTTAACCCCTTAATGACCAGGCCATTTTTTGCGAAACTGCATTGCTTTACTTTAACTGACAATTTTGCGGTCATGCGATGCTATACCCAAATAACATTGATGTCCTTTTTTTCCAAAAATAGAGCTTTCTTTTGGTGGTATTTGATCACCTCTGCGGTTTTTATTTTTTGCGCGATAAACAAAAAAAAAGAGCAACAATTTTGAAAAAAAAAAATAGATTTACTTTCTGCTATAAAACATATCCAATAAAAAAAAAAATGTAAAAAAAAAAAAAAAAAATCGAATTTCTTCATCAATTTAGGCCAATATGTATTCTGCTACATATTTTTGGTTAAAAAAATTATCAATAAGCATATATTGATTGGTTTGCCCAAAAGTTATGGCGTCTGCAAAGTATGGGATATTTTTATAGCATTTTTAATTTTTATTTATTTTTACTAGTAATGGCAGCGATCAGTGATTTTTATCGGGACTGCGACATTGCGGCAGACAAGTCAGACACCTAACTGACACTTTTGACACTTTTTGGGGGACCAGTGACACTAATGCAGTGATCAGTGCAAAAAATATGCACTGTAATGCCCTGTACACATAATCGGACTTTCCGATGGAAAATGTGCGATCGGAGCTTGTTGTCGGAAATTCCAACCGTGTGTAGGCTCCATCGGACTTTTTCCATTGGAATTTCCAACACACAAAGTTTGAGAGCTGGATCTAAAATTTTCCGACAACAAAATCTGTTTGCGTAAATTCCGATCGTGTGTAGACAATTCAGACGCACAAAGTGCCACGCATGCTCAGAATCAAGCAGAAGAGCCGCACTGGCTATTGAACTTCATTTTTCTCGGCTCATTGTAGGTGTTGTACGGCACCACGTTCTTGACGTTCGGAATTTCCGACCAACTTTGTGTGACCGTGTGTATGCAAGACAAGTTCGAGCCAACATCCATTGGAAAAAATCTGATGGATTTTGTTGTCGGAATGTGCGATTGTGTGTACAGGGCATTACTGTACTAATGAGACTGGCTGGGAAGGGGTTAACATCAGGGGCGATCAAAGGGTTAAGTGTGTCCCTAGGAGTTGCTTGCTAACTGTGTGGGGGGATGGACTGACTGGGGGAACAAAGAGAAGGGGAACAGAAGATCTCTGTGTTCTCCCCTCACAGGATGGCGATCTGCCTTGTTTACATAGGCAGATCGCCATTCTGCCTCTCTGGGGAACAATCACGGGTGGTCGGCGGACATTGGGTTAGCCGGACCCGCTGATTGGCTCCCCCTCTGTCCAATGAACATACAGGTACGTGATTTCGCGCAATAGAGCTGCCCTGCTGCAGTATATATGCTGTATACTCTCCTTAAGTGGTTAATATCAGCTGGGACGTGGTCTTTAAATGGTTAAAACAATTCTAAATTGTAATACTACTGCTACTATTAATATTTTTGATGATAATAATAATAACTGAAGTTTTATTGCAAATTAAAAACTGTTCTTTAGCCTGTGCCCACACACGGTTCACTACAAATGGTAAAATGTAAAAAGTTGATGAAACAACTTTTATACTATTACTGAATATCAGTAGAACCATAGTGGGTGACACAGCTTTGATACTCCACAGCTGTAGGATACAACTTCCATACTGCTAAGAATTAGTACAACCAGAATGCAGGACACAGCTTTACTAGTTATTAACTATAATAAACTTTAGCCACTACAACATAATCAGGTTTCCTCTTTGCCTCCTGCTAGTATTGACTTTGGACATACAACAATGGAGAATCTGCAGAGTGCTGTTTCTATTATATTTAACAAGTAACACAGACATGATGGTGGCACTTGGGTTCCATTTACATTTGTTTGCTTTTCTGCACTAAGATACATGAAAAATGTATTTCAAGTAGCATTAGTAGTAGTAGTAGTATCAGTAGTAGTATTTCATGTGGCCAGAATAGATCACATCTATGTGCTGAAGTTTACCTATTTAAAAAATGGGACATGTAGTCCTTTTTTTTGTGGTTACATGCATTATACTGACTCACTAATATGATAATTGTACAAACCACACATATCATGCATTTTCAAAACATTTGCATCATGAGCGACCTCTATTTTGAACACAATTTTGTATTTAAAAAACACTGTGGGGTTGATTTACTAAAACCGGAGAGTGCACAATCTGGTGCATCTCTGCATACAAACCAATCAGCTTCCAGTTTTTTTTTCTTTTACTAATGCTTAATTGGTGGTTATTTGCACTTTCCAGTTTTAGTAAATCTCCTCAAAGGGGGAGATTTACTAAAACTGAAGCACTCAGAATCTGGTGCAGCTGTTCATGGTCTGAACATAGCACATATTCTATAGTTTTTACTTGCCTCCTCCCAAAGCACCAAGTGTGATTTCTGTATGCTGCTTTGTTCCTCTGTTATCAGCATGAATCACTTCTGACAAGTTTTCCTGACACCAAGAAAAAATGGTGACAGGGGAGGGATCTCCAGCAGATTGACAGCCTCAGTTCTGTTCATGTGTGCTATGTGAAGGAGGGCGTGTCCCTTCCCTCCAATCAGCTCTCAGAGTTCTTGTACAGTGTGTAACTGCAGCTACCCGTCCCCTGCTTTGTGAGTCTATGGGAAATCCTTTTCATCTCTGAGTTTTACAAGGATGTGCAGAACAAATGCCTTCAAATAAACAGATACAACATCTGTAGGAGGATTTCTTTCATCTCTGTGTATCACCTGTGGCTAGCCCAAGTACCTAGTCACTGGGTATAGGTAAGGGTTAACAACCACTTTAACACCTTCCCACCCAGCCTATAGCAGATTGACGGCCAGGCTAGAGTTTTCTCCTTCGGAGTGGACGTCCTATGAGGTCCTCTCAGAAGGGGTGCCGCACAGTCTTGCGATCTGTCACCGGCGGTATCCACCGGACACAGCTGATGACTAAAGGCTATACTGGTCCGCTGCCAGTGTCATGTCATCTCTGTGACCAATCACAACAGATCACATAACAATTGTAAACAATGGATGGCTTCCTTTCATGCCATCCACTTTATACAATTTTGTTGCTACCTGTGATTGGTCACATGGTACAGACATGGCCAATCACAGCCCATCTTTACCATGTGATTATCTTTGGCCAATCACAGCTAATCACAACAAAAGACACTGATTGAATCAGTTTCACTCAGTAAAAATGGTTGCTCATACCAATGAAATTCATTGGTACTGTATTAGCAATCATAATGTGTAAAAAAAGAAAAAAAAATCCTGATCACTTCCCCAGAGTAGTACAGTGTTACTATGGTGTGTTAAAAAAAATCGTCAAAAAATAAAAATAAAGAAAAAATGTAATTAAAAAAGAAAACATTTAATTTAGTTTTTTTTTGTTTTTTTACATACTGTCAATAGTCAGTGTCCCTGATCACCGACAAAAAGTGATTTCCAAAAATTGTGACAAACAATGAGAACTTTAAAAAAAACTCACCATGTCTCTTACTAAATACCTTGGACTGTATACTTTCCAAAAAGGGGTCATTTGGGTGAAATTTGTACTGTCCTGGCATTTTTGGGCCTCAAGAAATGAGAAAAAGGTGACAGTACATCAGGATTGATTGATATTCAGATATATATACCATAGTTTTTGGACTCTATAGCTTTTCTACAGACTAAATAATAAGCACTGATTTGGGTTATATTCACCAAGGAAATGTAGCAGAATAAGGTTTGACCTATATTTATGAAGAACAATTATTATTTGCAAAAATGTATAACAGAAAGAAGAAAAGCATGATTTTTTTTCAGTCTTTTTTAGTTTGTTTAGCAAAAAATAAAAAACCTAGTGGTGATTAAATGTCACCAAAATAAAGTTCTATTTGTGTGAAAATTATACAAATTTCATATGGCTACAGTGTAGCAGGACTGCGCAATTGTTATTCAAAGTGCGACAGTGGTGAAAGCTGAAAATTGGCCTGAGCAGGAAGGGGGTACAAGTGCCCACTATTGAAGTGGTTAAGCTTTGACAATAAAACCTGGAAGCTGATTGGTTTCTATGCAGACCAGATTTTGCCAGCTCCAGTTTTAGTAAATTTCCCCCAAATAGTACCTTTCAACCATGTGCTTTAAACTGCACAAAACCAGACATAAATACATGTTCTAACACACTTGTATTAGGTGGCAAAAAGCTTAAAAGCATTTCACTATTGCACATAACAATTTAACGGTACAGCCCAACCTATACTCATAACAAGAAATTGCTCATTCATTGCATGATGACAGCAACCTGATCTCAGCCTTGGAAATGTATTTGTGGGATACAAGCAGCAGCAGTATTAAGTCATTGTTCTTTTTTTGTGTTTTTCCACAGCTGGTGGTCAAAACATTTCTATCCTTAACGTGATTCTTCCGCGTTCAGGAGAGGGAGGTCGAAGCTCTCCTAACCGCAGCAGCTCCTAAGTTTGCTTAAAGCCTATGTGTACATTGACTCAAATTTAGGAGCTGCTAGTGTACATGAAGCCTTCTTCTTTTAGAAACCCTATAATATACCCCATTTTGGATACTACTAGAGTTGGGCTGAACTCCCCCGGGTTTGGTTCGCACCAGAACTCTCGAACATCGTAAAAGTTCGGACCCGAACCACGAACACCATTAACCACTTCAGCCCCGGAAGGATTTACCCCCTTCCTGACCAGAGCACTTTTTACAATTTGGCACTGCATCGATTTAACTGCTAATTGCGCAGTCATGCAATACTGTACCCAAACAAAATTTGCGTCCTTTTTTTCCCACAAATAGAGCTTTCTTTTGATGGTATTTGATCACCTCTGCGGTTTTTATTTTTGGAAATAAATGGAAAAAGACCGAAACTTTTGAAAAAAAATGATATTTTCTACTTTTTGTTATAAAAAAAATCCAATAAACTCAATTTTAGTCATACATTTAGGCCAAAATGTATTTGGCCACATGTCTTTGGTAAAAAAAAATGTCAATAAGCGTATATTTATTGGTGTGCGCAAAAGTTATAGCGTCTAAAAACTAGGGTACATTTTCTGGAATTTACACAGCTTTTAGTTTATGACTACCTATGTAATTTCTTGAGGTGCTAAAATGGCAGGACAGTACAAAACCCCCCCAATGACCCCATTTTGGAAAGTAGACACCCCAAGGAAATCGCTGTGAGGCGGGTTGAGCCCATTAAATATTTTTTTTTTTTTGTCCCAAGTGATTGAATAATGATAAATTAAAAAAAAAAAAAGTTGTTACTAAACGATATATTGCTCACACAGGCCATGGTTATATGTGAAATTGTGCCCCAAAATACATTTAGCTGCTTCTCCTGAGTACGGAGATACCACATGTGTGGGACTTTTTAGTGCCCCCAAAAACCAAGCACCGCCTTCAGGATTTCTAAGGGCGTAAATTTTTGATTTCACTGCTCACTACCTATCACAGTTTTGAAGGCCATAAAATGCCCAGATGGCACACCCCCCCCCCAAATGACCCCATTTTGGAAAGTAGACACCCCAAGCTATTTGCTGAGAGGCATGGTGAGTATTTTGTAGCTCTCATTTGTTTTTGAAAATGAAGAAAGACAAGAAAAATGTTTTTTTTTCTTTTTTCAATTTTCAAAACTTTTTGACAAAAAGTGAGGTCTGGAAAATACTCACTATACCTCTCAGCAAATAGCTTGGGGTGTCTACTTTCCAAAATGGGGTCATTTGGGGGGGGGGGGGCTTGTGCCACCTGGGCATTCCATGGCCTCCGAAACTGTGATAGGCAGTGAAGAGTGAAATCAAAAATTTACACCCTTAGAAAGCCTGAAGGCGGTGCTTGGTTTTCGGGGTCCCGTACGCGGCTAGGCTCCCAAAAAGGCTCACACATGTGGTATCCCCGTATTCAGGAGAAGCAACAGAATGTATTTTGGGGTGTAATTTCACATATTCCCACGGCATATTTGAGCAATATATCATTTAGTGACAACTTTGTGCAAAAAAAAAAAAAATTGTCTTTTTTCCGCAACTTGTGTCACAATATAAACTATTCCATGGACTTAACGTGCCTCTCAGCAAATAACTTGGGGTGTCTACTTTCCAAAATGAGGTCATTTGGGGGGGGGGGGGTTGAACTGTCCTGGCATTTTATGCTTATGTCACACATCACCTACTCTTCCAACCACTTGAAGACTCTGACACTTTTTGTTTACATGAAAAAAAAAAAAATTTTGCAAGAAAATTACTTTGAACCCCCAAACATTATATATTTTTTTAAAGCAAATGCCCTACAGATTAAAATGGTGGGTGTTTCATTTTTTTTCACACAGTATTTGCGCAGTGATTTTTCAAACACTTTTTTGGGGAAAAAACACACTTTTTAAAATTTTAATGCACTAAAACACACTATATTGCCCAAATGTTTGATGAAATAAAAAGATGATCTTAGGCCGAGTACATGGATACCCACACGACATGCTTTAAAATTGCGCACAAACGTGCAGTGGCGACAAACTGTATACATTTTTAAAAGCCTTTAAAAGCCTTTACAGATTACCACTTTCGATTTACAGAGGATGTCTACTGCTAAAATTACTGCCCTCGATCCGACCTTCATGGCAATATCTCACATGCATGGTGCAATTGCTGTTTACATTTGAGGCCAGACCTACGCTTGCATTCGCTTTTGCACGAGAGCAGGGGGGGACAGGGGTGCTTTTTTTTTTCTTTATTATTTTTTTGCTTTTTTATCTTATTTTTAAACTGTTCCTTTCATATTTTTTTTAAATCATTTTTATTGTTATCTCAGGGAATGTAAATATCCAGTATGATAGCAATAGGTAGTGACAGGTACTCTTTTTGGAAAAAAATGGGGTCTATTACACCCTAGATCTCTCCTCTGCCCTCAAAGCATCTGACCACACCAAGATCGGTGTGATAAAATGCTTTCCCAATGGCGCTGTTTACATCCGGCGTAATCTTAGTGATAAAATGCTCGTAGCTTCTGGTTTCTTAAGCCATAGAGATATTTGGAGCCATTCTGGTCTCTGATCAGCTCTATGGTCAGCTGGCCGAATCACCGGCTGCATTCTCAGGTTCCCTGTTGGGACAGGAGAGCCAGAGAAAAACATGGAAGATGGTGGGGGGGGGCATTCCTTCCCACTGCTTGTAAAAGCAGTCTAGAGGCTAATTAGCTGCTATTATTGCTTTTACATGAAAGCCGACCACTGGCTGAAAAGAATGATACCAAGATGATACCTAAACCTGCAGGCATCATTCTGGTATAACCATTCAAAGTCCAGCAACATACCAGTACGTTGCTGGTTCTTGTTGGGCATATATTGTAAACTTTTTTTTTCATGCAGCCTGTGGGCTGAACGAAAAAAAGGGATTGATCGGTGGGTATGCCCACCATTAGAATATCTCCCTTCATCCACCAACTTCTAATGATGGGCATACATGCACCGTTTATATATGCCGAAGCATGGGGGCATCCGCCCCAAAAGGTAGGAGCAAATCGCTCCTCCACCCCTGCTGCCCCCATGCTTCGGCATATATGCTCTTTTTTTTAACTGTGGTGGTGAAATCACCTCCTACAGCGCTGGAGTCACGGCTTTATGTATCGTGGGAGCAAATGCTGTTGCTGTCAAGATAAATAAATCCGCGCTGCAACTGAATGGCGTACCTGCTAAGCAAATGATGGTTAACAATAAAACAAAGTAACATTAAAGTATAACAGTAAGACTTACCATACCTGCAAAGCAAATACAAAAAAAAACATAGTAAAAAATAAAACATTATTTAATGCAACCTGTGCCTAAAATATATATATGCCGAAGCATGGGGGCATCCACCCGCAAAAGGTAGGAGCAAATTGCTCCTCCGCCCCTGCTGCCCCCATGCTTCAGCATATATGCTCTTTTTTTAACTGTGGTGATGAAATCACCTCCGACAGCGCTGGAGTCACGGCTTTATGTATCGTGGGAGCAAACGCTGTTGCTGTCAAGATAAATAAATCCGCTCTGCAGCTGAATGGCATACGTGAAAACAAAAAAATGGTTAACAATAAAACACAGTAAACAGTAAAGTATAAAAAATTGCATACCTATAAAGCAAACATGATAAAACATAATAACAATAAAAAATTGCAGAATAGAATACAGTAAAAAAGAGCAGAACAATAGAGAGAGAATAGAGAGAGAACAATAAAACGGCAACTATTTTTGTTTTTTTTATTTTATACATTTTTTTGTGTTTTTTTTTTTTTTACACTTTTTTCTGTAACTGTAACTTTTGTAACTGTAACCGGTTCCAGGTTCGGGTCTCTCAAAATGCGATGGCATCTTGGGAGACCCTGTGAAAGTGTGCCTAGTCTGTGCAGTACTGTACCCTAGGCTTATACTCAACTAGTGTATGGTAGCGTTCAAAACATTCACCAATGCAAAGAACAGGATTGTCAGGACAGGAGGGACAATAATAGCGGGTGTCACGCCTATATCCGCGCTTGCTGCAGACACAACATCTTTTTTGGGGGGCTCGTTGGGTAGGGGTACTCGGGAGGACATAAAGAAAATGCCTCTCAGCCAGCCGGCTTACTGCATTTGGTTGAGAAAGGTGAGGTGGAGCACCATCTGGAAAACAGAAGGGCTCTGACGATCTCTTCCTGGAATTTAAGGAAGGATCCAGTCCGTCCTGAAGCTCTGCATAGCACATGAGCGTTCAGCAAAGCCAATTGAAATAAATAAACAGACACTTTCTTGTTCTAGCGTCTGGCCTTACGAGCAATTAGGTACGGCGCCAACAACTGGTCGTTTGGGTCCATCCCTCCCATATTTTGGTTATATTCGTGGACACAGAGGGGTTTCTCCACAACACCAGTTGCCGTAGTAATTTGGACCGTCGTGTCTGCATGAAGGGAGGTAAGAACGAAAACATTCTTATTATCCCTCCACTTCATAGCGAGCAAGTTATTACACTTGAAGCAGGCTCTTTCCCCCAGCCTAAGACGGGAATCTACAAGCCGCTGGGGAAAGTACCGGCGATTAGGTCGCACAGTGCCACATGCTCCAATCTGCTGATCAAACAAGTGACTAAAAAGTGGCACGCTCATGTAATAATTGTCCATATATAAGTGGTACCCCTTTCCGAATAAGGGTGACACCATGTCCCACATATTCTTGCCATCGCTTCCTATGTAGTCAGGGCAGTTTGTCGGCTCTACGTGGCTATCTTTTCTCTCGTAAACCATAAAACTACATGTATAGCCTGTGGCCCTGTCACAGAGCTTATACATCTTGACCCCGTATCTGGCACGCTTGCTGTGAAGGTACTGTTTGAATTACAAGCGGCCAGAAAACTTAATCAGGGACTCATCAACGCAGACAACTTGATGGGGAGTAAACAAGTCTGCAAAACGTTGGTTGAAGTGGTTTACAAGGGGCCGAATTTTGTAGAGCCGATCGTAACCAGGGTCTCCACGAGGACGACAGAGTTCATTGTCATTGAAGTGCATGAACCGCAAGATCTGCTCGTATTGTGCCCTGGTCATGGAGGCAGAGAACAAGGGCATATGGTAAATTGGGTCAGTGGACCAATATGACTGCAACTCACTCTTTTTAGTTATGCCCATGTTGAGGGAAAGGCCCAGAAAGAGCTTAAATTTGGAAACTGTAATTGGTCTCCAATCTCTGGCAAGGGAGGACTGGGGAATAGTGGTGATGTGTTGACCAGCGTACAAATTGCTTTGGTCCACAATAGATCTATAGAGATCTTCGGTGAAAAACAGCGAATAAAAATCAAGTGACGTAAAATCAACTGTTTCCACCTGAATGCCGGGTTGGCCAGTGAATGGGGGAAGTACGGGTGCTGCAGAAGTGGTGGGTTCCCAATTAGGATTGGTCAATGCAGGCACTATGGGCACGACGGGCCTGTGTTTGTCTTCTTGGTGGCAGCGGGACACTACTTGTGCTTGCCACCTCACCAGCTTGAACTGCACTTATGGGACTCGCCACGTCATCACGTGATACTGCAGTGCTGGATTGACTACAACCAGGGTGTACTAGGCTGCTGGTGCTTGCCAGTTCACCAGAAGGAATAGCGGCGCTAGTACTGCTCTGCTCCATATGAGGGACCTGCGGTTCTTGCACATCGACAGAAGAAGTTCGGGGTCTGGTACGCCTAACCTTGGCAGGGACCACAACTCCGTCGTCAGAGCTATCTGTCATGGAGCCGCTGTCCTCTACAGGATCGTATTCTGAGCCTGAATCTTACAGATGAGTGACTTCCTCTTCACTATCTGTCAAGCTCAGAAATGTGTAGGCCTCTTCACTAGTGTACCTTCGATTTGCCATTTTGGGCTCTAAATTTAGTGGTACACTAGTGAGTAGGGATGAGCCGAACACCCCCCTGTTCGGTTCGCACCAGAACATGCGAACAGGAAAAAAATTCGTTCGAACACGCGAACGCCGTTAAAGTCTATGGGACACGAACATGAATAATCAAAAGTGCTAATTTTAAAGGCTAATATGCAAGTTATTGTCATAAAAAGTGTTTGGGGACCCGGGTCCTCCCCCAGGGGACATGAATCAATGCAAAAAAAAGTTTTAAAAACGGCCGTTTTTTCAGGAGCAGTGATTTTAATAATGCTTAAAGTCAAACAATAAAAGTGTAATATCCCTTTAAATTTCATACCTGGGGGGTGTCTATAGTATGCCTGTAAAGGGGCGCATGTTTCCCGTGTTTAGAACAGTCTGACAGCAAAGTGACATTTTGAAGGAAAAAACACATTTAAAACTACCGCGGCTATTGCATTGCCGACAATACACATAGAAGTTCATTGATAAAAACGGCATGGGAATTCCCCACAGGGCAACCCCGAACCAAAATTAAAAAAAAAAAATGATGTGGGAGTCCCCCTAAATTCCATACAAGGCCCTTCAGGTCTGGTATGGATATTAAGGGGAACCCTAGCCAAAATTAAAAAAAAAAATTGACGTGGGGTTCCCCCTAAATTCCATACCAGACCCTTCAGGTCTGGTATGGATTTTAAGGGGAACCCCGCGCCAAAAAAAAAAAAAAAAACGGCGTGGGGTCCCCCTAACAATCCATACCAGACCCTTATCCGAGCACGCAACCTGGCAGGCCGCAGGAAAAGAGGGGGGGACGAGAGTGCGGCCCCCCCCCCCTCCTGAACCGTACCAGGCCACATGCCCTCAACATTGGGAGGGTGCTTTGGGGTAGCCCCCCAAAACACCTTGTCCCCATGTTGATGAGGACAAGGGCCTCATCCTCACAACCCTGGCCGGTGGTTGTGAGGGTCTGCGGGCGGGGGGCTTATCGGAATCTGGAAGCCCCCTTTAACAAGGGGACCCCCAGATCCCGGCCCCCCCCCTGTGTGAAATGGTAAGGGGGTACTTACCCCTACCATTTCACTAAAAAACTGTCAAAAATGTTAAAAATGACAAGAGACAGTTTTTGACAATTCCTTTATTTAAATGCTTCTTCTTTCTTCCTTCATCTTCTTCTTCTTCTGGTTCTTCTGGCTCTTCTGGTTCTTCCTCCGGCGTTCTCGTCCAGCATCTTCTCCGCGGCGTCTTCTATCTTCTTCTCCTCGGGCCGCTCCGCACCCATGGCATTAGGGGGGAGGCTCCCGCTCTTCTCTTCATCTTCTTCTTCTTCTTTTTCTTCTTCTTCTTCTTCCTTCTTCTCTTCTTCTCTTCTTCCTGTCTTCTCCGGGCCGCTCCGCAATCCATGCTGTGGCATGGAGGGAGGCTCCCGCTGTGTGACGGCGTCTCTTCGTCTGACGGTTCTTAAATAACGGGGGGCGGGGCCACCCGGTGACCCCGCCCCCCTCTGACGCACACATGACGGGACTTCCCTGTGGCATTCCCCGTGACGTCACAGGGAAGTCCCTCAAGTCACCGTGCGTCAGAGGGGGGCGGGGTCACCGGATGGCCCCGCCCCCCGTTATTTAAGAACCGTCAGACGAAGAGACGCCGTCACACAGCGGGAGCCTCCCTCCATGCCACAGCATGGATTGCGGAGCGGCCCGGAGAAGACAGGAAGAAGAGAAGAAGAGAAGAAGGAAGAAGAAGAAGAAGAAAAAGAAGAAGAAGAAGATGAAGAGAAGAGCGGGAGCCTCCCCCCTAATGCCATGGGTGCGGAGCGGCCCGAGGAGAAGAAGATAGAAGACGCCGCGGAGAAGATGCTGGACGAGAACGCCGGAGGAAGAACCAGAAGAGCCAGAAGAACCAGAAGAAGAAGAAGATGAAGGAAGAAAGAAGAAGCATTTAAATAAAGGAATTGTCAAAAACTGTCTCTTGTCATTTTTAACATTTTTGACAGTTTTTTAGTGAAATGGTAGGGGTAAGTACCCCCTTACCATTTCACACAGGGGGGGGGCCGGGATCTGGGGGTCCCCTTGTTAAAGGGGGCTTCCAGATTCCGATAAGCCCCCCGCCCGCAGACCCTCACAACCACCGGCCAGGGTTGTGAGGATGAGGCCCTTGTCCTCATCAACATGGGGACAAGGTGTTTTGGGGGGCTACCCCAAAGCACCCTCCCAATGTTGAGGGCATGTGGCCTGGTACGGTTCAGGAGGGGGGGGGGGCCGCACTCTCGTCCCCCCCTCTTTTCCTGCGGCCTGCCAGGTTGCGTGCTCGGATAAGGGTCTGGTATGGATTTTTAGGGGGACCCCACGCCGTTTTTTTTTTTTTTTTTGGCGCGGGGTTCCCCTTAAAATCCATACCAGACCTGAAGGGTCTGGTATGGAATTTAGGGGGAACCCCACGTCAATTTTTTTTTTAAATTTTGGCTGGGGTTCCCCTTAATATCCATACCAGACCTGAAGGGCCTTGTATGGAATTTAGGGGGACCCCCACATCATTTTTTTTTTTTTTATTTTGGTTCGGGGTTCCCCTGTGGGGAATTCCCATGCCGTTTTTATCAATGAACTTCTATGTGTATTGTCGGCAATGCAATAGCCGCGGGTAGTTTTAAATGAGTTTTTTCCTTCCAAATGTCATTTTGCTGTCAGACTGTTCTAAACACGGGAAACATGCGCCCCTTTACAGGCATACTATAGACACCCCCCAGGTACGAAATTTAAAGGGATATTACACTTTTATTGTTTGACTTTAAGCATTAATAAAATCACTGCTCCTGAAAAAACGTCCGTTTTTAAAACTTTTTTTTGCATTGATCCATGTCCCCTGGGGCAGGACCCAGGTCCCCAAACACTTTTTATGACAATAACTTGCATATAAGCCTTTAAAATTAGCACTTTTGATTTCTCCCATAGACTTTTAAAGGGTGTTCCGCGGCATTCGAATTTGCCGCGAACACCCCAAATTGTTCGCTGTTCGGTGAACTTGCGAACAGCCAATGTTCGAGTAGAACATGAGTTCGACTCGAACTCGAAGCTCATCCCTACTAGTGAGAATCACAGGTAAAAAAGCTCCTGACTGTTAGCGACTGTATCAAAACACTACCAAAAAAACTGTTAGCGATCGCAGGGATCAGGCCTGACTCTGCGAATGCTGCAGTTATGTGTGTTTAGTGTTTTGTAAGTGACAGTGATCGATACTGCACTTGGGTGGGCTGGGCTGGGCGGAGGAGCAAAATGCAGGTGCTAGCAGGTATCTGGGCTGATCCCGCTAACACTGCGTTTTTGGGAACCCTAAACTGCTGGGGACGCTAGTATAGATCTGATCGGATCAGATATTGATCCGTTCAGATACTATACCACTAAGGGAGGTGTATGCTGCGTGCGTCGGTGTTAGCGGTACTGGCACTAACCTGACCCTGCCTGGGGCGATGCAGACCCTATCTGACCCTAAAACTTAACTTATATCACCGCCGGGCGATCAGGGGGTTAAACCTTCATTAGATAATAAACGGCGGGCGAGATGCAGACGTGAGGAGCGCCCACGTCTGAGGGGAGGGGGCTGACGCGGCGTCTGTGCGAGTGCATGGAGGAGCGCCCGGATGGGGGAGGGATTAGGGAGAGGGGGTCTGGGGAGGGAAGGTGTTGGGGGGATCCTCTGGTATTTCGCAAAAAAGTATAACTATCCCTTTGAAAACCAAGTAAGGGGCTCCTAACTCAGGGAAAAATAGAAGAAGAGACAATATTAACTTTCATGACCTACAATGTAAGGGGCCTACATACCCCCACTAAGAGATACAAGATCTTAGAAGAACTCAGACGACATGGGGCAGGGGTGGTCTTTTTACAAGAGACTCATCTGTCCCATGAGTCTAATGTGAAATTGCACTCGGTTCATTTTCCAACATGGTATTATGGAGACACCAACACAAAGAGAGCCAGGGGTGTAGCGATAGGGTTTGTGAAATACATCAGATTTGAATTAGAGTACAGGCTGACAGACCCAGAGGGACTCTTCCTCAGAGGCAAACTAGGTAGAATGGAGTGTACGTTGGCAAATATATATGCCCCGAATAAGAACTCGATTAAAGCGGAGCTCCGCCGAAATGTTTTTTTTGTAAAAGTCAGCAGCTACAAATACTGCAGCTGCTGACTTTTAAAACATGGACAGTTACCTGTCCAGGGCGCCCGCAATGTCGGCACCTGAGGCCGAACCGTCTCTCGGTCCTCGGGTGCTGCCGTCTCCATCTTCGGTAAGGGAATCAGGAAGTGAAGGCTTGCGGCTTCACTTCCCAGTTCTCTACTGCGCATGCGCGAGTCACGCAGCGCAATACGGATGGTCCCTGTCTCTGGAACCCGTGTGTTTCCCAGCAGACAGTGGGGGGGAACAGGAAGTGGCGTAAATAACCGCAGATTCTGCGGCTATCTATGCCGGAAGTGGGTACAGATACCTATAATATTCAGGTATCTGCACCCCCCTCCCACCTAAAAGGTGCCAACTGTGACACCGGAGGGGGGGAAGAATCCGATGAGTGGAAGTTCCACTTTTGGGTGAACTCCACTTTAAATATCTAATGGATATTCTGGGAAAGCTGATGGACTTTAAGAGAGGGTACGTGATCCTAATGGGTGATATGAATTTCTGTGTGGATACAAGCCTGGATAGCACGTCCCGTGTGCAGGAGACAAATAACGTTCAACTGAAATGAATAAAACAAAAACTGCAAGTGTGTCAATTAGTAGACATCTGGAGGATTCTTAAACCTAAAAAACAAGACTTTACGTTCTTCTCTCCTGTACACGGGACGTATTCAAGGATAGATTATATCTTTGTCGAACATAGACTGATCGAGTGGGTGAAACACTCTAGTTTAGAAATATCAACACTATCGTATCATGCCCCGGTAAGAATGAATATGGTGATTCCGGGTATTATCAGACAGTCACACGTTTGGCGCCTAAATGAACAGCTTATTCAGGATGAGGAGACCTCAGAAGTCGTAAGAAAGGAATAAGAACAATACTTTGAAAGCAACGACACAGGAGAGGTCGCAGGGTCTACCTTGTGGGAGGCACACAAGGCCTACATAAGAGGGATTCTGATAAAAATAGGATCAAGGGAAAAAAAATAGAGATCAGAGAAAATTAATAAACTAACGGACAAGATTTACAGATTAGAGCAGGAACACAAGAAATATCAGGGTAACCACACAGAAAAATTCCAAAAGTTAGTTAGGAAAAGGGATGAATTGAAGGAGCTCATAGAACAGGAAACAAGAGTTTCTAACAGAATATCCAAAGAAAGATACCAGTGGGGAAATAAGGCCAGCAGAAACCTTGCCCAGATGTTTCAAAAGAAAAAAATCTCTAAATTATATAGATAATATACTAACAAAAGAAGGGGAAATGGCTCACTCTACTAAGAAAATAGCAGAGACATTTAAAAACTATTATCAGGATTTGTACGCGGTAGCACACGACAGGAGTTAGACAGAAGATAAAAAAAATAATAAAATAAAAAACTTCCTAGAAAAGGCCGGACTGCCCAAAATCCCAGAGAACATGAGAGAAGTACTAGAGTCCCCAATAACAGAAGAGGAAAGAAGTAGGGCTCTCGTGGATTCGGCCAAGGGAAAAAGTCCCGGCCCTGATGGGTTTACAACATATTATTATAAAAAGTACGGGGATATTCTCATTCCTAGGCTATGTCAATATATGAATGGCCTGGGGGCAGATTATGAAATGAGTGGAGAGGCATTGTCCGCAACCATCACAGTCATTTTGAAGGAGGGGAAAGAACGCAGATACAAAACTGTACGCCAAAGTCCTAGCAGGTCGGATTAAAGGAGTGATGACCCTCCTGGTTCACCTGGACCAGGTGGGTTTTACGCCCGGAAGGGAGGGAAGAGATAATGGAGTAAGAACACTCCTCCTTCTCCAGAAGATAAAAGGGCCCCCCGGGTCTACTCCTGTTGATAGATGCTGCAAAGGCCTTCGACAGGGTAGACTGGGGGCTCATGATTCAGACTCTGGAAACAATGGGAATCAGTCCAAGAATGATCCAGTGGATCAAAACCTTATACCATCATCCATCAGCAACCATAAGAATAAATGGCGTATTGTCTACACCCGTCGAGATGAAAAACGGGACAAGGCAGGGATGCCCGCTCTTATTTGTGCTCTCCTTGGAACCTTTACTGGCCACGGTACGAACGAACCCCGATATAAGTGGATTTAGGAGTGGGGAGGAGGAGCATAAACTTGCAGCATATGCGGACGATGTATTGTTTTATGTCGCCAACCCGCGTATCTCACTGCCTAATTTATTAAATACCTTGAAACATTATGGTGAGATTTCCAACTTCAGATTAAACCATGTAAAGTCAGAAATTCTCAACATAAATATATGTAAGACAGAAGAATTAATTGTAAAAACGGAATTTAAATTTGCCTGGAGGAGAGAATTGAATTATTTGGGAATCAAATTAGCAAATACCATGAACAGAATTTATAAAATACATTTTATAACATTATTGGATGAAGTTAGAACTGAGTGCAATAGAATAGCCTGGAGGCCTTTATCTTGGATCGGCCGGATAAATATTATAAAGATGATTCTTCTACCAAAGATCTCTTATAAGTTCCAGATGTTGCCAATAGCTCTGCTTTTAATTACTTTAAAAAACTAAAAACAATAATTATGAATACAATATGGAAACATAGAAAACCGAGAGTCTCTTATGCAGTCTTAAGACAGGCAAAGGAAAGGGGAGGTCTAGCGGTTCCAGACACTTACAGTTACTATAAAGCTATTGTCTTGTCAAGAGCGGTGGAATGGGCCAAAGAAAAGAACAAAAAAAGATGGGTCAAGATAGAAAAAACACTTAGCGGGGCACAACTAGGAAAAATAATAATATAATCCACCACACTACAGAACGATTGATGTAAAAACACCCTTACTTACACGGAATGTTTTAAAATATGGGATAAAATGTACAAACAATTAAATGGGAGTTACAATTCTCCACTAATTGGTTTAAAAAATAATGAATTTTTTGCACCAGGGGAAAAGGCAGTAGGAGGAAATTGGATTAAAAAAAGACACGACACAGTTAAGAGACATACTAAAAAAATGGAAAATTTTCTCACTTTTAGAGTTAAAACACAGTAATAATTTTTTGTTGATAGATGAGTGGCGGTATCTCCAGCTGTATCACTTCACCCAGAGTCCTCCCCACCCTCTTAGGTCAGGAGACGAGTTGACCCCTTTGGAAAGGATGTGTTGTACAGACAAGGTCAAAAAGACGATCTCTAAGCTCTACTATCTAGGGTTGAGGGTGAATGAGGAGGAAATACCGCCATACATTAAGAAATGGGAATAGGAGCTGGGGTCACAGAGGGATCATATTAGCATCGAAAAAATACTGACCTTGACACATGGCTCAGCGGGGATACAGAGGTGTCCGTTTATGAAGCAGTGATCAGCGGTGATCCCGAGGATCGCCGCTGATCACAGTCCATAAACAGTTTATGAAACAGTGATAATCGGGGGAGAACATGTTTGAACTTGTTCTCCCGCCGATTATTTCTACACACGGAGAATCCCCATGAATGACACAGTAACGGCCAGTTTATGAAGCGGTGATCTCACAGCTTCACTGGCGATCTGAGTCAAAATTCACACTCCCAGGTTCACCAGCTCAGAGGTGGTGAATCGGGGAGTGAAGAGGAAATCTGGGGGGATCTGAGGGGGAAGGAGGACGTTTTTTAACTTCCTTATGCCTTGTTCAGACCCCCCAACACTGTAAGCATGTCCCCCTGTCATATTTATGTGTATACATATATATATACATATATACATATAATGTGTATATGTATATATATATATCATGTGTGTGTATATACATGTATATATATAATGTGTGTGTGTGTATACATATGTATCTAATGTAGGGGGACTCGTTATTTTATTAACATTAATCCATGTGGTCTGTCCGTGTATTGAGCGGTGATAATTTATCACTGCTTAATAAACTGACATCTTTGCATTTCGGTGAATTTCTGGTACTGTAATCTCGTAAAGTCTCACGAGATTCCAGTATCAGGGGCCGTTCTCCACTGTTTGAAGCATTTGTAGATCACTTCACTCCTCCAAAGGTGAAGCGATCTACACCGCTTCTTCACTGTGAATGCCGGAGAACGAAGCAGTGAATAGATTTCACTGCTTCATAAACGGACACCTAAAACCACGGAAATGAACTACAAATGCTTATTGAGATGGTACGCTACTCCTGATAAAATTAGTAAATACCAAAAGGATAGATCAGCAGAGTGTTGGCGAGGTTGTAGTGTTCCCGGGACTTTGGCACATATTTGGTGGTTTTGTCCCAAAATTAGAAAATATTGGAGAAAGATTATTCAGTATATAAAAGAAATCACTAAAAAAGAAATCGAGGAGGACCCGTGGGTGGTGTTGTTTCATGAAGTAGAGGGAGACGTGAGGCAATATAAGGACACTTTGATACCACACCTACTAAACGTGGCCAAAAAACTCATCCCTAAGAATTGGCAAGAGGAGGAAAGCCCTCCTATATGGGATTGGATCAATGCAGTTGAGGAAACTTTTAATTTGGAGAACCTAAGAACAATTTTTAAAGATAATAAGGAAGGGTTCAGAGCAAAATGGGCTGGTTGGAGGGAGTTTAAAAGATTGTGGAGTTATACTGAGGAGTTGAGATAAGAGTTTCGATTTAGGAAGTAGACAAAATAAAGTTTTCTTACAGGGTGTATACGTAGAGGTGGTGGGTGGGGGGGTCGAAGAGGGGCAGGGGGTAGGTGGGTGAGTTTTTTTTTTTTTTCCTTTCTTTTTGGAGGGGGTATTAAAGATGAAGGTACATGGGATTACTTGTTTTTTATACCTTTATTATTGCATAACCCAAGCCACGATTATGTGACAAGAATTGGGATAGCAATGAGCTGAAAAGTGATTGAAGCTTCCCTCTTAGAGTCTGCTGATGTGGAAAAAAAATTAAATAAATAAAAAAATTAAAATAAACGGCGGGTGCACTGAAACTATAAAAAACAAACTAACTAACCAGCGTCACCCGTAACAGTTATACAGTGATCACTGGTGAAAGGGTTAACTAGGGGGCAATCAGGGGGTTAAAACCTTTTATTAGGTAGTATATGGGGGTCCCTGACGCTATAAAACGCTGACTGCGAACCTAAATACTTACCTCCCTAACTAGCGTCACCTGTGACACTAATACAGCGATCAGAAAAATGATTGCTTAGTGACACTGGCAACGGGGGGTGATCAAGGGGTTAAAACTTTATTAGGTGAGGTTAAGGGGGTACCCTAGACCTAAAGGGGCCTACCACTAACTGCCCTACCACTTATAACTGTCACAAATGACACCAATGCAATAATCAGAAAAAAAAAACTGCTATTGGTGTCACTGTGACAGGGGTGCAGGGGGGTGATCGGGGGGTGACTGGGGGGGTGAAATGTGTCTAGAGTGTTCTACTGTTAGTGTAGTGTTGGTGCACTTACTTGGATGTCTTCTCTCCACGGCGCCAAAACTAAAAGACCGACGCGAGGAGAGATGACATCACTTCCTCTGCCGCTGTTTACATTACAGAGGCAGAGGAAGATTGTCATTCGTTGGGAGTGATCGCGAGGGAGTGGCCACGAATAAGGGGCCTCCCCCTCAGCACGGATCGCTCCCCTAACGATGCCGACCGCCTTGGGCACCGGGGGGCGCGATGCGCCCCTCCCGGTGCCCTCAACATGGGGGGCATGTGGCCGAACATCCTGCCGAGCGCCCCGCAAATTCCGGTGTTCACCAAGTGGGCGAACAGGCAAAGTTTGGGCTGAACATTTGCTCGGTTTGAACTGTTCTCCCAACTCTAGGTACTACCAGTGAAAGGAAAAGAAAAGAAAGAAAAAAAAAATAGAATCATTATTTTGAAGGCTATTATGGAAAGGAAAAAACCTTAGGATTAAGCTATCAATTCTCCAGCTAACTAGGGATGGGGGCGGATTGGCGGTGCCCCAGCCAAGACTATATTTCATAACCTCCCAACTTCAGCATTTTGCTTGGTTGGGGAGTTATGAATTGGGAAGATCCTATACAGACCCTATTGTTAAGTAATTGTTATTGTTACAATCCTCTGGCTCAGCTGGAATCTGGAGCTTTTGCTTATACCTGTAAAGGTCCAACACTTGCACTTATGAATAGGGTCTGGCAGGAAATGAGGAATATAATGAAATTTGAAGGGGCTTCGAAGTATTCACCACTTTGGGGGACTAGGCACTATAAAGAACTATGTAAATGGTAGGGATTAGAGCGTTGGTGTTCCCAGGGGTTTCAATATATAGCCCCGCTTTATTCACATAACGTTCTACGCTTCTTTCGGGATCTGCAAGAATCTTATCAATTGCCTCATCATAATTTTTTACATATCTACAATTAGGGCACATGGTACAGTCTCAGTTTAAAGGGGAAAAGATAGTGATAAGATGGATGCCACTCTTAACTTCATTAGCTGTGGCGACTAAGAAAAAAGGCCTTATTTCATCTTTATACGGCCAACTTATGAGGCCATATCAAGATAATTGTGTCAGTCCGGGTAGAAGAGGGTGGGAGATAGACCTAGGGGATATTTCAGATGATGTCTGGCAAACAATTTTGGAAAGGGGTCCTTTAGTTTCATTATCACCTGTACAATGTTTGTCTCAATTATTTTATAATATATAGGGTATATAGAACACCGGTAAAGTTATTTAAGTGGGGCAGGCGTGATACCCCGGATTGTCCACGTTGCCAAAAATCTCCAGCTGATCTAATACATAGGTTGTGGAAGTGTCCTAAACTGGTTAGATACTGGCAAGAGGTGGTGACTACAATTAATGTAGTTTTTTTTGTACTCATTTCAATATGAATCCTAAGACGTGCTTATTGGGTTATCTCGGTGAAGAGCTTTTTCCCATTGAGATTTGGTATCAGTTAGTAGATTATTGTTTGTAGCACGTAAGTTAATTGCCTTAAAATGGATGTCTCCGAGGAATGGTGTCTTCAAGTAAATGGAACCTTCTGAAGGAACAACAAATATCCTCTAGAGGCATACCTAATAATTTAAATAAACTGTAGAAACCATGGATATTGGCGCCGGGGTTGGCCCCATCTTCATTAGCCTTTGTTATTCTTTTGTAGGATGGTCAATTTTGGTTTACAATAGTAAGTATGAATTCAGAAGGAAAATGGGGATGGATGGCCATACTAGTGGGTAGATAAGGTGTGCATTAATCCACATGTAGTAGTAACTTTTTTCATAGACACAGGTATATAGCTTAATACATCATGTAAATATTAGATTAGTGGCTTGATTTTTTTTGTTTTGTTTGTTTGTGTGTCTGTTGTTATAATTTGTAGATGTTTATAATGCTTGTTATGTTGTATAGATGATGTGTGAAAGAAAAAGAAGAAAGAAAATTTCAGAATTTGCTATGGTTTGACCTTATGTGATGTTTTGGAAATTATGGAATTTTTGCATTTTAATACTGAGATATTTGCTATATTCTCCAATAAGAATGTAATTTGTTCTGTAATGATGAAAACTTTCAATAAATAAATTTTAAAGAGAAAGAACAGACAAGTAGGGACATTTACAAGCTGCTGCCCATAACATAGTAGTTGTATTTAAAGCCAATAGGCCGATATTAAAGACTTACATTGATGCTGTACTCCAGGTACGGATTTAACTGTATAGCTACATTGATCCAATGTAAGTTTGCATATGCCATACCTGTGGGAGCCCCATGGAAGCAGAAAATCCATGTAGTAGCCACTGCAACTACAGTGATTCCATGCTGAGCGGTTGGCCTGCTGTATAGTGAACACAGAGGGGTCACTTACTGGACATAGGTGCTATTTGCAGATAGACATGGGCCGAACGACCCCTGGTTCTGTTCGCGGCAGAACTTGCGAACATCGCAAAAGTTCAGAACAGAATTTCCTGCAATAACGCACTGAAATATACAGCTTTAAAAGTGCAGTAACGCACTGCAGTATACTGTGGTAAACCTGCATTAATGCACTGAAATATACTGCAGGAAACCTGCCCTGACAAAATAAAATGACACTAAAGTAAAAATGAATGGTTGCACTACTCTCACACTGTAAAATCACTAGATTAACACCAAACTGTGGCTTTACACTCACAATAGTACACTATAGCACACATAAACTCGCTAGTAGCACTGAACAGAGCCCTGTTCTATCTCTCTCCATGCTGATATCACACTACAAATGGCTGCTATGGGAAAAATATTTTTATAGTGTGGGGTGGGACTAAGAGCAATGAGCCATGATTGGATAGAGTCATCATCACGGTGTACAATCATGACTCTGACAGTGCTATGTGCCCTGATTGGGCAAAGCTTTTATTGCTTCAGCCAATCGAACTTCTAATGCACTGTGCGGCGACATAGTGCATTGTGGTCATTCGGCTAGCCAAACGGTCGAACACCCCGATAATTTGGGTGTTCGTCAAGTGGGCGAACAGCCAATGTTTGGCACAAACTCATGCTCAGGCCAAATTGTTCGCCCAACTTTATTTGCGGAGCGCCTTGAATTTTTCTCAGGGAATGCAAGCTGTTCTCTAATTGGACCAGCTAGACATTACCAACCTGCTTTTCCACCTTATTCAATCAAAGAACATCTTGCATTGATTGAAAAAAAAAAATGCAAGGGTAGCACCCTGGTGTTTAGGCAGGGTTGCTCCTTAATTTACCTGTCAGGTATGGCCACCTTAGCCCATTGTTAGGGATCAATTGATTTCACACTGTCTGTAATTACTGCACTTCTCTCTTTTGCCGCTAGGTGATCGGGTACCTGGTGGCATTAGCTATGAGAAGGGCAATGCAAGGTCAGGTTATGGGTATATGGGGTATCCCAGCCAATGGGCACTTAAATTCCTTAGCCTGCTGGGAGAACCTATATATTTGGGTGGAGTCAGGTGATCAGTGTTCTGTGCCACCTGGATGGCTGTCTGGGTGGACATGTGTTGTATTGCTTGGGCTGCTAGGCCGGAGTTTGGGCCTATCCTGGGCACATCTGGCTACTAGGCTGTCTGAGGGCCTATCCATAAGCAAGAGAGCAGTGCAGGGTTGGGATTGCAGCTTGCAGTCCAACCAGAAGTGATGGTTCTGTCGGCCAGAGAACCTGTCGTGGTCGGAGGTAGAGGGGAAGCTGTCACCACTAAGGTACCAACCACCTTATTACCAGGGACCAAAGTGAGTGGAGCAGAATTCTCACCAACTGGGGATGGTGAAGAATCAGGAAACTTCAGTGGGTAGCAAGTCAGAGACCCAGCCAGCGGAGGTGACACTTACAGAGCAGCTTTGTGGGTCAAGCAAAGGACTGAGCAGGCTAGCGGGGTGAAGCTTGAGAAGTGTCTTGAGTGCCAAGCTAAGGAAGATGAAGATTGAGGAAGATACTACAGTGAAGATTGGAGGAGCTCACGGGATTCAGTGGCAGTGAATCATCTAGTCTAATGAGACAGACTGGGAGCTCAGTGGGCTGAAGAACTACAAGAAGTGATTGTAGTGGAAGTGAAGGAACTGTTACACCTTGTGTTACAAACTGTTAAAGACTGTTGCCATAGGAGACAGCATTCCTACACATGCAGATGTGGCATCTTGTGGGAGGTCTTTCCCTGCATGGCTGTCCTCCTGCTGAAGTCTCGGAGTCTTCCAATTAACATTGCAACTAACTAAGGGTGTCCTGGCCCTAACCCTCTCTCCCAAAGTTCTGTTAAGAGAAATAAAAATCTCTTTGCTTTTAAGAAGTTTCTGGCGCCCAATGAATCTACCTTGCATTACACCCACTATGCCTTACAACCCACCACATACAGAAGGATGTCAGCTATCTCTGGCTCTGGAGGTCCTCATTAGGCTGAAGGAGGCCGGCGACCTTGGTACACAAGACATTCTGTGAATGGTACCCATGCCCAGTAGAAAAAACCTGTGTGGTTACTATGCATGCTGCTTGGCTAGGATAGGCTAAGACAGTGGGGACCAATGTAGTAATGGAGACTATTACAGTGATTTCCATCTTCTACTGGAATCCTACAGCTATGGCATATGTAGTGTACTTACATTGGTCCAAGCTAGACCAATGTAACTATGCAAACAAATCATACCTGGAAGTTTTAATGCAGCTAAGAATCTAAAATTACATCATTGCATCTGTTTTTCTATTTTTTTTTAACAACTGGATTTAACTTATATCAGCTTCCTGCAGCCCCTATATGGCAGAGTTTAGTCTGGAGGAAGAAGAAGCAATAACAAGAGCCAATCAGTTGCACTGTGGTACAAGGTATGTCCTACTAGGGGGAGAGAGCACAGCAAAAGAAAGATGAGCTTATCAGTGTGCTGCTTATCCTTTCACTATCCAGTTACAGGCTGTGGCAGGGCTGGGTAAATCTCAAACTGGATGGATAAAAATGCAAATTCTTTGGCAGGTAAAAAAGCTTCCTTATTTTGTTTATGCAGCGGTTTGCCTGGAGTTCAGCTTTTATGTTTCTATGGGCCACTTCTCTATTTTGACTCTAGTCATAAATCAGCTACCTTTCCTCCTTTCTTTGTTCTCCCAGCCTAGTCCACTATCTTTCCCTTAGGCTCTCCTTGTCACATGTTGTCCTTTTCTGTTCCTATAATGATATCTGTACTAAGCACTGGTAGCAAATGCCTTGATACACATGGAAATTTGCTTATAGATTTATATCATCTCTTGCCTTCTGCAGTTTATTAGAGATTACAATTACCCGAAAGCCATTTTTCTATTTCTCTGTTGAAGTTCAAAGATTCCAAAATGTACTGTGACTAAAGCCAGATAGAGGTGATTAGATCTAGTCATACAGGGCTATGGGGAGGGGAGTTAGCTATTTCTTTTGTATTACTTACATAAGGCTGAGCATAATGTTTAAGATATTTAGCATTGGGTGGTAGATAATGGCTGTACAGCCTGGATCTTATAGTAGATGGCACCAGAGGCGGCTCTAGGCTTTGTGAGGCCTTAGGCATAACTTAGACATGAGGCCCCACTCATACCCATAATGGGAAAAATAATTCAAGCGATAAAAAATAACGGTGTGCCCCCCTACAGCCCTGCCGACTTCCCTCCTCTGCTCTCCAGCTGACTGCTGTGGGGGGATCTTCAGGATGGAGGCCGGGAAAAGGGGCTGGTAAATTAAATTTTACCAGCCCCTACCTTTTCCAAAAGAACACAGTGAGTGATTGAAACTGATCACTCACTGTGTTCATTCATAGCATACTATGCTTTAGTTTATGAATTAACAGGAGCCTCTGTCTCCTCTTCATTCATCTGCAGTGCAGCTGCTATAGAGAAAGGAACTAGGGAATGTGTTTCCTCATTTCCTTTCTCTGTCTCAAAAGTGAGACTTCAGGTGTCCGTTTAGACCTCTGATATCCCACCAAAGAAACCAAAAACTCTCACCAAAAAACGTAAAAAAATAAATAAAAAAATTGTAAAAAAAATAAAAAATAAAACTTTAAAGCATATAAAAAAAAAAACAGACTAAAATTTCTATTTAAACTAAAAAGCCATGCCCAATAGGTAGCATAATTTATCCACACTCACTGTTTTTTCTGTATGCCATGGGTCACTATCTCCCTGGTAGGGACCCCTACTGTACAATGGCGGTAAATTTGAGTAGGAGAGGGAAATGGAAGGTATGACGGCGGGTAATATGTACATGAGAGGGGTGCAAAGTCTATGGAGGCAAGTAGTATGTACATGAGAGGGGTGTGGAGTGTATGGTGGGTGGTATGTACATGAGAGGGGTGCGGAGTGTATGTAGGTGGGTAGTATGTACATGAGAGGGGTGTGGAGTGTATGGTGGGTAGTATGTACATGAGAGGGGTGTGGAGTGTATATAGGTGGATAGTATGTACATGAGAGGGGTGTGGAGTGTATGGTGGGTAGTATGTACATGAGAGGGGTGTGGAGTGTATGGTGGGTGGTATGTACATGAGAGGGGTGCAGAGTGTATTGTGGGTAGTATGTACATGAGAGGGGTGCGGAGTGTATGGTGGGTAGTATGTACATGAGAGGGGTGTGGAGTGTATGGTGGGTAGTATGTACATAAGAGGGGTGCTGAGTGTATGGTGGGTGGTATGTACATGAGAGGGGTGCGGAGTGTATGGTGGGTAGTATGTACATAAGAGGGGTGCGGAGTGTATGGTGGGTAGTATATACATGAGAGGGGTGCGGAGTGTATATAGGTGGGTAGTATGTACATGAGAGGGATGCAGAGTTTATGGTGGGTGGTATGTACATGAGAGGGGTGCGGAGTGTATGGTGGGTAGTATGTACATTAGAGGGGTGCGGAGTGTATGGTGGGTGGTATGTACATGAGAGGGGTGCGGAGTGTATGGTGGGTGGTATGTACATGAGAGGGGTGCAGAGTGTATGGTGGGGGGTAGTACCAAATACACCATTGATGCATTAGTGACCAGTGGCAGTTATTGAACCCCTTTGTGCTGCATTAGTGGCAACATTATCAGTGTCTTGTTTATGAACCCTTTCATGCTGCACCATATAGGGGTTAATTAACACTGATACTGTTGCCACTAATGCAGCACAAAGGGGTTAATTAACTTCCACTGGTCACTAATGTATAGTAATGCTGCATTAACCCCCCCCCCCCATGCTGCATATTACAAATACCATCTTCAAACTTACTTGCACTTTTGCATGGGGCTTCACTGGCTCCTCGCAGGTCTTTGAAGCAGCACTCTCCTCTGCATTTTCATCCCGCCTTTCGGCCTGTGAATGACATCACACCGGGCGGGACTAGGAAGCTCCGCCTGACAGGGAAGTTAATGCGTCGGTTGGACGGATAGCATACTCGCACCGCTCGCAGATTTAACACAGTGCAGCAGCGGCCGGCGGGTGTCACAGCTGTCTGTAGCGGTGCAGAGCAAGCGCCATTTTTGCGAGGCCCCCCCTGCCCAGTCCGCCCCTACCTCCTGGCGGGTTCAGCAGTGGCTGGCAGCTCCGCCTCCTCTACAATTCGTCTGGTAGCAGTGGCGGCCCTGTTTACTAAACGCTTTACCATCTCGCCCGCTCACCCTGCCAGCTTGGGGACACTGGACGGGGACATTCCCTCCCATTCTTCCACTCGCATATCAGGCAAATAAGGCAGCCGCGAGGCCCCTTGGAGCGCGGGGCCTTAGGCGACCGCCTTATTTGCCTAATTAGAGAGCCGCCTCTGGATGGCACTATATAAAGTTTCCACTATACGAGGTGTGTCTATTAAATAACAAGACTGATTAAATAACTCACCTTTATTTGTATGTATTACAAATGTAATTCTTGTCCCCTTCAAAACATTCCCCATTTGCACTAATATATTGCTGCAGTCTTGTTTTTCACTGTTCAAAGGCATTGAGAAAATCAATGTCAACTGTTTCAACAGATCCGCCGTTTTATTCTTTACAGCATCAACTTACTCAAAACGTGTCCCTTTTAAGCACTGATCTAAGTTTTGGGAAAAGATAAAAGTCGCTTGGTGCTAAATATGAGCGAATATGAAGAATGTTCAAGTGTAGTAATGTGCTTGTCAGTCAAAAACTGCTTCAAAGAAAGTGCTGTGTGAGCAGGCGCATTGTCCTGGTGAAGAATGAAACCGTTTTCTCACAGTTGCTGCCATTCTTTTTTGGACTCTTTCTTAAAACGTCCTTATAATAATGCTGGTAACTGTTGTGCCTTCTGGAACCCATTCTTTCAAAAATACACAAAATTCCTATCCACTTTTGCCTCAGTGGCTAGCTGTTCAAACAGCCTTTGAGATTACTCCTGTATAATAGCGTTAGTTTGCTGTTGTGCAGCGTTGGATAACACCATTTGTTTGAGGATTTCCTCCATGTTTAGTCACTTTGGGTACTGGCCCTTTACGTAGTCACCGCCTGGTCGCAGCCTCCACCATATGTAACCTGGGGGACAGGTAGCAGGTACAAAACTCCTTGGGATAAGCAGTCTTTCAGGCACAGACACCAAATCCAGTGAGGTAGTGACAAACAGTGCGGTGTTTATTTGTGATATATACAAGTTTAAATACAGGTGCTGTACAGGGTTGTAGAAAAAAAAAGGGGAACAAAAATAGCCAAACAAAAAACCTAGCCGTATCTCGGCACTAACTATACAATATTTACAGGTCCTAACTACCAGGCCAAGCAAGCCTACAGTTTGTCAGCTTCCACATACACAGCTTAATAGCTTTTACCAACCTTTTGCTCTCCTAGACAGAAGTTGTCTGAGGTTCCCAGGCCAAGAGCACTGGCTGTCTGTCTCAGGTGAGTTTAAATTGGCCTGGGGGAGAGGACCAAGATCTGAACTGAACCATGGATCAGAGATCCCTAAATGTGTATGAGAACCCCGAACAGGATGCTCTGCTACATATCCCTCCTTGTTTCAACCACAGGGTTGGAACACCTGTGGCTCAAAAGGAGTGAACACGGGACAGGGCATCTACATTCCGCATCTCAACACCTGGCCTGTGTTTTACAGTGAAGGAGTAATCCTGTAGAGCCAAAAACCACCGGTTCACCCATCTGTCATAAGAAGTGTGGGTGGCCCTGCACTTACGGAATAAAATGAAATGAAAAGAACTGCTGCCTCTACCAATACAACCACCTAAATTGAATGTAAATATAATGAAAAGTGAGGGAAGGTAGGTGTGGTGCTGTTCTTTGGTGCAATGTTACCTGCCCCCCTAAGTGACACTTTCTGTGTCCTGCTGTTTATATTGAATCAGAAGCCAGAAAAATAATTCAAGTGTAATGTGCTAGGTGCAAATCCAAAACTGTGCAGGTGCTAACAAGGCACTTAACAAGATAAAATAAATATGTATTATAATGACAGGTGCTCTATGAACTGTGCCTTAATAATGCACATCTACTTTATGCACCAAGAAATATATATGTACAGTATGTACTATAATCAAAAACAGTTAATAATACATTTACTAGGAATGCATAAAACCTCTATTTAAAGTGACTAGTGCTTTTAAAAAACATGCCTCAGTGATGCTCAATTTCATACAGAGAAATAAGTATATATAAGCATTTGAAATTAGTCCATATATCCTTCTGAAGAAACGTTTTAAAGATAAATATGGATAAAAAATGAAAAAATGAAAAAAGTGAAAAAGTGATAGGTGCTCTTCAACTTTGTGCTCTGTGCTCCATATGGATTCCCCTATAGGGATTACACTCACCCAAACCACTCACCCCACGTAGGGGTATCTTGCTTTCACAGTATCTGCCACTGTGTAGCAATCATAAGATATTTGTTTCTGCTGTATCAGCTGAATGTTTCCGTGCTTGCGGTATAAGGTGTATATTCCTCCTTTAGATTTCCCTCCGTGTCTCTACTGTGCTGCTTCTTCTTTTACTGTCCCATCACAGGCTAGAGGTGGGTCAAGGATGACTTTTTAAGCTCGCCGAGGGGTGATGGAAATTGAGCATCACCGAGGCACATTTTTTAAAAGCACTAGTCACTTTAAATAGAGGTTTTATTTACCCGTATATTAGTCTCCTTCTTTTGAGCCATCCATTTCAGGGGAGCATGGTCAGTTTATAAATCATACTGGCGCCCTAACAAATACTACCTTAGTGCGTCCACGGCCCACTTTATGGCTAAACATTCCTTAACAATGACTGCATACTTTTTTTCATGGTCATTGAGCTTTCTGCTTAGGTACACGACAGTGTGTATTTCCCTATTGTGTACCTGTGACAATACTGCCCTGATACCTACATCAGACACATCCCTCTGAACCAAAAAATCTTTGGAGAAATTGGGGGAGTACAGCACTGGCTGTGCACAAAAAAGCCTTCTTCAAGACTTTTAAAGATTCCTCTGCTATTGGGGACCATTTTATCATTACGGAGTCTTTCCCTTCGTAAGGTCTGTTGGTGGGGCAGCTATAGTTGCAAAATTAGGGATAAACCTTCTATAATACCCCGCAATCCCAAGAAAGGCCCTGCCCTGCTTCTTGTTTGCAGGACGTGGCCACTCCTGGATAGCTTCTATTTTCTTCACTTGAGGTTTAATGACTCCACGGCCAATAGTTTATCCCAAATACCTGGCTTCCTCTAAACCAATGGCACCATTTTTTAGATACACAGTAAAACCTTCTTTGAAGAGGGAATCAAGGACAGCCTGGACATAGGACAAGTGAGACTCCCAGTCAGTGCTATGTACCACTATATTGTCCAGATAGGCTGATGCATACTGTTGGTGAGGGCCTGGGTCCTGTCCATGGCTCTCTGAAACGTTGTGGGGGCATTTTGCAACCCAAAAGGCATTTTCTTGTACTGAAATGAACCCCTTGGGGTCACAAACACAGTCTTCTCTTTGGCGCTACCAGTCAGTGGTATATTCCAATATCCTGTGGTCAAGTACAAAGTGGTCAGATAGCGGGCCTTGCCAAGTTGGTCAATAAGTTTGTCTACCCTGGGCATTGGGTACGTGTCAAACTTTGTCACTGCATTAAGCTTTCTGAAGTCGTTACAAAACCTCTAAGTGCCATAAGTGCCATGCGGTTTTGGGACTAACACGATGGGGCTAGAACAGTCACTATTGGATTCCTTAATAACATCTAACTCCAACATTCTTTTAACTTCAACACTGATGTCCTTTCTTCTAGCTTCGGGAATTTGGTATGGTTTGAGCTTGACACGGACTCCAGGTTCAGTAACAATATCATGCTGAACCATTGAAGTCCTACCAGGTAACTCTAAAAATTTCACTCTATCCCTTATCAGGAACTCTATAGCTTCCTGTTTTTGGGAATAAGGCAGGGTGTCTGAAATCGTGACCCCAGGGACCAGAGGGGACTCAGTATCCCTAGGCATTACAGGGATGGACCTTGCAGTCAATGCCATCCTATCCTTCCAGGGTTTCAACAAGTTTATATGGTATATATGTTCAGGCTTCCATTTACTGGGTTGATACACTTTGTAATTAACCTCCCCAACTCTTTTAATTACTTCGAAGGGAACCTGCCACTTAGCCAGGAACTTGCTTTCAACAGTGGGAACTAACACCAGGACCCTGTCACCGTGTGAGAAAACATGGAGTTGGGCCTCCCTGTTGTATATTTTCTGTTGGGCTGCCTGGGCCTGCAGTAAGTGTTCTTTTACCATAGGCATGACTGCTGCAATCCTGTTCTGCATTTGAGCTACATACTCAATTACACTTTTGTGGGGCGTCTACTCCCCCTCCCAGGGTACCTTAGCTATGTCTAAGAGTTCCTGAGGGTGTCTCCCATAAAGCAACTCAAATGGAGAGTACCCCATCGAGGACTGGGGTACCTCCCTGATGGCAAACATCAAGTAAGGAATCAGAAAGTCACAGTTTTTCCCATCCTTGTCAACAACCTTTTTTAACATACTTTTTGATATTTTATTGAAGCATTCCACTAAGCCATCAGTTCGAGGGTGGTACACAGAGCTTCGCAATTGTGTCACCTTAAATAACTTGCACAACTCCCTAGTTACTCATGACATTAATGGGGTGACCTGGTCTGTAAGGACTTCCTTAGTGATCCCAACACGACTGAACACCATGAACAGCTCTTTGGCAATGTTCTTAGCAGATACAGTGCGTAAGGGAACTGCCTGGGGGTAACGGGTAGCGTAATCCATGATTACAAGAATATCCTGATGACCCCGGGCAGACTTAGGAAGTGGGCCCACAAGGTCCATGGCGATAATTTTAAAGGGCACTTCAGTAATGGGTAAGGGCACTAAAGGACTATGGAAGTGGGGTAGTGGGGCTGACATTTGACACACAGGACAGGATTGACAATAATTCTCAATATCTTTCTGTATCCCGAGCTAGTAAAACCTGCGCAACACCCTTTCTGTGGTTTTCTCAACCCCTAAATGACCTCCTAGCAAGTGCCCATAGGCAAGTTCCAACACCACCCTTCTGTATGGCTTAGGGACCACTAACTGTTCAACAGTTTCATCATTCTTTTAACATACATGATACAGTAAATCCTCATTGCTGCTGAAATAAGGAAAACAGGGCCTGTCCCCTGGTTCGACAGGTACATCATTATTTACTACTACAATTTCCCAGGCCCTGGCAAGGGTAGGGTCTTTTCTCTGCTCCGGACCAAAATTTTCCTTGTGCACATTTGGGTCAGAAAACTGTAGCCTCAGAGTCAACAGGCAGTGGCTGCCCACCTTCACTGGTTGTGGGGACTTCCTCAAGCTCCTCAAGTTCTCCTGCCATAACTGAGAAAGAAAGACCCAGGGAACCCTGAGAAAAGTCTCTTGAGCCCACATTGTCACTGCTGACCAGGAGTTCTGGCTCTGCTACTAAGTTCTCAAAACTTGGGGAAGTCCCTACCAATGATGGCTTCATGCACCAAGTGGGGCAAAAGTCCGACAGGATGGGTCACTGTACCTAAGTCAGTTTTAAAGTAACAGAGGCTGTAGGATACTCCCAGGTATCCCCATGTACACAGATCACAGCACATTTTTTGCATAAAAATTTACAGTTTCAACCATCTCAGCATTAACCAAACTCACTGGACTTCCAGAGTCCAGCAATGCCATAATAGGCTTATAATTAACAGTCATTTGGCACATGTGTTTTCCTACACTTGGCTCTGTAGCGCATGAAACAGCAGCAAACATTGACTGCCTTCTATAAGATACATCACACTGCATAGGTTCATCTGTCATGGACAGTTTGCTGCAACATGTCCCAGTTCCAGGCAACGGAAACACCTGATGTTGCCCCAATTTGATTTGCTGACAGGCAGTGGCTTCCCTTGTTTGGGACGCCAAACTTCAGCCCTGGCACCAAAACTCCTCCCCCATCTCCTTGCCATGCTTACAACCCACTTCCCCTGGTTGCCTGGGGAGACCGTGGCTTTGGGTGGAAAGTCTGTGCGGCTGTAGGGGTGGTGACCAGGATCTCTTCAGCAAAGTATCTCTCCATGAGCTCCACCGGGTTGTTTGCCGACTTGGGGTCTCCTTGACTCCCCACTTCTGCAGGGTAACTGGTAGTGGCTGTAAGGGCTTACCTTGGTTGGAGTCCATAGTGCAAAGATGTATGCTCACCCTTGGAAATACACACGGCCCACGGTAACAAGGTAAAAGGCTACCTGGGCTGTGAATCTGTGCACAGCGGCTTGCCAATGAATTTACCAAAGGATTATCAAGGTGAAGCTGTAGTCAGGGATTTCAGAAGTCAGAGTTAACGATGAACAGAGCCAGGGTCAGAAGCAGAGGTCAGAGCGACCAGTCCTGCCCACTGGGTTTTAGGCCAACCTTCCCTCTCAGCATTGTGTTCAAACGTTAGCAGAAAGGCCTCTGGATCATCATCTGCAGTCATCTTGGAAAGAAATTGACCCACATGGATGACTGAGGGCTTGTCTCCAACATCATCAATTTTAGCAGGTGACCACTGCACTAGCGTTTCCCCAACCTTAGAAAGGGTTTTCCTATTTGCTTTTGCTTCAGTGGCTAGCTGTTCAAGCAGCCTTTGCGATTGCTCCTGTATAATAGCATTAGTTTGCTGTTGTGCAGTGTTGGATAATACTGTTTGTTTGAGGATTACCTCCATGTTTAGTCACTTTAGGTACCGGCCCTTTAAGTAGTAACTTACTACTGCTGGTCATAGCCTCCACCATATGTAACCTGTGGGACAGGTAGCAGGTACAAAGCTCCCTGGGATGAGCAGTCTTTCAGGCACAGATACCAAATCCAGTGAGGTAGTGACATACAGTGCGGTGTTTATTTGGGATATATACAAGTCTATATACATGTGCTGTACAGGGTTCCAGAAAAACAAATGGGAAAAAACCTAGCCGTGTCTCGGCCAGGGCTATCTCAATGAGAGGGCACACCTGGGCACTGCCCAGGGGCCACAGCCACATGGGGGGGGGCCTTCACTTTCCCCAAAGCAGCTGGTCCTTGAGCACATGCTTCCTCGAAATTGGGGGCCCCATGATGGCACTGAGAGTGATGGAAACACAAGGGAGGCAGGCTGGCAGCGGTGCGCCGCACTGTGCAGAGCAATACCTATTATTTTACAGCCAGCAGGGAGGGGTAGGGCCAGAGTGCCAGTGATGCTCTGACCCCGCCCCATGCAGTTTGAATGCTCGGGACTCGAAGACTGTGTGGTAGGAGCTGAAGTGGGAGCTGCTGTGTCGGCAGCACTGAGAGCCCACCTGCGAAAGTTTAGTAAATAAAAGAATACCGCGCTAACACAGGTCAACCTCTAAAAATAAGCTGCAGCTAGAAAGTAAGATACACACCAACAGGAAATAAAAAAGAAATAAAGCTGCACTATAATGCCCCGTACACACAGTCGGACATTGATCGGACATTCCAACAACAAAATCCATGGATTTTTTCCGACGGATGTTGGCTCAAACTTGTTTTGCATACACACGGTCGCATAAAGTTGTCGGAATTTCCGATCGCTAAGAACGCGGAGACGTACACCACGTACGACGAGACTAGAAAAGGGCAGGTCCGAACCAAGCGCGGCACACTTTGGGCTCCTTTTGCTAATCTCGTGCTAGTTAAAGTTTGGTGAGAGACGATTCGCGCTTTTTCAGACTCGTGGTTTTCAGATCGTTTTCTGCTGTTCAGTTTGTGCTTGTGGGTTTGTATCTGCTCTTCAGAGCGTGCAGTCAGTTCGTATTGGAGTTTTCTGTGTGATCTTGTCCATTTGTTGCTGTTTTTCAGGTCGCTCTTCACAGGCCTTGCTGTTCTTCAGTGCGTTCTGTTACTTCGTTCTGAGCAACCAACCATTTTATAGCCATGTTGCATATACGTACTCCTCGTAGAGTTCATGTTGTGCGGGGGCTTGGTGTTGGGGTCCTTACCTTGACACAAGCCCAGTCCATGAACAGGGTGGGGAGGAGTTCATGGACCAAGAATTGGTTGCTTCAGTTCTGCAGTTCTCCAGTTCTGTCATATGCGTTTGCTCCGTGAGATCCGTGAGAATAATCCTGATGATTTCAGGAACTTTCACCGGATGCCGGACCCCGTATTTCACCATTTGTTGGCTTTGCTGACCCCTTATATCAGCAGGCAGGATACCTGCATGAGGCAAGCCATCACTCCGGAGCAGAGGCTAGTCGCCACCCTGCGGTACTTGGCGACGGGGAGAAGCCTGCAGGACCCCAAGTTCTCGACAGGCATCTCCCCCCAGGCTCTGGGGATCATTATCCCAGAGACCTGTTCTGCCATTATTCAGGTCCTGCAGAAGGAGTATATTAAGGTAAGATTTATCCTTTAACATCACATTTTATTGTATATAATGTTTGTTAATATATTGTATTTCTTTCCTCATTCCCTAATTACCATGATTGTAATATGCTGTGAATGTTCCCTTTGTCCTCATGCATGCTGGAATTTTATGTAATTATTTTTTTTGTCCTTCATACATATTTGCCTTCACTTACCTCCCCAGCATGGTCTCCTGGCCCTAAATTCACCTCATGTAGTCATTTAACAATGTATTTTATGAGCTCCATATTAGTGCTTTACCCTAAGCACCCCCTAAAATGTTTTAAAATGTGATTTGTGCTTAAAATTCAGGCAGAGTGCCAGAGGCTTTTTTTGGGGGGTCCCCAAATCATTTGGAACCATCCCTCCCCCCAACTGCTAAGTCAGCTGATACCCTTTCTCTATCTATCCTCAATCAGCTATCTGCTGACTTTGCCAAACCCATACACACTATACCCATCTCTTTTGTGCTCAGATGTATAGATGAATTCCCTAAAGCATGTAGTGCAAGGGACTGCCTGTATACTTTCAGAAGGTACTGTTTAAAGTTTTTGTATCCTATTAATATATTGATAGGTAATAGCAGAATGTTCAAATGTGCTCAAATGTGTACAGTGTGTATTGATATCTTTGTATTATGACACTTCTTACCTGTCCCGTGGGCTGACAATAGTGTAACTAAGGAGGGGCTGGCCAAAGTAATACACATTATTTAGGCATTCATCTCTCAATGAAGTGGAGAGGGTTGCCTGTCCAAGATCTCCCCCCTATAATTTTAGAAATGGCCCATGAGAGGGGGGGGGGGATCTGATAGGTGGACCTTATACCTTGGTTTTTCCAAACTCCATAAACTAAATGTTATACTGATGTTGGGCAAGAATGTTTGTGTCTAATCTGCTTTCCCTGTTTATGTGCAAAATGATTAATAATATTTTTTTTCTTGTTTGTCTCCACAGTTTCCTTCTAACCCACAGGAATGGCAGACTGTGGCCTCCCACTTTGCCCAGTGGTGGGACTTTCCTAACTGCGGAGGGGCAATTGATGGGAAACATGTCCACATCATCCCACCACCCAACTCGGGGTCATACTATTACAACTATAAGGGGTTCAATAGTATTGTGATGCTGGCAGTGGTGTCCGCTACTTACGAGTTCCTGTATGTGGACTTGGGAAGAATGGCCGGATGTCCGATGGTGGAGTCATCGCCCAGACGGAGTTCTACAGGCGTCTCCAGAATGACAGCTTGGGCTTGCCACCTCCAGAAGACAATGCGGAAGGACTCCCATTCGTCTTTGTTGCTGATGAAGCGTTTGCACTGGGGGACCATCTTATGCGGCCATTCCCAATGAGGACCCTCACCCCGGACCAGAGGGTTTTTAATTACCGGCTGGCCAGAGCCAGAGGAGTGGTGGATCACACATTTGGAATCATGGCCAGCCGGTTCCACCTATTTCTTACACCCATACACATGGCGGAGTATAAACTGAATCACATCATCCTGGCGTGATGTGTTCTACACAACTTTTTATGGCAAAATTCTGCCAACTATGCTGGCTCAGTTGGGCCTGAGGCCGGAATTCCTAATGAACCAACCCTGACGGCGCTTGAAATTGGCCGTCCTGGCTTGCCCCCCCTGAGTGCCCATGAGGTCCATCTTAGATACCTTGAATACTTTGCGGCTAGGGGGGCCATCAATATGCCAGACAATGTCTGAAACATTTTACAAATAAAAAAATCATTTTAACTACTTAAATCTTTGGTGACATTTCCTGCCTGTTAAAATCAGAATATAGGGGATGGCGCTGTGTAAAAAACAGAGAGTGTAAAAGTAAGTGTTTTAAAGTGACAAGTGCTTTGGTGCGTGGTACAATCCTACATAAATAGAAAATGTAAAATATAAAATATAAAAAATTAAATATAATAAAAAATGTGAATAGACCAAAAACTAATAAATATTATAAAGTGATAAATCCTTATTGAAATTGCAAGTAATTATATTCATAATACATTATTATATATATTGAGCAACCTCAATCCTTATTTTATCTAAATTATAAGGCATGTGTTAGCAAAATCTACTAAAAATGCAAAGTGACAAGTGTCAAATCTACAAAAGGTTTGGTTGTCAGACCCCAGTGCAACACACACACTAAAATTATGTGCAGAAACCGTTGAAAATTAAAACCAATCTATAAAAACAAGTGTATCAAAAAAATGTGTGTCAGAGAATATATATCAAAAATATATATATAAAAAAAGTGTATCAGAAAATATGTATCAAAAAAATATATATAGTCCCAAACAGTTCATATAGTGATACAATATACAGTGCAATAGATCGTATAGCGTATTTCTCAGAAGATTCTTCTTTATCAATGGAGATCCATGCAATACTTTTAGCAATTTCCCCCCAATCTGATTGCACTCACCGGAGCTCCCTGCCCCTGCAGGGGTATGAGCGTGTGATGTTAATCCTCTGCCTTTAATCGCTCCGATCCCACCGATGCCAGTATCCTTCCACTTAGCCCAATCCAGGTGAACCACTCGTTAAGGAGGGGAGGGGGACTCACTGCCCCTTGCTGCAGCACATATCCAAAACCAGGCATCCACTTGAATATTTTAGATAAAAAATAAAAATTGCTTCATAGCGTAACTTTGTTTGTAATTATAATTTTATTGTGTAATACAGTCCAACAACACGACTGAATCCACTTAAACCAAATAAAAGGTTTAGAAATTAGCGTTAAAGAAAAGGAGAGGGAGCTCACAGGCTCACTAGCTCTCCACGCAGTCCGGGGACGCAGCGCTGCTGAAAAACTACCGCTTGCGTTCCACCGGGCTGGTTCCCGGAACCACGACACGCAGACGTGACGTTGTGCGTGCCAAGATAGTCCTGCCTTACGCGTTTCCTCATACGGACGTCATCGGAGGCACTGCCATCTTGGCACTCCCAACGTCTTATATTCAAGGTGTAGTCATGGCTGCGGCCAATCACCTCCCAGATGTTTCAATCACAATCCAGCGGTGTAAATTAGCATGTCTGTTGCTAGGTAGAATTGAATCTAGATCAAATAGGTAAAAATCCCCATAAGGGCCCTCTAGTGGTAAGCAGCCTTTATATGCAGCGGCAACGACGACAAACTCCTTACATTCCAACCAATATGTAACACCAATTAATATCGTACAATCTATTTCAATTGCAATATAAATAACTGTAAAAAATCCTCCATCTAAACAGTGTATATTTTAATAATCCCAAGAGAGATAGAATAAATATATATGCAAATAAAATGAAATTGAAAAATTAGAGAAATTAATTAAAATAAATTGAAATAAAATAAAATAAATTAGGAAAATACTTTTTATTAAATACAAATGTTAAAAAATGAAAATAAAAAATAAAAAAATACAAAAATAAAAATAAATATAAAAATAAAAATAAAAATAAAATTATCATAACGTGGGTATAAGTGAGCCATTAAACTTAAATCAGAAAAAATGTGTATGAATAAAGTGACCTTAAATTAGAGGGAGTGTATGAGTAGAATGACAATATATAAAATAAATTATTACTAAAATTATGCCCTTTTTATATGGGACACAATTCTAGTACTGCATATTGTATATATACTGCACTGTATATTGTATCACTATATGAACTGTTTGGGACTATATATATTTTTTTGATGCATATTTTCTGATACACTTTTTTTATATATATATTTTTTATATATATTCTCTGACACGCATTTTTTTGATACACTTGTTTTTATAGATTGGTTTTAATTTTCAACGGTTTCTGCACATAATTGTAGTGTGTGTGTTGCACTGGGGTCTGATAACCAAACCTTTTGTAGATTTGACACTTGTCACTTTGCATTTTTAGTAGATTTTGCTAACGCATGCCTTATAATTTACATAAAATAAGGATTGAGGTTGCTCAATATATATAATAATGTATTATGAATATAATTACTTGCAATTTCAATAAGGATTTATCACTTTATAATATTTATTAGTTTTTGGTCTATTCACATTTTTGATTATATTTTATTTTTTATATTTTATATTTTACTTTTTCTATTTATGTAGGATTGTACCACGCACCAAAGCACTTGTCACTTTAAAACACTTACTTTTACACTCTCTGTTTTTTACACAGCGCCATCCCCTATATTCTGATTTTAACCTCTTTGGGGTAACACTGAGGTGTTCCCTACCTACATAGGGGGGCAGCAGTGTTTTAAAAGTCTGAAGCGCGGACCCATTGATAGATTTATTATTTCCTGCTTGTGTTTCTTTTAACTGACCCTGACAGAAATGTGGTGAGTCCCGAAAATGGCGGGATTGTGTAACATTACAAAGCACTGTTGGGTGTTATTTACTAAAGGCAAAGACACTTTGCACTACAAGTGCACTTGAAACTGCACTTGTAGTGCAAAGTGGATTTGCCCTTAGGAAATAACCCCCATTGTCACAGTAAACACCAATTAGAGCACAACAAAAGTTTTGGAGCGTTGAAACAATAATCCACACATTCTTGATTATCAATCTTTTTAATACCAGCACAATCACATGTGCATTTTAAAAGGTTTTTAAAACAAAACAACATGTTTGTTGTATAACAATTTTTGGGGTCACATTAGAAAAAGTAGAAATGTCCATTTACGATAAAAATGTAAAACCCTTAGTCACTGCATCAACAAACTTGAACTCCCAGACTCCATAAAATAGGTATGTTTAAAAACATCAAGAAAGACACAAATCTGGAACTTACAAAGTTCAACTTTTGTAGAACTTGAAGGCAATATCAGACATGAGTATTTGTAAACTGTGTTTGATATTGCGTTCAGATGGGGTGAAGTCACCCCAGGAAAAGCCAAATTTTGAAGATGCACACAAATTGCCGAATGTCAACATGTGCTAGCTGCCATCATGGGGGATCAAGGGACGTGTTTTGGGGGTGCAACCCCTTCCTCCCAGCTACTTTATTATTGAGGAAGATGTTGCACCCCCAAAACGCGTCCATTGATCTCCCATGATGGCAGATAGCACATGTTGACACACTGTGTGCATCTTCAAAATTTGGCTTTTCGCGAATATGTGAAAAAATGTTAGAAATTTTTAGATCAACAAAAGCACAAAAAAGGAAAGGAATTTGGAGAGGTTTTAAACTCTCCCTAATACATCAATGATGTTCTTCATTTTTTTTTGAACATCATTGATGTTTTTCTGGATATTTTCCAAGTCCCTATTACACCCCATGATCTCCCCAATCAGGATCTGTGCACTTTCAGAGGTGAAATGATCTGGATCCACAACATCACGATCACCTAAAAAGATAGAAACAAAAACACACCATGTATTATAAATATGCCGGCATCCATCTCTTACCTAAGCCTGTGGTTGCAGACACTCACCTGATGTGGTGACTACTTCCACCACATCTCCTTCCTCCTCCTCCTCATGTTGTGTTTGGGGATTTCTCCTTCTTCCAGAGGTGGGGTCTCTTCAGATGAGGGGTGTCCTTCGAGTCTTTTCTCCCCTATGTAAAAAAAAATAGGTATAGTTAGCACACAGATATTTGATGGCAGAACTAGGAATATGAAACATTGTTTGGAAGTGGGGTACAATTGTCTGTTTTGGTAGAGTTCCAAGATGAAGACATATTTTGTCCTTGGTCAAGCTTGAATACTTACCTGTTTTGTACAAGCTTCACAGATGGAGTCACCCCTATAGTATCCACTGGAGTGCTCCAGCGTCCAAATGTGAAAACTGCTGCTGAGTGTCCTCTCCTTACACAGAATCTAGTTTGCATTTCATTCTAGTTACAAACCCATCTACACAACCAACTTATTTTAAGAGAAGTAGGTCATAAAAAAACTATTCAAATGCAAATGGCCAAACCAATGGTGTTTTCTAGTCCGAATGAACAATGTTTCATACAAACGAATAATGTGCCCATGAACATGAAAGTTGCCATTTTAAACTGTACAACAGTATAGAAAAGCACATGGAGCAGCACGAACGTAATAAACATAAAGAATAGGAACACAGGACAACTACTTACTTTTTTGCAGCACTCTCCTGATCCTTCTGTACTGCTCATGCTCCCTTAATTTGAGGTCCGACCACCGCTTCCTCAGTTGATATTTCGATCGTCCTACCCCAAAATTCCGGTGGAGACTCTTGACCACTTTCGCCATGATCTTGGCCTTTCGGACATTGGGGTTGGGGTAAGGTCCATACTTCCCGTCATAGTCGGCCTTCTTCAGGATCTCGACCATCTCCAACATCTCCCCAAAAGACATATTTGATGCCTTAAATCGTCTCCTTCTGGATCGGGACGTTTCAGGCTCCGGGCTTTCCTCCTCCTCGTTGCTGTAATTAGCACGCACCTGCTGTGTCTCCGCCATGTGCTCTTCCCCCACTGTGCTGAACGAGAAGGGGCGGGGAATAGACTAGAAAGAACGTCAGGGACGGGCGGAGTTTCATGCATGCGCAGTGTATATAAAGCGTAACACGCGTGCGTAGTACGTACGATCTGTGAGCGGAGGAAGGATTATCGGAGGCACCGATCGTGATAACGAAGGTAAGATCTAATCTTGGGCCTATATTGCTTCTAGACTGAGGCCTATATTGGGACAAGATTAGGAAACTTTAGCCTGACATTAGGGTTTGTCTTGTGTCTTGCAGAGAAAATGGATGGCTTCATTGACCACAACTTCCTCCCCCTGTTCATAGACAAATACAGGGAGCTGCCCTGTCTGTGGCAGGTGACACACCCGCATTATAATCATAAACAAAAGAGGCAGACAGCCCTGGAGAAACTGCTGGAATTGGTGAAGCCAGTGGTCCCCACGGCAACCATCCTCTATTTAAAAGCCAAAATTGGTGGCCTGAGGAGCATAAGGGAGCGCAAGAAGGTCACGGATTCCCAGAGATCAGGAGCTGGAGCAGATGACATTTATGTCCCCAAACTGTGGTACTATGAGAGACTGCGATTTCTGTCAGACCAGACTGGAGTCAGGGAATCCCTTTCCACTCTTCCTTCCACTCTTCCTTCCACCGCAGCTGAGGCTTCCGATGTCCAACCTAGGACTTCCAGCCAGGAAGAAGTGGAGGAGCCCAGCTGGAGCCAGGTATAGCATTCTTCTACAGATTTCTGGTCAATAAAGAAATTATGTTTACTAGATGTTATTATTGATCACTAATTGCTGATTTAATAAAGTGTTTTACATATCAATAGACAGTAGTGGGCAAAAATAATTGGGACAAGAATGAAAAATGCTGGGCTCAGAATGATAATCTGTTATATTTGTTAACATTCAATTTGGAACAGTCATGAGGTGAAAATTGTGTGTGATTGATGAATAAAAAACTCAAACTATGTCCCTTTTTCATACACAGGAAGACCTCAGCCAGGAGGAGGAGGCTGTGGAATGTGCCACACAGGAGGAGGCTGTGGAATGTGGCAGTCAGGAGGACCCGGGGGTTAGTGGCAGCCAGGCGGAGGCAGGGCTAAGTGGCAGCCAGGAGAAGTCTGGGCCCAGTAGGAGCCTAACCGAATCGCAGGTTCCTCCCCTCCGCCTTCCAACCAAAAGACCCAGGAAGGGGAGTCATGTGCAGGATTCAGCACTCAGGCTGATTCAGGAGGCTTCTGCATCCCTCAGAGCCACCCCGACTCCTGAAGAGGCCTTTGCCTGCATGGCTGTCACCAAACTGCAGGGCATGCAGGAGGGCCAACGCCTCATGTGTGAGGACCTTCTTTATAAAGTCTTAACTAAGGGGGTGAGGGGCGAAATCACACCCAAAACCCACCTGAGTGAGTTGGACCATCCCCCTCCTCCTTCTCCTCCTCCTGCCACAACTACACCACCAGAGCCACAGCGTGGAAGGAAGCATGGAAGGAAGACCAGAGAATGTTAACCTGGGTTCAGTCTGGTCTGGCATAAGATGCAGGCTCTTGTATGACCAGATGTCATCTGCTGCTTTCAGGATCTCTGCGACTTCTGGACCAGACTGCACTCCCTTAGATAAGGACTCCTCAGGCCACCAATTTTGCAGTAAAATAATTGATGTGTGCCCTGGGGGTCAAAGGCTTCACCAATTTCTGCTGTTTCTCCAGCGTTGCCTCCCTCTTTGTTTGGTTATAAGCCCTTAATAAAGGTTTTTTTGTTTCAATTATACTCGCCTATGTGTGTTTTCCTTCAAAAAGGACAGTTTGTTTGTGAGGAGGCAGGTACATTTCAAAAATACAATGTGAAATTAACAAGAGACACCAACACCAAGCAACCTCCTTGAGATTAAAGATTAAATAATACAAGATAATAATGGTTTGTGGTAGCTTGACACACAAAACACACACAAAAATATTCAGGATGTAAAATAAATAAAACTAAAAAATTACCAAGATCAGCTTTGAAAAAAATACAAACCCCAAAAAAAAATTATATAGATTTTTGGTCAGATGTGACAAATCAAAATATATTGAGGGAATCACGATAAATAATAAAGAAATAAGTTTTTGAGAAGTCTGTGTGAATATGAGCAGCAAAACTACTTCATTCTTCTAGCATTAGAAAGAAGAAGAGAGTACGCTGTATTAAACAATTTTAAAGATTGCAGCCTGACGAAAGTGCTGTATCCATTCCGAACGCTAATTTTACCAGACCGAGCTGTTCCGTCTCAGAATTTCTTCTGAGTATGTGTGGCACTTTGTGCATCGGAATTGTCCACACACAGTCGAAATTGACGCGATCGGATTTTGTTGTCGGAAAATTTTATAGCCTGCTCTCAAACTTTGTGTGTCAGAAAATCCGATGGAAAAAGTCAGATGGAGCCCACACACGGTCGGAATTTCCGACAACACGCTCCGATCGCACATTTTCCAACGGAAAATCCGACCGTGTGTACGGGGCATAACAGTGACATGACAATCATATACTGTGACTCAATGAGTGAAAGGTGAAAATGATAGACAAATTCATAAGTGAAATAATTATGACATTAACATAAATAATGATTAAGTGAATAAAAAATGTCCATGGATGAAAATAAATAACACCATGTGAATAGAGTCAGTCCATAAATCACCAGGAGGTAAACCAGGGCGGTCTAGTATACACCAATCGACTAGTGCACCACCACCACATAGATTGGGAGCTTACCAGAAAGCAAGCTTTACCAAAGCCTGAGGCTATAACCCAGCCAAGGTCCTTATCCAGGCTAACAGCGGCAGCACCTCCAGGTATTCCAAATAAACAGACCACAGCAAGCTTCAGATAAGCAATCATGAATACTCAGGCCACAGAGGTACCAGTCAGTTACCCAAAATAAAGAGGAACCCACATAGTGTAAAATCGTAACAGTATATGAAAATGACGTCATTTTATGACGAAACGTGCATCGGGAGGTTGGACGTGCTGACATAATCGCATTATCCTTGCAGTGGACGGGTGTTCGCTTGTTTTACTGGCCGGCTTTTTTACCTTGATGTTCTTAAAATTATATAAGTGCAATTTCATCTATTAAACTGTATACTGTTACGATTTTTGCTTTGCTTTGACATGCTCTGCTATTTCAGTATACAAGATAGCTTAAATCTGCAACTATAAAAGAATGCTTAAAAAGATCTTGCACAAGCACTGTACTCTATATATATCATTGTGGGTTGGTTTGTCCTTCTCTGTTCTATAGGCCATGGGACAGGATTCATGACTTATGACTCATAACCAGATGGCCCGTTGACCCGTGTTAACTCATGATAATGTATCTTAAAGGGTCACTGACTTGTATAACCATATAACTATATATTTCTATACAAATACATAATTTACTAACCATTCCCTCCTCCATTCTTTCTATTGGTATGTTGAACCATATATAAGCTGTAACACACCTAATAAAGGCAGACATTTTACGAATGCACAACCTGCTTCTCATTTTCATTTGGTGTCTCCAGATATCTGAGTGCCCTGTTGGTGTACCTAATAGACGGGGTATCAAGGGGTATCTTATGGTATATGGTTACAGTGCTGGGTGGAATATTTAGGGTGTAGAGGGGTCAGAGTACTGAGGGGATATCTGGGTTGTAGAGGGGTCAGAGTGCTGGGAGGATATCTGGGGTGTAGAGGGGTCAGAGTGCTGGGGGATATATGGGGTGTAGAGGGGTCAGCGTGCTGGGAGGATATCTGGGGTGTAGAGTGGTCAGAGTGCTGGGGGGATATCTGGGGTGTGGAGGGGTCAGAGTGCTGGGGGGGATATCTGGGGTGTAGAGGGGTGAGAATGCTGGGGAGATATCTGGGATGTAGAGGGGTCAGAGTGCTGGGAGAATATCTGGGGTATAGAGGGGTCAAAGTGCTGGGGAAATATCTCAGGTGTAGAGGGGTCAGAGTACTGGGGGGATATCTGGGGTGTAGAGGGGTCAAAGTGCTGGGGGGATATCTGGGGTGTAGAGGGGTCAGAGTGCTGGGGAGGCATCAATCTAGCAGATATATTATATGCGCAGGACAGCTTTGTTACTTTATGTATGTAGTATTTTCCCACTTTTTCTTTGCTGTACAGAATGATTGTTCATGTAGTTAATGCGGAGCTCCACCCAAAAGGGGAAGCTCTGCCTGTCTGCCTCCTACCTACTTGATGTCTATTTGCCTGCACTGTCTCCATTGTAGGGGCCCCAGAGCATTACTTTGCCCAGGGGCCCATGATGCTATTAAGACGGCCCTGATCTCTGCACTAACTATACAATATTTACAGGTCCTAACTACCAGGTCGAGCAAGCCTACAGCTTGTCAGCTTCTACATACACAGCTTAATAACTTTTACCAACCATTTGCTCTCCTAGACAGAATATATGTAGGGGTGGGGTGAACGTGGAATACTAATACTCCTACAGAGGCACCAAACCTGAAAGATATGCAACTATGTTTAGAAAAATGTGGAACAGGATGGGACTTTAATTGTGCCTCAGAGGAGTGTAAACAAATAGAATACAATACTATAATTATAGAAAAATAAACAAATTGTATTGTCTAAAAATCAAGTTAAGATACATTACAGTCTTTATGATTAGATTTGAATTCAGGGTGTGCAGGTCCCCAACAGTTTGTAAGAGTATGGCCTACGCGTTTTGAGGACAATTCCGCTTCATCAGGGTATTGAAAGTAGCACAATGGGACCTCATATGAATTCTACAGATAAAATATTAATTAGTACTACATAAATTGCATAATTATATACATGAAAAATGATAAGTAATATATAGACATCTTAATACATTGGATTTTACATAAATTTAACATCAATGCCATATCACAATAAATGTTTTGTTAATGAAATCTATATACTGCATTGTAGAACATTGAACATGTGAATACAGCTACATTTTATACTTATTGCTTCTCACGCAAGGGATTTGAGCGGAAAAGGTCAATTAAATGATGTTAACTGTCTAGATATGTGACTTTCAGATTTTTTTCCAAAAATAAAAATAAATATAAAGATAGATAAAGAGACACACATAGTGCTTCATTAGCATGCATCCCCACTCACCAAAAGACCATGATCAGAGGATGCCGGCTCGGTGGGACATGTGAGGCCTAGACAAAATTTGTCTATTTAACAATAACAGTAACCCAGCCAACATCTGGGCACATGTCCCCAGGGATTGGCTGGGCCCTACTAAACATTCAGGTCAGGAATCTGTATCCCCTTGCCTTAAGCTCCAGAAGCATCTTCCAGAGGTAGGGGGAGATAATTAAACTCACAGCCTGTAAAACCCCAAAAAGACTGTACTAAATGAATATTGCTTCTGTGCCTACAGCAGAAGCAAATTCTAGATTTACAGCCTAGCTATGAGGATGCTATATTTAGACAGCAGCGTTCCCAATCTGGGGAGAGGGTAGCCTTGGATGTGCTAGCAGATGTAGATGAGCTTGAAAAATTATAGCTGAGCTCCAATTAACACTTTTTAGGCATTTAAAACAAAGTGTTTTTCTCTATCTGGGTTAAAGTTTTTACACGAATGAATACAAGCTGATCATCGTAAACACCCTGTTATGCCCCGTACACACGGTCGGATTGTCCGATGGAAAATGTCCGATCGGAGCGTGTTGTCGGAAATTCCGATCGTGTGTGGGCTCCATCAGACATTTTCCATCGGATTTTCCGACACACAAAGTTTGAGAGCAGGATATAAAATTTTCCGACAACAAAATCCGTTGTCGGAAATTCCGATCGTGTGTACACAAATCCGACAGACAAAGTGCCACGCATTCTCAAAATAAATAAAGAGATGAAAGCCACTGCCCCATTTATAGTCCCGACGTACGTGTTTTACGTCACCGCCTTTAGAACGATCGGAATTTCCGACAACTTTGTGTGACCGTGTGTATGCAAGACAAGTTTGAGCCAACATCCGTCGGAAAAAATCCTAGGATTTTGTTGTCGGAATGTCCGAACAAAGTCCGACCGTGTGTACGCCCTATTAGTGTTAAGTGGTTTGTTTTAGCCCTCTAACTGCCACTTTTGTTGGACAGTTTGTACAGTTAAAAGAAGTTGAAAAATAACAGACTTCCCGGCCAGATCACCAGGTGAAAATAAAGGAAAAAAAAGCCTAAAACAAAATGAAAACTAATGCAGCCATCACATCTAGGAATTGGTAAGCTGCAATATATTATATCTTTGTTTTTGGGTTTAATAGCACTTTAAATAACACATTTTGAGCTGTTTGCTATCTAGACATGTAAAGATCCCCAAAACAAGCATGCATGAATACTGTATAATCCAGAAGTGTATTAGCTGTATGGCAAACATTTTCCTGAAATTCAGTCCAAAGTGTAAATACTATTGTACAGTTTTGTTAGAAAGCTGACAAGTCTCTTGTTCACAATTATATCAACATGACAGAACAGTTCTTGTGATCATATCAATAAGGAAATAAGATAAAACAAGAGTACAAACTCAGTTAATAATGTGTATTTATAAAATTCCTGACAGCATGTAGAGAAGTTGAGGAAGGATCTCTCTAGGGGGGAGGCTTGACAGCAGAGCAGAGAGCGGAAAAGAAACCATGACAGTTGTTCTGCATTTCCAATCTGCTGCTATTCTGCAGCTCTCCCATGGAAATTCAGAGGACTTTAGTTTGCTCTGTAGAATGCCGTATATCAAAGACTATTGATGCTGTCTTTATCTTAAAAGTAAAAGCTTTGTTCCTGGATACCAAAAATTAAACAAATTATCAGAGCAGCTGGCACCAGACACTGATCAGAGTGGAGAGGTGTTTTTCTAAAGGGTGGGAGCCCTTAGTATTGAAGAAATAATAGGAAATGCTATAAAAACGATATGTAGTGGGAGGTTGGGGCTCATAATTCATGTATTGAGGAAGGAGGGGATATAGAATTGGTTTTCAAGAGGCATTGCCTCCTATTGCCTGTTAAGTGAATAATGCCTAACAATGTTTAGCAACTAATAAAAAAAAAAAATCTGTACCTTTACAGAACAGCATATTTCAAAGTTTGGGGTACAGGTGTCTTCATTAAACCACAACATTTAGGAAATCCAGCAATTGTGACTCATAAATTGTATTTGTACTTGGAGTCTAGATGCAAGAACGAGTAAGAACATGATAGAGGAACAAAAGCAAGTGACCTGGGGTGTGCCAAAAGTCACGTGGTCAGTATGCCCAAAAGGGGGCATACTCAAATATGAAATGAAAAGGAAAAGATAAGAGTAAAGGGGGCTGAGTGGGTGGGATACAACAGAGAAAGCCGACAGGAGAAAGGAGGAGGAGGACGGGATTATGTATAGCCTGACTCCTCCTACAAATTCAGGATGTCCTCAGTTGGCCTTCTCATTTGTACTTGGAGCCTATATGCAAGAACGAGTAAGAACATGATAGAGGAACAAGAGCAAGTGACCTGGGGTGTGCCAAAAGTCACATGGTCAGTATGCCTAAAAGGGGGCAAAAATGAAGGCAGTAGGATAAATAAGCCAACAGGTTTATTTAAGGTAACATTACATCATTCAGCCAAATGGCTAAATGCCTGAAAGCCTGAGACATCTCAATACGCGGGTCCGGGATATATCTAGAGAAACACGCTGAGTTCCATCTGCCCAATTTTTTGATAATGTGCACCGTGACCCCCTGCCGAGAGGCCACGGAAGCCACCCCTATCCTGAAGCAGTCCCCAGAAAACATAACTGGGTTTAAATCTATTTAAAAGCTATTTATGTTTCACAATAAGTTATTGGGGTTCACATATGTTATGGTGTCCCAATACTTTTGGAGATTGTAGGAATTATTTTATACACATATGATAATGTTACACGGAGATTATTACTTTATACACTTGTAATTTATTATTATTTTTAAACACTTTATCAACACCCCTGGCGCCATTTTGTCCCAAAACTTTTGAGTTCTGAGGAAATATATATCTATTTTTGTTTTACTATATCACTGATATATCCCTTACTTTATTTTTATTATTACATTTATTCACTGGGAGCACTTCATTTAAACTTTATTTTCCACTATAGCAGGAGTGTCGTATGCGTTGAAACTACGGCATCTGCTCTTTGCTACTGATCTGTTTGGACCCTTTTTTGGGTCACTTTTGCACAATCAGTGTAGTTGCACCTCTGTTACACAGTTTGGGTTCACTTATTATGTAGTATACTTTACCCAATCACACTTAGGGCAGCGCCGTTTTTTCCTTTATTATCTTATTTACTTTTAAATTGGACCCTTTTGGGGTACTAATTAGGAATAGGCAGCAGCCTTCATATTGTCCTAAGCGCGGACGTCTCCACTTACATTTATATATACCACTCTTGGGTGGTCTTTTGTCTGCAGCTATGGACATTTTTGGTTACTTTAATACCAGAAATATAGACGTAGAGGCGATTTTTAGTCAAGAGCAGGTCTCAAATAACAATGACATGCATGGGCTGCTCAAACAACTGAAACACACCCTAGAGAAACAACTGAGGGTGTGGTGGGACATCTCCACGTTGGAAATGTATGTCACTGAAAAAATCACCCCTAGAAGGCTTAGGTGGGACATGCATCCCAACGATGGTATAGATAATACTGACCTTATGAGAGACTGGTACTCCCTATTTAATAAATGCGAGGGAGAATTACTCCAAAATATCATTAAGAGAAGACAATTTAAAATGCGTACGATAGAGAGCAATATTAACGAAATAAAAAATCTACTCCTACCCTTCACTCATCTGAAGGAATATAAGGATAGGGAAAAGGAACTACAAGAGTCCATCAAGAAATATGATAACAATATACAGGCTAAGAAACAGAAAAAATTTAAAAGAGATGTAATGGATTACAAAAATTCGAAAGTCTACAAATGGCAAACTAGTGGAGAAGAGGATGCTGATCCACTAGAAGATCTCTCTATGGAGGAGGAATCAGAGGAAGCAATACCCATTCCATCCCTCAGCACACCAAGAAGAGTAGATAACCCCCCACACAGCCCAGCTGTGTACAATATCCCTAATACACCAGGAGAAAGAAGGGATAACAGAAGGGATGTGTATAGAGGACCTCCTAACTATAGGACTCCATATAACAGATACAATGTACCTGTGTATAATCGTTACTCCCCTTTGAGGGAAGAGTACAGAAGACCACCCCAGAGGGAGGAGTACAGAAGACCATACCCAGAATATGGAAGAGAGGATAGTGGAAGGAAGGTTTTTCCTCGAGTCACCTATCAAGACAAACCCCCAGGCAGATGGAGACCTCGCATTCCATACAGGAATTATGGATGGAGGGGACGCAATATGGAAGGCGGACCACGACAGGAAGACCGGCACTGGAGTCCAAGGGGAACAAAAGACCGCAACGTACATCAGGAACACGATACAAACCCCAGGACAGTAACCACGAGGGAATACCAACAGGAGACGAACACAGGACCAATACACAGATACATAGAAAGAGAAAACAGGCAAGAGGGAAACGAGGAGGCAAGAAGAAGAAAGAGGCCGAGAAATTACTAGGACAAGGCATTTTTAATCTGAGCAATGTGACGTTCACGCAAGAAGAGCTGAGGGTGTTAGAATTGGGACTCAAGTATGCCCCTAATAAATCATTTGATCAATTCGAGGTTTTTATCGATTTACAAAAATTTTTAAGAAAGCTAAATATTAAGAAACATTTTGCGATGAATCCTGGAGTAACAACAAGGGCTGAGTCAGATTTTGTACAGACAAATCTCAAAAATAATTCGATTTTTAATCCCAAAACACCAGGAAACCAATGTATTAATGCTTTTAAAAAAATGGTAGAGGAAGACATCAAAATAATGGGCAATAAGAAGAAAAGGCCAAACAACATCTGGAATACCATCAAAGGTATAGCAAAAAAACACGAGGTAGTAATAAGGCCTGCAGATAAGGGTGGAGGTCTGGTCATCCTGAACAAGAAAGATTATCAAGATGAGATGAATAATCTGCTAAGTATAGAAAATACCTATAAAACACTCAAAGGGAACCCGAAGAAAAAATATGAAAAGAAGCTGAAATCCTATGTAGAAAAAGGGAAAACCAAAGGTATCTTAAATTGTAAAGAAGCGGAATATTTAATATCCAATTCAACCAGAACCCCTGTCATATACCACACACCTAAAATCCATAAGAGGTTGGAAAAGCCACCAGGTAGGCCCATAATTAGTGGAATAAATTCCATTTTCTCCAGGTTGGGAGAGTACCTGGATAAATTCCTCAAACCACTAGTGAAAGAAGGGAAATCCTACCTGCGGGACAGTATGCAACTAATACAGGAATTACAAGAGATCAAAGGAGTGGAACAATGGCTACTGGTTGCAGTAGATGTCAATTCCTTGTACACCAGTATCGAACAGAAAGACGGCTTACGTGGTGTGGAAAGAGCTCTACACATGAACACAAGCATGAAGCAGGAACAAATTGATTATATCCTTGAGGGCCTTAAAATGGCGATGGAATGCAATTATTTTTGGCATGAGAAAAAATATTACGTACAAACAAAGGGAGTCGCAATGGGAGCACGCTATGCTCCTAGCGTAGCTAACTTATTTATGGACCTCTGGGAAGATAAATACATCTATAGCAAAAACATACCTCAGATCAAGATGTATAAGAGGTATATAGATGATCTGTTCATCCTATGGAATGGAACAACAGACAGCCTCACCAAATTTTTGAACAACCTTAATAACAACAAATATGGTATTAAGTTTACTGGGAAATGGAGCTCAGAGATAATCGATTACTTGGATCTAGAGATTTTTAAAACAGGAGACAAGCTATGCACTCGCACTTTTTTCAAACCGACAGACAGGAACGGGTACATCCCCACCTCCAGCTGCCATCACCCTAGATGGAAGACTAATGTTCCCAAAGGGCAGCTGCTACGGATACGTCGGAACTGCAATCTAGTTGAAGATTTTAACAAACAGGCTGACATTTTAATTAACAAGTTTCAAGAAAAAGGGTATGACAGGGAGAAACTGTTGAAACTTAAAGAAGATATCATGAAGATGGACAGAACTTCCCTGTTTCACAAACAGAATAAGAAAGCTGAGAAGGTTTCAGAAGTAGCGTTCGTCACAGGGTTCAACAGCCAATACAGAGACTTTGAGAAAATAATAAAAAAGTACTGGCCCATACTCAAGGAGGATATCACCCTAACAAAATTACTACCGGCTAAACCTAAATTTATATATAGAAAAGCACCTAATTTAAGGGATCATCTTGTGAAGAACGTCACTGACCCCCCGAGACCTATCAAAATATGTCCAGAATTGAAGGGTTTTTTCAGGTGTCAGAGATGCCTACCGTGCAAAGTAGCTAAAAAACAACCTAGGAGAAAGAACACATTCAAATCATGCACAGATCATAAAGAATACAAAATTAACCAATTAATTACTTGCAGAAGCACACATGTCACATATGTGGTAGAGTGCCCATGCCACCTCCAATATGTGGGAAGAACTACCCGTCAATTATTCGTCCGGATTCGGGAACATATCAAAAACATTAGAAAGGGGTTCCCCAATCACAGTCTATCCAGACACTTTGATGAGGTCCATCATAGGGATCCAAGTGTACTCATTTTTTATGGTATTGACTCTGTCCAGGAACATTGGCGTGGAGGTAACAGAGAAACCACAATATCCAGAAACGAAACCAGTTGGATATACCGTTTGGGTTCCCTTGCCCCCAAAGGGCTTAATCTAGATATAGATTTGAATTGTTACATAGCTAACCCCTAGATCATATTCCGACCCAACCCTGACCATATATAACAAATAGAAAGATGATATTTGAAATCTATACTAACTCTTATCATTTTATGACTCTAATATCTACTGTTTTTTCCTCCTTTGGCCCTACTAATACTTGTTCATAATCCTATCTGTTTTATGTGTCTGTCCCGATACTTTTGAATCGGGTAAAGAAAGATAATACGACACTAATGGATCACTTTATGACTCCACCTTTTACTGGTTTTCCCCTATGGCTCTACTAACATCTTGTTACAGTAATATCTGGTCTATGAGTCTTTCCCGAGAATTCTGAATCGGGTATAGTAAGACAATAAGACATCAAGGGATCCATCCACAGTTTGTAATAAGGGTGGATCACACATGTAGGTCCTTTATTCACATAATAATATGTTTATAAATTAATTTTTAAGCATATACTCATTCACCAGATTACCACTACCTCTCCCGTACATATATTCATATTTTTAATAAAAAAATTTTTTTAATACATTTTTATATATATTTTTAAATATAGTTTTTATTATATATTTCAAGTAATTATAATTTTTAATCATTATTCATGCTGATAGATGGGTACATACTGAACATGGGTTGACATAATATAGAGATTTTTATATATGCCTAATGAATTTGTTGGATCGCAAGATAATCTGCGTTTTAGCCATTAGAAGTTTTATATCATGTTATGTCTGTGTAATTTTAAGGACCGTATTAGGTTACGTCCTATGTGCAATCTTTATATATATACATGGATTTTAATTTTAATTCTAATAACATGAATATAGTTCCACAAAGGCGGACCAAAATTATACTTCTATGTATGTCTTAATATAAAATGTCACTGCCAGCGGCCTCAATATACACACATATGCTAAGGGATATATTCCCCTTTAGACCACATACCACTGGTCTAAGTGTACTAGTATGTGGTGGGGGCTGATGCAGCAATGCAGGTCTGGATTATCACAGCGGTGAATGGACAGGCAAACAATAGGTTACTACCTCATTCTGCCCTGATAAGTATACACAATTGAAGTCTATTGGCCGGATTACACCCTCCCACCGAGCGACATTACCATAACAAGGGGAGTGGCCATGCGCACTGTGGAACTATATCAGAGTGTGAAGCGTAGGCGTCGGCACCGTCTTTGAAAACGTCCTATGACGAAACGCGTAAGGCGGGGCCACGCTCACACGTCATACCCGGAAGTGCTGGCTGGAACGCACGGTGGAACGCACGCGCTGAGTTCGCTGCTGGTACAACCCTGCACACAGCGGCGCTTGTTTTAAAACTTGGATTTCGTTTCTCAGCTTGTACACTTATGGTTATGTGCAATGGGACTCTTTTTATAATATATTTTTTTGCAATAAATTGGACACAACGTACTTCACCAAAGAGGCCCCCTTGTGTTTTTTTCCTCTGGTACACTGGAGCGCTGAAGGTGGTAATACGTTGCAGTACCCTGCTCATATGAGAATACACCCACCCCCTGGAGTAGCGGTGAGGATTGAATGCTGCAGAGGAGCGCAAGGAAACTTGGAGTGTATATCACCTGCCCCGGGAAGCCCACTCTGTCGCTCGTTACCCCTGTAGGGGTGTTCATCTTTGGTGAGTGGGGTATCATCGGGGGGTGAGCACCTAAAGTCACTCCTGAAGTGTAAAGCACGGAAGTCACTGCAGTGTGTCCATAAGAATATAATTAACAGCATACATAGTGTTGAACTGTGTCTTCTCTATATGGTCGTTAATGGATGACCCCCTGCATGGACTTTTTAGTAACTAATGTTTAATGTATATGTAGTTTCATGGCTACCGTATGTTCCTTTATATAATTGGCAGCTAACTAACGAGGAGGGTGTCAACAGGGTGTCACTAAAAGCTATTTATGTTTCACAATAAGTTATTGGGGTTCACATATGTTATGGTGTCCCAATACTTTTGGAGATTGTAGGAATTATTTTATACACATATGATAATGTTACACGGAGATTATTACTTTATACACTTGTAATTTATTATTATTTTTAAACACTTTATCAACACCCCTGGCGCCATTTTGTCCCAAAACTTTTGAGTTCTGAGGAAATATATATCTATTTTTGTTTTACTATATCACTGATATATCCCTTACTTTATTTTTATTATTACATTTATTCACTGGGAGCACTTCATTTAAACTTTATTTTCCACTATAGCAGGAGTGTCGTATGCGTTGAAACTACGGCATCTGCTCTTTGCTACTGATCTGTTTGGACCCTTTTTTGGGTCACTTTTGCACAATCAGTGTAGTTGCACCTCTGTTACACAGTTTGGGTTCACTTATTATGTAGTATACTTTACCCAATCACACTTAGGGCAGCGCCGTTTTTTCCTTTATTATCTTATTTACTTTTAAATCCAGGTTGGTCAACAATATGCAGCAATGTTTGATAAATTGTGCCGCGGTGAGGGGAGCATGCGGGAAGGGTAGCAAGGAACTATTCCTTGGTTTGTCTATGAGCAATGCCATCAGCTGCTCCAAAACTCCCACGGTGCACCAAGCACTGCCTGTTTTGAAAAACCTGATGTCAGTACCAGCCCCAAACTGCTGCGTTTTACATGTCTAACCAGCTGGCTAATTGTGAGCACATGGGAAATCGGACCGCTGCGTGTGAACTCACCCGGCCTGAGGAACCTGTAGAAAGCCAAGTATATGGCTGCTTTGATGACCACGCTGAGCAGCCTTCCGAAAGGTGACCTGGTCAGCAACTCCGATAAGCCCCGAAAAATGTGTCCTGAGATGGGGAGTGTGCTGATGGAAGGAGGAGGACTACTCTTACGAATCCCTCTCAAAATGGCTTTGATGGAATGGGCTGAAAAGATGGATGGTCTATTTGGGTAAAAATTTTATATTTTTATCCTAACCCCAACCAGTCTACTGCTTCATTCAAAGTCCCAAAATGCCCTTTTCTTTGATACTTGAACCCGGGATGGAAGTGTATTCACGATGATGTGCTTCATATAAAGTCCCAAAACTCCCCTCTTTTTTGCAATATTTAGCAGGGATGGAGGCAGTTGACTGTAGTAGGTAGTTTTCACCTGCCAGCTTTGTATGGGGTTTGCTCTGTGAGTCAGTGCACCAGTTTGGTCCACACACACAAGTTATTATAACATCATGTGGTTGAACTTTGGCAGTACAGGACACATCGCAACATTGGTGATCACTGTGGGGGACGGGGATGTGTGGGGGATTGGGTGGGTGCTCACAGCCCTCCTTCATGTGATGTCACTAGTGAGCGTCGCGATGCGAGCGTGAACCTTTCATCTTAGCCGACATAGATGGATTGTGTGGTGTCAGTTCTGGGCTGGTTTGTATACCGCCCAGGCTGGGGCCCAGCCCCACGCATTGCCGGGCTAGCGTGACGTTGGCGGTGGTCTCCTTATTACACATTAGCACATTATTAAGGTAACACTCTGTGATCTTATTACAAGTTTTTCATTCCTTTATTCCCATTTCGAATATTTTTGGCAAATCTTAATGGACTTAACTATCCGTTATAGATGTTTACCTACAACCTTTTTTCTTTGATTCCTTCAGACTACCAATTAAGGGGAGTGGTTCATTGCTCACAGGTGCTTGAGGCCTATATAACCTTGTGTAGAACTCATAGTGAGCCTGCTCATTTGTGAGGCTGTTGGAACTCTGTCCATGTGGAACTGGTCTAAGTGGTGAGTTAAAACCAGAGGTTATAACAGGGGTCATAGTACCTGTGTAGTGTGAGTACATGAGTGTTGTCTGAGTAGTGTATGTGGATCGTTAGTACTTGTGTATTGTGTACTGTATACTTGTGTATTGCGAGTGCACGTAGGTCTGCGAGTGCATGTAGGTCTGTGAGTGGCCTGCGAGTGCACGTAGGTCTGCGAGTGGCCTGCGAGTGCACGTAGGTCTGCGAGCGGTCTGCAAGTGCACGTAGGTCTGCGAGTGCACGTAGGTCTGCGAGTGGCCTGCGAGGGCACGTAGGTCTGCGAGTGCACGTAGGTCTGCGAGTGGCCTGCGAGTGCACGTAGGGCTGCGAGTGGCCTGTGAGTGCACGTAGGTCTGCGAGTGGCCTGCGAGTGCACGTAGGTCTGCGAGTGGCCTGCGAGTGCACGTAGGTCTGCGAGTGGTCTGCGAGTGCACGTAGGTCTGCGAATGCACGTAGGTCTGCAAGTGGCCTGCGAGTGCACGTAGGTCTGCGAGTGCACGTAGGTCTGCGAGTGGCCTGCGAGTGCACGTAGGTCTGCGAGTGCACGTAGGTCTGCGAGTGGCCTGCGAGTGCACGTAGGTCTGCGAGTGGCCTGCGAGTGCACGTAGGTCTGCGAGTGGCCTGCGAGTGCACGTAGGTCTGCAAGTGGCCTGCGAGTGCACGTAGGTCTGCAAGTGGCCTGCGAGTGCATGTAGGTCTGCGAGTGCACGTAGGTCTGCGAGTGCACATGGGTCTGCGACTGTTCTGCGAGTACACGTGGGTCTGCGACTGTTCTGCGAGTGCACATAGGTCTGCGACTGTTCTGCGAGTGCATGTAGGTCTGTGAGTACCTGTGTATTGTCTTGTTGTGTACCTGTGTATTGTCCTGAGTATTAGTGTCAGGAAGCTAGCTGTTAGGTAATTTGGACAGGGTATAATCCTCACTAAATGTAATAGGTACGATGCCCGGCGGGTGTGGAGAGGCGACCCTTTGTACATCTTGCTGCATGTATGCGTTCCTTGATCATCCGATCGAGCCACTCCAGAAAGGCAGAGGGAGATTAGGGAAGTAAACAAGTGGCTGAAGAGCTGGTGTAGTAAGGAGGGGTTTGGGTTCCTGGAGAACTGGGCCGACTTTTCAGTCGATAACTGGTACTATAGAAGGGACGGACTGCACCTAAATAAGGAGGGTGCAGATCTGCTGGGAATGAAGATGGGCAAAAAGTTAGAGGGGTTTTTAAACTAGGCGATGGGGTGGAGGGTCCAGAGGTAGAGATAGTCAGCGCGGAAGATATTCCAGAGGGTAGTATTGGGGGCATTAGTGGTAGGTTGACCAAAGCACAAAAACACAAGGTAAGTATAGTAGCAAGTCCTGGTTGCAATCTCGAAACACTACCAATACGAGGACAATATGCGACCGGTCTAAACTATGTGGCATGTTCACCAATGCCAGGAGCATGGGGGACAAGATGGGTGAACTAGAGATACTGTTGTACGAGGTGGATTTGGATTTTGTGGGAATTTCAGAGACCTGGTTCAACAGCTCTCATGATTGGCTGGCAAACATTCAAGGGTATACCCTTTACCGCAAGGATAGAGAGGGTGAAAAGGGGGGAGGGGTATGCCTATATATCAAGAATAATGTACAAGTGAATGTGAGAGATGACATCACTGAGGGAGCTAGGGAGGAGGTGGAATCCTTATGGGTAGATCTCCAAAGGGATGAAGCTAAGGGGAAAATAATACTGGGAGTATGCAATAGGCCCCCTAACCTGAGGGAGGAAGTGGAGACAGATCTCCTATCACAATTTGGATTAGCAGCAAGGATGGGAAGTGTTATCATAATGGGGGATTTTAATTATCCAGACATAGACTGGGCGGAGGGAACCGCGCATTCATTTAAGGCTCACCTGTTCCTTAATGTCTTGCAGGACAATTTTATGGGTCAGATGGTAGACGCACCAACTAGAAATAAAACATTACTGGATCTACTGATTACCAACAATACAGAACTGATCGCGTATGTAGAAATACGGGGCAATTTAGGTAACAGTGATCACAGGTCAATTAGTTTCAGTATAAATCACACAAATAGGAAACATAAAGGGAATACAAAGACACTGAATTTCAAAAGAGCCAACTTCCCTAAACTACAAACCTTGCTAAAAGGCATAAATTGGTATAAAATATTAGGAATAAAGAACACAGAGGAGAGATGGGTTTGCTTTAAGAGCATATTAAATAAGGGCATTAGCCAATGCATCCCATTGGGTAATAAATTAAAAAGAGCGAACAAAAGTCCAGGATGGCTTAACTCCAATGTAAAAATGCATATAAAAGCAAAGGAGAAGGCCTTCAAAAAATACAAGGTTGAGGGATCATCCTCAGCATTCAGACTTTATAAAGAAAGCAACAAGAAATGTAAGGGTGCAATTAGGACAGCTAAGATAGAACATGAAAGACACATAGCGGTGGAGAGCAAAAAAAAATCCCAAGAAATTCTTTAAGTATGTAAACAGTAAAAAAGGGAGGACAGACCATATTGGCTCCATAAAGAATGAGGGACATCTGGTTACAAAGGATGGGGAGATGGCGAAGGTATTAAATTTATTCTTGTCCTCAGTCTTCACGAGTGAATCGGGGGGCTTCAGTAACCAAAACTGCAGTGTTTATCCTTATGACACAAGACAGGAAGCACCTCCATGGTTAACAGAGGACAGAATTAAAATTAGACTTGAGAAACTTAACATTAATAAATCACCGGGACCAGATGGCTTGCATCTGAGGGTACTTAGGGAACTCAGTCAAGTGATTGCCAGACTGTTGCTCCTAATTTTTACAGACAGTCTACTGACTGGAATGGTACCAGCTGATTGGAAAAAAGCCAATGTAGCACCAATATTTAAAAAGGGCCCAAAATGCATCCCTGGGAATTACAGACCAGTTAGCCTAACATCAATAGTATGTAAACTCTTGGAGGGGATAATAAGGGACTATATACAAGATTTTAGTAATGAGAACGGTATCATTAGCAGTAATCAGCATGGATTCATGAAGAATCGTTCTACTAACCTTCTAGGAGGAGGTGAGTTGCTATCTAGACAAAGGAAGGTCCGTAGATGTGGTGTATCTGGATTTTGCAAAAGCATTTGACACAGTTCCCCATAAACGTTTACTGTACAAAATAAGGTCCGTTGGCATGGACCATAGGGTGAGTACATGGATTGAAAACTGGCTACAAGGGCGAGTTCAGAGGGTGGTGATAAATAGGGAGTACTTGGAATGGTCAGGGGTGGGTAGTGGGGTTCCCCAGGGTTCTGTGTTGGGACCAATCCTATTTAATTTGTTCATAAACGACCTGGAGGATGGGATAAACAGTTCAATCTCTGTAGTTGCAGACGATACTAAGCTAACCAGGGCAATAACTTCTCCGCAGGATGTGGAAACCTTGCAAAAAGATCTGAACAAATTAATGGGGTGGGCAACTACATGGCAAATGAGGTTCAATGTAGAAAAATGTAAAATAATGCATTTGGGTAGCAAAAATATGGATGCAATCTGTACACTGGGGGGAGAACCTCTGGGGGAATCTAGGATGGAAAAGGACCTGGGGGTCCTAGTAGATGATAGGCTCTGCAATGGCATGCAATGCCAAGCTGCTGGTAACAAAGCAAACAGAATATTGGCATGCATTAAAAAGGGGATCAACTCCAGAGATAAAACGATAATTCTCCCACTCTACAAGACTCTGGTCCGGCCGCACCTAGAGTATGCTGTCCAGTTCTGGGCACTAGTCCTCAGGAAGGATGTACTGGAAATGGAGCGAGTACAAAGAAAGGCAACAAAGCTAATAAAGGATCTGGAGGATCTTAGTTATGAGGAAAGGTTGCGAGCACTGAACTTATTCTCTCTGGAGAAGAGACGCTTGAGAGGGGATATGATTTCAATATACAAATTCCGTACTGGTGACCCTACAATAGAAATAAAACTTTTTCACAGAAGAGAGTTTAACAAGACTTGTGGCCACTCATTAAAATTAGAAGAAAAGAGGTTTAACCTTAAACTACGTAGAGGGTTCTTTACTGTAAGAGCGGCAAGGATGTGGAATTCCCTTCCACAGGCGGTGGTCTCAGTGGGGAGCATCGATAGCTTCAAGAAACTATTAGATAAGCACCTGAATGACCGCAACATACAGGGATATACATAGTAATACTGACACATAATCACACATAGGTTGGACTTGATGGACTTGTGTCTTTTTTCAACCTCACCTACTATGTAACTATGTAACTATGTAACCTTGACCAACCACCTGGTTATATTTTGGGAATGGCAGCTTGTGTTCTGGGGATGATGCATGTGCATGCCTGGCCGATGCTGGATTCGAAACGCTCTCAGCTCATTGACGGACACCCATTTTTGGCCCAGCTTCCACTCACACCCCAGCTCCATATATTTTGTAAGTACCCAGAACTGACACAGTGTCTCTTCTGGTGGCACCTAGTCAATCTTTTTTGACTTTATTATATTCTGTTGTTTCAGTTAGCCTATAGCATCTGCCCCTGAGGAAGTGTATTCACAGAAACGCGTTGGACATCAAGTATGTAGCTATATGCCCTAATAGGACTCTATCCAGATATATAATTTTTATGACCTATATAATTTTATACTTAGTTTACATCATGCTGTCAATGTGTTGCCTAGCCTTTAGTTGTACTTATCCTATGCCATTTTTGACTATAACAACTTAGTGCTATATATTACTAAAATGACTACTATGTAAATGTATTAATGTTGGTTATGCTATGTGTGTATGTACATGCTACCTTTTACACATGTGATATATTTTTACCATATACCTATGCAATAAAAATGTGATATTTTTATCCTAACCCAACCAGTCAACTGCTTCATTCAAAGTCCCAAAATGCCCTTTTCTTTGTTATTTGTCTATTTGGGTCCTGTAAGGCCAGAGGAATGCTGAACCCCCGCCAGATACGTTTTGATTGTGCCATATGACAGCTTCAATTGAGAATGACAGTATGCCATGAAAGCCAGCAGGTACCGAAGGTCATAACCATCAAACCAAGGGAACCGGGACTGGAAGACCTGGAAGGTTTTCCAGGCCGTGAATAAAGCCTTCTGCTTCTGCTTCTGGAACCTGTCGGAAAAACAACGGGTAGTTAAACTGTGATAGAGCATCTGTTACCACATTCTCTGTCCCACTAATGAATCTGCAATGAATGTGGAAATGAAATTGCAGAGATAACCAAATCAGCCTTCGAACGAAGGACATGATTATCGATTACCTAGATCTGCCCTTGTTGATGATCTTCATGACAGCTTAATTGTCCGTTGAGAAAACAACCGTCTGCCCTGACCACAACCTACCCCATACCTGGGCTACTGACACTATAGAAAAGATTTCAAATAGTGCTGAAGACTCTGTGAAAGATCTCCTCCGGCCATGGCCCTGCAAGCCAGTGAGTGCCAAAAATGGCAGCATAACCGGCAGTGGCCGATGCATCTGTCCCAACCTGAGGAGAGGATATGGACTCCGCGGGCATGAACATAACAATCCCATTCCAATGATGGAGTAACTCGTCCCACATGCGCAGGTCAGCCAAAGCTGCAGCATCCAGCTTGACCCGAGAACCAGGGTCAGGGGCTGATGGAAATAAAACTAACAATCTTGAGATAAAAGACCTTCCCTGCGGAATGATCCTCATTGCGAAATTTAACATACCTAACAAAGACTGCAACTCCAACCTGGAACAAGCTTGCGAGATGGTAAATGAATGGATACAATCCCTGATTCTACCAAGCTTGTCTGCAGGTAAACTAGACTGCATGGCCTGCGTATCCAGGTTAATGCCACAAACCCCTTGTCAAGTTTGGACTGGAGGAGTACGTCTACTGCCTCCGTATTTATCACTGCTGATCTTAAATTTGGACACTCAAATGTGCCGGAAGGCAAAGTGATGAACTCGTGTGGAAGCCCCTTGTAAAACCCTCCACCAAAAACATGCACAAACTGGAAGATTGGCTCTGACTGTGTAAATGGGAAGACATGCCACCTGCACAGTTTCACAGTTAAACAAAATCTGCTCTGAAAACCTTCCCTGCACTGGCATCCTGCCAGGTAACTGACGATCCACAGAGAATGACTGAGCCCCCTCCCACGGGCTGTCTGCCACTGGACACAGACCCCCCCGACCGGTACCTGATCCTTGTACCGGAGACATGCGACCCTTGCAGCCGCCACCGCACGACCACCTTGCGGCGCCGAAACAGGAAATGACGTTCAGCTGTCTCCCGGAAATGATGCGAAACGACCGCAGTGTCATACAACAGAGAAAGCCGAAAGGAGAAAGGAGGAGGGCGCGTTTATGTACAGCCCGACTCCTCCTACAAATTCAGGCCGTCCTCTGGCCAGCCTTCTCATTAATATATGCCGATTTAACAGATGTGCATGTGTATGTTTAGGAGACAAACAAAAAAAATGCAATTTGCTTTTAGTGTTATTTCACTCATCAGTAGACAGGTGCAATCATTCTGCTCTGCTGCCATGGCCACTGGTTTCCAACCAGTGGCCTTATTTCAGGATGAGGAAAGTGTGCAGCTCCAGAAATAGAGAATAAAAGTCCAGAAGTTGAATATGAAAGTCAGTAAATACTCCAAGCTGTGTCATTTCAGAGCCGTAGTTCAGAGACAGGAAGAAAACAGGCATCTTTAGATGTAAGCTTTAAAAAAGTTACAGCTCAGTCCAGGTTTACCCCAGCCTCTGGTTAGATTACGAAGGGGCAACAACAACACACTAAGGAGCTAAAGAGAACAGCTGTGGGTTCTGTATTCCGTTTGTCAATTTTTCCTCCGTCAACAGACAGAGGAAAAACTGACACCAATGTACCGTATTTCTCTGAGCAAGCGGATGTTAGCGGATGATCATCCATTGACAACTGCCTTCTTTAACATCCGTATTTAAACAGAAGAAAGCCCTATTTTTCTTCTGTTAAAAAAAACAAAAGCGGCCTAAAGGGATGTCAATGGACAAATGGTTTGTTTTTACATCCATTTTTACATTGGGTATTTGGAGCCAGGACCCGCCAGTGTCCTGACATCTGATGACTCAATAGCTGTCAGCGGGGCAGCACGGCAGGCCAGGAAATGGGGGGGACAAGCGAGCCATTCCAGGCCACATGCCCTTACCATGGGGGGGGGGGTGTTTTGGGGCAGGGGTGAATGAGTATGGGGTACATAATACCCACGCTCAGTCACCCCAAATAAACCTGACCCTAAGAAAAAAAAAAGAGTTCCATACCTGACGAAGGCTCCCGCCATCTGACAGCTTCGTTGTCTGACAGTTCTTAAATAACTTAGGGGCAGGGCCACTCAATTATGTCCCTGAGTGACCCCACCCCATTGTGATGTCATCGACCGGGTGCATGCTGGGTCGATGATGCCACAAGGGGGCAAGATGTCACCTGGTTCTGTCATCGGGTGGCCCCGCCCCTTAGTTATTTAAGAACTGTCAGGCAGTGGGAGCCTTCGTCAGGTGCGGAACTCTTTTTTTTTGGGTCGCGGTTGACGATGGATCTACATTTTTTAAAAATAAAGGACTTGTAAAGACTGGTGTTGTGTTTTTATTTACTTTTTATACTTTTTTGGTGAATAAGTAGGGGCACTATGTACCCCATACTCGTTCACATAGGGGGCAGGACCTGGGGGCCCCCTTGTTAAAGGAGGCTTCCAGATTCCTTCAAGCCCCCTGTCCGCAGACCCCCACAACCACCGGCCAGAGTTGTGGGGAAGAGGCCCTTGTCCCTATCAACATGGGAACAAGGTTTATTTATTTATTTATTTATTTCAGGTACTTATATAGCACCGTCAATTTACGCAGCACTTTACATATACATTGTACATTCACATCAGTCCCTACCCTCAAGGAGCTTACAATCTAAGGTCCCTAACTCACATTCATACATACTAGGGACAATTTAGACAGGATCCAATTAACCTACCAGCATGTCTTTGGAGTGTGGGAGGAAACTGGAGTACCCAGAGCAAAACCCACGCAGGCACAGGGAGAACATGCAAACTCCAGGCAGGTAGTGTCAGGGAGAACATGCAAACTCCAGGCAGGTAGTGTCGTGATTGGGATTCGAACCAGTGACCCTTTTTACTGCTAGGCAAGACCACTATTAAATGCCACCCATGCCACCATTAAGTGCCACCCATTAAATAGTCATTATAATTTTTCCTACTCCCATCATGCTTTGGTTTTGAGCAAAAGCAGTAGTAGGAGTGACCACAAGTTAGAGGGATAGGATCTGTGTCTGGCAGGTAGTGTCATGGTTGGGATTCGAACCAGTGACCCTTCTTACTGCTAGGCGAAAGTGCTACCCACTACACCACTTTGCCTCCCTGCCCTGCTACCACAAGGTTCTTTGGGGGAAGGTAGGCAGAGCCTTTTCGGGGGGAGGGGGGCTTTTCTAAGTTGGACTAGGTTAAGACTCTAAGCAGGTTTTTTATTTTAAAAAGTGTTTTTTAAAAATACCCATATTCCTGCTTTAATTTTAAAGTGGAACTACACTGCATCTGAGCACCACAAACCAAAAATGCTATAATTCATTTTTAACCACTTGACCTCCGGCAGGTTTTACCCCCTTCATAAACAGGGCATTTTTTGCAGTTCTGCACCAATAAAAGAGGTTTGCCCCCTTTATGCAGTAGGTGATTCCCCTATCCCAGTGATGGCGAACCTATGGCATGCGTGCCACAGCTGGCACATAGAGCCATCTCTGTGGGCACGCGAGAGGGTCCAGGTTCACGGCGGGGAGAACACGGCAGCAAGCAGCGGCGAGGTGCAGGAAATTATCTGCATGAGTGAGTGGCCGGCTCCGCAGCCTCCGTGTGGAATGCTACAGGCCTAACAGCTGGGGGAGGGATAGAAGCAAGCAGTGGCGAGGTGCAGGAAACTGTCTGCACAAGTGAGTGGGCGGCCCCTCATCCTCCGCGTGGTAGGCTACAAGCATGACAGGGCGGGAGGAAGTGAAGAGAAGAGCTTCACCGCTTAATTTTATGGCCGAAGAGGGGCATCCCTGGAACCTTCCGGGGCCTGGATTTCTCAAAGCTCCAACAGTGAGGCCCGGAGAACAGACTGACTGCGGGCCCGGAAGACGAGGACAGGCGGAGAGGCGCAGGCTATGAGGGAGCCGCTGGATGGAACAGAGCAGAGGGCTCTCCCGGATCAAGTATGGAGACAGATACCGGCCCCAATTATACAATGAATACCTGCATACAAAGACTGGGGCATGGAGGCAGAGCAGGGATTGCAGATAGGGACAGAGCTAGAGGTCTCCCTTTCTCTCAGCTCCCCTCTTTTTCAGTCCCCCCTGTCCCCCTCTTTCTGCTCTGCCTTGCTGTCCCCCCTCTCTCTCGCTGCCCCCTCTCTCTGTGTGTGTCCTCTCTGTGTCCCCCCTCTGTGTGTGTCCCCCCCTCTCTCTCTGTGTGTCCCCCCTCTCTCTCTCTCTCTCTGTCCACCCCTCTCTCTGTGTGTCCCCCCTCTCTCTCTCTGTGTCCCCACTCTCTCTGTTTGTGTCCCCCCTTTGTGTGTGTCCCCCCTCTCTCTGTGTGTTTCCCCCCTCTCTCTGTGTGTGTCCCCCCTCTCTCTCTGTGTCCCCCCTCTCTCTCTGTGTCCCCCTCTCTGTGTGTGTGTCCCCCCTCTCTCTGTGTGTCCCCCCTCTCTGTACGTGTCCCCCCTCTCTGTGTGTGTGTCCCCCCTCTCTTTGTGTGTGTCCCCCCTCTCTCTCTCTGTGTCCCCCCTCTCTCTCTCTCTGTGTCCCCCTCTGTGTGTGTGTGTCCCCTCTCTGTGTGTGTGTCTCCCCTCTCTCTCTGTGTGTCCCCCCTCTCTCTCTCTCTGTGTCCCCCCTCTCTCTCTCTCTGTCCCCCCTCTCTCTGTGTGTCCCCCTCTCTGTGTGTGTGTTCCCTCTCTCTGTGTGTGTGTCCCCTTTGTGTGTGTCCCACCTCTCTTTCTCTGTGCCCCCCTCTCTCTCTCTCTGTCCCCCCTCTCTCTGTGTGTGTCCCCCCTCTCTCTCTCTGTGTCCCCTCTCTGTGTGCCCCCCCTCTCTCTCTCTCTCTGTCCCCCCTCTCTCTGTGTGTGTGTGTCCCCCCTCTCTCTCTCTCTCTCTCTCTCTGCCCCCCCCTCTCTGTGTGTGTCCCCCCCTCTGTGTGTGTGTGTCCCCTCTCTCTCTCTGTGTGTCCCCATTCTGTGTGTGTGTGTCCCCTCTCTCTGTGTGTCCCCCCTCTCTCTGTGTGTGTCCCCCCTCTCTCTCTCTGTCCCCCCTCTCTCTCTCTGTGTCCCCCCTCTCTCTGTGTGTGTCCCCCCTCTCTCTCTCTCTGTCCCCCCTCTCTCTCTGTGTGTCCCCCCTCTCTCTCTCTGTCCCCTCTCTGTGTGTGTGTCCCCCTCTGTGTGTGTGTGTCCCCTCTCTCTGTGTGTCCCCCCTCTCTCTCTGTCCCCTCTGTGTGTGTGTGTGTGTCCCCTCTGTGTGTGTGTGTCCCCCCTCTCTCTCTCTATCCCCTCTCTCTGCGTGTGTCCCCCCTCTCTCTGTGTGTGTCCCCCCTCTCTCTGTGTGTGTCCCCCCTCTCTCTCTGTGTGTCCGCTCTCTCTGTGTGTGTGTCCCCCCTCTCTCTCACACACCCCCTCTCTTTCGCTCAGCACCCCTCTCTGGCGAATTGCCGTGTTGGCACTTTGCAACACAAAACCAACTTATTTATTTCAGTTTGGGCACTCGGGCACAAAAAGGTTCGCCATCACTGCCCTACCCTATAAGATAATAGTAATATCAGACGCACCCTGGCTTCCTTGCCCCTATTCACCTTCCAGCAAGTAATTATTTCTTTTCACCTTTCCCACATATATCTTCTCCTTCTTGCCATTCATTTTCCCCAACGGTTTTGCTCCTGATGAGTGGCTATAAGGTCCTAAAATGCGTAGAGCTTACAACTACCGTTATGTGTACGCAATTGTCAACTATGTATGGATGTTCCATTTTGACCTATTCTTTTTTTTTATTCTCTCCAAGCGACACTTTAATGTGTCACATATTTATATATCATTTGTTGTTTTTAGGTATCAAGTTCTTCATGTATTTGCAAATAAGTCCTTGTTGGAATGTATATCTTGATGAAATATAAAATATTAATATATAGCTATGTGCATAAATATGTAAATATAAGACTATCTGTATTTATTAAAACCTATTTTTTATCCAATTTATTTGGATAAAAGTCCCGCCCTTCGCTCTCTTTTTTTCTAATAATGAACCGGGGTGGAGGAGGGGACTTGAACGGCCCCTACTACCTCATTTAAAGTCCCAAATATGTTTCTTTTCTTTTTTATATGGAATTAAACTGGCAGTAACGCACACAAAACTCAAATCACACTGAAAATGGCTGCCATTCATTGGATAAAGTCATGATGAGAGTGTCTAATCGTGACTCTGACAGTGCTCTGTGCCCTGATTGGCTGAAGCTTTCACTGCTTCAGCCAATCAGGGCTTGCAATGCACTGTTCAGCACTGCAATGCATTGTGGTCGGTTCAGGGGCCGAACGTTTGTACGACTTGTTTGTTCGGATGTTCGCCGAACAACGGAACAACAAAATGATCGGCCCGAACTTATGCTCGGGCCAAACCGTTCGCCCATCCCTACTCAGGAGGAGTAACAGGATGTGTTTTGTGGTGTAGTTGCAAGTATGCATATGCTCTGTGAGAGAAATAACTTGTAAAGATGACATTTTTGTAAAAAAAAAAAAAATTTCAATTTGCAAATAATTGCAGGGAAAAAACACACCATGTGACTTACTAAACACCTTGGAATGTCTACTTTTCAAAAAGGGGTCATTTGTGGGGTATTTCTACTTTCCTGACTTGTTAAGCCTCGTACACATGATCAGATCTTCTGCAGACAAAACCTCGGACTTTTGTCCGAAGGCGTGTGCCTGGATATTGTCTTGCATACAAACGGCAAGGAATTGTCGGCCAACAAACACAAACGTAGTGACGTACTACGTGGTTTTCAGCTCTTTAGCACCACCCTTTGGGCTCCTGCTAATTTCGTGTTAGTAGAAGTTTGATGAGTGTTGATTCGCGCTTTTCACTTTGCGCTTTTCATTTCGCGCTTTTCATTTAGCGCTTTTCAGTTCACGCTTCTCAGTTCATGCTTTTCAGTTTGTTTCTGAACGGCCGTTCGTCAACCAGACATGTTGCGGAATCGGAGGAGATAACGTGTTATTTATTATTGGCGTTGGAGTTATTGCTTTGACCCAAGTCCAGTCCAGGAACAGGAGGAGGAGGATTTTTTGGACCAAAAATTGGTTGCTTTATTAATCGTGACCAATTATGTGATATGCCTTTGCTGAGGGACCTCCAGGAGAATAATCCAGATGATTTTCGGAATTATCTCCGGATGACGGACCCCTGCTTTCACCAACTCTTGGCATTGTTGTTATATTAAGAAGCAGGACACATGCATGAGGCTTTTATTTTATTTTTTGGTTGAATAATGATTTGATTTGGTATATTTTCTATATTTTTGGATCCATAGAATGCACTTTTTGGTTAATTTCTATTGGCAGATAGCATGTCTAATTTTATTTGTTTTCTTTTTTTGATGCACAATAAAAAAAAATTGTGTAGAATAATACTTGGCTATGTTTTTTACTTCAAATAACAGTTTAGGAGTAAGCAGTTACATTTAAAAAAATACAATGTAAAATTGACAAGGAATACCAACATAGATGTATCTTTGATCTTAAAAACGACGGGATAATGGTGTTGTGGTAACTTGCCCCCAAAAAAACAAAAAAACAAGCATAATAATATAATAATATTATTCTTGATATCACTAGAAAATAAAAGCCTTTTAAAATACGTTTGCCATAACTCCATCAGTATCACCAGCAAAGCAGCTTCATTTTTATCGCATTAAATAAAGAATTTCAAGATTTCAAGATTCCATAATTTGCCACGTCACGAATGTTAATTCCTCATTACGAGCGCTAGTTTACAAGACCAACCGCTTCCAGCTTGTCCTTGCTTTCGAGCATGCGTGTTTGTACTTTGGAGTTTTGTCCGACGGACTTGTGTACACACGCTCGTAAAACCCAACAACACACATTTGTCCGCGGAAAGTTTTAAAGCCTGCCATACAACATTTGTCATCACACGTTTCCTGACGAAAATCCGATCGTGTGTACGCAGCTTTAGCGTCTCAAAGAAATAAGATAGGCCTTCATAACATCAGGTGTGATCATTTTTCAATTATTGGCACTGAAAGCTGAAAATTGGCCTGGGCAGGAAGGGGGTGAAAGTGCCCTGTAGGCAAGTGGTTAAAGTAGTTCTAAAGGCAGAAATTTTCTTATCTTAATGCATTTTCTTATTATTAAGGTAATAATGTGTGGCTCCCCAATAGTTACCTGAACCTGATCTTGAGCCAGCACTGTATCTGAGAGCAGCATCTCTCTCCCTCCTCACAGGGTAGATTGATAGCATCGATCAAATCCTATGATGAGGGAGGAGGGGATGGGACCGAGCTACGCTGTCTGTGTCTATAGACAGCGTAGTTTAGGATCGACCACCATAGGAAGCTGCTTCCCATGGTGGCGAACTGAGAAGGAGGAGGGGCCAGGAGCGCTGGCAGAAACCTGAGAGGAGGAGGATCGGGGGTGCTCTGTGCAAATTATACAAGATTTATATAGCGCCAACAGTTAGCTCAGCGCTATACAACATGAAGGGAGACCGTTCTGTTACAATACAATTCAATACAGGAGGAATTGTCTGCGTAAATTGTTGCTGTATACTCTGATGTAGAGAGAGTGGTAGGCACAGACAAAAAAGGAAGCCAGACAGTGAATTGCATATTATTGCTTTTCAAATTTAACATAATAAAGTAAAAGTTATAATTGCCTGTATCAAACAATTTCAGCAGCTCCTCATTTAAAAAAAAAAGTATTCCGCTTTTCCTTTAGGAATTTCCAATGTGGAGTTATTTGCTAAGGCATTTAAAGGTCCACAGATATCACTCAGAAATATCATTCCAAGCAGAAGAGTGTTAATAGAAGTTCATTAATTGAGACTGAGCAAATAATTAACCTATTTTGTAAGAAAAATGAATTCAGTAATAAAATCAGTGGGGACTTATTCATGATATAGTGCAGAGGAAAGCGACAAACTAAATATAGAACAAATGCATGTGTCAGAGTAATTGTACAAAATACTTCACTATAATGTCACCAAAAAATTTCTTATAACAAGAACCACTTATTATACTAGAATAAGTCATACTAATTATCAATTATAAATATTACTAATAATACATTCCAGTTGTAGTACTGATTCTAAGCCACATATGACTCTCAGCTAACACTGATATTGCTCCCAGCAGGTGGTTTTGTGCTGTCTTTATGAACACTTGCTCAATTATATGCAGTTCCATCACGCATGGACCCTAGCAGATGTGGCCTGATTTATATGTAGATTATCTGATCAAAAGTATAGGAGCGCTCCTCCAAATTATTGAGTTAAAGTGATACTAAAGTCTCATTGTTTTTTGGTTAAAAAAAACAAACATGTTATACTTACCTGCCCTGTATACTGGTTTTGGACAGAGCATCCCCCGATCCTCCTCTTCTCGGGCCCCTCTTTGGTGCTCCTGGCCCCTCCTGGCCACTCCTGTTGAGTGTCCCCACAGCAAGCAGCTTGCTATGGGGGCACCCGAGTCCATTTAGACACAGAGCCGTGGCCCGGCCCCGCCCTGCCACACCCTGCCCCCTCTCTCTCCTCATTGGCTCACTGATTGACAGCAGGGGGAGCCAATGGCACTTTGCTGCTGTTTCAGCCAATGAGGAGGGAGAGACCCAGACAGCCAAGTCTATCGTGCAACATTGCTGGATCGAGATGAGGCACAGGTAAGAACTACAACAACAAAGTATCACACAGAGGCGATTCAGAAGCGAGCACACAATCAGCTTGCTATGGGGGTACCCAGCAAGCACATGAGTGAGATAAGGCAGACCACATGGATTGGCGAAGCACCACAAGAAGAAAGTTAGTATCTCATACTAACACTATTAGTTTTTCTATATACATTGTATTAGCATAGTCATGTTTAAAGTGTTACCAAATCCACAACAGTAAAATTAGTCTGTCTATGCAGTAAAGCATGCTTGTTATACTCACTGTTGAACCTAAGAGGTTAATCCTCTGCATTGTGTCTTCTCCAATCCTCCCCTTCTTCCACTGTACCCAATCCATTTGCTGATAGAACAGAGAATAGGGGACAAGCTGCAAATGCTGAGTTTGGTGTGTATTCCTAGAATGTTTTTGTCTTTTGTTGGGAGAGTGCATGTGATCAGCACAGGGCCAATCAGCACTGTCCAGACAGAGGGTCAGGGGTCCTGCAGCCTCATAGGACTGCCAGAGTAGAATGAAAACTCTTACAAGCTTTAACCAGACACTGACAGAAATCACAAGACTGCTCTAACTGCTGATGAGAAAAGGTATTTAGCAGTTTATATTTACTAAAACGATTGCATTTTCATGTTCTGTGTACTGTGGGACACCAGAGACCCTGCATAGTGAATACAGGGTGCTGGGTTTAGTAACACTTTAATGTTAGGGAGAAAGAAAGGTTGGGGAAGACTGACTAACTTAAAGCCAAACACTTAACAGTTATAGTAAAATGTAACCATGCAGTTCTCGCTTCCCCCACCCCCATACTACAAGGGTTGCATTTATGTTTTGTGTAGGGGTATAGAAAAAGGCACAATACTTGCCTAACTCGACACACTCCAGCAGCAAGCCTCAACTCACCAAGAGCCTGCAGTTGTTGTGTGTGGGAAAAAGGGTGAACTGTGCACCATGTATGCATTTTTAATCCCCACATATCAGTTATGGTAATGTGAAAATCCATAAATTGCATGAAAATGTAAGTAGGCTGTAAATAAAGATGAATATTCTATAAAATATAAATTTCTCAACATATGTCTCTCTTACGTATGGGATTTCTTTGTAGATCCAGAGTTACAGCCAGGCTCCATATGTGCTATAACCACTAAAGAAACACTGCTAAAAATAAGTTAAAGTGTAAGTAAACCCCCCCCCCCCCTATTGTTTTCAGCCAAGGAAGCTGCCATCTTTGCCTCTGTTTAATCTATAACTGCCATGGTGCTGCACATGTGATCAGTTTAGACACCAGCCATTGGATGGCTTGACAGTTTGGTTGAGAGCAAAACAAATGGTATTACAATTCCAGCACGTGTCGGAAATGAAACTGTTTTATGGATGGGTTTACTTCCGCTTTAATAAGTAAAAGTGATAAATTCACATGCCACAAAACATACCTACTTACTAAATTATTGTTTTAAGAATTTATTGTCCTTTGTTCCCTGAGACTATGCTTATCACTGCTATGATGAACCTTTAGTAACAGGCTGATCCTTTTCATTTCTGGCTTGGAATAGCAATAGCCATGGGTTTTGGCTTCATTAATACAATCGTCTTTATCGATTTATATGTAATTTTGGATATGTTTTAAGAACCAGATATAGTAAGTTGATATGATGCAAAACAATTTCAGTATCAGCAGTGCACAGAGGTACAAACAATTCTTGGGAGGTGAGGAAAAAAAAAAGAAACAATTGGATTGTTGCTATAATCAACAGTAATGTTTCTCCCTTTTGCAGTTTTTATACTGTATTTGTGTAAGATTTTCTTATATTACTGCACACATAATTGTTTTTTTTAATTATTCCTACTTATATATACATTAAGAAACATGTAAATTAAAGGTGCTAAAATCAACTTCATACCATGGTAGCACTGCACCTAAATGGCATTTCTTATAGCAAGAAGAAACTGTTACATATGGAGCAGAAACTAGAATTGAGTTCTCGTGATTAATTAATTGCAGAAGAGGAGTTCCCTACAGAATTATAGGTTCATAAGGAAATAGGTCACAATAGATTTACCTCTAGGGATGGCTAACAAATGTGACATATTCTTTAAAAATATTACTATTTCTCACCATCTCATGTTGAAGGTCTTAAGCTATATATATAGAAAAGCTATAAAGCTGAGCTAACCAGTTAAAGGTGCTGGGAGGTGGCTTCATGTACCCTTAAAGTTCATTGAAAAATTATTCATACCCCTTGAAATTTTCCACATTTTGTCATGTTACAACCAAAAACGTAAATGTATTTTATTGGGATTTTATGTGATAGACCAACACAAAGTGGCACATAATTGTGGACTGGAAGGAAAATGATTAACAGAAATTTGTAGCTAGTGGTTTAAATGTCAGGAGATTTACTTCAGCATTGGGTTGTGCTCTACTACACATCACTCTCTAGAAAAGCACTAGGAACTATTGTCACTAGTGATTTTACCACGAGGCTGAAACACTGATGAATCTTGATTGCTGAGCAACTAATTACTTTAAAAAAATTCACTGGTGGCGATTCCATAGAAAATCAGTGATTTTCTTTGGAACATATGAAATCATTGTAAGAAAAAGTGTGTGTGTGTGGGGGGGGGGTAATTGCTGCAAGAAAGTAGCACATGTGTCAGATACACCAGAATTTCATGCCTGGCTTTTTGCACTATATATGTACATAGTATCTAACTTACACTCTGGGCTGTCCAATCATCCTTGTTTTTAGTAATTCGGCCCCGGACAAGGCCCCCCCGATACATACAAGGTTAATATATAACTAAACTTGGGGGACCCCTGTTGGGCCTTCCTACCCGGGCCTTTCCCCCCCCTGCCCCCCCTACACTTCCTCCCCCCTCATGGGGGCTTTTATAGCAACCTAGATTTGAAGTTTTACAACTCTACTCTTGCTATTAAAGCGGGGTTCCACCCAAATTTTGAACAATATCTGTATGTATTCTCTTCCTTGCCTAGATGCTGACATGCCGTTTAAAAAAATTTAAATCGCCGTAATTACCTTTTATTTTTCTATTCTTCTTTGCACTTCCTGGTTCTCCTCCCGTGGGAGTAGGCGTGTTTCAAGCCTCTCCCAGACTCCTGGGAGCTAGTCTCAGGCTTCCCAGGATGCCACTGAGCATGTGCGGGAACGAGCAGTGAATGCTGGGAGCACAGCATTCACCACATCCAGGAAATAAATGCTTGTGGGCTTCAAATGCCCACAATGAAGATGGAAACCGCCTGCAGTGAATAATATAAGTTATTCTTTCCGACAAAATCTGACACAGGCGGACATATTACACACAATATGTGAGTATGTAATGCTGAAAAGAAAATGTTGTGAATGAACTTAAAAAAAAAAAAAACGATAGATAGGTGGACCCCCGCTTTAAGTGTGCGGTTGTACTATATTATCTACAGTGTACTTATTGACTTGATATGGTATGGACGATCATTGTACATTATCTGTCTTGAGCTAATGTAACTTGCTTTGTATTCTGTTTGTTTGAGATAAATAAATAAACTTTATGTTAAAAAAAAAAAAAACTAATTAAGGGGTTAAGAGTGCAGATGGGAAATAATAAACATTTCTCCAAGGAGGGGAGGGAAGGAAAGTAAGTATTTTCTGCTGGGGAGTATGGATGAGATCAGGCATGTTTGGATCTTAGTCTGAACCCACCTTAGCTATCCCGCCAGGAAGCTTTAATTGCATAAAATTAATCCTAAACACCTGAAGCATTCCCCTGCCCTACAATGGGTGTTTACATGCAGCTGCAGGGTAGGGAATACCTCGGCCACCCAGAATTGGCTTTGTACAGTGCCAGCTTCCTGGTGGGATAGCTCAGCTGGGTTCAAACCGGGATCCAAATATGCCTGAGCCCATCCCTGCTTGGTAGGGGATTTAAGCAAAATTGCTTGCTTTGCCCAGATAAACATTTCAAACGTTTTCAAATTATTTTCTTCTTTCTTTCAATGAATTTAATCTTTAAACTATTTTGCAACCAACATTTGCATACATTTACATTATATATAGACATAAATGTTTAATACAATTTATATTTTATACACTATTTTATATGCCTGGGTTTATTTCACACTCAGTAATGTAAGTACAAATATGCCATTTCTAGTGGACAGCTGGGACTCTTAACTTTGACAGATGCATATTGTATAATGTTCATAGCATTCCATATTCAACTAATGAATCCTGCTTGTTCTTTCCTCTCCACAGGGGGATTGGAAAACAAGGATTCCAGTGCCAGGGTAAGATATTTATTTTATGCTTTGCTTTGTTTGTGCTTTATCTCATCCTCACATTCTCTCCAGAGGATGCCCTCTGCTATTTTTTGCAGCTGTGCAGTAGAGAAGTATTATTAATTTATTTAAATTGCCTTTTATTTTGCTGTAGGTAAAATTGGCTTGCTAAGTCTCAGATGTCCAGAAAAAAATGTAAATTCTCTTTTTAAATTTTTTTTTATTAGGGTCAACCTCAGTGTAATTAAAACATGTTGGATACGCCAGTATAATCCTTTTGTTTTATTTTTAGAATAAATGCCATTGGTTGTGTGCAGCTAACATGCAAATAAATCATAAGCTATACCATAATATAGCAATGTGTAAAGTAAGCTATAGTAGCTGTCTAACAATAATTTATAATGCTCTGGTTATGGTCCATTATGTCTGTGTTTTACAACTGCATGTATTTTTAGATTCCTTTTGGCATAGTGCCTTTTGGTGTAACCTGAACCATTTGAGTTCACACACATGTGGAGTCCTTATAGACAAAAGCAGTTTTATATTTTATCCATGGGCCTATTCATTTTTGATTTATTGATCCATTTTGATTGATTCATTTTGACTATATGTTTATTGCCAACATAATACATTTAGCGCCTTTTGGACAAACAAAGCTTGGCAGAATTATATTTTAAGAATTATTAAAGGTAATCTTTACAGAGGCAGCATAGACTGCTTCCTATCTTGATATAGCCTGTGGATGTTCTTGGCTTATAGAGGAGCCAAGTGAGCCCCAGTTCTAGGAAAGATTCTCAGTAGGCTGTAGAAATAGTCAGGTAGCTGTAATTTACATGAATGACTAAACCTGGGTAAATTTTTTAAACTCATAGCTGCTATTGCAGGCATAGATCTTGTTTTCAAGCTTTGACTGTCCTACCATTATGGTTACAAAGAGAAACTTTGTGACACATACAGTACGTAGGTCAAGTCAAGTCTTCCTAAAACAGGCAGATCTCTCATTCAATATTGTTCTCAGTGAGAGACCTGCCTGTCCACGGCCACTCTAACCCATTGAAAGGTGACAAAAGTTTGGGTATTGTAAGTGGCTTCTTATCATTTATCTTTTGACTTTCTTATTAGTTAGGAAATTAAAGCAGTAGTAAGCTCTCATTCACTAGTTTTCCTCATGTAACGCAAACTGGATTAAATGACATTTTAGTATTTTTCTTACTGTTCCAACTTGCGCCCTTTAGGAGATATTGCCCATGCCCAATGTATTCTTCAATGATGTCACCAGCACATTTTGGCCCCTGTTTACAGCATGATCCATGTGCCGTCAGTCTGTTCATCCTGATGCCGTGTCTGCATCATCAGCAGGTAATTTCACGAGACTGTGAATTCATTGAGAATTTCCTAATACGCCCCATGTGACTTGCTACTTCACAGGGGGTGTAGCACTGCCGCTCAGGATCAATAGAGCAAGTGGGTCCACTGTGCATGCACAAGATCACACAGAGGAAAGACCAGAAGTATGCTGTGGGGAGGAAGCAGTGGATAGGAGCTAAGATGGCGCCAGCTTGAGCCGGGATGCAAAAAAAAAAAAAATCCACAGGTAAAGAAAGAATAAACATGGTAGGGGGATAAATTGAATATGGATATATTTTAAAAGGTATAAATTAGTGGCCTTTTAGTTCCACATGATGCGTGAGCCTGAGTTTACTATCGCTTTAAGTATGAATTATGCATATCCAGAATGTCTCTATAATATAGTCCCGCTATAATGTTATGTAGCCAGGAGCTGGCTATTATGCCTGCAATTCAGAGGCATTTTCTGTGTTATAAATGTGAGGGTTGGTTCCCTCTAGTGTTTGCTGGACTCTATGTGTCAATTTCCTTTTTCCTGTGATAGGATTTAGAGCAAAGCATCATGGGATGTGTAGTTCAGAATGCTGCAGTGACTATTCCAGCAGCACTGATCTGAACTACAATTAACAGAATGCTGAGTGGACAGAACCGATTGCTGGGAAAGGCTATAAAAAGGGCTGGCGTAGCCTAGATCAGCCTCTCGGGATGCCGTTTGACTCTGCCAGCAGGAGGTCTGTGTGACAGTGAGCCACTGTTGATTTGCGGCCTACATGGCGGGAAGCCGGACAGCTATACCCAGAGGGACCTCTGCAGACAGCATTGCTTCTTCCATGCAGCAGACCGGAGGGTGTTCCAGGTCATCGAGAGAAGCCTGCACTTCAGATCCCAGTGGGCTGCAACGTGGCATGGCGGGTGCCATTTGCCAGAGCCAGGATACAGAGAGAGTTCCTGTTAGAGTCTTCTCATCATCTACATCATAGTCAACTGTATCTGAGTTCCAGAGTGGTGAGCGAGCATAGCCCATCTTATTGTTAAAGACACTGCTTTCAGACATCATTCACACAGTTCAGCTGGTGGTACTTGTAGTTCCACCGAAGTCAGTTTTTATTTTATAACGAACACTGAAAGCAGACATCTATGCCCAGTTCACATTATTGATTCTAGTGACTATACTGGATAACACCATTAGGATCATATCAAAGGAAGTTACAATACAACAAGGTTACCCTAAAGTTCTGCCAAATTTGCTATACCCTGTTATCAATGATTACTTTAGTTACAACACAACGAGGCTAGCTGAAGACATCTGGATTTCAAGGAATACCCTTTTACCTTATGTTATCCTTTTCCCTCATCTGCTTTAATTGCATTGGACTGCATCTAAAGGGAGCCAGCCAATTTGAATATAGTAGTCTGTATATTGTTTATTTATATTGTGCAAGAATTAATGGCCTGTGAGTTGAGGAGGCAGAAGGGAGAAACCTGACACAGAAGATATAGTGCCAGCTGTCTACCCTCCTGTTAACCTGTTCACTAGGGATGAGTTTTATTTTAGGGTCGAACATGAGTTCGACTCGAACATCGGGTGTTCGCCCATTCGTCGAAAAATGAACATTATGAGGCATTTGTGGCAAATTCGAGCACCGCGTAAAGCCCCATAATGCACTGCGAGATCGCAGTGCATTGCTGTATGATGATTGGCCAAAGCATGCACCATGACCTGCATGCTTTGGCCAATCCCAGCGCCCTCAGCTAAGAGAGCCATAATTGGCCAAAGGCAGGGTGCCTTTGGCCAATTATGGCTCAGGGGGACTAAGTCCACGCCCCACAATATATAAGGCTGCCTGCACGTCGGCCCTGTGTAGTGTGTTGCTGGCGGCGTGGACAGAGAGAGAGAGAGTGATTTAGATTGAGCAGGCAGGCAGGTTATTCAGTTAGCTGCAGTGTATTTAATATATATATATATATATATATATATATATATATATATATATATATATATATATATATATATATATATATATATATATATATATATACAGTCAGTCTCATGTATATATATCCCTTGGCCCCTGAGATCCTGCTCTATCCTGGTTCTCTGCCTATTTATCACAGCGCTCCTTCAGTGTCACCTACAACTCTGTCTCCTCCTCTTCATTGCCCCTTTCTGTGGGGGTCCCCCAAGGCTCTGTTCTTGGACCCCTTCTCTTCTCTATCTACACCTCCTCCCTTGGTCACTTAATAACCGCCCACGGCTTCCAATACCACTTATACGCTGATGACACCCAAATCTATCTGTCTACTTCTCACCTCACTCCTTCAGTCACCTCTCTCATTACTAACTTACTAACTGACATATCAGCATGGATGTCGCACCACTTCCTTAAACTAAATCTCTCTAAAACTGAGCTATTAATATTCCCCCCTGCCCATGCCCCCCTCCATGAATTTTCCATCAAAATCAAGAATGCAACCATCAGTCCCTCCCCTCACGCCAGGGTACTAGGTGTAATCCTAAACTCTGACTTGTCATTTCAGCCTCAAATCCAATTGTTGTCAAAAGTTTGTAGAATTCACCTCCGTAACATAAAAAAAAATTCGCCTCTTTTTAACAAATGAAACCACCAAGCTCCTCATTCACTCCCTTGTTATCTCTCGCCTGGTCTGTTGCAACTCCCTTCTCATTGGCCTACCTCTCCATAGGCTATCCCCTCTTCAGCCTATCATGAATGCTGCTGCCAGACTTATCCACCTTACCAACCGCTCAGTGTCTGCCAACCCTCTACTCCAATCCCTACACTGGCTCCCAATCACCCAGCGAATTCAATTCAAAATACTAACCACAACATACAAAGCCATTCACAACTCTGCCCCGAGCTACATCACCAATCTTGTCTCCAAATATCACCCAAATCGGCCTCTCCGCTCTTCTCAAGACCTCTTGCTTTCAAGCTCTCTCATCTCCTCCTCCCATGCTCGTCTCCAGGATTTATCCAGAGCCTCTCCCATCCTCTGGAACTTGCTACCTCCATCTATCCGGCTATCCCCTACTCTTGCTACCTTCAGGCGATCCCTGAAAACTCATCTCTTCAGGAAAGCCTATCACGTCTCCAACTAATCTCCTACCACTTCCAACAGTTCATTCCCCACAGTTACAACCTATTGTACCACCTGCCCCACCCTATTAGATTGTAGGGCCCCTCTTAATCCTCTTGTATTTTATTGTATTATAACTGTATTGTCTTCCTTTTATATTGTAAAGCGCTGCGCAAACTGTTGGCGCTATATAAATCCTATATAATAATAATAATTATATATATATATATATATATATATATATATATATATATATATATATATACATACTGCAGGCCATTCCTGGTGTAGTTTTTCAGCTATACTTCAGGCAGGCAGGTTATTCAGTTAGCTGCAGCGTATTTAATACATATACACAGTCAGTCTTGTGTATATCTATCTATCTATCTATCTATCTATCTATCTATCTATCTATCTATCTATCTATCTATCTATCTATCTATCTATCTATCTATCTATCTATCTATCTATCTATATATACACAGGGCTTTTTTTCTCAGAGAATAGGTGCAGGAACTCCCCCCGTCTGAGTCACCCCTTGTCTCTGCCCCCTACCCACCTCTGACGACAGTCCCTTGATTCCACCCCCTACCCACCTACCAGTACTGCCCCGTTTAGAGAATACAGACAGTATCATTTTGTGGTGCTAAATCATTTGTATGGAACATGGTAATGATAAAAAGAAAAGCAATAAAATAGATCCCCTGCAGTCAGCAACAATATAATCCCAGCAATAGATCCCCACAAAACAATAGACTCCCCCAGCAACAATGGACTCCACCCCAACAACAACAGATTCCCTGCAGCAACAGTGAACCACCCATAACAAAATATCACACCCAGTAACAAAATATCCACCCAAGCAACATTAGACCCCCCCTAGCAGCAACAACAGATCTCCCAGCAGCCAGCAACATAAGACCCCTCAAGCAACAATAGATTCCCCATCAGCAAGAATAGACCCTCACACAAAATCAGATCCCCACCAGTGACGTGCCGGAACTGCATTCCCCCGCGTTCCCGCTGAAAAAAAGCCATATATATATATATATATATACACACTGCATCCAGTGCATCCAGTGTAGCCAAGCCTATATCTGACTGCAGGCCATTCCTGGTGTACTTTTTATAATATACTTCAGGAGGTGTACACAGTACACAGTACTGTGCACCCATAGTGCACTTGCTACTACTTTTCTGGTGGTGTACACAGTACACAATACAGTGCACCCATAATTGTTATTATACTTCTGGTGGTGTACACAGTACTGTGCACCCATAGTGCAGTTGTTACTACTTTTCTGGTGGTGTACACAGTATACAATACAGTGCACCCATAGTTGTTATTACACTTCTGTTGGTGTACACAGTACTGTGCACCCATAGTGCAGTTGCTACTACTTTTCTGGTGGTATACACAGTACACAATACAGAGCACCCATAGTCACTATTAGACTTCTGGTGGTGTACACAGTACCGTGCACCCATAGTGCAGTTGCTACTACTTTTCTGGTGGTGTGTACAGTATACAATACAGTGTAGTGTGGTTTTGCTAAACAAAATTTACAGCACGTCCGGAAGGCCACCAAGGAGAGGCAGATGCTCACAGGCCACTAAAAGAGGGCAAACAGGCTCTGTGTCCACAGTCAACAGTGCTGGTCATGAACACGGTGCATCCTCAGCACATGGCCGTGGGGCACGCTTGTCCTCTTTTTCTGCAGCTGGCCGTGTTATTGAGCCAGAACATGCAGAAGAGTTGGTGGAATGGATAACAAAGCTGTCCTCATCCTCCTCACCCTCTGTCACCCAGGCTCAGAGTAGATTGCCTGCCAATGCAGCTGACAAAGCGGCCTATTTCATCTGATCCATGTCAACAGTCACTCCTTCCCTAGCCCCACCTCCATGCACAGAGGAGTCCCCCGAACTATTCGACCACAGAATCGGGTACAAGCTGCAGGAGGATGCGCAGCGATTTGAAGGCTCCAATGATGGTACCCAGGTTGAGGAAGGGAGTAACGTGAGCCTAGAGAGAGGGGGTGCCCAAGAAGGACAAGAAACTGGCAGCCATGTTCCCCTTGCAAGTTTGGCCACTGCCAAGTTTGCTCCAGTTACGAGAAGGGAGGGGATGATGAGGTCGCTGACTCTACTTGGGTGCCTGATAGAAGAGAGGAGGAGGAGGCACATCTCCAACAAGGCAAGATGTCCTCCAGGGGACAGCTTAAGGGCAGCCACCCTATTGCATCACACCGCAGAGCTAAGTAGGTGCAGAACACTGCTGACTCCCCGCATATTTTGAAAAGTTCTTTGGTGTGGGCCTTTTTTGACACGTGTGCAACAGTGGCCAAAACAGCAGCCGCTTGGGCACCACATTCTTGACCAGACATACGACGACCTCCCATGCAGTCCGTTGGCAACAGTACTTAAAAGACCCACATCAAAGAACAAGGCGAACCTCTCCTTGCTCCTCATCAGCTGGGATCCTCAGTGGCAGGTTCCCAAACGCCATTTCTTTTCATGGAAGGCCATTCTTGGCCTGGTTGGACAGGGCGTTCAGCAGTAAGGTGCATATTACCACTGACTCATGGTCCAGCAGGCATTGACAGGGACGTTACCTTTTCTTTCACGGCGCACTGGGTAACTCTGCTGGCAGCTGGGAAGGATGCAGGACAGGGTTCAGTATTGTTGGAGCTTGTTCCGCTACCACACCTCCAAAATGCTAGTGGTGATTCTGCCACAGCTCTCTCCTCCACCCCCTCTTCTACTTCTTCCTCTATGGCCTCTTCCTCTGCAGATTTGTCCTCTGAACCAGCGGTGCTCCGTAGGGGTTCAAGGGGCTACGCAAGCACTCAGGCAAAAAGATGCCATGTGGTGCTTGAGTTGGTCTGCTTAGGGGACAGGAGCCAAACTGGGCAGAGATTCTGTCAGCTCTGCAGGGGCAGGCTCAGAGGTGGTTGACGACATGCCAGCTTCAGCCAGGAATGGTTCTATGCAACAATAGCACCAACCTCCTCTCCGCCCTCCGACAGGGACACTTGACCCATGTTCCCTGTTTGGCTCACGTCCTGAATTTGGTGGTGCAGTGGTTCTTGAGTAGGTACCCGGGCTTACAGGATCTCCTGAGACAGGCCAGGAAAGTCTGTGTTCATTTCCGCTGGTAATATAATGCCAGTGCTCGGCTGGCTGACCTTCAAAGGGAATTCAATCTGCCCAAGAACCGCCTCATTTGTGACATGCCCACCAGGTGGAACTCAATGTTGGCAATGCTGCAGCTGCTGCACATGCATCAATGAGTACCTGTGTGAGTATGGCACCAGGACAGGGTCAGGGGAGATTGGCTTTTTTTCGCCATACCAGTGGCTACTGATCAAGGATGCATGCACTGTCCTGCCACCATTTGAGAAGGCCACGAGGATGGTGAGCAGTGACAGTGCATGCATCAGCGATACTGTCCCTCTTGTCTTCCTGTTGAAGCACACGCTTCGTGGAATAATGGTCAGGGCACTTGAGGCAGAACAGCGGGAGGAAGAGGAGGACTTCCTTACCTCTCAAGGCCCCCTTTATCCAGATAGTATTCCTGCAGGCCCGCTGATCACACAGGAAGAAGAATAGGTGGAGGAGGAGGAGGATTGTGTCATCATGGAGGTGGAAGATAACACTAAACATCAGCAGCAGTCTTCAAGGGATCGTTTTCAGTCCCCAGAAACCCATGGGGTTGTATGTGGCTGGGAGGAGGTGGTTGCGAATCATGTGATCCTTAGTGACCCAGAGGACTCAGGATCGAATGCCTCTGCAAACTTATGCTGCAAGGCCTCCCTGATCCTGCAAAGCCTGCAAAAGGACCCTAGGATTCATGGTATCAAGGAGAAGGATCATCACTGGCTGGCAACCCTTCTTGATCAATGTTACAAGGGTAAGGTTGCAGAACTTATCCTGCCTTCACAGAGGGAGCAGAGGATGATACATCTTCAGGAGGTCTTGCAGAAAGGTTTGTGCAATGCATTTCCAGAGCCTAGGAGGTTACAATTTCCTGGTGCTGGACAACGTGTTGCTGAGGCTTCGTTCAGTCACAGAAAGAGTGGTGGAGAAGGTGGCCCGCTGACCGATGCCTTCAGACAATTCTTCAGTCCTCAGCACCAAGGTCTGATCGGTTCCAGCAACCATCGCCAGTGTCTGAATTGCACGGTGCAGGAATATCTAAGGGCAAGATCAGACTTGGAGACCTTCCCATACCACATGCTCAGGCCTCAGATCTCCATAATGCTCCCAGTTGCTATGGGTGATTGACTTCTAGGGAGGGAGTCAGAACACCGACCCCCCACTACCGGAGAACCTGTCACCTTACCAGGTACCATGCCTAACAATGCTGTAGCTTGTTCCTTCACTTGGTTACCCACTTGGTTACCCATAGCAACCAACATTTAGCAGTGTAACTTCATACACCATAGTACAATTACAGACCCAGATTCTTTAGAATACACCAGAACCAACATTAATAATTTTACATCATTGGTTTTAATGAGAGAAAGTACGCCCCATTGTTGGTATTGATGGGAAGAATAGTGTCGTCGATGGTGTCAATGGGAGGAATGGTGTCCTATCATTGGTGTCAGTTGGTGTAATAATGCCCCAAGGACCAGACAAAGGCAAGCAAATGGCTGCATCTGGCCCCAGGGGGAAGTTTGGAGACCACTGCTTTAGCTGAACTGGGATAAGCAGGCAGATAAGGACTCTTCTGCATCTTTCTCCATCTGTATACTGTACCTGCCAGTGACTGAAAGTACTAAAGTCATAACAGCCAGGCAACTAGCATTTTTAGAATGAGGTCATGCCAGCATTTGTATTGCTCTCATGACAGGTGTACTTTTTTTTTTAGCTTCAGTCTTTTTATTAGTTTTCATGTCATAGCATAAGGACATTAAAATTATAACAGATATGAAAATAATCAACATATTCAGGGCTTTTTTTCTGCCGGAACATGTTCCGACACCTATCAGCCCTCTCTGCTTCAACCTGTCATGAGTCATGACACATTAGCGCTGCGCAGCCCTCGCGTTCTTCGGGTCCCAGCACGGCAACTTACAGATGCCTATTTTGATTCAGGAGGCAGCTTCCGTCCCTGCCTTTACTCACACTGTAGCACAGAGAGCGCGGGGGGGGGCTGAAACTCCACCCCAGCTACAGCTCCTCGATCACCTGAAAAAAAAGCCTGTGCATACCATATGGATTGGGGTACTGGCGGTGGAAGAGGTGAAAGAGCTGGGAATGAAAAATGGGGGATGGGGGGTGGGGGAGAGAGAGAGCTCCGCAGAGACTGAGTTTGCGGAAAGAGAACTGTGAAAGTGTGTGGGGGGATTTGAGCATGGAGGAGAAGTGGGAAAACATATGTGTGGGTGGAAGGGGGGGGGATTTGTGCAGAGAGGAGGGCTGAGAAAGTGGATGGGGGGGGGGATTTGTGCGGAGAGGAGGGCTGGGAAAGTGGGGGAGGATTTGTGCGGAGACGAGGGCTTGGAAAGTTTTGGGGGTGATTTGTGTGGAGAGGAGGGCTGAGAAATTAGGGGAGATTTTTGTGGAGACAAGGGCTAAGAAAGTGGGGGGGATTTGTACAGAGAGGAGGGCTGAGAAAGTGGGGGGGATTTGTGCAGAGAGGAGGGCTGAGAAAGTGGGGGGGATTTGTGCAGAGGAGGTCTGGGAAAGTGGGGGGCTTTGTGCGAAGAGGAGGGCTTGGAAAGTGGTGGGGTGGATTTGTGTGGAGAGGGGGGTTTGGAAAGTGGTGGGGGGATTTGTGCGGAGAGGAGGGCTGAGAAATTGGGGGGATTTGTGCAGAGAGGAGGGTTGGGAAAGTGGGAGGTTTTATGCAGAGAGGAGGGCTTGGGAAGTGGGGGGGATTTGTGCAGAGAGGAGGGCTGAGAAAGAGGGGGAATTGTGCAAAGACGAGGGCTGAGAATGAAGGCCTCTTGAGCCCCTCAGGAAAGAGAGCCCTGACTGATGGGGGCATGGCCAGGGAGGAGTTAAAGTAATTTTGGCTATCTCAGGATTGGCACAAGAGGGGACAAAGGGTTGGGCCTGAGCTCAGGAGTTCGTTACCCCAGGGGATTATGGTCCTTTTCGGACGAAAGCATGGAAGAGCTCGGACCTGACCCTGCGGCTCCAGCCATGAACACGGACCACCTCCTGGCTAAGGTCCGTGAGCTGGCTCTCAGAGGTCAGGCTGACTGGCTCTTTGTCCTATCCCCTGGGGTGCCTTCTCCTGCACCTTCCACTGCCCCTTTCCCTGTCCCCCCCTCTGAGATAGCGGGACACAGGGCCCGCAGACGTGCCCGCCTGCCTTCCCGCCTCAGCCCCACTCCTTCTGCTGCCTCTTACTGCCCCCCTCCTTCTCTCCCCCTCCCCTCGTCTCCTGCTCCAGCTGCCGGGTCTTCCCTGTTGAGGAAGCGGGGGCCGGCCGCCCGTTCTCGGCGTGCCCCCCCTCGGCGTTCTCCCTCTCCGAGTCGGTCGGATGCGCCCCCCCCTCGGTGTCCTAGGTCGCGCAGTCCCCGCTCGGCGGTTGCCCCCCCTCGCCCCCCTCCCCTTCCCAATGCAGGGCGCGAGGCCGGGCTCGAGCCGCAGAGCTCCATCCCCCGGCCTCGAGTGCTGTGGTACCTGTCTCCGCCCCCCCGGCAGGCGGGCGGGCGTCCGGTCCATGCCTCTGCTAGGCTTTCCTCCAGGAGAGCGGCGGTCGGGGGCCGGATCCGTTCGCCTGCATCTGCGTCCCAGCAGGCGGCGGATCCCTCGGCAAGCGGCGTCGGCTGCACTCCGGAGCTCCCCCTGGTGGCCAGTTCACTCCCTGCGCCCAGACGGGCGGGAGCTTTTGAACTGGCCACAGATGTGTCACACTGTGAGTGTGACTTGCACCCCCCTGCGCCCATGCGGGTGGGGGGTAATGACGCCGCCAATGACCCCAGGGAAATAGGGAGACATGGGTGGTACCCCCCTGCGCCCTCCTGGGCGGGGTATCAGCTGGCCCACGGCTTTGCTAGCCAGGGGGATCCGCAGCATTTGATCCCCTCAGCACCTGGCTGGGTGGGGGGTAATGCCTCCTCTGATGCTGTTTGGCCGCTTCTAGATCCCTCTGTGCCCTCCTGGCCGGGGTCTCCACTGGCCCCTGGGCACTCTGGAGTAGACTTCTCGCGGTCCAGGTCCCCCTCTGCGCCAGACCGGGCGGGGGACGGGCTCCATTCCCAGGCTGGGCCACGCCACACCGCTTCACGTATAAGGGGTGCCCCTTCTGCGCCCAACAGGGCGGGTGCGGGCTTATCGCCCTTTACGGATTTCATTCCCCCTCCACCCCGTGCTTACTGCCGCCCTCCTGCGCCCAGACGGGCAGAGAGTGTGCGAGTGACTCCCCCCACATCACAGGGGCTTACCCCCCCCACGCACAAAACCAGGCGGGTCGCGCCAGTCTCCCAGTGCCCGGCTGGGCGGGAGACTCGAGCGCCGGACCCGGGCTGGCGGCAGCTTCCGCCCCGGGTCAGCCGGCCAGAGTTCACAGACGCTCCTGCACCTGCACAGTCGCTGCCCCCGGCCAAGGGGACTCTTCCGAGTTGGTGACGGGATCTCCGCCCTTGGATCTCTCCGTAGGCCGGGACGGCCCGAACACACACGGCCACGTGGATCCTCACGGTGCTGGCCGCATCAGTCTTCAGTCCTCCAGAGGCGTGCTGGATAACGAGGTCGATCAATCATCGATGATGCCCCCCAGGATCAGTGAGTATGATTGTGAATTGATTTGGGGTAGGTCGGCTGATGATTCCGTATCGGGTCCCGAAGGCCGCATAGCGTCGGTTGTCAAATCGGTCCTATCCAGCATGGGGGTTTCGGGCGCGTCGCCATATCCTACCTCCCCTCCAGGGGGGGCCTTGTGGGCAGTAGCGCCCACTGGTACCCATAAATTCGTCGATTTTCTGGTGCTAGTGCCACCGGATAGGGAAACGATTGACAAATCTCGGCGGGTAGACGTGGCGGCACAGAGCGATAAATTAAAACAGCTTCCTAGGACTTTCGGGAACTGGCTGCAGGGTTTCTGTGCCTATGCGGGAGTGCTCTGCGAGCGTTTCCCGGAATTGGCGACTTCATTATTCTGTTATCTGGACCTCATTTGGGGGGCGTATAAAGTTTACGGGGGGCAGTGTTGGTTCCAGTATGACACCCAATTTCGGCAGAAGATGGCGGCGCGAAAGGAGCTGCGATTTGACTGTCAGGATGGTAGCCTGTGGTTGCTGCTTATGTGCCCCCACAGGCCTTCGTCCTTTCAGTCCACGGTCGGCGCTCCTCATTCCGGAGCGTCGACCGCGTCCAAAAAGGGAGTCTGCTGGCTATTCAACGAAAGCCACTGTAAATGGTACTCCGCCTGTCGCTTCAGGCACGAGTGCTCCAGCTGCGGGGGCGCTCACCCCGCCAGCCGATGTTTTAGAAAGGGAAAGCAGACGCTTCCCAGAACGGGGGCCAAGACTGACCTTTCTAAGCCGGAGGACGCCGGTGAACGTCTCAGGGATGCTTCCCTGGCTAGACCGGTACCCCCTTCATAGGGAGGCCCTGATCCTGAAGGATGGCCTTGATAGAGGTTTCTGGATCCCCTTTTCCCCGTCGGATGCCCCCATCATGTCCTCCAATTTAAAATCGGCTGTAGAGTTCGAGTCGGTAGTGGCCGACAAGCTCAAAAAGGAGCTGGAACTGGGGCGCATGTCGGGCCCCTTTGATCTCCCCCATTTCACAACCTGCGGGTGTCCCCACTCGGGGTGGTCCCGAAAAAGGCGAGTGGTAAATTTCGTTTAATTCATCACTTATCCTACCCTTCTGGCTCCTCGGTTAACGATGGGATTGATCGCGAGGAATCTCGGGTACACTACGCGTCGTTTGACAAGGCTCTTCTCCTCGTTAGGGCAGCAGGGCGGTCCGCTCTGTTTGCTAAAGGAGACATTCTTCCGGTTCACCCGGACTGTTTCCATCTCCTGGGTTGCTACTTCCAAGGAAGCTATTTCTTCGATATGTGCCTGCCTATGGGCTGCGCCATTTCGTGTTATTTCAGTAGCTTCCTTGAATTGTTCAGTAGCTTCCTTGAATGGGTGGTCACCCAGGAGGCTGGGTTTCAGTCCCTGCTGCACTACTTGGACGATTTCCTTTTCGTGGGCCCCGCGGACAGCGAGCAGTGTCAATGCCTGCTTTCTGTTTTTCAGGAGGTGTGTCGGCGCTTTGCCGTCCCACTGTCCGGGGAAAAAACCGAGGGTCCGGTTACGGTATTGTCTTTTCTGGGAATCGAGATTGATACAGTGGCCATGGTCTTTCGTCTGCCGAGGGAGAAGCTAACCAAGCTCCTATCCTTGGTTCGTTTGGCGAAAGGGTCAAAGAAACTGCAGCTGAAACAGCTACAATCTTTGTTGGGACATCTGGTATTCGCCTGTAGGGTCATACGTATGGGGAGAGCATTCTGCAGGCCCCCTATCCTGGGCCACAAAGGGGGTTACGGCCCCTCACCACTACATTCGGATCACCAAGCCCATGCAGGCTGATCTGGGTATTTGGTTAACTTTTTTGCAGTCGTACAACGGACAGTCTTGTTGGTTGCGGGAGGAGGTACCGAACTCACAGCTGGAGCTGTACACTGATGCGGCAGGCTCCTGTGGTTTTGGTGCTTTCTTTCGGGGGGAGTGGTCTGCAGAACGTTGGCCGGCCTTATGGGCCCGCATGGACTTGTTGCGCAATCTCACCCTTTTGGAGCTCTTTCCGATCATTGTAGCGGTGGAGCTTTAGGGTGAACAGTTGCGCAATCATCAGGTGATCTTCTGGTCGGACAATATGAGTGTAGTGCAGGTAGTCAACAAGCAATCGGCCAGTTCCCCTCCGGTGGTTTCGCTGTTGCATTTTTTAGTTTTAAGATGTTTGCATTTTAATATTTTTATTAAGGCAAAACACGTTCCGGGAGTTTCTAACGATATTGCCGATGCTCTTTCCCGCCAACAGTTTCCTCGTTTTCGCTCCTTGGCTCCGTCGGCTTCGCTGGAGGGCCTCCCTTGTCCGGCCCACTTATGGAACCTCGTTTCCGGGGATTGCTAGAGCTGCTTCGGTCGTCACTTTCTCCGCAGACGTAGGCGTCTTATTGTCGGGTCTGGCACGAGTGGTTCCAGGCGTCGGGCGGTGAGTTCTCTGTTTTCTCTCCGGATGATAGACGTCTGGTTTTATTTGCTTACCTGGTCCAGTTACAAGAAAAGGGTGTGTCAGGTTCCACCGTATCTTCTGCCATGTCAGCCCTATCCTTTTGGTTCCAACTCCTGGGGTGGGAAGATGTCACAAAAGCTTTTCCGGTACGTTGGATATTGCGAGGCTGGAAACGCATCACACACCTTCCCGATTCCAGGCGCCCGATTTCCCTTCATATATTATCCAAAATTTTGGCTATGTTGCCGGAGGTGTGCTCATCCGAGTTCGAGACCTTGCTTTTTCGGGTTGCTTTTTCCTGGGCGTTTTTTGGGGCCTTTCGCATCGGGGAATTAGTTTCAAAATCCAGGTCGTCCCCCGGGGGTATCAGGTCGGAGGACGTTTCTTTGGCTGAGCGCAGCGTCACGGTTTTGTTGCGCTCATCCAAGACCGACAGTTTTGGCAGGGGTCGCCGAGTGGTGCTGTACCACTGTGGCGGTCCGTTTTGCCCGGTATCCCTGGCTTTTCCGTTTGTTTCCGCGCACCCCCCATCCCCCACCTTTTTTTGTGCATGCAGACTCATCCTCGTTGAGCCGGTTTCAACTTTTGAGGGTTTTTCGTTTTTGCCTAAAGGCCTTAGGCTTACCTGCGGGCGACTTCTCTACTCATTCGTTTCGCATAGGCGCTGCTACCGCCGCTTCTGGTTTGGGATTTTCTGATACGGAACTTCAGCGACTGGGGAGATGGGAGTCGTCTCGTTTCTCGCTGTATGTTCGCCCTCACCTTTTGTGTTAAAATTTCAGGTTTTTCCCCGGCTCAGATATGGATTTTGGGTGATTTCTTTATCTTCTGGGCTGCCCGTCGTGCTGAGATTCGCAGTTATGGAAAGAATCTGGGACTTTCATCCGACGTGGCAAGAATCCGCTGGCTTGGCCTGCGCGGGTTGTGTTGGCATCAGGTCCTGACGGAATGTTGGCAGCTCCGTGCCGTGTGTCCGGTCACGTCATCCTCGTTGTCCACGCCGGCGGAAATGATGTTGGTTACACCCGGTCCGTGGATCTTATTGCCGCAATGAAGGGCGACATTGCTCAGTGCCTTGCAATGTTCACCAGCCTGACTTTGGTCTGGTCAGAAATTGTCCCTCGCTCAAATTGGGCAAGGGAAGTCCCAGGCCCCTGTTTAGAGAAATTCCGCAGGAAGGTCAATGCTCAAGTGTCCAAATTTGTCCGGAGAATCGGGGGGGTAGTGGTCCGTCACCGAGATCTGGAGGGGAACAACACTGACTTGCTGAGGAGGGATGGTGTTCATCTCAACGAGATTGGCATGGACATTTTTAACCTGGGACTTCAGAGGGGGTTGAACAAGCGCTGGCTGCGGTGGGGCGCCCGTCAGTAGTTCACTGACTGGCTGGTGGCGGTTTTGGTGACCTTGCCAGCAAATATGCAACCTTTTTTGCCCTGTTGGTAATTGGGAGATTAACGGCCGGTCCGGCACTCATGGTAAGGACAGGCCCCTCCTTCATCTCCCTTTTATTTTTGGATTTTTGAGTGCTCACAGTGCAACTGTGACTGGCACGGTTTAAATATCTATTGTATGTTTGAGTTAAAATAAAGCTGTGGCCTTGCCCTTTCCAACGTTAATGGTTGTATGTGGTTTTTTATTGGATGGGAAGAAGGGGTAAGGTATGTTAAGTGGTCATGTAAGTCGGATGGGACCTGGGCTTATTGCACCTCAGCAGTCAAGTGGGGGGATTTGTACTTTCTTTTATTCATTAGAAGAAGGTGCTCCTACTAGCTGTAAAAGTATTTGTATTGTTCATTGGGAAGATATTGCTGCAGCTTACAATCACAAAAACAAAGTCCTCATATCCAAGTCTGAATTTAGTGCAGAATTTAGCCTGGCTAAGTCCTTCCTTCCAGGGATTTCCTTCTAATTTGAACAAAGTACTTTGATTTACGTTTAACTTGAGCTCATGAATTAAAACTTTATTGATTTGTTAAAGAGTGGAGATAAGGCAATGTGCATAATTAATCCTGTGTAATGATCAGCAGTATTCACTGAATTAGAAGAAATCCTCGTATCCAGCCTGTCATTTTAGTAACCTTTACCAAGTTAAAATTTAAACATTTAGACCTATAAATAAAGACTTGCATAGTTGCTATGGGAACCGGAAAACTCTGGCATAGTGTCCTGTTTCCTAGGACTAAGAAAATATTCCTTTAAATTATACAATATTTCAAACTGAAATAGCTGCAAGGATCTGTTTGCAAATTCTCCAGAATCAAAAATATATACAAACAGGGAGAACATATTGTGCTAGCCAAAAGAGGGGCATCTTTTTGTGCAGCAGAGGCTGGGCCCTAAGGGCTCGTTCACACCTGCGACGCCCCTTGCTGCCTCTCTGAAAGCGATCTGTGGTGGGTCGCTTTTCAGCGTGCAGTATAGGAGCAGCTGTCAGGTTTAAAGTAGTTGTACACCCTGTACAACCACTTTTACCTACAGGTAAGCCTATATTTAGGCTTACCTGTAGGTCCTGGAAATATCTCCTAAACCTCCACGGTTTAGGAGATATTTACAATAAAGCTGTGCGCCGATGTCTGTGGTGCATGCGCACTTTAGAAAGGGCAGATCATGCTGTTTCTAAAGGGGGTCGTGCCGTGACTGGTGGGTCCCCGCACGCATGCACGGGAGTTACCTCACGCGACTCCGGCCAGTCACAGAGCCGGAGTTCGCGACCCCGGAAGGAAGAGGGGTGAAGATGGATGCTCGCTGCTAGTGGGGACAGCGGTGACATCGCAGGCTTCGTTTTCAGGTAAGTGACACATGATGGGTTACTATGCAGTGCATAGTAGCCCATTATGCTTTACCTTTGCAGGGAAATAAAGAAGAAGTAAAACTCATCAGGGTATACTTCCTCTTTAAGAGGCAATACTTACTCAAATGCTTTTTTTTTTTTTTAAAGGCAGCCAAACAGGAATTTTTAACCACTTGCTTCCCAAGCCTATTCTTACACTTCTCTCCTACATGAAAAATGTATCTTTTTCTTGCTAGAAAATTACTTAGAACCCCCCAAAATTATGTATTTTTTTAAGCAAAGGCCCTAGAGAATAAAATGGTGATTGTTGCAATTTTTAATGCCACATGGTAATTGCGCAACGGTTTTTTAAAAGTTATTTTTTGGGGAAATAATACACATTAATGAATTTTAATTTGGCTCGTGGTTGCAGTGCAGTCCCTATACTTGAACAGGTCATATTCTGCAGAGGCATTACCTGCTGAAAGCAATAAAAAATAACCAAAACACTTCGCTTACTCAGTATGACCATTACCCGCTGAAAGCGACATGGGGTATCATTTTTGCTGCAGCCACAGCATGTGTATAACCCGGCTGACATTGAAGCTTATGGCCACCCTATCCGGCTACTCATGTGAAAGATCCGTAAGAGACAAAGCAAGGGTTAAGGAAGGAGAGGGCTGATTAAGGGGAAGTAGGAAGGGGGTTGTTGGAAGCACTGATTGGTGCACTCGTGTTACTTTGAACACACAAATCATACCTCCCAACTTTCTGAAATTATAAAGAGGGAAGCCTCTTAGCACTCAGTATGTAGGTAAGGGACATATTCCTGCCATGGCCCTGATTACACAGACCACAAAGACCAAATGAGCAGACAATAACTGGCTAAGCCACACAAATGGAATTGACCTCTTTTTAATTTCTTTTGACATTTCAAAATAACTGAGGCTGCACGAGAGACAGAGGGATTTGGTCTCAAAAAGAGGGACATTCCCTTCAAATGAGGGACAGTTGGAAGCTGTGATGTCTGAAAGCTCCATTGCTGGTTGGAGCCTCCATGTTATGTACTCTGTTACCTTGAAGTTTTCATGGCTGAATTAAAGTGGTTGAAAACCCTTATATAACCGGTAAAGTGATTGGCCTCAGGTGATACACAGAGATGAAGCAAACACTCCTACATAATTTGTACATGTTTATCTGCAACTATTTCTTCTGTAGATCATTCAAAAAAAAACACACAGATCAAAGGATTTTTCCTCAGCTCTTAGTTTTGGTTTCTTTGTATGTATGGATTGCATAGGTTGTTACCAACATGTGGTGAAAATGTCATGACAGTAGCACCTTTAAAAATATATTTACCTAGAAAAATGATGACGTGTTCAATATTTATTTTACCTGCTGTACATATATATATATATATACATTAACATACCCCAGAAATCCAGAAAAAAGGGCCCTTAAGACATGACTTTAAGGGTTAAACAGACCCAGTCACCATCTTCTACTCAAGCCAGTAAACACAGAATGGCAATTTGTGGTAAATGTGCTTACTTACAGAAACACCACCTGCTGCAGCAATTTCCTATGTCCCAAGCAAAGAAATCACAAGGATAACATGACAACACTTTTTGGAGTGTCAGGTTGCAAAGCTTCTGGATAGGGGTGCGACTTTGGCTGGTCAGTAAAAATTTCCAGTGTTGATAATAGGAAAAATGTCATAAGGCTGGTCATTTTTCTTTTTTGTTTTAGACAACCCTTTTCTGGCAGTCAGCAGTACCTTTCTTTCATACTCCATTGTCATCAGTGATTCTGCCAGAAGTATGAAAAACTCATAGGACTGGCACTGAAAGTAGGCAGTGTACTTACTATGCAGTGACTTTCAGGAAACTATCATACTGTATTATTGTATTTCCAGCATGTCATGATGTAGGGGTCTGAGATAAAGGGCACTGAACAAGGTCTGAAAGTCTGATGGCATGAACCTCTCAGAAATGTTGATTTAGGCTCAGTTTACACTGCCAGACCTGAAAGTTGCGCGACTTACAGTGAGACTTTACCAAAAGACTTCCAGCTGACTTGAGTATTACTTTGAGACACAAGTCTGATAGAAGTCACCTTGAAGTAGTACAGGAAACTTTTCTAAAGTTGGAGAGACTTCAGTAGTACTAATTAGGACAGCTCTTATTGATCAACATTGGTTTTTACATGTCATGTGACTTGGGGTCTCAAGTTGCGGCAGTGTGAACCGTGCCTTATTGGCTGAATTACGAGGCTGCTATCTTGGCTTCAAAATCTCAAATTGCCAGAGCAGACAATGCTTATGTATGTACACCTAACATAGATTGTCATTTAGTTGTAAGGTCAGAATGTGGGGACATGTCTCTTTAAAGGATTAATACATCCTAATGTAAATAGGAAAAATGTCCTTACCTCTGGCCTTTACAGTATATTGCAGTACTAGTACCAATTACAATTGCTTATTTCCACTGACAGAGCTCCCCAGGGCCAGTCCAGTATGCACATAGTTGCCAACTGTCCTGATTTGGCAGTCACAAATTTTAAACAGGTGTCTCAACACAACCTAAAGCCTGGAAATCAAAGAGAGTCACAGACATCATGTAGCAGGCAGGAGCAGGATCGGCCGGGATCCTGCAAGGGAAGGAGAAGAGGCACCCGATGGACACTGAGGGCATGCCAGCCCTGGACAACTTTACACAGAACTCCGCTTCTGCTGAGGAGGAGGTGGTGGCTGAAGGGGAAAGAGTCTGGCAATCCACTTGGTTCAGCCCCCCCCATCCCCCTTCAGAGCACTCTGCATTGTGTGGTGACCGTGGAGAATCAGGGGACATCGGGGCTGTATCGGGGGAGCGGGGGCCCCATGATCTGCTAATCAGCATAGGGTGTATGTACAGACAGCTGACCAGGAGCAAGTACTAGGAGCAGATCCTACAGGACACCACCTGCAGAGTCAACCACATCAGCAGTATCTGGCTGGGTAAGAGAAACACCGACCTCCGGAGGGTATTCTGAGAATTCTTTATCACTGTGTGCTCTGTGTGATGATCGGAGTCGGGGCCAGCTCCATCTCAGACTTCGGCTCCCATTTCTTGCCTACAGACTGCTCCTGCCGGATAAAGAGAGTCTCTTCCTGCCCTGAGGCCGCTCCTGTCAGGTAGCCTACAAATACTATGTATTTTCCACCCCAGCAAATTCTTAGCTTTGGAAGAATGCACAGTTGCCTGCACCTGAGCAAGTATATTGTGTGTCCACAGTCCAGGTGTCCTATTGTCACACTGCCCCCTGCTGTCATCCTCCCCCTGCTGTTACACTGCCCCCCTCCTGCCATCCAGCTCCCCTCCTGTCATCCTGCCCCCATGCTCAGACTGCTACCCTGCTGTCACACTGCCCCCCTCCTGTCATCCTGCCCCTCTCCTGCCGCACTGCCCTCCTGCTGTCTCACTGCTCCCCTGCTGTCACATTGCCCCCTGCTGCCACACTGCCCCCCTCCTGTCATCCTGCCCCATTGCTGTCACACTGCCTCCCTGCTTTCACAATGCCCCCCTGCTGTCACACTACCTCTCTCCTGCCACACTGCCCTTCACCTGTCACCCTGCCCCTCTTGTCACCCTGCCTCCTCCTGTCACACTGCCCCCTTGTCATCTTGCCCCCCTCCTGTCACACTGCCCCCCACCTGTCACGCTGCTTACCTCTTGTCATCCTGTCCCCCTCCTGTTACACTGCCCCCCTCCTGTCACACTACCCCTCTCCTGTCACACTGCCCCTCTCCTGTTACACTACCCCCCTCTTGCCTCTTCAAGTCACACTGCCCCGCTCTCGTCACACTACACCACACTACACTACCCCCACCTGTCACACTGCTCCCCTCTTGTCATCCTGCCCCCCATCTGTCACACTGCCCCCTCTTGTCATTCTGCCCCCCTCCTGTCACACTACTCCCCACTTGTCATCTTGCCCCCTCCTGTCACACTGCCCCCCTTCCTGTCACACTACCCCCTCTTGTCTTCCTGACCCCCTTGTCATCCTGCCCCACTCCTGCACAGTGCCCCCTCTCCTATCACACTGCCAATGCTTGTCATCCTGCCCCCACTCCTGTCACACTGCCCCTCCTGTCACCCTGCCCCTCATGTCACACTGCTCCCCTTCTGTCACACTGCCCCTCTCCTGTCACATTTCCTCCCTTGTCATCCTGCCTCCCTTCTGTCACACTGCCCCCCCTCCTGTCACACTACCCCTCTCCTGTCACACTGCCCCTCTCCTATTACACTACCTCCCTCCTGCCCCTTCATGTCACACTGCCCCCCTCTCGTCACACTGCCCCCCTCCTGTCACACTGCCCCTCTCCTGTGACACTGCACCCTTTTGTCATCCTGCCCCCCTCTTGTCACACTGCCCAACCTGTCACACTGCCCCTCTTCTGTCAAACTGTCCTCTTCTGTCACACTTCCCAGGTACAATCCTGCTGTCACAATGCCCAGGTACCCCTATGTATGTAAAGCACTGCATACATGGTAGGCGCTATATATATATATATATATATATATATATATATATATATATACCTGCAATAAATAATTTAATATGTTTATGATATTCTTCTTGTAGAACCACACCCATTTAAATGAATGCCCACCCCTAATTAAAGGACATGCTACGCCTACAATGGCTTTGGGGACACACAGAAAAAAAGGTGTCCCTAAAAACTTTTTTTGGAATGTTGGCAACTATGTATTCACTAGATCTGGCGTTGATCATTCCTGTTAGAATCCCACAGTTTTCGCTAGTACCCTCTGCAGTATATTGCGGTACTTGTATCTGGTAGAAAGGCCTATTCCACTGGCAGGGCTATCTAGGGCCAGACCCGTGTTTACTAGTTTTGATGTTCATAGCGCCCAAAAAAATCCTACACTTCTGCACAGCTAAAGATCTGAGTAAGATGGCGTTTAGCTTATAAAGAAAAAAATCCACATGCCCAAAAAATTGGGCATGTGTCCACTATTAGAGGTCACTAAAAGTTGGACATTTCTGCAGAATGCATATTCTGGGTTATAACATACTGTACTGTATGTATTGATGCAAGGAAGAAGGGAGTAATATCCATATTTTACTTATATGTCCACTTACAGTGGGGCAAAAAAGTATTTAGTCAGCCACCAATTGTGCGAGTTCTCCCACTTAAAAAGATGAGAGAGGCCTGTAATTGTCATCATCATTGATTGTCATCATCATTGTCTGATTTTTGAAAGAATTTATTTGCAAATTTTGGTGGAAAATAAGTATTTGGTCACCTACAAATAAGCAAGATTTCTGGTTCTCACAGACCTGTATCTTCTTTAAGATGCTCCTCTATCCTCCACTCATTACCTGTAGTAATGGCACCTATTTGAACTTGTTATCAGTATAAAAGGCACCTGTCCACAACCTCAAACAGTCACACCCCAAACTCCACTATGGTGAAGACCAAAGAGCTGTCGAAGGACACCAGAAACAAAATTGTAGACCTACACCAGGCTGGGAAGACTGAATCTGCAATAGGCAAGCAGCTTGGTGTGAAGAAATCAACTGTGGGAGCAATAATTAGAAAATGGAAGACATACAAGACCACTGATAATCTCCCTCGATCTGGGGCTCTATGCAAGATCTCACCCCGTGGGGTCAAAATGATCACAAGAACGGTGCGCAAAAATCCCAGAACCACACGGGGGACCTAGTGAATGACCTCAGAGAGCTTGGGACCAACGTAACCAAGACTACCATCAGTAACACACTACGCCGCGAGGGACTCCGATCGTGCAGTGCTAGACGTGTCCCCCTGCTTAAGCCAGTACATGTCCGTGCCCCTCTCGGCTTTGCTAGAGAGCATTTGGATGATCCAGAAGAGGACTGGGAGAATGTTATATGGTCAGATGAAACCAAAGTAGAACTGTTTGGTAGAAACACAACTCGTCGTGTTTGGAGGAGAGAGAATGCTGAGTTGCAACCAAAGAACACCATACCTACTGTGAAGCATGGGGGTGGCAACATCATGCTTTCAGGCTGTTTCTCTGCAAAGGGAACAAGACAACTGATCCGTGTACATGAAAGAATGAATGGGGCCATGTATCATGAGATTTTGAGTGCAAACCTCCTCCCATCAGCAAGGGCATTGAAGATGAAACATGGCTGGGTCTTTCAGCATGACAATGATCCCAAACACACCACCCAGGCAACGAAGGAGTGGCTTCGTAAGAAGCATTTCAAGGTCCTGAAGTGGCCCAGCCAGTCTCCAGATCTCAACCCCATAGAAAACCTTTGGAGGGAGTTGAAAGTCTGTGTTGCCCAGCGACAGCCACAAAACATCACTGCTTTAGAGGAGATCTGCATGGAGGAATGGGCCAATATACCAGCAACAGTGTGTGACAACCTTGTGAAGACTTACAGAAAACGTTTGACCTCTGTCATTGCCAACAAAGGATATATAACAAAGTATTGAGATGAACTTTTGATATTGGGAAAATACTTATTTTCCACCATAATTTGCAAATATTTTTTTTCAAAAATCAGACAATGTGATTGTCTGGATTTGCTTCCACATTTTGTCTCCCATAGTTGAGGTATACCAATGATGACAATTACAGGCCTCTCTCATCTTTTTAAGTGGGAGAACTTGCACAATTGGTGGCTGACTAAATACTTTTTTGCCCCGCTGTATCCTTTAAGAGTGTGATAACCCTTGAAAATGTCTAGTATATACTGTTTTCTTTTTTGAACACTAAGGCATTTTAAGAAATTCAGTAAGTTTTTTTTTTTTTTTCCAATAAATCTTTATTTTATTAAATCCATACAGAAAAGTAATACAGAAAAGTATATTGATAGATATAAAGATAACAGCGTTATGCATAGAATACAATCCGGAAAGTACTACGGTATAGTTTAACAGTTAGTGAAATAGACTTGAGTTGTTGAAAAACACAATACATCGTGAGTGTGGGCTTATGGGATTGCAAATGAGTGAGAACGTAAAATGTCTATATTATAAATCAAAGCATATAAAACAGTTTGTAAGCATTGTGATCTTTGGGAAGAAAACAGTATAATAATATACCTGTTCACAGCAATATTATATGGGTCAAAGAATGTTGTTGGATTATGCCTGAGATAACAGTTTATCACTATATCTGTATTAAAATGTAGTAGTAATTCTGGCTTATGCTTCCCAGGCGAAGGATATTATGTTTAAACTGAGATAAAGTCATAGAATAGTACTACTGATACCTATCATAGGAAAGTGATGAGTAGATGTGGACCAAAGCACAGTAAAAAATTTGATAATATAGGGGAGAGATCTTTCCCATCCCTGGCTCAGCAATGGGTCTACCGGGAAGTATCTTTTCAGGAGAAATGTGTCCCAGGTATGTAAGCGTAATCTATTATGAAAATAATATCTGCAGGTATATTGATACTGTCGCATCCTGTACTTTTTGTCTTATGAAAGACTATGGCGGGGGGGGGGGTCAGTTGGGGTGCATGTTGAGTCTTATGATTAGATGGGTGTGGGCCTCTAACTGAGTAATTGGGCATATTCAGATGTTGTGTGGAAATGTTGCCAACTGGCCCATATGTTCCTGTATGTGGTGGAAGAGTTGTGTGCTTGGTGCACAATTTCTTCCATTCTTCTATTTTGTTTACTCTTTACTCTTTTGATCCAGTCTGCGATTGTGGGTGGGTTAGATGATCTCCAAAGTACTGGAAAACATAGTTTAGCGGCATTGAGGAGATGTAGAGCTAGAGATTTATGATATGTTTTCATCGGTAGGGAGGAGTGGTGTAGCAGCGCTTGGGCTGGAGAGAAATCTAGATGAAGTGAGGTGATTTGGGAGGTGAGGTGAAAAACTTTAGTCCAGAAGGTAGAGATCGCAGGACAGTCCCACCATATGTGAAGGAGTGATCCATTTTTGTTCTTGCATCTCCAACATTTGGGTGGAATCTCCGAATTAATTTTGTGTAACTTGAGTGGTGTTTTGTACCATCTGGAAAAAAGTTTATATCCGTTTTCCTGTGTTGTAACATTAATCGAGCCTTTGTGAATATTACAATATATCTTTTCCCAATCTGCATCACAGAGTTTGATGGAAAGATCTTTTTCCCACTGTGTACTGGCAATATTCGACTTGGGGGTGTGATCATGAAAGAGGTTCAAATAAAGGATGGAGATCAGGTGACGTTGTGGTTCAGCAGCAGTACAAAGGTATTCAAAGTGTGATTGATTTCTTGAGAAAGCATTACTTATTAGGGGATCAAGGAGAAAATGTCTGAGTTGCATAAAGGACCAGAAAGGGATCTGGCGGTTCGTCCCTTGGGAGTGTAATGTGGATAACGGTATGATTTTCCCCTTAGAGAAGAAATCTCCCGTTCTCAGATTTGTCTGGGGACCCAATTCACGAAGGAAAGAATCGTCAGTGCCCGGTATGAAGTCAGGGTTATGTTTGATTGGTGTGAGCGGGCCTGGAGAGGATGAAATGTGAAATTGTTTACATGTCGTATTGAAAGAAGTCAGCGTGTTACCAATAAGGGGATGTTGTTTGCATTGTGGTGAGATGTGATGAGGATGGGTCCAGGGTAGATAGTGGAGCGGTAACTGTGAGAAGGCTTGTTCAATGGCGATCCAAGCTTTGGTTTCAGCATGGACATTCCAATCAACTATTCTGGAAAGTTGGCAGGCCCAATAGTATTTTCGAATATCAGGTAAACCTAGACCACCTTTCATTTTTGGTATGGTCATTCTGTTGAAACTCATTCTAGCTCGCCTACCATTCCATATGAATTCCGTAGAAGATTTGCAGAATGAGGTGAAAAATGTACGTAGTAATGACACGGGAACTGTTTGAAGCAAGTAAAGAAATTTTGGCAGTATGGTCATTTTTATAATAGAAATTCTACCAAACCAGGAGAACACTCCTGTCGACCAAACTTTGAGATCTTTTTGGATATTTTGGAGAATGGGAGTGTAATTTTTGCTGTATAAATCCGATAGTGAGGTCGGTATATAAATCCCAAGGTATTTAATGGCATTTGGTTTTAATTTAAATCGGAAGTTATTTTGACATTGGATTATTATGTCTGGTGGTAGAGTTATATTTAAGGCCTCCGATTTAGCAAAGTTGATTTTAAGATTGGTGGTATTTTCAAACAGGGTGAGTTCTTTGAGGAGGCAACGTAATGCGTGGCTCTTTTAGAAATAATAGGATGTCATCCGCAAACGCCGCCAATTTGTAAGTAGATTTGCAATGGTTATACCTTTAATGTCTTGATTGTCTTTTAAACGTGTAAGACATGGTTCTAGCGACAAGACAAAAATAAGCAGAGAGAGCAGGCATCCTTGCCGTGTACCGTTGGATATGGAGAAGGCATCTGACAGCTGTCCATTAATCCAGGCTTTGGCCGTTGGGCTGGAGTACAAAGCTAGTATAAATTGTAGCATACGGTCCCGTATGCCTATGTGTTTGAGGACCTCCGTTAGGTAGTCCCAAGCCACCCTGTCGAATGCCTTCTCCGCATCAAGGGAAAGAAGGAATCCCAGTTGCTTAATTGAAGTCAGCCATTTGTGAATACTGATTGCCTTTAGGATGTTGTCCCTTGCCTCTCTACCCGGGACAAAGCCCACTTGATCCAGAGAGATAAGGCCAGAGAGGAGGGGCAAAAGTCTATTAGCTAAATGCAGCGAAAGTCTATTAGCTAAAATTTTTGCATAAATTTTTAGGTCTACATTTAATAATGATATTGGTCTATAGTTGGAAACCAAATTTGGATCTTTATCGGGTTTTGGGATAACCGCGATGTGAGCCATGAGAAGATCTCTGGGAGGAGGGTTATCTGAGGAGAGGGAGTTGAATGCATTTAAGAAGTGAGGATGAACTCCTTATAATACCCTACTGTGAGACATCGGGGCCTGGGCACTTGCCTGTTTTCAGTTGTTTGAGCACAGTATCTAATTCATCTTTGGAGATGGGACGTTCTAGTTGTGATGCTTCTGCGTCAGGAATGGGTTTAGGACCGTGTTGGGCTAAGAAGTCTTTAATCAAGTGTGTTCTAAGATCAGCGTTTATCACGTGTGTGTGTGGTTTTATATTGTATAGTTGCGAATAATAGTTAACAAATTGATCTGCTATCTGATTATTGGAAGTTACTTTGGATCCCGTAAAGTCATTGATAGAGTGAATTGTCGTGGATGATTTTTTTGCACGAAGGTCTCTGGCGAGAATTTTACCGGATTTGTTGCCATGTTCATAGAATAATTTTTGTGATAATATATAATTGCATTTTATTTGTTTGTGCAACACATCTGTTAACTCTGTCCTCACCCGAGTGAGTTCTTGGAGTGTGGAGATAGCTTGTGTCTTTTTATGTGTTTTTTCTAATTCGTGTATACGCTTGGAGAGGTTGGAAATGTGTGCTTGTCTCTCACGTCTTCTTTTGGAGGCTATAGCTATTAATTTCCCGCTTATGGTACATTTGTGAGCTTCCCATTTTAGCATTGGGGATATTTCAGGAGAGTTGTTATCTTGGAAATAAAGCCTGAGACTGTCATGTATAGTGGACACTATTAAAGTGTCTGTAAGTAGTGACGGATCTAGGCGCCATATTTGTGAGTGGGATTGATTGGACAAGAATTCCATGGACATGGTTATCGGGTGTTGGTCCGATATGTACATTGGTTCGATGGAGATGTTTTTGAGCATGGGGAGGTCTCTTTGTGAGATAAAAAAATAGTCAAGTCTGGAGTAACTTCCATGGGGATTGGACAAAAAAAGTATAATCTTTAGCTGTGGGATTTAAGGTGCGCCATGCATCATGTAATGTCAATTCCTGAAAACATTTCTTAATTGCTCGTAGCGCAGAAAAGGGTAAATTAGACGATCCCGAGGAGGTATCTTGTAAGGGATTTAGAGGAACATTAAAATCTCCTCCCACTACTAAAATACCCTCTTGAAACGATGCGAGCAATTGCAGCGTGTGTCGAAAAAAGGGGACTTGTTTGATATTGGGGGTATATATGTTTGCTAATCGTTTACCAAAGAGCAAACCCTTGATAAATAGATATCTTCCGTCGACATCTGTTAAAGTGTCTGTGATTATGAATGGACAATGTTTTGAGATAAGGATAGAGACCCCTTTTGTTTTTGATTGCTTGTTGGTAGCATGAAATGCTGTTGGGTAATGTAAGTTGAAAAACTTGGGGGCAGTATCCGTTTTGAAATGAGTTTCTTGGATGTATATAACATCTGCCTTAAGTTTACGCATAGACAGAAGAACTTGTGTACATTTTTCAGGAACATTGATTCCCCTTGCGTTTAGCGAGACAAAGTAGTAGTAGTAGTAGTAGTTTTGTGGTTAGATTTTGATGTATGATCGTGTAAGACAGGCGACATTATGTAATTTGGGAGATGCTGTGTAGTATTCTGGATTGGTGTATTCTGGAAATCTTCTGTGTTCCAGATGTTTGAGCGAGAGAGAGTGGTAATGGGACACGTGGTGCGTGCTATTATGTATGAGAGCTTCAATCTAGGAAATCAGTGAGAGTCTACTCGGAATGAGTGTAGTTTGATTAAAAGTAGGGATTGAAATGTGGGAAACTGGGGAGGGAAAAGATGAGTGTACTTTGGTCTCAGTGGTATCGGAGTGATAGGGAATGTGGGCAAAAGGAAATGATCCGGGAAGTAGCGATACCTGCTCGCTAGGTCGTAGATGAGTATAATCTCGTGGTAGATGGTACCGGAAAGGGTCAGTGGCATTTTAGGTATGGGTTGAGTGTGGAGGTAAGGCAATCAATTAAAACCACTGTGTGGGAAGGTGACTCAACTATAGTGTAGAGAAAAATGAAACCTGTCAACATGGGACGAGGTCCGCGGACATGTGGGATAGAGATAAGAAGAGGGCATGGACTGAGGACGATGCATGTGTGGTAAGGAGGTTATGAGAGTACTGCATACGTTGCCCATGAACGTTCTAGGTGGGTACTGAAAGGATGACAAATCAGTTTGTGAAGAGCAGTTGAAGAACCTGGTGTGTAGTAAAAAAAAAAAAATAAATGTAATTTTGTTGAATGCGTTTCCATGGCGGTAACAGGAACAACCATGAGTGACAGTTATATCTGTCAGCCGGGGAATGTCTGATTCCTGAAGCGCTTATGTCCAGATATTGGAACAATTAAACATTTATCAAGGAAACTTGAACAATATGAAAAATACAGAATTCAGCATAAGTAGAAAGCGATACCTCTTAAGCAAGTTAAACAAGGAAGAAGCAACTAATTAATTAACTACGGAAGTAGAAAAGTATATAGGGCGCACAGGACTGACGTAGTCTGGGTAATGTCTCTATATGAGATAGGCAGTCCAAAATAAAAAGGGAGTACTGGTGAAGATAATGAAGATAGTGGGATGATGATCTTCAGCACAAAGGGCTGCAACTTTAAAAGACTGAAGCAGGATCTATAATGACAAAAGAACAAACAAAGGCGCCTCTAAGTGCAGAAGATAAACAAGTTTAATGCCCCAACTGGGTTCAAAAACACTTACAAGATAAAAGGTGTGTTCAGGCACATCGTGAATAAGGCTGCATTGGAAGGGGTCACGGTCGGAGGAAGCCTTCAGAGAGGGTGGATGTAGTCACTGACAGCAGCAGTGTGGAACACAGGGATCCGCTGTGAAGCCGGCGTCGTCAGCATGGGGAGACGGCGTACCCGGAAGTGATGTCATCCGCTGAGCGGCTCCGTGACCAGCCTGAACCGCAAGCACACAGCCAGATGGGGGATGTGATGTCATCAACAAGGGACGCGTTTTCGGAACCGTCAATCGTTCCTTTTTCAACCTATGGCTATAGTGATGACTGGGAATGATATATATAGCAGTGGATTGGCCGGGGGCGGGGACAGCGATCAGAGTTTGATAACAATGAGTCCATTAAATACATTTAAATATATAAATACACATGTAACAGCATTCTTAAAAACGGGACAATAGAGAGAAGAATATAGAAAGAAAAGAAAATCAAAAATTGGGACAATGGAAATTTAAAAAACAGATTATCTAGCAATCAGAATGTCTGATAATGACAGGCCATGGGACTTGCACGCACGTAGCAAAATATGGACAATTAGAGCGAGCAAGGTAATATCAGTGTTAAAACAGTGTTCTGTGACGTTATGTAGTAAAGGGGTCAGGGTGCGCGCTCTCCACAGAATTTCTTCTTTCAAGCGGTAGTCAATAATGCAGCATACCACATCCTTAGGAGGGTCAGAGTCTTTGCCTTTCGGTCTCAGAGCACGATGGATTCTTTCCATCGCAATGGGAACATCTCTGGGTCTGTTGAGCAGATTATTAAAAATATGGGTAACTTCACCTTGAAGGTGTTCCGCATCCACGGCTTCAGACAGACCTCTCAGCCGGAGATTATGGCATCTGCCACGGTTGTCCAGGTCTTCTAAGTGGCGATTCATATCTCTGAGTTGCCATGTGTGTGTGTCGATCGCCAGATGTTGGTGATGGATCGTTGAAGAATGGAGGGCTGTTGTTTGTTCTACTGCCTGGACTCTTCCAGTAATAGCCTGGATTTCAATTTTCAAATCCAAGATAGCTGCTGTCAGGGTGTCCTTAATGTCTTCAGCCACGGATCTAAGATCATTCAAGCTAGGTTGTTGATGTGGGGTGTGAGGAATCCCCCCAGCATTGTGTCCATTTTGAGGTGTAGAACCAGTTCCATTAGGGTTAGGAGGTTGCTGCTGATAGATCTGTGAGGTGGGAGCCGGCGCCAAACTTCCCGTATGTGCTCGAAACATCTCCGGGATGTTTTGACTAGATCTACCCGGTAATTCGCGGGGAGAACGTGAACAGGAGGTCAACGATGTTCTAGAGGCAGTAGCCATCGTTTTTCAGGTGTGTGAGATGTCGGTGACCGTCCGTAGAAGGCAGATTTCTATCCCTGTCAGCGGAGCTCTGAAATCAAGCGGCCATTCTCTATGAGGTCAAGCCACGCCCCTAAGTTTTTTTTATTTATTAGTAAATATAGTAATATAGTAAAAAAATGTCCAAATTTCAGCTCCAGCTTTTACTTTTGTTATATGGTGTTTTAACTTTTTTAGGTGATCATACATAAAAGAAAGGTGGGCCAGGCTTAGTAGAATGCAGCAGTACATCAAATCGATTGGAAGTCAGCATTTCAAGTTTAGTTAATAACCCAGTAGTGCTTGATTTATTGCTGCATTCTCTTTCCTAATACATAAAGTGGCAAAAGTAATTTCTAATCTTTTGGTCTATTTGAAGCTGTTTGGGCTTCTGCAGCACTCTTCCCTATATAAGATGAAATTATTTTTATATATATATATATATATATATATATATATATATATATATATATATATATATATATATATATATATATATATATATATAATATACCCTGTTTCCCCGTAAAATAATACCTAGCCTGACTGCCATGGCTGCAATATAAGCCCTACCCCCCAAATAAGTCCTAGTTAAAGTCCTTGTGGGTCTTATTTTCAGGGTAGGCCTTATTTTCGGGGAAATAGGGTAGGGTTTATTTGGGGGGGGTAAGGCTTATATTGCAGCAATCACTGACAATCACGCTAGGTCTTATTTTCGGGGAAACAGGGTATATATATATATATATATATATATATATATATATATATATATATATATATACCCGCGGTTTAGACATTAATGGCTGGTTTGAGTTATTTTGAGGGGACAGCAAATTTACACTGTTATACAAGCTGTACACTACCTTACATTGTACTAAAGTATCATTTCTTCAGTGTTGTCGCATAAATTATTTACAAAAATGTTAGGGATGTACTCACTTTTGTGAGATACTGTATATATATATATATTATTATAATGTATAAAGATATGCAGCGCTAGAAATACAAGCATAAATCTATGCAAATAAAAATGTCCACTGTAATGACAAACTGAGGTGAAGTAAAAAATCCTCCACTGAATACCAACACACCAGGCCTCTTACCTAAAAACAGTGGACCACTAGATTATAGGTGGGCAGATAGGCATGATATAGCCACTGTAACATGACTCCACTCTGATTCTGGCATGATCACAACATGTGAATCCATAGGTTCATATGTTGGATAGAAAAAAAGCAGCTCCTCATAATGTAGTATGTTAAATGAAGCTATTTTTACTTTCAAAAGATTTTTATTTTTCATAACAAAGAAAGATCATCACATTGCTTAATAACAACGTACAATATGGTAACTGACAGTATATTGTAAATGTGGAGGAGAAGGTTAGTAGCAATGAAACCTGGTTGAGCCACTAGGGGTCTTGGGACCAGAGGGGAGCGGCAGCAGATCTAGAAGGGAGGGATCCCTGCTCCTGACACCCCTACTGGGATCAAACTGTGCCGGGGGGAGATCCCCCCCCTCCTCCGCCACCCCACCCCGCAGAAAACTTTCACCATGGAAGTCTACGGTTAGCATTGCTGTTTAGGATTGGTTTCTAAGTGCAAAATGTTGCTTCTCCTAAATTCAAACGTATAGAGAGAGGTGAATGAAGAAAGGAAAAGAAAAGGGAAGGAGGGGTTAGAGCAAGAAGAGGGGGAAAAATATGAGCCAGTTCCTAGTTTGTGGATTTAGGTTGGTGTGGGGGAACCCTGGTAATAAACGAGATACCTAAAAATGAGGCCCATGGTTCCCAAACACTTTTGAATTTTTGGGTTGTGTCGGTGAGGATGCTTGCTAATTTTTCTTGGGACATAATCCAGGAGATCTTGCATCTAGTTGCTGCTAGGGAGACATGGGCTGTTTCCCAGCCTTTGCAATAGTCAGTTTAGCTCCTAGGAGGATAAAGTGGATCAGCTTTTGTTTGGACTTAGGGGCTTGGGGAATATGGGCGTTAAGTAGGGCGACTAAGGAGAATCTGTGGACTGTGCAGTTGTTAACCTTGGAGATGAGATAAATTTTTTTTTCCGGTAAGATCTGTTTTTGGGACACTCCCACCAGATATGCGCCATCATGCCCCGGAGCTGGCAGCCCCTGAAGCACTGGGGGTCTGCTGTTAGGTAGATAGCTGTAAGTCTAGTGGGGGTTAGGTACCATCTAGTTAGGACCTTTAAATTGGCTTCTATCAGGGAGATGTTGAGGATCCCTTTGAAAGCTTTGGTGCAGGCTGTCTGCCAGGTCTCCAGGTCCCACCTGAACTGAAAGTCAGCTTCCCAGGAAGTCATGTAGGAAGATTTAACTATCGGTAGAGAGAATGACGAATAGATCACAAATATGCCCCCCTTTGCTCCATGGCCTGTCCACACCAGAGCTCGTAAGCCATAAATTTGGGTGGAAGTGGTTTATCTTTCCATAATTTGTGTAGGAAGTTTGAAATCTGCCCGAATCTGAACCTCTCGGAAACTGGGAGTTCAAGTTTGTTGATGCAGTGACTAAGGGTGATGGGGCCCATGGGGGTAAAGAAATGTCCTATACGGTACAGCCCTTTCTCTAGCCACCATTTGAAGGATTTAATGTCCATTCCAGGTGGGAATTCAGGATTGTGGAATATGTAAGCCAGAAGGTGGGTTGAGGACACTAGGGCAGGCCGGTTTCGGAGGATGTCCCAAAGGGCACAAGAGTGGGATAGAGTGGGGGCTAGAATTGGTCTGCTTTTCTGGGAGCACCAGAGCAGAAAGTCCAGAGTAAAGCCAGGGACTGCCCGTCTTTCTATTCGGACCCAATCTGGTTCTTCGAATCTGGAATAGATTGTGGAGAGTTGGGCTATTCTCGCCGCCAAGTAATATTTGTGTAAGTTTGGTAGTCCCAGGCCCCCCTTTTGTCTGTGTAGATATAAGGTACGTTGAGGGATTCTATATCCTGAGTTTCCCCATACAAATCTAAAAATATTTCTTTGGAGAGACATTAGGTGATCTCCATGCTAACTTAAATGATTGCTGGAGCAGTGAGACTGTCGTTGTTGGAAGATATATGTTGAGGGTTTGTGATTTGGAGTAATTGATCTGGAGACCCGAAATTTTGGCGAATTCTGTTAGGACTTTGCAGAGATTGGGAAGTGAAGTTAGAGGGGAGGTCAGAAATAGGAGGATGTCGGCTGTAAAAAAGACCGCATTTGTGATTTTGCTCCCCACATGATACTCCTTTAATATTGGGATTTTGGCATACTGCTATGGCTAGGGATTTGATGGCGATGGCAAATATGAGTGGGGAGAGAGGGCATCCCTGTCTGGTTCCCCTGGCAATGTCTATTGGGCGAGAGTAGTAGCCTTGCAAGTGCATTTTGGCCTTAGGTTGGGAGTAGAGGGCACGTAGTAACCCCATAAAGCGCTGTCCAAAGCCCCAGCGCTTCATGAGGGAGAATATGTAGGACCATGACACGGAGTCAAAGGCTTTTTGCAAGTCAAGATCCAGGAGTAGACCCTGTTGTTTCGGGCCTCTGTCCCAACCAGTTTGTAGTATCGACACAAAGTCTATTGCTTGTCTTACTTGGTTGGGGCCTTGTCTACCAGGCATGAAGTCCACCTAATCTTTATGGATGTACAAGCTAATGAAAGAGGTGAGGCGGTTGGCTAAAATTTCGTTTGAGAGGGGAGTTTAGGCCCTGGATATTGTGGGTGGCTATTTTAAGAACTCTCTCTGTGGGGTCTGCCATGGAGCTCAGTAGGATCAATGTTGCTGTGTCTATCGTCACTCACCCTTAGTTGTCTTTTTTCGGGACATCTTCGAGCGGGGTTTCTTTCCAGGTTGACTGGCATCTCAGTTCGAGTCATTGAGTAGGTACTAAGGTGGTCTGCAATAGATGGGTGGATTAGGCTCATATTAGAAGAGGAAAGTATAGGAAGTGAGAAGAGAGTAGTAGGGGGCAGAGAAGAGGGTCTCCTAGCGTGAGAGAGCTGGATCCCAGGGGGAGAGGCCCCCCGAGAACCTCGATCAAATAAAATGATAAAGGTCTTTCCTTAGAAGGATCAGACAGCCTAGCCCCCAGAGGCCAAATGGGATCTGAGGGCTAGGTGGGGGGAACATGGAGACCACCCCAAGCTAGGGCGCCTCTGGTAATGATTTTTTCGAGTGTGTAACAACTGCCATTGGGAACAGGCAGACAGGGTTAAGGATGAATTTGAAACTAGTCTGGGTGATCCTACCCCCTCTCTCCCCTGGAGGAGGCCCCCATGCTTCAGTTCTTGACCACCCACACTCGGGTGGGAATCCTACCTCAAAAAAAAAAAGAAAAGGGGGGAGGGGGAAGTGGAGGCATGAGAGTCAAAAATCGGGATGTGACCTAGGGTCCCTGAGGTGATAGCAAGTCATTCCTTCTTGGGATGATAATTTCTCTAGAGTATTGGTCGGTGAATCACCCAGTAGGTCCGCTGGGAGTCCTCAGGGAAGACCCAGGTTGCTGTTAGGGCAAAACAGGTAAAACATTGAAAATTGAACAGGCAAACATTCAGAGAACTTTGGAACTAGGTAGAGACCTTCCAGAAGTGGAACGAGAGACATCTTTAATTGATGGGTTCCGTGGAATCCAGGACCCGACACCCGACTCTGAGATGTGAGACAGAAGCGAGACAGATTGGTTAGTGAACAGTCAAGGAGGACCATTGTCTTTAGCCTTCTTGTTCTTCGTCTTGTTCCAGAGCGGGGATTGGGGGCTAGTGGGTGTTGGTCTTTTATCTGATCCGGGTATGTTGTTGCACGTGTCCATGTCGGCTTCCTGGGAGATCAGTTGCAGATGGAGAAGGAGCTTTTCATCTTCCGAGAAAGTGGAAAAGGAATGATTCTTCCCTTTATTGGAGAAATTCACTGCAAAGGGGAAGGCCCATTTATATATGTCCTTCTGTGTCCGAATTGATAGTAAAGGTATCGAGGGGACAGGTCTGCGTAGATCTGGATGGGGTGACCCTGGCATTGCACCCGGTGCATGGAGTGACACTGTTTCATGACTTCACCCTTCACTGTGTAGTAGTGAGGCTTGGCGATGATGTCTCTTGGTGTGCAGCATTTCCTAGGGGGTCCCAGGGCTCTGTGGGCTCTGTCTAGCTCCAGGCAGTGCTGAGGAATGTTTGGCATCAGGTTCCTGATTACCTCCTGCACTGCTGCAGTAAGATTAGTGATGGATTCTGGGAGGCCCCTGATTCAGATATTATATCTCCTGGACCTGTTCTCTAAGTCATCAATTCTGGATAAGGCGGCATCTAGTTGGTCCTGTAATGTCTGGATACGAGCTGAGTTTTGGTTTGTAGCTGTGACACTCTTGTCTAGCTTGTTCTCAATTGTTTCCATCCTGGCTTCCAGGTTCTGGAAGTCGGATTCCAAATCTCCTGTGATTTTAGATGCTATGTGAGGTAAGCCTCTTTCTAGTAGATCTGACAGTCTCTGGTAAAGCTCATCAGCAGGGAAGTCAGAGTCTTTGGTCTGGTATTCAGTGGATGAGATGCCATTATGAGAGGCTGTATTAGGCCCCATAGGGGATAAGGCATAGTCCTCTATGGTGCGGCTTATCAGGGACTCTGTGGAGGCTGGGGAAGGAGTCAGGGTCTGCAAGGTACTCACAGGAGTCATCGGGGAATAGTGCAGCATCGCTGGTACTAACATCTGCCTGTGTTCCTGTAGGCAGTCTGTGTTGGCAGCGTGTGGCTGAGCCGCGGCCGCCATCTTGGATTCGCTGTGAGGACTGACACTGCCGAATTGCGGCCGAAGATCCGGGCATAGGAGGGGGTTACCGAGTGCCTGGGGGTGCTGTGGATGCCAGAATCGCCGTTCCAGGGAGGCTGTGTAAGGTGCTGTGGGCGCTGCTGTGCTGGGGTGGTGAGGAGCTCCCGGCTTAAACAGCCATTTTCAGAGCCCCGCGCATGCGCCTTTAAATCAAGGTATTTTTATTCCATAAAAAGCGTACAGGGTACTCACATTTGCAAAATTAAAACAAGCATGTCAGGAATTCAGAAAGGTCCTAAGTTACAATTGTTTCCAACCAGTAAGATGGCCGCGGTCATGGAGTTATACACGCTGACCGCGGGCATCTTACTGTTTGGAAACAATTGTAACTTAGGACCTTTCTGAGTTCCTGACATGCTCGTTTTAATTCTTCAAATGAGTACCCTGTATGCTTTTTATGGAATAAAAATACCTTGATTTAACATATTACACTATCAGGAGCTGCTTTTTTTCTATCCAACATATGAACAACATGGATTTACCCCATGTTGTGATCATGCGAGATTCAGCTCTGGTATCAGAGTGGAGTCGTGTTATAGTGGATTTATCATGCCTATCTGATCACCTATGATCTAGTGGTCCACTGTTTTCGATAAGAGGCCCGGTGTGTTGGTGTTCGGTGGAGGATTTTTTAGTTCACCTCAGTTTGTCATATTTACACCGTGGGTGATGCCATTCCTTTGAACATGGACTCTGTTTTCGGTAAGAGGCCCGGTATGTTGGTGTTCGGTGGAGGATTTTTTAATGATGCCATTCCTTTGAACATGGACTCTTTATGATCAATTATAGTGGACATTTTTATTTGCATAGTTTTTTGCTTGTATTTCTAGCGCTGCATATCTTTATACATTTTTATTAATACTGTTACCTACATTTTATGCTAGCTGCTGAATAGACATTAGAAAAGTGATACATTTTATTTTTTATATATATATTATAATAAATCTTTTTCTGAAGGCTAAAAAATTATTTCCTTTTTCTCTTCTGAAACAAAAGTATAAACTTCTATCGTCCAAGAGTGCCTATAGAGGGTGGTGGGGATGAACATGAACAAAGTAGTTAGTCTTTACCTGAACCTCTTGCTTTCCCCTCATATATGACTCTTTCCAAGGTCCCCAAGCTCTCTGCCATGTCGATTGCTGGAGGGGGCTGCCCAGCCATATGCAAATGCTGACTTTTGAGAAAATTGGTGTTTGTATAAGATTTTTGGGGGCTCCGAGATGCAGACAGTGTTGTAAAGGTGGCAACAGACACATCACTCTGCAGGGAAGCAGCTATTTTTCTTTTGTGATGTGCTATTTAGAGTGAGGTGACCAGATTTTCAAATTGAAATCATGTGGCACCCTACTGACAGTGGCGGCTGGTGAAGTTTTAGGATGGGGGGGCGCTAGACCCCGCCCTTCCTTTTTGACCCCTCCCACTTGGTGAAAATGGGAGTGGTTTCAGCAAAATAGTGGGCGTGGCTCTAAGGTGGTGTGGTTAGCATCTGAGATGAATGAGGGATGGAGGGAGAGAGGGATGGAGGGACAGCAGGCCCAGATCCTACACAACAATAGAAATATGTGTATTCTAGAAAGTTTAACAATCAGCAGATATAGATATTCCAAACACCTGGTGTTAGCACTTCAATCATCTCGGCACCATGGTTGTTATGGTGTCAGGATAATTGAAGCGCATTAATTCTACTTTTACATTGTAACATAAAATTAAATCATTCAACGCACCATAATGCAGAATCAGTGGGAGCCCTGAGCGTGTCACTAGCCACGTCGCCTGCCACCAGATGCCATCAGGTGTCCCCAGCGGAGTCCGTCCTTACATGCAGCCTGTGTCCCATAAAATGCAGCCTGTGTCCCACCAAATGCAGCCTCTGTCCCACCAAATGCAGCCTGTGTCCCACCAAATGCAGCCAGCCTGTGTCCCCCAAATGCAGCCTGTGTCTCACCAAACGCAGCCTGTGTCTCACCAAATGCAGCCTGTGTCTCACCAAATGCAGACTGTGTCTCACCAAATGCAGCCTGTGTCTCACTAAATGCAGCCTGTGTCCACCAAATGCAGCCTTGCCTGTGTCCCCCAATGCAGCCTTGCCTGTGTCCCCCAATGCAGCCTTGCCTGTGTCCCACAATGCAGCCTTGCATGTGTCCCCCAATGCAGCCTTGCCTGTGTCCCCAATGCAGGATTGCCTGTGTCCCACAATGCAGCCTTGCCTGTGTCCCCCAATGCAGTCTTGCCTGTGTCCCCCAATGCAGCCTTGCCTGTGTCCCCCAATGCAGCATTGCCTGTGTCCCACAATGCAGCATTGCCTGTGTCCCACAATGCAGCCTTGCCTGTATCCCTAATGCAGCCTTGCATGTGTCCCCCAATGCAGCATTGCCTGTGTCCCCCAATGCAGCATTGCCTGTGTTCCCCAATGCAGCCTTGCATGTGTGCCCCAATGCAGCATTGCCTGTGTCCCCAAATGCAGCCTTGCCTGTGTCCCCCAATGCAGCCTTGCATGTGTCCCCCAATGCAGCCTGTGTCCACCAAATGCAGCCCGAGATCACCAAATGCAGCCTTGCCTGTGTCGCCCAATGCAGCCATGCCTGTGTCCCCCAATGCAGCATTGCCTGTGTCCCACAATGCAGCCTTGCCTGTGCCCCCAATGCAGCCTTGCCTGTGTCCCCCAATGCAGCCTTGCCTGTGTCCCCAATGCAGCCTTGCCTGTGTCCCCCAATGCAGCCTTGCCTGTATCCCCCAATGCAGCATTGCTTGTGTCCCCCAATGCAGCCTTGCCTGTGTCCCCCAATGCAGCATTGCCTGTGTCCCCCAATGCAGCCTTGCCTGTGTCCCCCAATGCAGCATTGCCTGTGTCCCCCAATGCAGCCTTGCCTGTGTCCCCCAATGCAGCATTGCCTGTGTTCCCCAATGCAGCCTTGCATGTGTGCCCCAATGCAGCATTGCCTGTGTCCCCAAATGCAGCCTTGCCTGTGTCCCCCAATGCAGCCTTGCATGTGTCCCCCAATGCAGCCTGTGTCCACCAAATGCAGCCCGAGATCACCAAATGCAGCCTTGCCTGTGTCCCCCAATGCAGCCATGCCTGTGTCCCCCAATGCAGCATTGCCTGTGTCCCACAATGCAGCCTTGCCTGTGCCCCCAATGCAGCCTTGCCTGTGTCCCCCAATGCAGCCTTGCCTGTGTCCCCAATGCAGCCTTGCCTGTGTCCCCCAATGCAGCCTTGCCTGTGTCCCCCAATGCAGCATTGCTTGTGTCCCCCAATGCAGCCTTGCCTGTGTCCCCCAATGCAGCATTGCCTGTGTCCCCCAATGCAGCCTTGCCTGTGTCCCCCAATGCAGCATTGCCTGTGTCCCCCAATGCAGCCTTGCCTGTGTCCCCCAATGCAGCATTGCCTGTGTCCCCCAATGCAGCCTTGCATGTGTCCCCCAATGCAGCCTTGCCTGTGTCCCCCAATGCAGCCTTGCCTGTGTCCCACAATGCAGCATTGCCTGTGTCCCCCAATGCAGCCTTGCCTGTGTCCCCAATGCAGCCTTGCATGTGTTCCCCAATGCAGCCTTGCCTGTGTCCCCCAATGCAGCCTTGCCTGTGTCCCCCAATGCAGCCTGTGCAGCCCCCCCCCTGTTCTCCAGGGGAGCACAGCGGTAGTGTACTACTTACCTTGCCGTTGTCCTCTCCAGCGGTGTCTTCTTCATACTTCCTGTTTCCTTTCTCCCGGGCATAATGGGAGAATGAGAACAGGAAGTGACATCAAACTGAGATGTCAATCAAACCGCCCGGCCGTAGTAACATATACTACGATCGCCGGGCGAAAGCTAATCGGCGCTTCGGAAAGCGCCGGGAGGCGGACTCAACGCCCGCAAATGCAGCGCCTCGTCTGCAATACCGTGATGGCATAGACGTGGTGCTTCCCCTTAGTGCAATGTGTCCGGCGTCGCACTGTGTCTGGCGTCCGCACACAGTGCACTAAAGGACCTTTTATTGTTTTGTTTTGTTTTTTAAAGGGCCGGTATTAAAAAAAAAATTTTTTGACATTTTTTTTTTTTTTTGGGACTGCCTGGAGGGGGGGGGGGGGGGGTAGCGCAGAACAGGAGGTAGGGTTAATAGTAATATGTGAAGCACGCTATATGAAATGTTGGGTGTGGTCAAATTGTGCTAACAGTGAGGGGGGGGGTTTAAAGAGGTATGGTTTAATAACACCTACAGTAAACCTATCTTCTTCGGGATCACGAGTGTATAGCGCGCAGTGTGTGTAAGCTGGTTGACATTTAGCCAGTTAGGTGCTGTCCTGGATGGGAAAGAGGAGTTCCAGCCACCAGTGAAAAAAATAACTCATCAGCTACAAAAACTGTAGCTGCTGACTTTTAAAAACAGCTACTCACCTGTACCACGATCAAGCGGTGTGCTCACCCCAGTCGGTCTCACCTGCTGTCTTCAGTCCCCAGCGCCGACATCCTCACTATAGGCACACGGCTGCCGCTGTTACAGCTTGCGGCTTCACAACCGGGTGCCCACTGCGCATGCGCAAGTTGCGCTGTGCATCATGAGTTGTGGATGCAGTCTTCTGGGACCTGTCAGTGACCCAGAAGACTGCAGGGGGGAGGGAGGAGATCTTCTGTTTCTGAGCATGCAGAACGGAAGAGTGAAGCAAGTACCTGTCAAAATCGGGTACCTGCTCCCCCCGCTCCTTAAAAGGGACAATTCTTCAAGAGGAGCGGGGGATGAGTCCTTTAAGTGAAGCTTCCCCTCTTGGGTGGCGCTCCACTTTAATGTTTTCCCAGTTCTTTGGATTTTTGGCAGGTTATCTCTAGTTCTGAACCACTGGTCCTGTGTTATAACAGAAGGACAGTGGTCCAGACCAGAGAGCCCCCAGGCCTGAGAACCCCTAGGAGGGAGAGAAAGAAGAGATCAGGAGGGGGGCCCATTTGGGTAGAGCTGATAGTTTCCCCAGAGACCGGGGGCCCAGTGCCTGTAAGGGAAAGAGATGGAGAACAGCACCCATGAGGCATAAAAGAATATCACTTGCCACTGCTGTGATGCGTGTGAACTTGGGACTCTACCTTGGCAGGTATGCCAGGGTGGCACATAGCCTGAGTCAGTGTTAGGGACATAGGGAAAAACAATGTTCCTGTTTGTTGGACATTGCAATGCCTTTTGCACTTTGCACAGTAAAACTTTGAAATCTTGTTCTCAAGTTACTGAAAGGGGTAAAATTCCCATGGTTCAGGCCACTAAGGTACTTTGGGTTATGAAGACATTAGTACAAGAGTAACATGGTGTGAGACCACGAGGATTAACTAAGCAGTCTAACGTTAAGCTTGTGTCTAAGACAGGTGGGATGGCCTCTTGCAGGAGGGAGTAGTTGTCGGCACTCTCTCCATGAGCGGTCCATCTCCCAGAGCAACAAGACTTGCTTGACAGGGAGCAGACTTGCTCTGCAGAAGTCCCGAGCCTATGCATAGGTACGGAAAAATTAAGTGAAGTTAAGTGCACATGTGGAGTCTGCACTATGTGCATGGTGGGACCTCATACTATTATTTGGAGTGAGGTAGTGGTGATACGCTGAACTCGTGAATGTGGACAAGGCTCAGTGTATCCTTCCTAAATGCAAGTTACAGAGAAGGTGTACATTGACACAGGGACCCGAGAGTTAACTGGAGAACAGTTAGTACAAGTGTACACGGTGTACCTTCATCTCTAATATTAGAGGCCTGCCTTAAGGTTGAGTATTCCCCCACAGCAGCCTTAGCCTTGTCCCAGGACATTGATGAAAATGACACAGAAATAAAGGTACCCCATGTGTAAAGCAAAGTGATCCTGTTGAATGTGTCCAGTGTAGCCCAGAAGAACCTACCTCAGGGTAGGCTTCTCATGTGACCCTTGTATGGCACCTAACGAGGAGGGGGACATGGAGGACATGATGACCACCACAGCACCCTACACAGCAACCAACTCGACCCCTTACAAGACCAAAATTAAGTAAAGAACAGCGTGTCTCCTAAAGAAACATTTCTGCCTCTTCCTGAAACAAACTTTCAGTCCCCCACCCAAGACAAAACCACCTCTGGCACAAATTCCCGCTTCCACAATGGTACTCACTAGACTGGGAAAAACGTTGCTGGTGAATCCCCACTGTCCACCATCTGCTATTACCATATACCATATACTTGCAGGATGAGAGGAGTATGTGGCATCAGATAAAGAATGTCAACCCCTCTCCAGCACCATGCCTCTCTCTGCTCAGATAATCACCAACACACTCATGTGACAGGCCATGTTCCAGGCTGCATTTAGAGGTGGCTGCCAGCAGAGGTCTCTCCAGTCACAATCTAGTTCAATGTAGTAATGTCACAAAGTGCTATCTGTGTCTTCTGCTACGGATATACTTAGCAACATGGCACCCTTATCCCCCACATTAAACACTGTGCACAGAGCAGCTACTCCTCCTAGATGCCCAACCCCCCCGTCCTGGCCATGTACACGAATGTAGTGCCTTACCACTTTTCTAATCAGAACAGAGTGCACCAGGTGATTATAATAAACCAGACTCTCCCAATCAGAATCTGTATGCAATCAGTCTGGTCAAACAAAGAGCTATTTCTTCACCGAAGCAAAAGGTAGGAATCTGCTACAACGTTTGTTAAAATCCTTGTAATGTACATTAATCCCCCAGACAGGATTGTTTTTTTCTTTTAACAGAAGTGGAGCTGCTCTTTAATAGCCATCATTTTAGTTGCTCCTTTCACTGCCTATAAAAATAATTTATAATAATTTTAATAATTTTTTAAAATCAGTTTAACCTTTGACATTTCTTAATGCTGCTGTTACTGTTTTTTTTAAATATAACCTTTCTTTATTTGGGAAAAAAAGCTGTCACCTGTCCACACACTATAGGTGCCCATCTATTTTTGCAGTGCAAGAGGCATACAGCTTGCTGAGCTGAGACGTGCAACATTCCTAATGAGACTGCCTCCTGCTAGTGAGCGCAAAACAATCTCAGTCTACTCCAAGTAACTAGGCTCTGTTGGTGGTGCCATCAAAGCATTATGGAGCAGTGCACTGCAGGTCCTTTGGGAACCTGCAGTGAAAAGGCTGCAATCAGGCGTCCTGTCAAATGACATTTAATTACCAATCTTACCACATAATTGTCATTAAAGCAACATTTTTTTGGCTGCTATATTAGACATTAGTAACATAAAACCATGATAAAGTATACAAATAAATACACATTTATTTATGTTTTTATTCAACTTATATATTTAACTCATATATTGTTTGAATTTTCTTAATGGGTAATTCAATCCAATTTTACTATTTGTTTCTTATAATTAATTTTATTTTTTATTGTTACCTGAGTATAGCATAGTCCTTGTGATTTTGAAGTGTTTTTTTTTTTTTTTTGTGTGTGTTTTTGTACATGTATCAGGCTTCAGGCATTTGCTTCCTGGGCTAGGCAAGGGGAGGAGAACAATTCTAGAGGAATATTGGAGTAGCACATATTGCAGGTTATTTACTAAAATTAAAGAGTGCAAAATCTGGTGCAGCTTACTACTTATGCCCCGTACACACAATCGGATTTTCCGACGGAAAATGTGTGATAGGACCTTGTTGTCGGAAATTCCGACCGTGTGTGGGCTCCATCACACATTTTCCATCGGATTTTCCGACACACAAGGTTTTAGAGCAGGCTATCAAATTTTCCGACAACAAAATCCGTTGTCGGAATTTCCGATCGTGTGTACACAAATCCGACGCACAAAGTGCCACGCATGCTCAGAATAAATAAAGAGATGAAAGCTATTGGCTACTGCCCCGTTTATAGTCCCGACGTCTGTGTTTTACGTCACCGCGTTCAGAATGATCGGATTTTCCGACAACTTTGTGTGACCGTGTGTATGCAAGACAAGTTTGAGCCAACATCCGTCGGAAAAAATCCTAGGATTTTGTTGTCGGAATGTCCGATCAACGTCCGACCGTGTGTACGGGGCATTAGAGTTCTACTTTAACCCCTTCCTGACCGCCTACTGCAGATGTAGAGGTTGGCTCTATTGCGTGAAACGACATACCTGTACTTAATTTCATGCAATAGACATTAGGGGCGCACGCGCTCTTTGGACAGAGAGGGAGCCAATCAGTGGGTCCGGCGGATCCGATGTCCGCTGGTCACCCACGATCGTTTCCCAGAGAGACAGAATAGCGATGTAAACAAGGCAGATCGCCGTTCTGACAGGGGAGAAGATAGAAATCTTGGGTTCCTACTAAGCAGGGACACCGATCTCTGTCTTCACCCAGTCAGACCATCCCCCACACAGTTGGCAAGCACCCCCTAGGGATACATTTATCCCTTTGATCGCCCCTGATGTTAACCCCTTCCCTGCCAGTGTCATTAGCACAGAAACAGTGCATATTTTTAGCAATGATCACTGCATTAGTGTCACTGGTCCCCCAAAAAGAGTCAAAAGTGTCAGTTCGGTATCTGATTTGTCTGCCGCAATGTTGCAGTCCCGATAAAAATCACTGATCGCCGCCATTACTAGAAAAAAAAATTAAAATGCCATAAAAATATCCCATAGTTTGCAGACGCTATAACTTTTGCGCAAACCAATCAATACACGCTTATTGGGATTTTTTTTTACCATAAATATATAGCAGAAAACATATTGGCCTAAATTGATGAAGAGATTCAAATTTTTTTTACATTTTTTTAATTGGATATGTTTTATAGCAAAAAGTAAATATATTGGGGTTTTTTTTTTTCAAAATTGTTGCTCTTTTTTTGTTTATAGCGCAAAAAATAAAAACCGCAGAGGTGATCAAATACCACCAAAAGAAAGCTCTATTTGTGGGAAAAAAGGACATCAATTTTATTGGGGTACAGCATTGCACGACCGCGCAATTGTCAGTTAAAGTAATGCAATGCAGTTTCGAAAAAAATGGCCTGGTCATTAAGGGGTTAAAACCTTCCGGGGCTGAAGTAGGTAAATGGTATAAACCCAAAAGCAAGCATTTATTATATTGCAGCTTACCCATTCTTAGATGTGGTGGCTGCATTCATTTTCTTTTTTTTAGGCTTTCTTTCTTCTATTTTCAACTGGTGATCCAGCCAGCAAGTTTGTTGTTTTTCAAAAGAACAAGCTGTCCATAAGAATGTATCAGTTACAGAGATGATTCAAACCATGTAACACTAGCAGAGGTCCATATAATTATCATCTTTTATTTATGTATGTAAAACTTTTATCCAAAAATGGCAAAAACAGTTTGCTGTAACTGCTTATAAAGTATTATCTGGAGTTTGATTCAAATTTGTTAGTGTCAGAATACATTGTTCATGTATTTTGTACAACTACATCAACCAGTAAATGTTTATAAGTTTGTAGCTGCTCTATGGTAAACTCTATGTGCCACAAAAATATCCCATAGTTTACAGACGTGATAACTTTTGTGCAAACCAATCAATATTCCTTTATTGGGATTTCTTTTACCAAAAATATGTAGTAGAATACATATTGGGCTGAAGTGATGAAGAAATTTGATTTTTTTAAATTTTTTTTATTGGATGTGTTTTATAGCAGAAAGTAAAACATGTTTTTTTTTTTTTTTTTTAAATAGTTTTTTTCTTTTTGTTTATAGCGCAAAAAATAAAAAACGCAGAGGTGATCAAATACCACCAAAAGAAAGCTCTATTTGTGGGAAGTAAAGGACATAAATGTTATTTGGGTACAGCCTTGCATGACCACGCATGTCAGTTAAAATAATGCAGTGCCGTATTGCAAAAAATGGCATAGTTATTAAGGGGGGTAAAACCTTCTGGGGCTGAAGTGGTTAAAATTAACCTGGCTTGACCCCAAAAAATGCCTTAGATAACCAAAGTGCAGGAACCTTGTAATAGTTTTAAGTATTTGACTCTTTTCAAATCCATCCCTTTGTTGCTAGCGCAATGCATGTTAAGGTGTGACACACTGCAGTAACTCACTGCAACCCAATGTGCAGGTGTGAAGATGCATGATAGATTTAGATAAATTGTTACCTTTGTGTCTATATTCTGAGTTCATAAAAGGACATGTAAAGGAAAAGTTTTATTTTTAAAAATCAATTGTTTGTGCTGAGGTTTGAGTCTGATTGCTTTGCAAAGTAATTAAGGAGTATTTGATGGTATTAAGGACTACTGTCCATTTCTGTGCTCTTGCATGAAAGTTCTGGGCCTGATGGTGGCCTCTTTTAAGGCAATTCCATATGCCTAGTTCGATTCCAGACCATTGCAACTCAAATCTCTGGCTACGTGGAATAAAAAAGCACATTCTCTGCAACATTACATGCACCTAACACCCAAGACCAGATTATCCCTGAGTTTGGTGGCTCATCATTTGGGCTCTGGAGGTGGCACAATTCTTCTTTCAATCAGATTCTCATGATGGTTGCTAGCCTGACAAGCTGGGGAGGAGTCCTGGACACCTTATCGGTATAGTGAACTTGGTCTCTGGTGGAAGCTCGTCTCCCAAGAGTGATTCAGTTGCCCCTCCAATGCTAGACATCTCACCTGCAAGATCATCCATTCTACATTTAGTTGGGCAGTTTCATAGCAGTGACATACATCAACTATCAGGAAAGAACCATAAGTATAAGTAAGTAAGAACCATGAGTTGTTTTCTCCTGGTAGCTTGAGGAGAAAACAACCAATTTTTTTTTGGCAGAGCTTCATGTTCCAGCCCTGTCTGTGTGCACATTCCAGGCATGGAAAGTTGTCAAGCAGACTTTCTCAGTCATTGGTGTCTGACCAAATTTACACCAGTAACAAAGAGATGCTTACGCATGCGTTTGCAAATCTGTGCTAATTAAAACCCTGTTTTTGACATAGACTTTTGGACAGGTTAATTCGGTTGGTAAGCAGACTGGTTGGTGAGTTGAGCTGGAAATTTCCTCTGGTTTTGGCTTTCATGCATTTGCCCTTCCATGTGCTGCCTGCTGTTAAGGCCAGTTATAGGTTAGGGCAGGGGCCATCTCTTTGTTGATGGTGTAAATTTGATCAGGGACACACTGGGCACCTTTGCTGCCATTGTGCTATATGCTGGGTGTCCAATGTGCCCCTGTGCCTTTAAGGAGGACTGGGCTACCTCCAGGCCCACCTGCCCCTTATCTATCCATTAGAATGCATGTACTTCCACTGTGGAGACGCTCATAAATTTAAAAGTGTTAGGACTGCAAGCGATACAGGGTGGTAGGTGAGTTGAGCTGGGAATTTCCTCTGGTTTTGTCTTTTATGCGTTTGCCCTTCCATGTGCTCCTTGCTATGAAGGCCAGTTATAGGCGGGGGCAGGGGCCATCTCTTTGCTTTTTGACCCTTTCATTGAAAACTCTAGGCTTAAGGATGAGGTTCCATGTTTTCCTGTCAAGGCACACTCTTCTAGATCAGTAAGTGCCTCTTGGGCTTACCAGCATCTGACATCTGTTTCCCAGATTTTGCAAGGCTGCCACCTGGTCTTCTGATCATCCATTTTCTAAGTTTTACCAAGTGGGTGTTCAGGCCTCCGCTGATGCCAGTTTCAGATGTAAGGTCATTGAGCTGCAACTAGCCTTCAGTTTTTTACCTGGTTTATGGGCTTGTTAGAGTTTTGTTTTTTTGTTACCAACACTTCAGTTGGACTGCTTTGAATTAGTCTTACCCTGTGTCTCTTAACAATTAGGATAGCAGGATTTCTGTATTGCAATTTTTTTTTAGTGGGGGTTCATTAGGAGACACAGATCCTATTCCTCTAACTTGTGGCCACTCCTACTACTGCTTTTGCTCAAAACCAAAGCGTGATGGGAGTAGGAAAAGTTATAATGACTATTTAATGGGTGGCACTTAATGGTGGCATGGGTGGCATTTAATGGTGGTCTTGCCTAGCAGTAAAAAGGGTCACTGGTTCGAATCCCAACCACGACACTACCTGCCTGGAGTTTGCATGCTCTTCCTGTGCCTGCGTGGGTTTCCTCCGGGTACTCCGGCTTCCTCCCACACTCCAAAGACATGCTGGTAGGTTAATTGGCTTCTGTCTAAATTGGCCCTAGTATATGAATGTGAGTTAGGGACCTTAGATTGTAAGCTCCTGAGGGTAGGGACTGATATGAATAAATCCCGTAGCCCTGTATATGAATATAGCCCGTGTCCACCAATGCAGCCTGCCCGTGTCCACCAATGCAGCCTGCCAGTGTCCACCAATGCAGCCTGTGTCCACCCAGTCCAGCCTGTGTCCACCCAGTCCAGCCTATGTCCACCCAGTCCAGCCTGTGTCCAACCAGTGCAGCCTGTGTCCAACCAGTGCAGCCTGTGTCCAACCAGTGCAGCATGTGTCCAACTAGCCTGTGTCCACCCAATGCAGCCTGTGTCCAACCAGTGCAGCCTGTGGCCAACCAGTGCAGCCCGTGTCCAGCCAGTGCAGCCCGTGTGCAACCAGTGCAGCCCGTGTCCACCCAGTGCAGCCCGTATCCACCCAGTGCAGCCTGTGTCCACCCAGTGCATCCTGTGTCCACCCAGTGCAGCCTGTGTCCACCCAGTGCAGCCTGTGTCCACCCAGTGCAGCCTACCTTTGCAGGGGGAGAGGAATTGCCAGTCAGATGATGAGAGTGCAGAGGAACATCTCAGCTTTCATTTGAATTGCTGTGTTCCCGCCGCACGCCGTCACATATAGCCACGCCCCCCTGGCCGGGGAATGTTGATAGACGTCACATTGGACGGGTGATCTGTCTATCAAAGTCCCAGACAAAGCGCAGGGGCTGTATGTGACAGCGAGTGCGGGAAACACACAGCAATTGAAATGAAAGCTGTGATGTTCCTCGGCACTCCCATCATCCGGCCACCTGCTCTCCTCTCTTCTCCTCCGTGATCGCGGCTCCCAAAACCCCCCCCCCTGCTCTCAGGCAGCCATAGCTTGCCAGCCCTCAAAATCCACTCTCAAAATGCGAGCAGGCGAGTTAAATTTTTGAAGGCTTCTTTTATGTTAATAGTACATTGTATACCCCTGTATGCTGTGGTCGTTAAGGTGCCGATCTAATAGTTTTTATCTAATTATCGATGCTCCCCGCTGATACCACTACTTGTGGAATAAAATTACACATCCTTACTGCTCTGACAGTAAAAAACCCACTACGCAGTTTAAGGTTAAACCGATTCTCTTAGAATTTTATTGAGTGTCCGCGAGTCTTTTTAAATTCCCTTTCACGGAAAAGTTTTTTCCCTATGCTAGGGTTATCAGTAGAGATGAGCTGAACACTCCCGTTTTAGTTCGCAGCAGAACATGCGAACATGCAAAAAGTTTGTTCGAACACGCGTAAAACCGTTAAAGTCTATGGGACACGAACGTGAACAATCAAAAGTGATAATTTTAAAGGCTTATATGCAAGTTATTGCCATAGAAAAGTGTTTGGGGACCTGGGTCCTGCCCCAGGGAACATGTATCAATGCAAAAAAAAGTTTTAAAAATGGCAGTTTTTTCGGGAGCAGTGATTTTAATAATGCTTAAAGTGAAACAATAAAAATGCAATATTCCTTTAAATATCGTGTCTATAGTATGCCTGTAAAGTGGCGCAGTTTTCCTGTGTTTAGAACAATACCACAGCAAAATGACATTTCTAAAGAAAAAAAGTAATTCAAAACTGCTTGTGGCTGTAATGTATTGTCGGTCCCGGCAACATAGATGAAAATCATTGAGAAAAACGGCATGGGTCCCCCCCCCAGCCCATTACCAGGCCATTTGGGTCTGGTATGAATATTAGGGGGAACCCTGCACTCAAATTTAAAAACAAATGGCGGGGGGGGCCCCCAGGAACTATATACTCTGAACAGAAGTATATATGCTATACGGCCTGCCCTATATACTCTGCAGAAAATTGGGCCTTAGGTGTTGGTGGTACCAGAACACTGTAAGCCCTCACAGTTGCTCTTGGTGAGTGCGGGAACAGGCCCTGCTGTGAAATACTATATTAAAAATTGTAAAAACATGCCCCTGTTAAACAGGGGGACAATAATTGGGCCTTTGGAGGTGGTGGTGATGGTGCCACAACACTGTAAGCTCTCACAGCTATTCTTGGTGGGCGCAGGAATGGGCCCTGCCGTGAAATATTAGATCAAGAATTGTAATTACATGCCCCTGTTAAACGGGAGCAGAAAAATTGGGCCTTTGGTAGTGGTGCCACAACACTGTAAGCCCTCACAGTTACTCTTTGTGGGCACAGGAGACTGCTGCTGTGTGTTATCCTCCACGTCCATGCTGACACACTCCTCCTCCTCCTCTTCTTTCTGTGTGTTTGGCAGGCACGCAGGAATACTATCTGGATAAAGAGGGCCTTGAGAGGTAAGGAAGTTCTCCTCTTCCTTCCGCTGTTCTGCCTCAAGTGCCCTGTCCCTTATTCCACAAAGCGTGTGCTTTAACAGGAAGACAAGAGGGACAGTATCACTGATGCATGCATTGTTGCTGCTTACCATCCTTGTGGCCTCCTGAAATGGTGACAGGACAGTGCATGCATCCTTGATCAGTAGCTACTGGTGTGGCGAAAAGAAACCAAGCTCCCATGACTCTGTCATGGTGCCATACTCACACAGGTACTCATTGATGGCCCTCTGCTGCATGTGCAGCCGCTGCAGCATTACCAACATTAAGTTCCACCTGGTGGGCATGTCACAAATGAGGGGGTTGATGGGCAGGGGTCATTCCCTTTGAATGTCAGCCAGCCGAGCACTGGCATTGTATGACTGGCGGAAATGACCACAGACTTTTCTGGTTTGCCTTAGGAGATCCTGTAAGTCTGGGTACCTGCTCAAGAACCGCTGCACCACCAAATTCAGTACGTGTGCCAAACATGGAACATTGGTTAAGTGTCTCTGTCGGAGGGCAGAGAGAAGGTTGGTGCCATTGCTGAATACAACTATTCCTGGCTGAAGCTGGCATGGCATCAACCACCTTTGAGCCTTTCCCTGCAGAGCTGACAGAATTTCTGCCCCAGTGTGGCTTCTGTCTCCTCAGGCATCTTTTTGCCTGAGTGCTTGCGTAGCCCCTTGAATGCTTACGGAGCACCGCTGGTTCAGAGGACAAATCTGCATAAGAGGCCATAGAGGAAGAAGAAGAGTGGGTGGAGGAGAGAGTTGTGGCAGAATCACCACTAGCATTTTGGAGGCGTGGTGGCTGAACAAGCTCCAACAATACTGAACCCTGTCCTATATCCTTCCCAGCTGCCAGCAGAGTTACCCAGTGCGGCGTGAAGGAAAGTTAACGTCCCTGTGCATGCCTGCTAGACCATGAGTCAGCGGTAATATGAACCTTACTCCTGACCGCCCTGTCCAACGAGGCCAAAACATTGCCTTCCACATGCCGATAGAGAGAAAAATGGCATTTTGGGACCTGCCACTGAGGTACAGCACATTCCACAAATTCACGAACCGTGTTAATTTAGTGGACTAAAACGACTAAAACATTTTAGTAGACTAAAATGACTAAAACATTTTAGTCGACTAAATGAATACTATTTTGGTCGACTAAAATACGACTAAAACTAAAACAATTGAGATGACTAAAATACGACTAAAACTAAAAACCATTTTAGTCAAAAGACTAAAATGAGACTAAAACTAAAATGCCATTTTAGTCAAAAGACTATGACTAAAACTAAATTGCAATTACTGAAATGTATTGGAGATTTTAGTCGACTAAAACGTAGGACATTTTAGTCGACTAAAATGTACTGGAGATTTAGTCGACTAAATCCGACTAAAACTAAAACAATTGCAGAAGACTAAAATGGGACGAAAACTAAAATACCATTTTAGTCCTAAGACTAAAATTAACACTGTTCACAAAAGGGGGCAGAGTCTACCAGCTGAAAAGGCAGCAGTTGCAGTGCCAGCAATTTGGCCAAGCTAGCATTCAGACGCTGAGCATGTGGATAGCTGGGACCAAATTTCTTTTTAAGGTTTAGCAACTGGGGTAGGGAAATTTGCCTGCTAAAATTAGATGGTGGTGTACTGATAGCAGATTAACTGCAAGTACTTGGGACACCTATTGCTATACCTTCATTCCTCTCAGTGTAGGTTTTTGAGAGGACTGGAAGTATAGTGGGGTTGGAGATCCCAGATGAGAAACAAGAAGTCTGCCTTTTTCTTTGATGCGGGTCTTTCAAGTGCTGTTGCCAACGGACTGCATGGGAGGTCATCATATGTCTGGTCAAGCATGTGGTGCCCAAGGAGCTGCTGTTTTGGCCACACTTGATCCGTTTCAGACATAGGTTGCAAACAGCAACGGTGTAATCTGCTGCACACGTGTCAAATAAGGCCCACACCAAGGAACTTTTCAAAATCAACAGGGAGTCAGCAGCGCCCTGCACCTGCGGAGCTCTGCGGTGTGATGCAGTACGGTGGCTGCCCTTAAGCTGCCTCCTAGAGGACATTCTGCCTAGTTGGAGTTGTGCCTCCTCCTCTCTTCTATCAGGCACCCAAGTAGAGTTAGTGACCTCATCATCCCCTCCCTCCTCGTCACTGGAGCAAACTTGGCAGTATACTGCAGCTGGGGGAACATGACTGCCAGTTTCTTGTCCTTCTTGGGCACCCCCTCTCTCTAGGCTTCCCTTCCTTGACCTGGGAACCAACATCGGAGCTTTCAAATCGCTGCGCATCCTCCAGTAGCATGTACCCGACACTGTGGTCGAATAGTTTGGGGGACTCCTCCGTGCATGATGGTGGGGCTATGGAAGGAGTGACTGTGGACAAGTCAGTGGAATAGGCCGCTTTGGCAGCTTCATTGGAAGGCAAACCACTCTGAGCCTAGATGACAGAGGATGAGGAGGATGAGGACGGCTTTGTTTTCCACTCCACCAACTCTTCTGTATGTTCTGGCTCAATAACACGACCAGCAACAGAAAAAAAGGACAAGCGTGTTCCACGACCACCTACAGAGGATGCACCATGTCCACAACCAGCACTGTTGACTGCAGACACAAAGCCTGCTTGCCCTCTTTTAGTGGCCTGTGAGCGTCTGCCTCTCCTTGGTGGCCTTCCGAACATGATGTATATTTTGTTTTGCAACACCACACTACACTGTATTGTGTACTGTGTACACCACCAGAAGTGTAGTAGAGTAGTAACTGCACTATGGCTGCACTGTATACTGTGTACACCACCAGAAGTGTAGTAGCAACTGCACTACGACTGCACTGTATTGTGTACTGTGTACACCACCAGAAAAGTAGTAGCAACTGCACTACGGCTTCACTGTATTGTGTACTGTGTACACCACCAGAAGTGTAGTAGCAAGTGCACTACGACTGCACTGTATTGTGTATACCACCAGAAAAGTAGTAGCAACTGTACTACGGCTGCACTGTATTGTGTACTGTGTACACCACCAGAAAAGTAGTAGCAACTGTACTACAGCTGCACTGTTTTGTGTACTGTGTACACCACCAGAAAAGTAGTAACAACTGCACTACGGCTGCACTGTATTGTGTAATGTGTACACCATCAGAAAAGTAGTAGCAACTGCAGTACGGCTGCACTGTACTGTGTGCACCACCAGAAAAGTAGTAGCAACTGCACTACGGCTCCACTGTATTGTTTAATGTGTACACCACCAGAAAAGTAGTAGCAACTGCACTATGGCTGCACTGTATTGTGTACTGTTTACACCACCAGAAGTGTAGTAGAAATAGTAAACCATGGAATGCACTGTAGATTTAGGCTACACTGCATGTAGAATATATATATATATATATATATATATATATATATATATATATACACACACTAGACTGACTGTGTGTATATATATATATATATATATATATATATGTATATACTGTATTTATTGGCGTATAACACGCACTTTCTCACCCTGAAAATCAGGCTCCAATAGCGCGTGCGTGTTATACGCCGATACTTCAAATTTAGCTGCCTCGGAGGGGACAGGGAGGGGGGCGGGCCGAGCACCGTGGGATTACATACAGTGAGAATCTCCTCTTTACTTGTTGGCCTCTGTAATAGGAAGTCCTGTCTCCTGGGCCACCATTGGACCACTGTTCTGACTATTATAGGAGATGCTCACTGTATGTAATCTGTCGGGGCTCATCCCGCCCCCCTCCCTGTTCCCTTTAGGCTGCATATGGGCATCGGTCAGGCTGCACTGATGGCAATGGTGAGGCTGCTGCACTGATGGCAATGGTGAGGCTGCTGCACTGATGGCAATGGTGAGCCTGCTACATTGATGGCAATGGTGAGGCTGCTGCTTTGGTGGCACTTGTGAGGCTGCATTGATGGCACTTGTGAGGCTGCAGATGGGCACTGACCCTTATTTTGCTTCAAAGTTCCTTATTTAAAACTTACGTTTTTTTCCTGAAACTTCCCTCTTAAAATGAATGTGCGTGTTATACGCTTGTGCGTGTTATACGCCGATAAATACGGTATATATATATATATATATATATATATATATATATATATGAAATACCCTGCCACTAACTGAATAACCTGCCTGCTTAATGTAAATCAATCCCTCTGTCCACACCAACAACACTACACAGGGCCGCCATGTAGGCAGCCTTATATTGTGTGGGGCGTGAACTTAGTCCCCCTGAGCCATGATTGACCAAAGGCACCCTGCCTTTGGCCAATTATGGCTCTCTTAGCAGAGGGCGCTGGGATTGGCCAAAGCATGCAGGTCAGGTGCATGCTTTGGCTAATCATCATACAGCAATGCACTGCGATCTCGCAGTGCATTATGGGGAGTTCCACGGCGCTCAAATTTGCCACGAACGCCCCATAATGTTCGTTCTTCGGCTAACACCTGATGTTCGACTAAAACATCAAGCTCATCCCTAGTACACTTAAGGATGTGGTGATTTGGTGCAGAAAAAAGTATGTAGTGATGTGCACTCACAAGCTGACACTGCTGACCCTGAAATAAAAAACAAACCCCGGCAAAACTGTATAAAATATTCTCTGCCAGCCCCCCCAAAAAATAAACTTAAAACACCAACCCCAGCCCTATTTGATTTTTCTACAAATGAAAAAAACAAACAAACAATAAAATACCAAAAAACTGCTGACACGTAAAAAAAGGTAGCCCACAAAAGGACTGTTGGGTATATGCACTGTGAACATGTAATGTAGTCCACCACAGCACAATTCACAGTAATGTAGCACAATACAGTACAGTGTATCACACCATAGCGAATTGTAAAGAGCACTGTATAGCACAACTGTCTCTCCCTGCAAGCATTGTCAGCTCACTATATATTCCAGTGCATGCTGAGAAAGGCTGCTGGTAACCCTTCCTTTTATAATGAGTGGCTGGCACACACGAAAGCCTTCATTAATGGCCCATCTAAGCCACCTGACCTTAGTTCAAAGGTCAGGAAGTGCATTATTAGTAATTGGTTGCTATAGCAGCAAATGGTTGCATTAGTTTTCCATTTTCCCAAACTTCAATTGAGCTGGGTTTTCATTAAGCCATACCTCCCCACATTTCGAGGGATGCTAGAGCATCCCTCTAGCACATATCTGAACCCCCCTGCTAGCACAAGTCCTCTCCCTTCCCAAAGTGCCCCCCCTCCCGCACACATCCAACCTCCCCAAGCACTAGCCCTCTCCCCTCCCAATGCACGATCAAGCACATAACTTACTCCTCCCCAACACTAGCCCTTTCCTCTCCCAAAAAGCCCACCCCAGCACATATCTAACTCCCCCCACCCCCCTGCTCACACTAGCCCTCTCCCCAGCACATATCTGACCCCTGCATTTTGCACACTAAATATTTCTGACCCCTGCATTCCGTGCATAACACTCACAATCTTGCCACATGCACTGTTTGCAACGTATACTCCAAAAAAAAAAAACACAGCTAAAGTGTTCGGGTTTGACTTAAAGAAAAGATGACAACCCTAGCAGGTAAATCAACAATGAATTTTTAGCATCTCTTTTCACCGTATTTATCTAGGCTCACTATGCAAACCTGAACAGGTTAAAGCTACAAGAGATGCAGTGTCAGTAAACCAGAGGGATCAAATGGGTCACAAAGACTTTTGACCCATCTTTTCACAGCTTATACTCAAATAAGTTGAATGAGCAGAATGCAGATTTCCCATCTTAATTAGCATAGACTGTACATTCAATTCACAAACTAATTTACAGGATGTTTAAATATAGCAGTTGTCAAGTTGTCTGAGTTAAGAACACATCCCTGGGGGCTGTCTCCTTTCCCAAGGATGGCTGTACATGACACCATTTTGCAACTGCTGAATGTTTCCTCTATATCATCAATACAGTATATACACAAATTGTACAGATGTGGATGGGGGGGGGGGGGGGGAGTCACACAGATAAACCCCATTATATTACCTCTTACAACAAAAAGGCCATGTATGGACCAACTCCCAAGTAATGATGAGCTCTTGCTGGTGTCTAAAAAAGAACCAGTCTGGAAGTTATATGAGTCTAGACAGTTTGAAGCACAGTGAGGACGAGCATATCTCTCACTACCTGTACTAGGGAGCATGGCTGTGTAAGGAGCCTTTAAGGGCTTGCGCACATATGTAGTGGGTGCTGTTACATGATATCTCAATTTAAAAATACACTTATTCAAGGGCAAACATTTTCTTGGGCCCCCCCATGCATTTTTGCCACCCCATCATTACACAGGACCCCCCCTTTCCCGATACTATCCCCATCATTACACAGAACCCCACCATACCACCCCTATTATTACACGGTACCCCTTTCCCACAGCGTTGCACAGGACCCCTCCCCGATACTAACCCCATCATTAAACAGGGGTTATTGTTGAGGGTAGAGAGGTGGAAGGGGGGTTATTGTTAAAGGTGTAGAGGGAGAGGGGGTTATTGTTGGAGGTGGAGAGGCAGGGAGGGGGTTATTGTTGAGGGTCTAAAAGGCAGGAAGGGGGTTATTGTTGAAGGTGGAGAGGGGGAGGGTTTTTTTTGAGGGTGGAGAGGCAGGTAGAGGGGTTATTGAGGGCGGAGAGGCCGGAAGGGGGGTTATTGTTGGAGATGGAAAGGCAGGGAGGGGATTAATGTTGAGGGGGGAGAGGCAGGGAGGGAAGTTATTGTTGAGGGTTGAGAGGCGGGGAGGGGGGCTATTGTTGGAGATGGAAAGGCAGGGAGGGGGGCTATTGTTGGAGATGGAAAGGCAGGGAGGGGGTTAATGTTGAGGGTGGAGAGGCAGGGAGGGAAGTTATTTTTGAGGGTGGGGAGGGGGGCTATTGTTGAGGGTGGAGAGGCGGGGAGGGGGTTATTGTTGAGGGCGGAGAGGTGGGGAGGGGGGCTATTGTTGAGGGTGGAGAGGTGGGGAGGGAAGTTATTGTTGAGGGTGGAGAGGCGGGGAGGGGGGCTATTGTTGAGGGTAGAGAGGCGGAGAGGGGAGTTATTGTTGAGGGTGGAGAGGCAGAAAGGGGGGTTATTGTTGAGAGTGGAGAGGCGAGGTGGGGAGGGGGGTTTAGGTTGGCGGTGGACAGGCGGGGAGGGGGGTTATTATTGAGGGTGAAGTGGCAGGGAGAGGGGGTTATTGTTGAGGGTGGACAGGCAGGGGGGGTTATTGTTGAGAGTGGAGAGGCAGGGAGCGGTGTTATTGTTGAGGCTGGAGAGGTGGGGAGGGAGGTTATTATTGAAGGCGAAGAGTTGACAAGGGGGTGGAGGGGTTATGTAAACAGCGGTGTTGATCAGCTCTCAATGACAGGGTTTTTGGGAAGTGCTGTCAGCACTGAAGGAACAAGGAGGCACCCACTGCACTCACTTATTTATTGTACTTAACAAGGAGACTTAACAAGTACTTCTCTTCCTTTATATTCTTCTATGGAGGAATGGCTGGGAAATGAAGGAAGGGAGGGGGGTATTTGGGGTTTGGGAACCCCACAGCTGCCTATCACTGCCCCGCATTACCAAATCCAGCAGACCCTCACCCCTCCACAATGTTCTTCAGCAGATGAGCCACCCAGGGGAAGTTGTCAGAGGTGGGGGAAGGAGAAGCCTGGCTCAGGGCAGGACACCTTGTCACCAAGTGGGAGATACTACATCAGGCAGCTGTCTGCAAAGGAGCCTGGGGTGGAAAGCAGCACATCGTAGGGAAGAGACTCCAAATAAGCTAAGGGGGAGGGACTGGCACAGGAGGGGGTGGACCAGTAGAGGGGACATTGTATACGGAGACACTTAACCCGTGCCAGGCCGGGTTCCTTTTCTCATAGGACTCAGCAGTGGGAGCCCTTGGTTCCTGCTGCTGGCAATCATATCCTGAGATGAGGGGTGCTGGGCTAAGCCACACTGTGTGTTTCAATGGATTCACACAGCCCAGCTAGACCATTCAAAATGGATGGTCTGCTTTAATGTCATGAGCTTCAATGCGTAACACATGAACAAGCATGGTGGGCCATTAAAATTCAACTGTGGCCAGTCTATAGCCAGTCTATGGCCAGTCTATAGGCATTCAGGTGTTTATATGTTCTTAACAAGTAGTAAAATGAACACATACCTCTGTAATAAAATCTCAAAGACCACAGCGGTAGCACTGAAGTTCTTCTTGAACCACTTAAGTTCTCATACATTTGTACCCTTTATGAACCACAGCAATTTTAACATTTCCACAATAGGCCTGTATATTTGAAAAAAACTTTGATTGCTTAAGATAACAAAGTAATATTTTTTGGGGGGGACAAACTAAGCTCTCTTTTGACAAAGTTGTCCTGCAAAAATTATTATTTTTTTATAAAAATATATATATTTTTTATAAAATAAATAAATGCAATTTTCTTCTATTTTAGGCAGTGATTACTGTAAATATAAAAATGATTAATTTTATTCTATAATTTAGAGAGTTTAAATTGACACTAAATTATGTTTTTGGTACAAAGCATGGCAGTTATTTGCATTTGGACAAAATGCATCTTTTTAAAGCCCAACTTATTTTAGTGTAACATAAAAAATAATAGGCAATGAAAACAATAAATATTTAAAAGAAGAGAAATCATATCTAAAAGAAAGAGCAAAGAGTTGATTAGGGCTGATTACGGTTAACTAAGGCCCCTTTCACACTGGGGCGGTTTGCAGGCGTTATTGCGCTAAAAATAGCGCCTGCAAACCTCCCTAAACAGCCTCCACTGTTTGTTCAGTGTGAAAGCCTGAGGGCTTTCACACTGAAGCGGTGCACTGGCAGGACGGTAAAAAAAGTCCTGCAAGCCGCATCTTTGGAGCGGTGAAGGAGCGGTGTATTCACCGCTCCTTCACCGCTCCTGCCCATTGAAATCAATGGGACAGCGCGGCTATACCGCGGTAATACCGCGGCTATAGCCGCGCTGTACGAGGGGTTTTAACCCTTTTTCGTCCGCCAGCGGGGGGTTAAAACCGCACCGCTAGCGGCCGAATACCGCGGTAAAACAGCGCTAAAAATAGCGCTGTTTTACCGCCGACGCCCCCTACCGCCCCAGTGTGAAAGGGGCCTAAGGGTCAATAGGAGGTTAGATAGGAGTATAATTTATTTAAAATACTTTTTTTTTTTTTTTTTAATTTGTAAGATTTCTTTAACTGATGTCATATGCAGAACAAGGGTCACAACACCATTAATCTACATATAAGCAAACTGGTAAATACAATAGAACAATACATTATTACAGTAATCAGTAACACTAGTTGACCCTCTGCAAGTGTCATTTTACACAGAAGCTGCATTTTGACAACAGCTCCTGCTGTGTAATACAAAGCAGTTTTTGGCTGTCATTTTTCAATTTGTAATTGCCAGTAAAATAGGTTGAGGGTGTGGTGGCAGAAGGAAAGGAACTGAACATAGGAAATATTTCTTAAAAACTTTATTGACGTTTTTAAGGTGTATTTCTTACATTCAAAATCCTCATTTATTTAAACCACTTGCAGACTGCCCGCCCACAGTGTACTGCATACCCCATGTCGCTGCCTGCTTCTGGGTTTAGGGCACGTGTATGCACGCCGCCCGATGGCACCTGCTGGGAGCATGTCAGCAAGTCCCGGTCAATGATTAACTGTGCAGAGTGAACAATCACTCTGTTTGAGAAACTAAGAGCTCTATTAGTAAAAGCAGCACACTTTGCACACATTACATATAGTTAGGCACACATTTAACCTCTTAATTGCCCCAGATGTTAACCTCTTCCCAGCCAGTGTCACTAGTACAGTAACATTGTGAAGTATTGTGACAGAAACCATCCAGCACCCAGGTTGGGTGCTTCCATCAGTATACAGCTTCCTCCAGTCTGGACATAGGAACCAGATATTATAACTGACCATACAAGACTAGCCGACAAATAGCTTAGATGCAAACTGGAACTTTTATTGAAAAACTGACACATAATATATAGTACAATAGATCAGATAAGAATTTGATCACATTATGCAAACAGTAACTAATTAAACAACTAGCCACCTAGGTGACTAAGTGCCCACTCAGACTTTTTGGCACCAAACCCACCACCCTACCACTAGTATAAAAAAAAATTCCAGTATATATACCATAGTTTGTAGGTGCTAAAAATTCACGCAAACCAGTCAATACACTTATTTTGATTTTTTTTTATCAAGACATGTAGCAGAATACATTTTGGCCAAAAGTTATGAAAAGGTTAGATTTTTAAATTTTTTTTATTAGATATAATTTATAGCAGAAAGTAAAAAAAATTTTTTTTTTCAAAATTTTCAATCTTTTTTCATTTATATCACAAACATTTTTAAAACTCAGTGGTGATCAAATACCACCATAAGAAAGCTCTATTTGTGTGAAAAAAAATAAATTTTGTTTGGGTACAATATTATGTGACTGCGCAATTACCAGTTAAAGTAGTGCAGTGCTAAATAGCAAAAAATGGCTTGGCGATAAAGTGGGTAAAATTTTCTGGAGCTGAAGTGGTTAAGCAGATCAGCTTACCCTGCTTACCCTCCCAGGAGTAGCTTCTGTTCTATATTTACATTGGAGATTAGAAAACGGAATGCCTGCAAAATTACTGCTGGTTTGAGGAGCTGAGCTGCTAAGAGAATTACTACAGTGCTTCTGCTGTGAACATCAAGAATGAATTTCTCCCCAGTGCCTGAAATAACAAAGCTCAGTGAGGGCTTGTTTGAAGGTTTAGTAATGATAACTTGAATACAGTATATCTATTGGAATGTCCATAGCCTGTCCTGAGTTGCACTTTTGAAATTAGAGCTGTAGCCCAGAAATGGTGGAGTTCTGGGCTTGATTTACACCAGGTGCACGGTTGCATGACATTTGCCTGTTCCCTGTGTGTTTGAGTACATTCTAGGATTGCCACCTGTTCAGGATTCACCCAGACAGTCTGTTTTTTTTAATCATGTGTGCGGGGTTCAGGTGGACTGAAACCTGGACACATGATTCAAAACCTGGACTGTCCTACATTATTCAGACAGGATATTCAGTGGGCACTATGCACACCACATTACTATTCTCTTTGGAGCACCCAAAAGTATCCTAGCTCTGTTACAATCATATGATGTAAAAATAAATTGCTGTGCACCGCTAAAGTATTCGGGTTTGGCAACCCAAGTACATTCTGTGTTTGGTTGTATGTGTTTATCCCAGATGCTCCGGTTTCCTTTCACAATACAAAATCCTACTGGTAGGGTTATTGGCTTCTACCCAGGGGCTCTCTAGCCATTCCATCAATGGCGTCCCTAGGGGGGGCCAGAGGGGGCCCTGACCCCCCCAACATTATGCTGTGCCCCACCATGTGCCCCCCCCATTAAAAAAAAATATTTATTTTTTTTTACAAAAAGGCAATGTCCCCAGAGCGTCCCCAGTCAGCTCCTGTGGGTGATTCCTCCCCCCTCCCTCTGCTCACTGACACTGCATAGAGTTTTCACACAACCATGGGCGCCCGATCTGCTCCTTCCCCTGCATCCTCATTGGCAGGGAGAAGAGCGAGTTGCACGAAGGACTCCACTAGGACTCAGTTACTGAAAAAACAGATTTCTCCCGTCCTTAGGACAGGAGAACCAGCCTGTAAATTCTAAGAGATGCCAGACCAGCGCTGTCAATAACAGGGGCAGGACAGCAAGAGGGGGCTGGGGAACACCACAGTGGCACAACACCAGGGCCCGGTGGCAAGACAGCCTTTGCAACCCTGATAGTTCTCCCACTGCTTTGGACCCTTATATTTTCATGGTATGCTGGTGACATATATCTCTTGTTTTCCGCCACCCTTGGGGGGGCCCCAATACAGTAGGAAGGGAGCTCACTGCAGAACATGTGAAAGGGCCATTGTGGGTTCGTAGTAAAGGGCCCCAGGATATATATATATATATATATATATATATATATATATATATATATATATATATATATAATTGCATTTTATAGTTGCCCCCCTACTTTTGTCCCTGTCCTTCCATGTGCCCCCCCTAAATATGAAAGCTGGAGATGCCACTGCATTCCATTAACCGGTTCCTGACCGGCGCACGCCGATGTACGTCGGCAGAATGGCACGGCTGGGCAAATGGGCGTACCCGTACGTCCCTTTAAATTTGCCACCGTGCCATTTTGCCACCGTGCTGGCTGGGAGCTCCATGAGTCGGGTCGCAGGTCCCCCGGACTGCATGTGGTGTGAACTGGCCCTCACTCTATACATGGTCAAACTGTTTTTAAGATTAGTTTAGAATAATATGCATCATCCAACAATTTGACTAATGCGTGGCTTTTGTAAAAGTATTGGTGAGAAAAGATGAACTTTTCCTCTTGAATTACAGTAACTTCAAAGTAGAACACCATTGTGCTTCACTGTATATAACAAGCCCATTGTGCTCATGCAATAATGAGTAATTTGAAATTGCAGTTCAGTGTGCTGAGCATACAGATTAGCTGATTTGTTGTTCTGCTAAATAGTAACTAGACTTCTAAAAGTGTCTGAAAGAGAACAGCTTTTTGAAAGGAGCTCTACATAAAACAGTGCAGAGATACCCCATGGAGGCATGTCTCATAGACCAGCTACTTTTGGCTTTATATAATCCTTTTAAGGGCTCATCATACGTGGTTTGGGAACAAAACTGGCGCATTTCTAATGTAGAAATTGAATTTATTTGTATTTGTTTGCTGGTTGTCTAAAATAGATTGTTGACATCAATGATTTGGCTTTAGTCTGAGACTGTTGTAGTCACTGGTAATTTTGTTAATCAGTCACATTCAAAAGTGTTTTCCTCGTCATAGAAAATAGGCCAGCTTGGAAAGTCTTTTGTTATAGGCAGTTCTAGCCAATAGTTTTTTGTTTTTTGTTTGGATTGTGAAAATTTGCCTTTATAGAAGTAACAGACGTTTTTTTGTTTTGTTTTGTTTTTTTGTTTTGTTTTGTTTTCTGAAGGCAGAAACATACTGTTTCACAGTGATATTGTTTTGTGAAATCTATTGCCATAAAATATTCCATTTAGGATTAGTAGTCATCGGTTTGGGTCAAGCAAAGAAGTGCTGTGAAAAGATCATCCACGGCAGAGCTGTTCAGGAAATATGCTGTTTTCCAGGATGGAGAGCAATATGATGCAGCTCTATTGGTCATCTGTGCTAAGTTTTGTGACTTCTGATGTCACGTGACCAAGCATCAGGAACTCATAGGAGATTGTTATCCATGGGGATCTGTCACTAAACTACAATACAATGTGGACACAGTGTAAAAACATACGAAATGCATTTCAGAGTCAAGCCATTTTATCATGAAAGGACCAGAATTTGACTTGTTTTAAATCAAAAAATCTACTTATTCTAACCAAACTGGGTTTATTAAAAAAATAAATCTGTTATTGGTATGAGTGCAGGTAATTGGAATTTAAAGTAATCGTACAGTCCAAATGTTTTTGTTTAACCGATTCTGGACCGCCCCACAAACATTTACTGCAGCAGAGTGGCCTCTACCTTTACGTGATTTCGCTTTTCCTGGTCTGGGGCACGCATGCGCATCACCGGCGACCAGCTGTGCCCAATCCACCGGGACCCGACAATTGTTCCCGAGGCAGACAAAAAGGCGGCCTGCCTATGTAAACAAGGCAGATCAGCATTCTGTGACAGGAGAAGACAGAGATCTTGTGTTTCTGCTAAGCAGGAAAGCCGATATCTGTCTTCTTACAGTACAAGCACCCCCCCACACACAGTTAGAAAGCACTCCCTAGGGACACATTTAACCCTTTGATTGCCCCTGATGTTGACCCCTTCCCTGCCAGTGTCATTAGTACAGTTACAGTGCATATTATTTAGCACTGATCACTGTATTGGTGTCGCTGGTACCCACAAAAGTGTCACTTATGCCTCGTACACACGAGCGGACTTTCCAGCACACTTGGTCCGACGGTCTTTCCGCTGTACTTTCTGGCGGACTACCTGAACGGACGGACTTGCCTACACACGACCGGACTTTCCGACAGGCTAGGTCCGCCCGTCTTTCAGACGGACTTTCGCCGGAGTTACGGCGGACTTTCAGAATGAACGGACTTGCCCACACACGGACAAGTCCGTTCATTTTGAACGTGACTCAGGTACGACGGGACTAGAAAAGGAAGTGAATCTCGCTGCTTTTATCGGCGAGATTGACACCTTGCGAGCCCCGTCGCGGGGCATACCAGACCCTTAAGTCTGGTATGGATTTCAAAGGGAACCCCCTACGCCGAAAAAACAGCGTGGGGTCCCCCCCTAGAATCCATACCAGACCCCGATCCGAGCATGCAGCCCGGCCGGTCAGGAAAGGGGGTGGGGATGAGCGAGCGCCCCCCCTGAACCGTACCAGGCCGCATGCCCTCAACATGCGGAGTGGGTGCTTTAGGGGAGGGGGCGCCCTGCGGGGCCCCCCCACCACCTCTTCCCGACAACCCTGGCCGTTGGTTGTCGAGGTCTGTGGGCGGGGGGCTTATCGGAATCCAGGAGCCCCCTTTAATAAGAGGGCCCCCAGATCCCGGCCCCCCACCCTATGTGAATGAGTATGGGGTACATGGTACCCCTACCCATTTACCTGGGGAAAAAGTGTCAATAATAAAACACACTACACAAGTTTTTAAAGTAATTTATTAAACAGTTCCGGGGGGGAGTTTTCTTCCGGCTTCTGCCTATAGAAGTCACATCGGAGCGCTCAGAGAGCATTCCAGCCTGAGAGACTGTTGTGTCAACATTGGAAGAAGAGAAGAAGCCCAGAAGCCAAGAAGCCAGAAGTCCGGGCCTCCGCTGGCAGGAGGAGCGGGCAGAAGAACTGGAACACCGGGAGAAGAGGCCAGAGAGAGCGGAGAAGAACCAACTGGACGCCGGGAGAAAAGGAACCGGAGGGAACCCCGAAGCCGAAAGAAGACCAGGCCGCATGCCCTCAACATGCGGAGTGGGTGCTTTAGGGGAGGGGGCACCCTGCGGGGCCCCCCCACCACAAAGCACCTTGTCCCCATGTTGATGAGGACAAGGGCCTCTTCCCGACAACCCTGGCCGTTGGTTGTCGGGGTCTGCGGGCGGGGGGCTTATTGGAATCCGGAAGCCCCCTTTAATAAGAGGGCCCCTAGATCCCGGCACCCCACCCTATGTGAATGAGTATGGGGTACATGGTACCCCTACCCATTCACCTAGGGAAAAAACACACTACACAGGTTTTTAATATAATTTATTAAACAGCTCCGGGGGTCTTCTTCTGGCTTCGGGGGTCTTCCTCCGGCTTCGGGGGTCTTCTTCCGGCTTCGGGGTTCCCTCCGGTTCCTTTTCTCCCGGCGTCCAGTTGGTTCTTCTCCGCTCTCTCTGGCCTCTTCTCCCGGTGTTCCAGTTCTTCTGCCCGCTCCTCCTGCCAGCGGAGGCCCGGACTTCTGGCTTCTTGGCTTCTGGGCTTCTTCTCTTCTTCCAATGTTGACACAACAGTCTCTCAGGCTGGAATGCTCTCTGAGCGCTCCGATGTGACTTCTATAGGCAGAAGCCGGAAGAAAACTCCCCCCCGGAGCTGTTTAATAAATTACTTTAAAAACTTGTGTAGTGTGTTTTATTATTGACACTTTTTCCCCAGGTAAATGGGTAGGGGTACCATGTACCCCATACTCATTCACATAGGGTGGGGGGCCGGGATCTGGGGGCCCTCTTATTAAAGGGGGCTCCTGGATTCCGATAAGCCCCCCGCCCACAGACCTCGACAACCAACGGCCAGGGTTGTCGGGAAGAGGCCCTTGTCCTCATTAACATGGGGACAAGGTGCTTTGTGGTGGGGGGGGCCCCGCAGGGCGCCCCCTCCCCAAAAGCACCCACCCCCCATGTTGAGGGCATGCGGCCTGGTACGGTTCAGGAGGGGGGGGCGCTCGCTCGTCCCCACCCCCTTTCCTGACCGGCCGGGCTGCGTACTCGGATCGGGTCTGGTATGGATTTTAGGGGGGGACCCCACGCCGTTTTTTCGGTGTAGGGTGTTTCCTTTAAAATCCATACCAGACTTAAGGGCCTGGTATGCCCCGCGCTCGCCGCAATAGGAAAATGTGTTTTTCCTATTGCAGCGAGCGCGAGATGCAATACCCTGCCCTTGCGTCGTATCTGGTCCGTCGGACCAGCATTCAGAAGAACGAGACGAATGGGCTTTCTGTCAGGAACTGAGTCCGGCAGCCTAAGATTTGAAACATGCTTTAAATCTAGGTACTTTTGGGGAAAAAAAGTCAGCCGGAGCCTACACACGATTGGATTGTGCGGCGGACTCTGGTCCGCCGGACCAAGTATGCCGGAAAGTCCGCTCGTGTGTTCGTGGCATTAGTGTCCGATTTGTCCGCTGCAATGTCACAGTCCTGCTAGAAGTTGCTGAACACCGCCATTATTAGAAAACAATAAACATATATGAAAATTCCATACAAATATGCCATTGTTTGTAGACGCTATAACTTTGGTGCAAACCAATCAATATACACTTATTGGGATTCTTTTGCCAAAAATAAGTAGCAGAATACATATTGGCCTAAATTGAAGAAGAAATTTGATTTTTTACATTTTTTTTATTGGATATGTTTTATAGCAGAAAGTAAAAAATATTGTTTTTCTTTTCATAATTGTCGGTAATTTTTTATTTATAGAGCAAAAAAAATGCAGAGGTGATCAAATACCACCAAAAGGAAGTTCTATTTGTGGTGAAAAAAAAGGCCTAAACATTTTATTTGGGTACAAAATCGCACGACCGCGCAATTGTCAGTTAAAGTAAAGCAGTGCTGTATCACAAAAAAATGGCCTGGTCATGAAGGGGGGTAAACAGAGCTGAAGTGGTTAATAAATTACCCCAAATGGTTCAAAAAACATTTAAATCATATCTAAGTGTATCTAAGTGCAAGAACTAAAATATAATAAATTACAGCTTATCGGTCCTTAGATGTGATTGCATCTGGTTTTTTTTTAAGGCCCCTTTCACACGGGCGATCCGATCAGGTCGGGCTGCCAATTTCTAATTGGACCCTGCAGTCTCTTCTATGGAGCGGCCGATGTCAGCGGACACCCGCCTCTATCTGATCCGGTCCACCAAAAACAGATGTTGAACCATTTCCCCATCTGTCTGGCAGATCAGATGGCAACGAACAGGTGGTAATTTCCATCCAATTGCCCCATAGGGGAAAACGGGACTGTGTTCGTGTCCCCTCTGCACAGTGGAGCGGACACGGACTTGTCATCCGCCTGCTCAGCGAGGATCAGCGGAGTAATCTCCCCTTGAGCAAGCGGATTCCGCTTCACTGAAGTGCCCATGTGAAAGGGGCCGAAGGCTTTTTTTTCTCTTTTTTTCACCTGATGATCCAGCCGGTAACATACTTCCTGTCCTAGGGTGACCGCACTCACTGTTAACCTTAATTTTAAGGTTTCCTACACTTTAATAGAATATTATATTGTTTACTTTTTTTCACTTTTTTTGTAAAAGAATATACCAACATGGAATGCAGCATATACTTGGTGAAGTGTTACTGAATGTGTCCCCTGTCATGTGTATGAATGTCTAAAATAAATATTACAAGTCCTGTAACTGCATAGTTAGAATTTAACTCTTAGCTGACCAAAAAATCCCTATCAGTGACCCCCCCCCCCCCCACCACCACCACCACCTCATCCCCATCCCCCAGCATATGCACAATACAATGTTCTTTTAGCTAGGGGGGTGCTAATAAAGAGAAATATATATATATATATATATATATATATATATATATATATATATATATATATATATATATATTTTTTTACACAAGGATCCCACAGGTTTCATCCCTGTTGGTTTTGGTATTGACAACCAATCCTCCAAAGCCCTCATAGATCTTATCATGTAAAATACAGAACTTGCTGTCACTGCTAATCTTGTATTGTACATGATCCGGTCCGGTCATGTAACAAGAAGTTGAGGACCTTCCCACATTCCTAGATAGGAGCAAAACACACCTGAGCATTTACAGGTGGGGGTTCAACTTTAGTGGGCATGGGAACTTTGATAAGATTACCTAATGCATCATATACACAGGCATGTACATTATTCAAATACGCTGTTATTTTCAGCCTCCGTGCCATAAGAATATATATATGAATTGGATTAGGCTGCCATTAATGCCAAATGCGTGTTGTTTCCGTGGGCTCTACAAAGTTAGGGTTACACAGTCTATTAACATAAAGGGTAAGGGAACCTTTTTGATAAAAATAAAAATTAGCCATTGCTCCCTATAGAAAACACGCCTTAAAGTGGAGTTCTAATACAGGTATCCTGTTCCCACTTCTGGGAGCCTCAGCTGCGTGCATTGATGTCACCGCCCGGGCTCCCTCCTCCTCCCTCCTCCTTCCCTGGCCGTCGGGCCAGTAGGAGAGAGGAGCAGAGCCGCGCGTATGCGCAGTAGGGTCCCCGACGTGAAGCCATAAGGCTACACTGTCGGGTTCCCTTACTCGCAATGGAGGCGGCATGCACCCGACAGCCGATGGAAACATCAGCTGCGGTGCCGACATTGCTGGACTCCAGGACAGGCAAGTGTCCGATTATTAAAAGTCAGAAACTGCAGTATGTGCAGCTGCTGGCTTTTAATTTTTGCAGCGGTTGGGCAGACCTCCGCTTTAAGGAAAGAGCTTTACAGGAGGAACTGCTCGGGTGTTTTCTAATTTTATAGAAAAGAATGCTTCCCCGGCAAATCTTTAACTTTGCTTCCTCTCCTGCTTATTCTTTCCAGGACAATGAGCTATAGTCTTAGAGACATGCACATCTGAAGGTATCTCAGGGAAGAAAAAAAACACAAAAAAAACCGTAACTGATTTATCCTCAGAGCTTCCAGAGAAAGGCAGTAGGTGCACTGCACAATATACTAAAACATATCTCCTATGTGGGACTGCAACTTCTTGTTACATTAGTCTCTGCTGTGCAGATTTCTTCTCTGAGAACTATAGAGGTGATTTTTTTGGAACCTGGGACAATAGTGTGCATCTCCACAAACTTGCAACCAGGAACAGTCTGAACAGGGCAAGCGGCCGCACACGATAAATGGCTGGATGAGCAAACAGAGATGCTGAGCAGTTAGATTGTGTTCTTGAAGGCCTCATGCACATCAGGCATTTAGATGCAGGTGGAAAGCACAGGCACATCATCCAATTCTATCTCTGGCAGCCTGGTAAAGTCTGAGGCTGAAAGCTGCTGCAGCTGGACAGGACTGGATGGAGCGGCAAGACGACGGTGCAAGACGAGTGTCTGGAGTGCAAGCAGTCTGCGTTTCAGGCATTCTTCCTTGAGCACATACTGTCCTAAACATTTGTACCACCATTCAGCCGCAGCAGCTTTCAGCCTCTCATACAGTTTAACAGGATGCCAGCAGCAGGACTGGATGGTGTGCCTGTGACTTTTGCTTGAACCTAAATGCCCAGTGTGCATGAGATCATTGTGTTTAGTTGAATTGCTTCATGTTTGATTGCAGTGTGGGTATTGTCCATATTGAATATTTGGATAAAAAAAAAGATGAACTGGGATATAACCTGGTGGAAATAAATACAAACCGGTCTGAATAAATTGTGTTGTTTTTTTCTTTGTCAAGGATATCTTTCTAATCATATACAGTGGGTATAGAAAAGAATCACCCCTTTAAAATAATCACATTTTGTTGCTTTGCAGCCTGAAATAAAGACTTACTTTGTTTTATCTAGCTATATTTACACAGTGCTATTAGAAAAAAACACACATACACAAAGACTGGTATAATGCTCAGCACTGAACCATCTGATGATTTTTTAATTAGTGAGAAGGCTTGCATCAGCATGCTGGTACATTGAGGGCAACAATAAGAATAATAAAAGAGTTTAAAAGAAAATTTAGTTATTAGAAATCGATCAAAGTCTATGAGATAAAAAAGAATGAACAAAAAGATCTGGGAGATGAGCCCCTATAAATTAACATCTCTAAATAAAGTCTAAATAGATGCTACAGAGGGAACGAGGCTGCTTAAGGTACAGGCTGGGGGACCCGATCACTGTGGGGAAAAAGAAGGCAAAAAGAGGAGAGAGAAGGGCCAAGCAAATCCTTTTACAGCATAAAATGTATTCAATAAAAACACGAAAAATGGTGGACAATATAGGGTGCACTTACTACAGAGTGCTGAAGAAGGTAGGTGCTTCCATATGCAGCATCACAGGAGAGCTGCTCTGATGTCTTTATTGAGGAATCCGCGTGCGCCATGTATCAACAAGAAGTTGATACACGGCGCTCATGGATTCCTCAATAGAGACATCCCAGTGGCTCTCCTGTGATGCTGCATGTGGAAGCACCTACCCTCTTCAGCACTCTGTAAATGCACTCTATATTGTCCACCATTTTCTGTGTTATTATTGAATACATTTTATACTGTAAAAGGACATATTTACTCAATGTAACACCCAAGTGAAAGATATGACACCAACATGTCAGACAAAAAAAAAAAAGTTTCAAAAACAGAATCACTGAGTTGAAAAAAGGATCACCCCCTCCTAATCACCTTCTTTCATTTGACTTTCATCTGTGATCAGCTGTTGTCATTTTGATTTGCTCAGCATGAAAAGAGCTTTCTTGGAGCATTTCATTCCCTGGTAGTGCAACTGAAGCAAATAGTTAACTATGGGTGGCAAGGCACTGTCAAAAGATCTCCGGGATACCATTGTGGACAGGCACAAGTCAGGAAATGGATACAAAAAAAATGCAAAGGCTTTGTCAATAGATAGCATAGAAGCACGGCGAAGTCTATTATTAAGAAGTGGAAGGTATTTGGTACAACACAGACCCTCCTTGGATCAGGACGTCACTCCAAACTGGATGAAAGAGCCAGGAGTAAACTGGCCAGAGAGTCTACCAAGAGGCCTACAGGAACTCTGAAGCAGTTGCAGGAATTTATGACAACAATATGTGACAATATCACAACTTCTCCACAAATGCGGCTTGTATGGAAGGAATGCAAGAAAAAAGTCACTCCTCGAGAATGGACACTTGCAGTCATGACTGAGCTTCGCCAAAGCACACCTTGAAGATTCTGAGGCCACATGGAAAAAGGTGTTATGGTCAGATGATACTAAAATTGAATTATTTGGCCTAAACAACAAACAATATGTCTGGAGGAAATCCAGTACATCTTACCATCCAAATAACACCATTCCTACAGTAAAGCATGGCGGTGGTAATATTCTGTTATGGGGATGTTTCTCTGCAGCAGGGGTTGGAACACTTGTTAGGATAGGAGGAAAATGGATGGGGCAAAATACCATCAAAATCTGCTTCCCTCTGCCAGAAAGTTATCAATGGGAAAAAAGGTTTACCTTCCAACATGACAATGACCCAAAGCACATGGCAAAAATGACCACACAGCGGTTGAAGGAGAAAAAGGTGAATGTCCTTGCATGACCTAGTCAGAGCCCAAACTTAAACCCCCATGAAAATCTGTGGAATGACTTGAAGACTGCAGTCTACAAATGGTCACCATCATATTTAACTGAACTTGAGCAGTTTTGCAAAGAAGAGTGGGCAAATATTGCAAAGTGTAGATGTTCAAAGTTAGTAGACATATCCCAACAGGCTAAAGGTTGTAATTAAAGCAAAAGGTGGTTCAACAAAATACAGACATAAGGGGGGGTTCCTTTTTCCAACTCAGTGATTCTGTTTTTGAATACAAAAAAAAATTCTAACATCTTGGTGTTATATTTTTCACTTGGATGTTATGAGTTGCACTAAATAAATACATCTGGATAAACAACAAAAACTGTGTCTGTCTTCACATTTCAGGCTGCAAAGCAACAACATTTTATTTTATTTGGGGGTGAATCTTTTCTATACTATATATATATATATATATATATACGCACACAGTATCTCACAAAAGTGAGTACACCCCTCACATTTTTGTAAATATTTTATTATATCTTTTCATGTGACAACACTGAAGAAATTACACTTTGCTACAATGTAAAGTAGTGAGTGTACAGCTTGTATAACAGTGTAATTTTGTTGTCCCTTCAAAATAACTCAACACACAGCCATTAATGTCTAAACTGCTGGCAACAAAAGTAAGTACACCCCTACGTGAAAAGTCCAAATCGGACCCAAAGTATCAATATTTTGTGTGGCCACCATTTTTTTCCAGCACTGCCTGAACCCTCTTGGGCATGGAATTCACCAGAGCTTCACAGGTTGCCAGTGGAGTCCTGTGTCCTGTGGTCTGATGAGACCAAGATAAACTTATTTGGTTCAGTTGGTGGCAAGTGTGTGTGGCTGCATCCAGGTGAGGAGTACAAAAACAAGTGTGTCTTGCCTACAGTCAAGCATGCTGGTGGGAGTGTCATGGTCTGGGGCTGCATGAGTGTTGCCGGCACTGGGGAGCTACAGTTCATTGAGGGAACCATGAATGCCAACATGTACTGTGACATACTGAAGCGGAGCATGATCCCCTCCCTTTGGAGACTGCGTGACAGGGCAGTATTCCAACATGATAACAACCCCAAACACACCTCCAAGTCAACTACTGCCTTGCTAAAGAAGCTGAGGGTAAAGGTGATGGACTGGCCAAGCATGTCTCCAGACCTAAACCCTATTGAGCATCTGTGGGACATCCTCAAATGGAAGGTGGAGAAGTGCAAGGTCTCTAACATTCACCAGCTCCGTGATGTCATCATGGAGGAGTAGAAGAGGACTCCAGTGGCAACCTGTTAAGCTCTGGTGAACTCCATGCCCAAGAGGGTTAAGGCAGTGCTGGTAAATAATGGTGGCCACACAAAATATTGACACTTTGGGCCCAATTTGGACATTTTCACTTGGAGGGGTGTACTCACTTTCGTTGTCAGCGGTTTAGACATTAATGGCTGTGTGTTGAGTTATTTTGAGGGGACAGCAAATTTACACTGTTATACAAGCTGTACACTCACTACTTTACCTTGTAGCAAAGTGTAATTTCTTCAGTGTTGTCACATGAAAAGATATAATAAAATATTTACAAAAATGTGAGGGGTGTACTCACTTTTGTGATATATATATATATATATATATATATATATATATATATATATATATATATATATATATTAGGCAAGGCTTATAATAATGTTCTTGCATTTGTGAAACCTTAGTAACACAACTCCTGAGTCACACAGCAATTGCGCCAGGCAAGGTCATACACATTGCAGTTGTGATTACAGGTTTGCTCATTATTAGGTTGCACCTTTCATAACAAAACTGAATCTGTGCCTGTTTGCGCTTCAGGGCATGTTTTCCTGAGGTCCAGCAGGACTAGCAGGGCACAGGTCATGGCTATTGGCGATAATGCAAAAACTCAATTTTTCTCAATATATTTTGTCACTGGAATGCATAGCAACATTCTGTTACACTTCTGGTCTACTAAAAACCGTAGACCCCATTCTCACAAGCACCTGCTAAACCCCCCATCCCTTGGTGAACAGCTTAAATAATGATTGGGAAGTGCTGAAAGCCACAAAGAGAGCTTGTCAAATTGTTTTCTTTGATTACAATACACACAGGAAATAAGGGGGTTTAAAATGCTTATAGTTAAGAGCAAGATGTACAGTGCACTTAGGTGGCTAAAAAGAACAGATGCCAAGAATCACTACTACAATGCAAGAGGAGTGACATTATGCAGTGTCAATAAATGCACAAACATCAATACTGAGAATTACATATACAACAAAAATGACTGTGCATATCAAATCAGGATCCTGTCCGCTTTAGGCCTTATTTACATGGCACAGCAAAAATCCTACTACATGTCACATTTAGTAGGCACTACCGCCAAGCAAGGTAACAATGTTTCTTTAAAAAGAAACTCAGATGTCTCCTTGTCCCCAATGCCATTCAGCTGATCTACTTTGAAAACTGAGACTCCCATTTACTGAGATTGCAGTCCCTTTAGGAAATCTTAGCTGTCCCTGAGTAAGATGAGGATCAGAGCTACAGCTAAAAACCTGTAAATAGTATCTGTGTCAGTCCCAGTCACCACTGACTGTCCCATTTTTACTTTTCAGCAACCATCTCTCTCTCCCTCTCTCTCTCTCTCTTATTTTTCTTTATGGGGTATCCTTTCCAATAAGTTGTCCTTTAAGCTTGTGCTGACACCCCCCCCCCCACACCACCCCCACAGCCATTAACTGGGAAGCTCAGTGTGCTGTTGCTTCTCCTCCCCCAGTTCCTATACAGTTCAGAATCACTTATAAAAATGGGGAAAACAAAGTTATTTATAATGTATTTTTATATCTTTTACAAAAATGTTTTGCCTTTCATTTCTATTTTAAACTGAATGGGTTTTTTACAAGGTGATCATTTACAATCACTTTAAGGCGAACCTTCAGTCATTTTTTCATCTTTCCAACATTTAAATCTTCTGCCCTTGTTGTTTTAACTTTGGATAGTAAAACATTTTTTTTCTGCCAGTAAATACCTTATACAGCCTACTTCGTGTTTCTTGTCTGGTCATTAGCCTAGGCTTATGACATCATGCACAGCTCTCTCTCTCACTCTTGTGAGAGTTTGCCAGGAAGGGAGGGGGGGATGAGTCATAAGAGGGCCAGTGAGAGCTGCAGAGCTAGAGGTGTGCCTGTGTGTCTGTTTAAATCCAGGAAGTGAACAGGCAGCAGTTTCGGCTGCCCACAGTTAAAATGGATGCAGCCAGACTCAGTGGAGGGAGATTTCTGCAGCATATTTGGCAAGTACAGAATCACAGTATATATAAAATAATATGCAAAGTGGTTGGAGGGAAGCTTCAGAATGGGAAAGATGTCTTTTTACAAATTATGTGAGCAGAATGCAGTTCCTCTTTAAATTTAGTTATTTTTTTTAATCAGCACCATGGACAGTACTGAGACATGGACAATGAATGAAAAGTGTCCCTTGTGCTGGTGGCTACTATGCAGTGGTTATGCAGAGGTTTGGTGATGCCCGGGGCCAACTTCTTGCTTGTATGCCCCAAAGGGACGGTTCACACCAAAAAGCGCATTTTCAAACACACGCATTTCTGTGTGATTCCAACACATTTTTCTGCATTGCGTTTTGACAATAATTAATTTGAATATTTTTGGTTCCCGCAGCATTTGACATTTGCTTTTGGGGTGCTATTAACAATAGATTGGCACCTGCATGCAGATTGCAGCATGGTTGCCTGCGATGCAGGAAAATGGGCACGGAATGTGCACCGCGTTTTGCTGTGAATGAGCCGATTCAATTATAGGGCCTAGTACTGAGAAACATGAGAAACTAATGGGGCGTACACACGGTCTGACTTTTCGTCTACAAAAGTCCAACGGACGCCGACGGACTAAAGCTGGCTGGTAATCCGATCGTGTGTGGGCTTCCCCGGACTTTCAGCGGACTTTTTCAGCCTCAAATCCGACGGACTTTAGATTTGAAACATGCTTCAAATCTTTACGTCGTAACTACGACGGACCCCGAAATCCGCTCGTCTGTGTGCTAGTCCGACGGACAAAAACCCACGCTAGGGCAGCTATTGGCTACTGGCTATCAACTTCCTTATTTTAGTCCGGTGTACGTCATCACGTACGAATCCGTCGGACTTTTGTGTGGTCGTGTGTAGGCAAGTCCGTTCGTTAGAAAGTCTGCCGCAAGTCCGCCGCAAGTCTGCCGCAAGTCCGCCAAAAGTCCGCCGGAAGTCTGTCAGACAGGCTGTCGGACTTTTGTAGACGAAAAGTCCGACCGTGTGTACGCCCCATAAGACATTTTAATTATGTAAAAACAGATGAACATTGAAATACAAACTTTATTCAAATTGAATATATCTCAGCCACATTTATTAAGTTTGGTTCTCCAAATGAGATGATGTCCTATCAGAATTCACTTCACCTACTTGATTTTTTACATAAACTGTAAGGAATTCTTTTTCAATGAGGATTAAAGTCTGCTCTGAGTCTGACTGACATCAACATATGGGGAACAGGACAGTCATTTCCACAATGCAATGCAAGGAAGGGAGGAATGAAGATTTCAATGAACGCAGCGGCCTTCAGTACATGATGGTTTTTATTCATTGCGACTTGCGAGTACTGTCCATGGTGCTGATTAAAAAAAAAAATCACTATTCCTCAACTTTAATTCAAGAAGTCCTCCTATGTCCTTTATGCTTATGATCTGGCCACTGTGACAGGCAGTTGCAGTGATCCCATCATTGGGAAATTTGTCCTGGCTCCCGGTGTTATGAGTTAAAAGGATGCTGGTAGGGGGTGGGAAAGAACGAAAATATCATGTGTTCAATATTGACATTTTTGACCGATTATATAACATGATACCACTTACTACATTGAATACAAGGGGTTGCTATCTTGAGCTAGGCTGTGTGCATATTGAAAGTATTATTTTGTTTTGGCTCATGAGGAGGTGGACCTTCCATAATACCTGCTTAGTTGCCTTGTTCTACTTCATTAAAATGCGTTGGAACACTGCGCGGCCTCCTGTTGCTATGTAGACATGTATTATTCGTTTTGTGTGATGTATTTGAGATGTCTACACAATAGCTTAATGGAGTTGAGGCCTTGTAGTCAGTGGTTGCCATAATGAAAATTTGTCAAGGCTATATTTAGCATCATTTCAGGGAATTATTGCCTAAGTTGAGTTATTTTAAACAGCTTTATAAATTATGTAAGCAGATCCACTACACAGCCCTATCGCCCACATGGTGAATGCTGCACCCTCTGAGGTTTTAACTGCTTTATTGCTGGAGCAGTATGTAAATAAGACACAAATCAGTAATATGACGGTCCTAGTGGTGATTTCTTGTCAGTGCTTTGTCTTGCAAAGAGTTGTATGCCGAGTCTATTAGTGGTGTCAGTAGCAGTGGCGGCTGGTTCTCAATATTTTGGGAGGGGGTGATCAGCCCCCCGTGGGAGATGGACAAACGGGAAGGTGGCAATCTGAGGCCTCCTCACCTTAGGAAGCAGATGACGAGTCCTGGCCGGGATGACACTTTGATCTCCCCTTCTCCTCTCTCCACTGTCCGAGCCGGGGAGTGCTGGATGTGGCTGCGAGTGAGCTGTCCCTGGAGACCTCGCTCATGGGCCGTTGCTTCTCCTCCTGGCCGAACAGAAAGTGGGTCCTGAGACCCCTGGCCAATCGGATCTCAGGACCCACTTCCTGATTGGCCGGGAGAAGAATCAGGAAGACAATAGCGAATATTAATTCACTATTGTCACACAAGTGGGTGACACCCTTTTTTGAAGCCAAGGATTAGAGCCTCAGGCTCTAATCATGTGCTTCAAAATAAAATAAAAAACCTTTGAAATCCATTTGTCCATGCCCTGCATGTAGATTAGAGGCCGGGCACATGGATTAGGGGGGCAGCGCCCCTGCGCCCCTTGTGGGCGGGCTGCCACTGGTCAGTAGGAGTTAATTAACATATTGGAGAGTGTTGCGGAGCAGCTGCCACTGCCCTGCTGATTGATGTCACTGCTTAAATGAGTTTCAGTACAGAGAATGAGGTAGTGATCAGCAGATTGCCCACTCACTTCTTGGTTAACCGCTAGAAATAAACACAGCGATCACATGATCGGTACTTACCTCTGGCACTAGGGTCTTTTGAAATGGGCTCTCAGTGCCTATCTTGAGGAAGTCTGTGTCTAATTGGACACCTTGCTGTCCTGAAATTTAGACATATTGGACCTGGAAAGGTTAAATATAGCCATTGATGTGTCATTCTGGGTGCCCTGCCATATGGAGAGTATGAGATGAGGACAAAGAACCGCTGGCAAGGGAGAAATAGGCTCAGCATAGGGAAAGGATCCTGTGGAGGTGCTTAGGGTTGACCTGTAACCTTCTGGAAATGTACTTGTTGAGGGAAAGGCCCTTTCACCAGCCTGCATCTTGATTGATGCATCCTACATCACCACCACAGCACCCTATCCACAGGGTGTAGGGTTCTAGGGTGTGTACATCAGGTTAGGAGTACATGACATAGGAAATCTTCTCCCCTTCTAGCACAAATCCCCCCACCCCAGAACAAATTCCTCTCAATCCCCATCTCAGATAAAATCCCCCCAACACAAATCTTCCTCTACCTCAATCAAATCCTCCATCCCAGGATAATTTCCCCCCTTCCCCATCCTAGCCCAATTTCTCTACCTACCCCCCATCCCCCCAAACACAAATCCTCTTAATTTCCTGGCACAAATTATCCTCCCTCCCCATTAATCCCCCCTCCCAGCACACATTCTCTTCCCCTTATATCACTTTCCTCTTCCACCCCCAGCACAATCCCCCATCCCAGCACACATTTTTCCCTACAAGTCCCCCCAGCACAAATCCATTCTTCTAGCACCTCCCCCCTCAAATACCCCCTCCTAACACAAATCCTCTCCATCCCTTTAGCACAAATCCTCCCAGCACAAATAGTCTCCCCCAATCTACCTTCCTCTTATCCTCCCCAAATCACTCCTCCCAGCATAATCCTCAATCCCCTGCACATATCTTTATTACCTGCTCCCCAAGGTCATTGTGTCCCCCCCCCCCATGCAATTTTCCTTCTGTCCTAAACTTACAGGCATTTGATATATGATACATGATAGAGGCAGAATTTTTGGAGTTATTCACTTTAAGGTCATCACAGAAGAGGGCACAAGAGGGCACTCTTTACGTCTGGAGGAAAAGAGATTTAATCTCTAAATACAGGAAGGCTTCTTCACAGTAAGAGCTGTGAAAATGTAGAATAGACTCCCTCAAGAGCTGGTGCTGGCCAGCTCAGATTGTTTTACGAAAGGCCTGGATTCTTTTTAAAATGCACATAATATAACTGCATACTAAAATGTATAGGTAATGTTGATTTAGAATATCCTATTGTTTCTTGGAGGATCAAAAAGGAATTTACTTTCTCTCGCTGAAGCAAAGTGGATCCTGTTTTTTTTTTTTTTTTTTTGCCTTCCTCTGGATCAACTGTGGGTATTAGATACCCACAGATCCATAAAAACATGGATGAGCGAGTTTGTGGTGGAGGAACTTGACTGGCCTGCACAGAGTCCTGACCTCAACACAACAGAACACCTTTGGGATGAATTAGAGCGGAGAGTGAGAGCCAGGACTTCTCATCCAACATCAGTACCTGACCTCATAAATGCGCTTATGGAAGAATGGTCAAACATTCCCATAGACACACTCCTAAACCTTGTGGACAGCCTTCCCAGATGAGCTGAAGCTGTTATAGCTGTAAAGGGCCACATAAATATTAAACTTTATAGACTAAGACTGGGATGTCATTAAAGTTCATATGCGTGGTAGTACTCAGTAAAACCCCATTCCCTGCCAGTGTCATTTATACAGTAATCAGTGCATTTTTATAGCACTGATCGCTGTATAAAAGTCAGTGATCGCTGTATAAAAGTAAAACCCCATTCCCTGCCAGTGTCATTTATACAGTAATCAGTGCATTTTTATAGCACTGATCGCTGTATAAAAGTCAGTGGTCCCAAAAAGTGTCTGCAGCCCCGCTAAAAAATCGCTGATCACCCCCTTTACTAGTAAAAAAAAATGAATAATAAAAATGCCATAAATCTATCCCCCATTTTGTAGACGCTATAAATTTTGCGCAAACCAATCAATATACGCTTATATATATATATAATATTTGGGAGTTCTAAGTAATTTTCTAGCAAAAAATACTAAGTTAAACTTGTAAACAACAAATGTCAGAAAAAGGCCTGGTCCATGTCAAATTGAAAAAAGTGCACAAATTATCCTGTTTTCATTCTATTTTTTATCCCATCCAACAAAGGCTACTCCTGGTGTGAAAAGGCTCTTAGTCTTGTTAGCAGCAGGACAGATGTCCACACTGGGCAGGGGAAGTCACCAGGCGGCTCCAGTAAGGTGGCGAGCAACTGGGCAGCTGATGCTGGCAGCAGCAGGCAGAGTAGCAGAGTCAGGCAGGCCATTCAAACACAAACAGGATGGATCAGGTACAGGGCACAGGCAGGAGCATGGTCAGGAAACAAGCTGGGTCTGGAACCGATCAGTAAAGCGGGAGCCAATGGAGCAGACAGAAGCAATCAATGCAGTGGCTGACCGAGCCGCATCGCCAGGTGTAGCGGCTGTCTGAATCGCATCGCCAGGCGTAGTGACTGTCCGAATCACATCACCAGAGAGTCCAGAATAAGAAAAAGCAGAAAGTTAAATGGGCATGGGCTGGACTGGCATAATTGATGCAGTGGCCCACTGAGCCGCATTGCCAGGTGTAGCGACTGTCTGAATCGCATCAACAGGTGTATTGATTATCTGAATCGCATCACCAGGCGCAGCAACTGTCTGAATTGTATCACCAGGTGTAGTGACTATGTGAACGCATCACTAGGTGTGGCAACTGTCTGAATCGCATCACCCGATGTAGCGACAGTGGAACTTGTGGACAAGATAGCCTGGCTGTGCATCCAAGGAAGATTAGCAACAGGCAAAGGTAGGGATAATCCAGGGGGCTTGACATCTGAGGATTTAGAGGAGGTTTCCAAACAGGGCTTTGGGGCTACGAGACAACGGATAAGCCTGGTTTCTAGGAGGAGAGGGTTCAGGCTGTGGCCATTGGCTGGAAAGGTGGCCTGTAGAGAATTCAATAGACTTGTCAGCTTTTTTTGTTATAACAGAGTCATATAAGGGAAAAGGTTATGTAAACTGTAGTCACATTTGGAAAAGTTGTCATGAACAGGATCTGAATTGGACTGGAAAAAAGGCACGTGACTGGTACTGGCCACACAAGAGTTATACATGGGCAACTGGTCAGTGGTTTTAATGCAATTCAGGATGCAGGTCTGGGATCAGGACCCATACTCCTCTGCAGCCCAGTCTATGTGCGGGTTGTGATGTTTAATCCAGGGATACCCCAAGATAAGGGGATAAGCAAGAGAGGAGATCAGGTAGAAGCTGATTGTCTCCCTGTGAAATTCCCCAAAGGTCAGGGTAATAGGTACCATACACAAGGTCACCAGACCCATGGACAAGGGGAAATTATCAACGGCTAATACTGAGAAGGATCTGTGCACCTTAGTCACTGGAATCTGTAGACTGTGTGCTAGGTCCCTATCAATGAAATTGATAGCAGCACCAGAATCAATGAAAGCGGAGAGGTGGTGAGAGAACTTGGCAGACCTAAGTTGTGCAGGTATAAGAAACAAAAAGTCGTGCTAAAATGATTGAAATCGTGAGACAATAAGATATGTGCTCACAATAATGAGTGGAGCGACGCGCTGACGTCACCGCTATATGTCCAGTCCTGGAAGCTACGGGCTGTTTTTAAGCCGGCCGGCTCATTTTTTATGCCTATTATTGTCTGCTTTCATGTACGTTTTTACTTGTCTTACTACTATGAATAAATGTAAAGGATTTTATGCTATGTGAAGCCTTTATTGTTTTATGGGGAACATACCACTCATCCGAATTGATCCATCCGCGGACCGGTTCCATTGAGGCTGAGGAACCCAGTGCATGCCAGAGAGATCCCGGGCCGGGGTTACAACCATCTACTCTGTGTGGCCCCTTGTAACAAGGGACCACTGGGTTCTGGTAAGCGGCAGTGTTTTTTGTGGTGGAGGCATCTTTTACTTGTCACAATTTTTTGTGGAATCCTACAGCACATCACTATTGAAGAATCACTGTTTTTTATGGACTAATTATTTTAATAAGGTCATTTTTAAATTTATTATAGACTTTTTTCATTCAGTCACCTGATTTGATTTGATTTGATTTTGTTACATTTTAACCAGTCCATCACGGTTGTATTTCTCACTCCTTTATTGCAGTACATTTTGTTTTATCAGGTAGTACATTTTGATGTATCATGTAGATTATTGAGCATCACTTTTTAATGTAGCCATTTACTCACTCTTGTTCCTTCACTGAGTGGATCTGGTAATTTTCAGGTTTAACCAGTGTGGCATATTAGCACTCATTATTGTAAGCACATATCTTATTGTCTCACGATTTCAATCATTTTCGTGCGACTTTTTGTTTCTTATTTCTACTTAGTGTTGTATAACGCTTTTTAGTCGCAGCTCAGCGTTTTTTCCACTAATAGTGCTGTTTTTTCTTTTTTACTAAGTTGTGCAGGAACAAATAATCCATTTCTGAGGGAAACAGACAGAGTATGGTCAATAGTAGCAGACCCCACCTGCACTAGACTCTTGGCGTTTCTCGGTTTATTAGGACAGTCAGCGACAAAGTGGCCGTGGTTGCCACAATATAAACAGAGTCCCTAAGATTTCCTTTTAGCCTTTTCCCCAGGGGATAAATGGGTAGCACAAATTTGCATGGGCTCATCCTCCTGGGGAGGTTGAGAGGGGTCAGGAAAAGAAGAAAAGGTGGGCAGCGTACTAGGGGCAAATAAACAAAGCTCTCTGTACGCCTTTCCCGTAAACACCTGTCAGATGGCTACAAGTGGCTACTTGCATGGCTTCATTCAATAACTTCGGTTCAGGGTAGTGAACTAAAGAATCCTTGATGGAATCAGATAAGCCTAACCTGAATTGGCTTCTTATGCTCGGAAAATGTGTGATAGGACCTTGTTGTCGGAAATTCCGACCATGTGTAGGCTCCATCACACATTTTCCATCGGATTTTCCGACACACAAAGTTTGAGAGCAGGCTATAAAATTTTCCGACAACAAAATCCGTTGATGGATGTTCCGATCGTGTGTACACAAATCCAGCGCACAAAGTGCCACGAATGCTCAGAATAAATAAAGGGATGAAAGCTATTGGCTACAGCCCCGTTTATAGTCTCGACGTACATGTTTTACGTCACCGCGTTCAGAATAATCGGATTTTCCGACAACTTTGTGTGACCGTGTGTATGCAAGACAAGTTTGAGCCAACATCCGTCGGAAAAAATCCTAGGATTTTGTTGTCGGAATGTCCAATCAATTTCTGACCGTGTGTACGGGGCATTAGAGTGGGGTCATTCCACCCTGAGTCAGGTGCCCATCGGCGGAAATCAGAACAGTATTGCTCCATGGTGCTTTTATCCTGACGTAATGATCTAAGATTAGCTTCTGCTGAGTGGGCACAATCAGGATCATCATAGAGTAAACCCAGGGCCTTGAAAAATTCTTCAACTGACCCTCTGGCTGGGTCATCTGTGGAGAGACTAAAAGCCCAAGACTGGGGATCCCCCTGCAACTATGTAATAATCAGGCTGGCCCGCTGTGCTTCAGAACCAGAGGAGTGTGGCTTGAGCTTAAAGTATAGCATACAACTATTTTAAAGTTAGAAAACACATGGGGGTCACCAGAAAAACGCTCAGGCAGGCTAACTTTGGGCTCTGGCTCCTGTGTTACTGCTGGAGGTGTGTTTACATGCACAGACAGCTCCTGGACTTGGCGTGTCAGTTTGCAAAATTCCCCAGTAAATAAATGGGCCTGTGCAGAGTCCACTTATTGCTCCCAACATTGCTTTTTATTCATTGTGATAACATTTTATTTTTTGTTATTGTGGTTTTAATAAAACCTACCTTTTTGATCTGCACCATTGGAGCCCCTCCTTTCTTCTCTTTTCATTATTGTTTTCGATGAGAATTGTTGAGGCTCTTACACGATACTTGTTTCCTGGTCCGGTCGGGTTCATCAAGATCCCCTGGAATCTACTTTCAGAAGGTTTGGAGCTTCCTTTCCATCTAAGAGTGCCACTTCTACTTCCATCTGAGAGTGCCATGGATTAGAGTCTTAAGCTTTTATGATTCTGTGTCATTGACATCCGGGTCCACTGGCTCTGGTAAGAGTACCCATTTGTCTTCACATTCGGGATTCATCAGTGTGGGTGTTATATACTATTGTTTGCACGTTCAAGGAAATTCCCCCCACCCTCGGAGGACTATTTATATTATTTTTCCATTTGGTCAGATTTGCTTAGAGACTCACTTCAATATCATTATATATGTTGGACTTCATATACATTACTTTTATACCAATGCACATAATATTTGTCCATTTATTTAATCAAGCGCTACATTGTTTTCTCACCCTTTGTATTGGTGTTTGTCACATTTAGTGTAGCAGCTATTCATTATTGGCACTGCGCGGTATAATTTCACCTTCTTCTTCCCTTATCACCACCCATAGCCCCACCCACAGCTCCACCCATAGGCTATAAGAATCTCAGCTTCTACAAACCTGTTGTCATTGGCTTGAAGAAGGAACCAATCAGTAGTTCCGAAACGCGTCCCATTCTGATGACATATTTCCTGTTTGCGGTCCATGCTGGTTGTTGTCCCCTCCCACTGATTTCATTTCCGGGATTCATGCTCCATGCTGACTCAGACGACGCGATTGCTTCACCAGTGTTCCCAGAGCCTGGGGTGTTCACCTGCTGATTATCCTGGGACCTTCTGCTGCTGCATATTGTTATCCCTGGAGAGCTGTGATACACTGGGTCCTCCTGATGCCGGATCACCCGCTTCATACATCCATGTTATGCCTCTTCTTATCCTTGATTCTGTAAGTGTTTTTAATCTTTTTTGGAGATATTAAAAGTTTTAATGCTGCCCTTAGAGGCGCCTTTTTTTCTTTTATTTGTTTTACAAGCAAGGGATAGAGTGTTCGGTTTGCTTATATCATCGGTTTGATCAGATCAATCATCTTGCAGGTGAACACAGACAGGGGGAAAGCAACAGCCAACACCCGGGTGCTGGAATGAGGAACAGGAGCACTAAGTGATCATGACATTCAGTTGAAGATAGAGCAACAGTTGCTTGCTTTTGATGAAACCAACTTATGGTTCCTTCCCCATACCAGGAAGATGAATCCACTTGTGGATTTGAGGTCTGTACGGTACCCAGCCCAATCAGCATCCACATATCCAACTAGTTTTGAATTTGATGTTGCTGGTAACCGTAACTTTATCTGAATTGTCCCTTTGAGGTACTGCATCACTCTCGTACCCTCTTCATTGCCTTCCAGTCACGCTGACAGAAAGCTGAGACTTTCATGCATAGTTTCATTGCCCACTGCTGCGGCTATGTCTGGTCTTGTCACAGTGGCAAGGCATAGCAGCTTACCGATTGCTCTATGATACATGTCATTGTTGAGTAGCAAGTTTTCTACTTCATGGCTCTTTAGATAGCCTGATTCCATAGGAGTTTTCACTTCCTTTGCATCTTGCATATGGAATTGTTCCAAGATTTCGGAGATTTTCTGAGCTTGATTGAGAAGGTAACTTCCATCTTCTTCTCTCTCTATTTGAGAAGAGGGGGAATTTGGGACTTTAAATGAGGCACATATTGAAATGTGCCTCCATCCCTGTTTGTGGAAAATTGTGGGACATGGCGGGACTTTAAATGAGGTCATGGACACGGTGAGGGAAACTAGAATGAATGTACATGTTTATTAAAAAATGAGATGCATAAAAACCCAATCAGAAGAGAAACACATGAAGAAAAGACATTGTAGTAAACATCATTTCAATGGTACATTGCAAACACATATGTATGTGCATATGCAAAAAACGGCAAGAAAATATCAAACTTGGCGTCACATTGTGGTCTCATTGATGAATCATAGATACAAAACATTTCATATATATACACGTGTAGAATGCAGCAGCACCGGTGGAGGGAAACCAGGTGAAAACAGTAAACATGTTGATGGTGTATAAAAGATGTTCTGGATAGAGGGTGTGTTGTAGACATGTGTCTAGATCCAGTGTGCCCGACGCGTTTCGTGTGAAGGACACTCATCAGGGGCAGATATTCAGGGGACATCTAAAACATGAATGAATTCTATGGTGAGTATACTGGTGACTGAACATAACAGGCAAGCAGGGGTGAGAAACACCCTGAATACTTACATGGAGTCCATACTTTTTAGGGTGTGTGGTTAGCGTATAACCAGGACCAAACATGTGTATCCGTCCCAGTTTCATTGCCCACTGCTGCGGCTATGTCTGGTCTTGTCACAGTGGCAAGGCATAGCAGCTTACCGATTGCTCTATGATACATGTCATTGTTGAGTAGCAAGTTTTCTACTTCATGGCTCTTTAGATAGCCTGATTCCATAGGAGTTTTCACTTCCTTTGCATCTTGCATATGGAATTGTTCCAAGATTTCGGAGATTTTCTGAGCTTGATTGAGAAGGTAACTTCCATCTTCTTCTCTCTCTATTTGGATTCCCATATAGTAGCTAATGTTCCCTAGCTCTTTGATTTCAAAATTTTCTTTTAGCTTGTGAACTATCTGATTATAATCCCCTTCTTGTTCAAAACATGTTATAATATCTTCGTCATAGATAAGGATGTATATCCATCTGTCTCCTTGATTCTTGAAGTACAGGGGTCTGCTTTACTTCTTGAGAATCCCTCTCTGGTAAGTACTTTGTTCACTTTCTCATTCCACATCCTTGCAGATTGCTTAAGACCATAGATGCTCTTCTGAAGTTTACACACAAGGTTGTCTCCTTGCTGAAACTCTGGTGGTTGCTCCATGTAGAGATCTTTCTTAATGTCTCCATATTGGAAAGCAGTTTTAATGTCTAGGTGTTTCACTTGCATGCCCCTCCCGGCTGCAACGCTAAGAAGCGGTTTGATGGTGCAGTGTTTTACGATGGGAGCGAACGTTTCATCGTAATCTTAACCAAATTTCTGGGAGTAACCCTTGGCAACTAGTCTGGCTTTGTATTTGTGGATACTCCCTTCTGAGTTTAACTTTATTTTAAATGTCCACTTACTTCCTATAGTTTTGTGGTTAGGAGGGGGCTCTGTGAGTGTCCAGGTTTTATTTTCTTGAAGTGACTTTAATTCTTCTTCTGCTGCCTTTCTCCATTTATTGGCTTCACATTTTGGCAGTTTTGCTATGTCTTCCCAGGATGTTGGTTCAAGTATGCTGTGTGTTTTGACAGTGTATGACAGCTTGCAGGGTGGTATCCCCTTTGTAGCCTGAGTGGATCTTCTGACTTCAGGCAGTTCAGTAGGAACTTGATTTAGGCGATGTCAGTTCCACCCCTTGTTCTGACTCCTGCATAGGTTCGCTTTGGTCGACTTTTTCTTCTGGTTTGGCATATTCAGTTCACACCTTTCAGGGATCTGTGTTTCTAGTGATGGGCTCTCATCAAAATAAACACTACGGCTTATTGTCACTTTGTCAGTTTTTGGGGGTAGGATTCTGTAACCCTTATCTTGCTCACTGTAGCCTAGAATGCCCTCTATGGCTCTGTTCTCCAGCTTGGATTGCTTTTCACTTGGAATATATGCATATGCTTTACATCCAAACACTCTTATGTGCCCTATGCTAGGCTTTGATCCATGCCACGTTTTGAATGGAGTACTCTTAATGGCTCTTGATGGTAGTCTGTTCTGTAGGTAGGTTGCTGTCATGACTACTTCTCCCCAGTACTTGTGAGGTAGGTTGGCATCCAACAACATGCACCTGGCCATTTCTATAAGAGTGTGATTTTTCCTTTCTGCTACAGTGTTTTATTCAGGAGTGTATGGTGTGGTTGTCTGGTGTACTATTCCTTGTCGCTTATGTATTTTTCCCCATAGTGTATTATTCCTGGTTTGTGTTGGAATTTGGACATGGCAACAAACTCTTAAGCCGCGTACACACGGTCGGACTTTTCGTCTACAAAAGTCCAACGGACGCTGACGGACTAAAGCTGGCTGGTAATCCGATCGTGTGTGGGCTTCTCCGGACTTTCAACTGACTTTTTTAGCCTCAAATCCGACGTACTTTAGATTTGAAACATGCTTCAAATCTTTCCGACGGACTCGAGTCCGGTCGAAAAATCCGCTCGTCTGTATGCTAGTCCGACGGACAAAAACCCACGCTAGGGCAGCTATTGGCTACTGGCTATGAACTTCCTTATTTTAGTCCAGTGTACGTCATCACGTAAGAATTCGACGGACTTTTGTGTGATCGTGTGTAGGCAAGTCTGTTCGTTAGAAAGTCCGCCGCAAGTCCGTCGAAAGTCGGCCAAAAGTCCGTCGAAAGTCTGTCGGACAGGCTGTCGGACTTTTGTAGCTGAAAAGTCCGACCGTGTGTACGCGGCATTAAAGTTTCTCTGATGTTTCATTCTTGTGTTTCATCAGATAAGTAGTTGTGTATCTGGAATAATCATCAATGAAAGTCAGTAGATATCTGTTCCCGCCTGACGTGGGAATTTTCATTGGACCGCATACGTCACTGTGCATGAGTTGCAGGGGGTGGATAGTTTTTCTTTGAGCAGCCTGTGGAAGGGGAGCGCGTGTGGCTTTTCTTTCAATACAGCACTTGCATTTCATGACCACTTTGCAAGACTTTATTGACAAATCTTCTGATAAGCCTCTCTTGTTAATTTCCTGTATAGCTTCTGGACTTCTGTGCCCCAGCTGCCTGTGCTTTAAGTGAATAAATTTGCTGTGTAGGTCATTAGAGACTATATTGGCTTGCTGGTCTGTGGTGATGAGCCTGCATAGGTGATCATCCAGTTTTTCTTTTGCAAGGAATTGCTTATTATTGTGAATTGTGCATTCATCACCCTGGAACCTAACTGTTGTTTGCAAGACTTTTCACTGATAGAAGGCTGCCTTCTAGTTCTGGAACATACAGTACTTTCTTTACAAGGTTACTGTGGTGACCTCCTTGTGGTGTAATGCAGTTCAGGAAAGGCTGGACTTTACCTTCTGAAGTGAAGCTTTTCCTGTTTGCTAGGAAAACTTTGTCTTTTGCACTGTAATCAGTGTTTGTGAACAAGGTCTTATCGCTAGTCATGTGGCTTGTAGCACCTGAGTCTATGCACCAGCCGCATGGTTTTCTGCTCTGTGTCACTTTAAAGGTGCCACTTCATGATGTGTTTGCAGTTTACTTTGTGATTGCTTTGACTCTTTCTTTTGTGGATAGCTGTAGCCTTCGCCGCTCGGCTTTCTAGACAGAACAGTCCTTTTTTATGTGACTGGTCGTTTTACAGCGAAAACTGACTCTGCTTTCTTTTTGTGCTTTGTGCCTTTGTGCATCTTAAGAGCTTTGTCATCATGGTGCGTATTTTCTTTTTTTCTGTCCTATTCATCGATTAATTTGCCTTTGACATATTCCAGTGTCTGCTCCTGCTTGGGTCTGGTTTCTAAAGCATTAATAAGAGCAGTATATGTCTCTGGAAGGCTGCAGAGGAGCAGGACAACAGTATGGTTTTCTTTGATGTCCCCTCCGATGGTGCGTAGCTGCTCTATTATCTCTAGCATAGCATTCATGTGGTTACACATTTCCTGGCCTTCTTCTAGTCTCATCTTATATAACTTTCTTAGTAGAAAGAGCTTGCTGTTTAGGCTTGAACGCTCATGCAGTTTTTGTAATGAAGTCCACATACTGTTGGCTGTTTTCTCTGTTCTTATGTGGATAAGCTGGTCATCTTACACTAGTAAGCTTATAATCGCTTTTGCCTGCCTATCCTTCCTATCCCAATCCTCTGTCTCTCCATTAGTGGGTATGTCTGTATTCAGCTTGTGCCACAAATAATCCATGCTAAAAAGCAATTCTAGTTTAAACTTCCACAGCTGGTAGGGGGCATTGTTCAGATTTGCAATAGCAAACTTCACATCTGAACCACTTGCCATGTTTCAGCAGCTTGCATACAGTATTCATTGTACTCACTGAGTAATATTTCCAGTGCCTCTGGTTGCCTCTGGGTTCCCTGGGTGCCTGGGCCCATAACCTATTGGCAGAGTATTGAAATCTTAGTCTGGAAGCTTCTTGTATACAGCAGAACACCTTTACTTTAATGGAGGCTATCTTTATCATGGCTTTACATCATGTATACAGAAAACAGGAACAAGATTCATACAACTACATGCACTTAAAGAGATAGCACTTCCTCTAAATACATTACTATAAATACACACTACAGTGCCACCTGCTGGATAAATAGGTATAATGCATAAACTATATATAGTTCACAGTACTTTATATTACATGTTGTTGTTCTTCCAACAATAGAAAGTTATATCCCCACCCAATCATCTTTCTCTCCAACTCTTTTTGAAACTGCTGTGTGATTAGTGGGCTGTTGCCATAAATTTCAAATGTGTCTGTGCAACGCAGGCTTTCTCCTCTGTTCTGTTCCCTGCCACTGCCATCTCTCTGCCACTACTTGCGGTTCCCAGGAACCTTCATTTTGCCCATTGGTCAGCCACTGAAGATGTAATGTCATGTTGGAATGAGCTGGGAGTGTACATTGCACAGCACATGCGTGTACAATATATACACAAGGTAAAATTGTAGGCAAAGTGGAAGAAGTTTTTTGGCAGTCTTTGCATGCCTCTTCTTCCAGTTGTTGTTTCTTTTTTTTAGAGTTTAGTTGTTCTTTAGCCATTTGTTACTTATTTTAAAGATGCATTGGTCAACAAATGAAAGCACTGGACAGGACAGTTAGTTGCACACTTTTTCTGTGCAATGATCTGTCCTCTGTGTCTACCCTCTGTGCAAATAAGGGAATATAATGATATACTAAGAGGGAAGCATGGACCTCTGGGCTGCGGAAGTTGAGGAGCTGAAACAAAAAGGTCATAGAGAATCCCTGGTCCTATGCTCTGGCTGCCCAGCAACTGGGAGACTTACAATTTACTAAAAGAATAAAGCATGTTTACTTTCAAAGTGAATTTTCACTTATATTAGGCACCTTAGAGAAGTACCATTCATTTAAATGGGTCTCCCTCCACACCAAAAATGCACCAAAAAGGTAATGTACCAAATTTTGGCACTGAACCAAGCGTGTTTTGCTACTTGCACTTTTTCATGAGTTTATTTTTTGGAAACGATGTGTAACTGCGACCCACGTTTGGGGTGCCATTAAGAAATAATGGCATTGCAAGCGCATTTTAGCACATTTTTTGCATGTTTGCAGAAATGCGTTTCCTCTATTCCCAGATGTGACTGAGACCTTAGTCAATGCAGTGAAACAAAGTAAAAATTCAGTTATATAAAAAGGAATGTTTGACAAATTTACTTTTAAGTTTTTTTTACCTTGCACGTAATTGGGTATTCTTTTCAAAGTGAGTTTTCACTTTGTTTCCCCTCATTCACTACGATAAGTGGAAATTCACTTTGAAAGTAAAAAGGTTCCACTACTTTAGCAAATTAAAGTCAGAGTTTTGCAAATGTGTGTACATGCATGCTATCTATTTCACCACTTAGAACATACACTACTGTGCAAACGTGTTATGCAGGTGTGAAAAAATGCTGTAAATTAAGAATGTGTTCATAAGTAGAAATGCTAATGCCGCGTACACACGGTCGGACTTTTCGGCTACAAAAACTGTCCGACGGACTTTCGACTGACTTTTGGCGGACTTGCGGCGGACTTTCTAACGAACGGACTTGCCTACATACGATCACACAAAAGTCCAACGGATTCGTACGTGATGACGTACACCGGACTAAAATAAGGAAGTTGATAGCCAGTAGCCAATAGCTGCCCTAGCGTGGGTTTTTGTCCGTCGGACTAGCATACAGACGAGCGGATTTTTCGACCGGACTCGAGTCCATCGGAAAGATTTGAAGCATGTTCCAAATCTAAAGTCCGTCAGATTTTTGACTGAAAAAGTCCGCTGCAGGTCCGATGAAGCCCACACACGGTCGAATTGTCCGCCGGATTTGGTCCGTCGGCGTCCGTCAGACTTTTGTAGACGAAAAGTTCGACCGTGTGTACGCGGCATAATAGTTTATTTTTTATCAATTAACAACATGGAAAGTAAATTAACAGAAGAGCAATTAAAATCAAATCAATATTTGTTGTGGCCACCCTTTGCCATCAAAACACAATCATTTCTTTAATTCTTCTAGGCTCATTTGCACCCAGTTTGTGAAGGAATTCAGCAGGTAGGTTGTTCCAAACATCTTGGATAACTAACAACATAACTTCTGTGGATGTAGACTGCCTCATATCTTTCTGTCTCTTCATGCAGTCCCAGACAGACTCAATGAAGTTGAGATCAGGGCTCGGTGGGGGCCAAACCATCACTTCCAGAACTCCTTGTTCTTCTTTAACCGCTTCAGCCCCGGAAGATTTTACCCCCTTCCTGACCAGAGCATTTTTTGCGATTCGGCACTGCATCGCTTTAACTGACAATTGCGCGGTCATGCGACGTGGCTCCCAAACAAAATTGACGTCCTTTTTTTCCCACAAATAGAGCTTTCTTTTGGTGGTATTTGATCGCCTCTGCGATTTTTATTTTTTGCGCTATAAACAAAATAAGAACGACAATTTTGAAAAAAAACGCATTACTTTTTACATTTTGCTATAATAAATATCCCCCAAAAATATATAAAAAAACATTTTTTTTCCTCAGTTTAGGCCGATCGTATTCTTCTACATATTTTTGGTAAAAAAAAAATGCAATAAGTGTTTATTGATTGGTTTGCGCAAAAGTTATAGCGTTTACTAAATAGGGGATAGTTTTATGGCATTTTTATTAATATTTTTTTTTTACTAGTAATGGCGGCGATCAGCGATTTTTATTGTAACTGCGACATTATGACGGACATGTCGGACATTTTTTACACATTTTTGGGACCATTGTCATTTATACAGCGATCAGTGCGATTAAAAATGCACTGATTACTGTGTAAATGACACTGGCAGTGAAGGGGTTAACCACTAGGGGGCGGGGAGGGGTTAAGTGTGTCCTAGGGGAGTGATTACTATCTGTAGGGGGATTGGCTAGCAGTGTCATTACTCTGATCACAGCTCCTGATGACAGGGAGCTGTGATCAGTGACACTTGTCACTAGGCAGAACGGGGAGATGCTGTTTACATCAGCATCTCCCCGTTTGTCCTCTCCGTGAGGCGATCGCGGGTATCCCTGTGGCGATCGAGTCCGCGGGACCCGCAACCCGACTCACGGAGCTCCCGGACGGCGCGCGCGCGCCACCGGCGGCACGCATGCAATGGCACGGCGGGGAATTCAAATGGACGTACAGGTACGCCCATTTGCCCAGCCATGCCATTCTGCCGACGTACATTGGTGTGCGCCGGTCGGGAACTGGTTACATTGAAAATAGTTTTTAATGAAATTGACTGTATGTTTGGGGCTGTTGTCTTGCTGCAGAAAAAAAGTGGGACAAATCACACACCTTCCTGATGGTATGGCATGATGAATATCTGCCTTTATTTCTCAGCATTGAGGACACCATTGATCCTGACCAAAGCTCGATTTGCAGAAATGCAACCCCAAACTTGCAAGGAACATCCATCATGCTTCACTGTTGCCTGCAGACACTCATTATTGTGCCACTTTCCAGCCTTTTGACGAACAAACTGCCTCCTGCTACAGCCAAATATTTCATATTTTGACTCATTTTCTCACCTGCTGCAGTTTTTCTGCACCCCAGTTCCTATGTTTTCATGCACTGTTGAGTCGCTTAGTCTTGTTTCCACATCGGAGGTAGGGCTTTATGGCTGCAACTCTTCCACAAAGACCACTTCCAGACAGACTTCTCCAGACAGTAGATGGGTGTCCTGGTTCCTGCCAGTTCTGTGATGGTGGCACTGCTGAACATCTTCTCCTGATCTCAAAGAGAAGTAAGCATGATGTGACTTTCACCTGCTGAATTATGTTTCCTTGGCTGACCACTGTGTTTATGGTCCTCAGTGTTGCCCGTTTCTTTGTTCTTCTTCAAAAGAACTTTAATAGCACATCCTAAAACCCCAGTCTGCTTTGAAACCTTGGCCTGGGAGAGACCTTTCTGATGCAGCATATCTACCTTGTGTCTTGTTGCTGTGCTTAGTCTTGGATGTTCCTCACCCAGTTCTAAGCCTCCTACACAGCTGTTTCTGTTTTAGTTAATTATTGTGTTTCAACCTACATATGAAAGTGATGATCATTAGCCCCTGCTTGGTATAGTTGGTTAATCATACACCTGATTCTAATCCTACGAAATCCCTGAGTTTGTGCAAGTGTACAAAGTGTGTAAGTGTAAGAATATGTGCTGGTTTGAAGCCAAAGGATAGTCACACAAAAATGTATTTGATACACTGTAGATTTTTTTTCCGTTTACTTACTTTGCATTTTGTAAACTGATAAAGATAAACAATTAAAATATAGTTTTTAAAGCATTCTTACTTCACAGCATTTCTGCACACCTGAAACGCTTTGTTTGTTGTGGTCACAGGACTGCTGCAATTTATATATCCTGAATACTGAACTTGCAATGCAATTCGGTATAAAAATGTATATTATAGTATATTATTTATATTATTTTTATCTATATTATATTATAGAAACTAAATTCTATATATAGAATTTCTTCACACCTGTATAAAACTTTTGCACAGTGCTGTATGTTCCAAAGTGCAAAGTTTCCAGCACGTATTTTATACATTCAGTTCCTCTCCCCAGGCTGCCACTAATACCAATACAATGTATTTCATAGCAGAAGTGGCTGTTAAATCGCAGCTATCCTTGTGTAAAATGATACTTGCATCTAGTCTGTCATTGGCTAAACACAATGGGGTTTATTTACTAAAACTGGAGAGTGCAAAACCTGGTGCAGCTCTGCGCAGAAATCAATCAGCCTCCAGGCTTTTTTTTGTCAAAGCTTAATTGAACAAGCTGAAGTTAGAAGCTGATTGGATACCATACACAGCTGCACCAGATTTTGCACTCTCCAGTTTTAGTAAATTAACTGCAATTTGCCAATGTGTTGTTCCATTGTATTTACTATTTAATTCATATGTAGATCAAAGGAATGACCTTTCATGCGCATATGAAAACTTACAATTAAAATAATAATAATAATAAATTAAATAATCAGCTCTATTAAATCTATTCCCCCCCTTCTCCCTTAGTTACTATCTTTATGCATATTTATTTTTATTTCTATTTTTTTACCTATAATTTTTTGTCATTTTCACTTGTTTTGTTTATTTGTGTTGTAATAACTAATGTGAGGGGACACATTATAGAAAAAAAATGTATACAATTAATTTATTTTAAAACTTTTTTTTTTTAACTAACACTGGTTAAAAAAAACATATATTTTTTTTCAGTTCTTGTTACATCTTTTTTGTCTATCGGTTACTTAAAAAATACATGTTCAGTGGCATATGTTAACCCTTTGGAATTAACTAATTTGCTGCAGTAATTTGCCATAAAATGTGATCTAATTCTCATCTTTTGCTGGCCATAGACTGTTTGAATCTCGGACGGTTTAACAGGGATTGGCCAAGATTCGAACTATGTTCCCTGTATGGGCAAGCTGAATGTACCTTAAAGCTGGCAACCACAGATTGAGCACCCTCATTAAACATTCACATTGTCAGAAGTAAGCGAATCCTTGGAGTTAATAACTGTAATAGCTCCTTTGGCAGAAATTACTTCAAGCAAGCCCTTTCTGTAGCTCTGAATCAGACCTGCACAATGTTTAGATGTAATTTTTGACCACTCCTCTTTACAAAACTGCTTTACCTCAGACACATTTATAGGATATCTAATGTGAACAGCTCTCTAGAGATTATTCCACAGCATCTCAATGGGGTTAAGGTCTGATCTCTGACTGGGCCACATCAAAAGGTGCATTTTCTTTTTCTGAAGCCAGTCTTTGGTGGATTTACTTCTACTAAGCTTCAGCTAGTGAACAGCCACCCTAACATTATTCTGTAAGATATTTTAATAAGCTTGGGTTTTCATTTTCCACTTCATGATGGTAAGTGGTCCAGGCCCTGAGGCAGAGATGCCGGCCAAAATCATAATGTTCTCTCCACCATACTTCACTGTTGGGATGATGTTTTGATGTTGGTAAGCTGTGTCCTTCCCGAACAATTAAACTTTTGTTTCATCAGACCACAATACATTTTCCCAGTAGTGTTGGGGTTTTCTAAGGTGCTCTTTGCCAAACATCAGGCCTGCAGCAATGTTTTTATTTTTGGAGAGCAGCGGCTTCCTTCATGGTGTTTTGTCATGGACACCTTGCCTGTTCAAAGATTTCCATATGGTAGACTCATGAACAGGGATGGTTACCAGTTCCAGTGATGTCTTCAGTCCTTTAGCTATTACTCATGGGTTCTTTTTTGCCTCATTGAGGACTCTGCAATGTGGTTTGGGAGTCAACTTGGCTGGGCACCCACTTCTACGAAGAGTAGCCAGGATATGGGCTGGAAAGTGTCCCTTTCCAGCCTTATTCAGATCAACTGCTCTTGATAATATGTCTTCAGAGAGCTCCTTTTTGCAAGGCATGGTTCAGATCAGCTCATGCTTTTTATAAACAGCAATCTTAAAATGTTTAAGTGTCTTTTATCAATCAAAGTAGCTCTAAACCACACCTCCAAACTCTTTTCATTAACTGGATGCCAGTTGTGCAAACTGTGACTCCAATTAGATTTCATTGAAGTAATTAGTCTATGGGTTCACTTACATTTTTCCTCCAGCACTATAAATGTTTAATGGGTGTGTTCAATAAAGTCAAGGGGATCTAGGATTGTTTGTGTGTTATCAGCTTAGGCACTTTGTGTTTGTCTATTGCTATGACTTAAAATGGCCATAGATGGTGCAAATTTCTTTCGAATGATTCCCCCATCAATACAGACAGTCCTGTCATGGGAACCCCTCCTGCCGAGCAATTGTCTGCCCCCGGCAGGGGGTGGGGGCAGGTGGAGCAAGCCGTCCCCACAGGGAGAAGACAGTGATTATTGCTAGTGGTTAAAGTAGCCGCTAGCAATAATCGCAAGTGAATCCGGCAGGCTGTTTGTACCCAAATATTTACAGACTCATGGTGGAAATGTAAAACTAGCTTACCCATAAGTGGCATACAGGTACAGGAGGTGAAAAGGTTAACTTCTAATTCTAGAGTGTTTGCGAAAAAACATTGGTCCTGCTTTAATTTAAGTGAGTTCAAATTGGTATAATAGAATTTTAGTTACTAAAATACTTTACCTGGTCTGATGACTGCTGTATAACTGCTGCAATACCATGCATTGTGCTAACATACAATAACATCTTGTAACTTGTCACTATCACTAATTTTTTCAGGTAAGAGCTACTATGTATAATGACAGTGTCTGTAATAAAATTGGTAAATTGGATGCTGGCACAGGTTTTATAGCTTAGTATATCTATTATTTTGGCCTTCTAATTGTTCAGCCTTCATTTGTCAGTCATTTATTCAATTCTTTTTTTCATGTAGAGGCTTATGCTTTTTTTCCATGGCTTTCCCTTGAAAATAGTTTTGCATTGAAATTCTAATCTTCAAATTTGGCTTAAAAAATTAAATTTCCACTTTTCTTATGTAAAATGTGAATGATTGTGAGGCAGCTCATTGCTTTTGATCTTGCTCCTTTTGTCGGTGTTAACAGCCATTATACTCAAAACTTTAAAGCTGAACTCCAGGCAGATATTAGAAAACAATAATGCATGCAGATAGGTATTTATATTAAAAAATAATAATTTGAAATGCAGCTACTGAAAATACTAGAATTTACCTTGATTTTAGTCTCCTGTAACCCCCTGTACACACTTGGAGAGGGAGTTACAGTACTTTCAACACTTTAGGTGCTTTGCAGTGTACATATAATGACAAGGAGCATGCTGGTAGGAGGAAAAACCAGAAAGTATAGGGCCGGAAACATATAGGGTACGGAAATGCAAACACATATTAGTTATTACAAGCACGCCAGAATGACTGAAAAAAAAAAACTGTAGAGGTTTATAAAGCGTCAGCTTTGGACAATTTTAGGTGTTTTGGTTGGCATTTTGCAAGGCTACACATATTTGGTCTCTATTTATTAAAGTGGAGTTCCACCCAAAAATGGAACTTCCACTTTTTGGATTCCTACCCCCCCTCCGGTGTCACATTTGGCACCTTTCAGGGGGGAGGAGGGAGCAGATACCTGTCTAATACAGGTATTTGCTCCCACTTCCTGGCATAGATCACCACGGCGCTTGCGGTGACCTATGCCACTTTCGGCGCCTACCCCGTCCTCCCCCGCTGTATTCTGGGAGACACACAGGTCCCAGAACACAGCAGGGACCTGAGAGGACACGCAGCGCGATTTGTCCAGTAGGGATCCAGGAAGTCACTTCCTTATTCCCTTACCGAGCAAGGCGGCGACAGCCGCCGAGAGCCGAAGGACGGATCGGCTTCGGCTGCCGACATCGCGGGCTCCCTGGACAGGTAAGTGTCCATATATTAAAAGTCAGCAGCTGCAGTATTTGTAGCTGCTGGCTTTTAATATTTTTTTTCAGCGGACTTCCGCTTTAAACACATGTTGTTTTTTCTAGCCTACCAAAAAAATCTTATCAAAATAAAAAATGGCAACTATATTATTTGTGTGCACTAAAATTAATTTTAAAATATTTTTTATGGAAAATATAGGTTTGATAAACAGTTGTGCAAATATTGCACAATATTTACCATTTTATTCTACAATGCCTCAGCTTTCAGAAAATAATGTTTTGGGTGCTTTAGGCCTAGCTCACAGTCTCCGCTCTAATTCATCCCAATGGTATTCTATCAGGTTGAAGTCAGGACTCTATGCAGGCCAGTCAAGTTCCTCCAACCCAAACTCGCTCATCCATGTATTTATGGACCTTGCTTTGTGCACTAGTCCAAATCATTAGGTGGAGGGGGATTATGGTGTGGGGTTGTTTTTAGGGGTTGGGCTTGGCCGCTTACGCAAGGTTCACAACTATGCATTTTTTACTGCGTTCTGCAGTTTGAAGAAACGCACTTCAGTCTATTTAACATGGTTTCCTATGGTACACGTTCACATCTATGCATTTTGCAGCTGGTGCATTTTTGGAAAGGGTCGAGGACTTTTTTCCCACATTTTGCAAGTAATAGACTTCAATGGAATAGCACCAGAAAGTGTTGTGTTTGTGATGTGATTTTTGATGTGTTTTGCATTTTTTATTTTTCTGTTTAAACACTGTATTTAGCTGGTTGCTAAGGAGCGGCCCAGGAAGCCAGCTGCTGTGTCCTTAACAACTGACAGCTGAATGTAAAAAAAACATTGCCCGCAAAAAAAAAAAAAAAAAAGTGAAAAAAACAGCATGGGGTCCCCCCCCCGGGTCAATACCAGGCCTTTCGGGTCTAGCATGTATTTTGAGGGGACCCCCATGCAAAAAAAAATGGTGTGGGGCCCCCCAAAATTCATACCAGACCTATATCCGAGCATGCAGCCCGGCAGTTCAGGAAAGGGACAAGCGAGCGCCCCCCTCCTGAACCATACCAGGCCGCATGCCCTCAACATGGGGGGATGGGTGCTTTGGGGCGGGGGGTTGAGTCCTTAACTCAACCTGAAAAAACTCTTAAACCTTGTGGACAGCCTTCCCAGAAGAGTTGAAGCTGTTATAGCTGCAAAGGGTGGGCCAACTCAATATTGAACACTACAGACTAATGCCCCGTACACACGGTTGGATTTTCCGACGGAAAATGTGTGATAGGACCTTGTTTCGGAAATTCCGACCGTGTGTAGTCTCCATCACACATTTTCCATCGGATTTTCCGACACACAAAGTTTGAGAGCAGGATATAAAATTTTCCGACAACAAAATCCGTTGTCGGAAATTCCGATCGTGTGTACACAAATCCGACGGACAAAGTGCCACACATGCTCAGAATAAATAAAGAGATGAAAGCTATTGGCCACTGCCCCGTTTATAGTCCCGATGTACGTGTTTTACGTCACCGCGTTCAGAACGATCGGATTTTCCGACAATTTTGTGTGACCCTGTGTATGCAAGACAAGTTTGAGCCAACATCCGTCGGAAAAAATCCATGGATTTTGTTGTCGGAATGTCCGAACAAAGTCCGACCGTGTGTACGGGGCATTAGACTGGATCACCGTTAAAGTTCATGTGCGTGTAAAGGCAGGCGTCCCAACACTTTTCATAATATAGTGTATATATTTTATAGTTTGTCAGAAGCAGTCACGATTTTGTAGACATGATTTCTTCAGAGGTATTCTTGTGTGTGTATATATATATTTTTTTAAGTTCCTTCGTAATTATGGAGTATTTAGCAAGGTATCTTTCAGTCTTAAAAATAAACATCAGACCATGACAAAGGGAAATACATGAGGAAACAGACACCATGCCAGTGTAATTAGAAAATAAATGATGGGAAAAACCATAATGCAACATATAATTACATAATTAGAATGTGCTGTACTGTATAATTTGAATGTAAGCTTTCCTTCCAATACTGTAGATCAAGGGGAAATTGTATATACAAGACAAAACAAAGGTGAATTTTTGTATAAATATAGAGCAAGTGAAAGACATTATAATGAAAGAGACAACACAATTTGTTCATAAATAAATATTATTGAACTTTTAAGAGGAGGAAGAAAGTACTTAAAATAAAACTGCAATCTTTGTAAAGTTGCTAAAGGTATACTCCATCCCTTTGCCGAACATCACCTATACATAACAAATGCAGACTTTTTGCTGTCTTATAGATATAGTAAGCTCAGTTTCAACAAATTGACAGTACTAAGGTATTTTGTACAGTTAATAATTTGTTTTAAACATGCTTTGGAAGTTTGGATGTGAATGGCTGTTCAGGAAGTGAAGAAAAAATAAGCTATACAACATAGGCCTAAGAATGTAAGTGACCCATGGGATGTTTTGTGAAGCCTGGTATTTGGGGATCACACAGAATTTATATTTAGATACATTAGTGTCAATGCCCCCCTCCCTTCACACATACACGGCTAGTGCCACTGAGAGCTGTTGTAGGCATGTGTAGGTGCCTCTAGATGCATACACTTTTAAATCTACTGAAAGCTTTCTTTTTTATCAAGTGTGGTGGTGTGAAGGGCTGAACCCCTTATGCCGCGTACACGCGATCGGAAATGCCGCCAGCAAAACTCCGATGAGAGCTTTTTGTCGGAAAATGCGACTGTGTGTTTGCTCCATCGGACTTTTGCTGGCGGAATTCCAGCCAGCAAAAGATTGAGAGCATGTTCTCTATTTTTCAGTCGGGAAAAGTTCCTATCTAAAAATGCATTGAACTTAATTTTCTTGGCTCGTCGTACTATTGTACGTCACCACGTTCTTGACGGTCGAAAGTACAGAGAACTTTTGTGTGACCGTGTGTATGCAAGGCAAGCTTGAGCGGAATTCCGTCGTAAAAACCATCCAAGTTTTTTCTGACGGAAATTCTGATCGTGTGTACGCAGCATAAGTACAATTGTAGTCCTGGTTGGATGTATAATAATACGTGTAGACCCACAAGTAGCTTTTTAAAGCCAGGGCTTCAGAAAATGTTTTTGTGAAAATTTAGAACAGTAAAAGCTGAGAGTGCAAATTTACCGATGTGTGGTCATATTAATTTTACTATTCAAATTTTGGGGCTTCCAGAAGTCCCATTCATTATGCGATGTGGTATTGTATACCTGTAAGTAGAATTTTTTTAAGGAAAACATTAAAGTATGTTCTAAAATAAAATGTATTTAATTTTTTATAAATAGTATTTAATTCTTGTTTGGATGATTTTCACTCTACTCCTTTTTCATTGACAGCTGAAAATTTGGATTGTTCTTTACTTTTAGTGCAGGAGAAAGCAGTCATCAGGACAAAAAGAGAGGATGAGACCCCATACACACTATTAAATTTACTGCAGATTTTTGTCTTTAGATTTACCAAAACCATATAATATGAGGTTAAACCTTAATGCCATGTACACACGGTCGGACATTAAACGGACATTCCGACAACAAAATCCTAGGATTTTTTCCGACGGATGTTGGCTCAAACTTGTCTTGCATACACACGGTCACACAAAGTTGTCGGAAAATCCGATCGTTCTGAGCGCGGTGACGTAAAACACGTACATCTGGACTATAAACGGGGCAGTAGCCAATAGCTTTCATCTCTTTATTTATTCTGAGCATGCGTGGCACTTTGTGTGTCGGATTTGTGTACACACGATCGGAAATTCCGACAACGGATTTTGTTGTCAGAAAATTTTATAGCCTGCTCTCAAACTTTGTGTGTCGGAAAATCTGATGGAAAATGTGTGATGGAGCTTACACACATTCGGAATTTCCGACAAAAAGGTCCTATCACACATTTTCCGTCGGAAAATCTGACCGTGTGTACGGGGCATAAGAGTTTAAATTTGTATGCAATCAGGCAGGCCCTTGCACTACATGGTTTTGGTAAATCTGAAGACAAAAATCTGCAGAAAATCTAATAGTGTCTATGGTGTCTCTTCAATGAGGACACCTGACAGGTGTTATAATTCTTCACTACCTTATCCAATATTCATATATAAAAATAAAATAAATAGAACAAAAACAAATAAAATATTTTGAATTTAGATAATTTATTAGTGACGTACTTTAGGTTTGGGCATTCACATCTCTTCCACAATGTGGTCCTTCCACAACCATACAGCAAGGCAAATTTAGACCTCTCTATACCCCTACCCCTAGTTTCTCACTAATTATGATATGAAAATCCACAACAGAGATTTAGTTATTAAGGTCTGCACCACAAACATGACCAGCCTCTTCAGAATTTCAGGATTTGGATCAGCCTAGCTCTCTGAGGAAACATAAACACCCAGCAGGTACCAAATGCATAACATTGTCCAAAAAACAGGGAATGGGTGGAAATTTTTGGCCTGGGAGGCAGTTGCAACCAACTTGTTTTTTACATAGTTGGGACAGTTTCTGAGGGCTACAAAATTGCACCACACAAAATGTCCACACAAAATGGTGACACTGTGATACGCAGCCATAATGAAAGTTAAATGTTGTCTTAAAGGACATGGCTTTATGTAACAGACCTCAGAGCCACAAAACAACTGGAATAAGGCAGGTCTGAACAGGATGCAGATAACTTGAATATGCCAAGCAGCAGCTAAAATGTATTATATGTATTGGCTTGTGGGAGCAGAGAATTGTGCTCCACCCCCTTCCCAGGCTGAACAGCCCAGTTCTCTCCTGAACACCTAGGATTAGAAATACTAGCCATTTTATACAATAAAGCTCCTCCCACTTTGCCTATCTCCTCTGCTTCTTCCAAAGTCTCTTAAAATATCCTCACCACGGATGTCAGTAATGATCACACATCAGTTTCTTGTAAGTTACAAACAACCCATTCACATTATTTTCAAACTTATCATTTGAGAAAGATTGCATAAAGATGTAAAAGTCTGAGATATAGAAGTATACAATGACACCATCACAATGACAAAAAAAAAACAAAGAAGTAAAACTAAAGGAGCACAAGGATTTTTAAGGATGTTAAACCCTTCCACCCATATCCTTAGCTATAGTGAGGATACTGTTCTCAAGAAAGTTCTACATTTTTGCATTTCTGCAATCCAACAACGTGTTTGAAAAATTCATAGACATACAGACCTTCATCCAAACTGACACTACAACAATATCATTTAAATAAGAAATGAAGACACAATTTATTAGGAATGACAATTTTAAATTATTCCCAAATATAGCCCTATTGTAATAGCTTATCTGGCTGCATTAACAGCAACAAACAGTAAAACTAGTGCACAAAAACCACACTCTCGAATAGACACGGGGAGCCGCCAACATAAAGGAGTGTACCCACAAAACTCAAGACAAATCTAAAATAAATATATATATACCTCATCTAAAATAAGATAACTGATGAAAAAAGTAAATAATCAATAATACTGATAGAATTAAAAAAAATCTTCAAAAGTGGCGTAAAAAAATCAGATAAGTAGCAGTGGCATAAACAGATGTGCAAAGAAGATGATGATTAATGGCGTGACTTCACTAATAAAAGTGCATGGTGCATGAAATAAACAATAAAATATGCCAAAAGTAAGATAACTGATAAAAAGAGTAAATAATCAATGATAATGATAAAAAAATCTACAAAATAACATAGAATAATCAGGTAAGTGGCAATGACGTAAATAGATGTGCAAAAAAATGATGATAAATGACGTGGCCTCACTAATAAAAGTGCATATTGCATAAATAAACAATAGAGAATACCACAAATTGTGGATACATACTAATGAAACTATAAAACATTTCTAAAAGAAGACTTCATCCAGTGAAAGTCTAGCATAAAGATCAATGACATACATTACATATAGGGAATATGTGAACTCCTAATAGTATTCCCATAAACTGTGTAAAAAATCAAAAAATAATGCACAATTCAGAAAAACTCCAAGCAGCTCTAAGTAGCAACAAGTGGTATAAAAGTGCAAGTGCAATAATCAGTGAAAATAAGAATATGAATGTGCAAAAAAAGCTAGTGAGCTAATAATAATAAATATTTTAAGACAGAAGAATGTCCAAACAAACGCACAGTATAATTCAAAAAAAGTGATAACGTGCAACTCCCGGTATCAGCACGGTGCAAATATTCTAAAGATTATAACAAAAGTGCAGGTAAGGATCTTTTAAAGATGATGAAGAAAGTGCAAGTGCAGTGAACAGAGCTCTGTAGCGGCCAGTGTCCGATAGTGGGTAAGTCAATCCAATCCAGTTCCAGGGTGCACTGAGCGTTTCCCCCAGCCTCTCACCTGTAGTTGCGGCCCCCAATGGGCCGAATCGAGTGTGTGCCCACAGGCAGTGGAGCAGTACAACAGGGACAGGCTTCTGGTCGTTGTCACAGCCTCCCGGGACAAAGATACACTGGCCACAGCTCAACACTCTCCCGCACTCAGTGGGTATCCTCAAAAGCCCTCAGATGGATAATGGGAAAAGAAGGGATGGCTCCATAGTGTAGTGTATTAGAAGTATTATTCATAAAAAATAGCAGTAACTTACATAAAAGAGTCATGCGATCCACAGTAAAAGCAGGAGCTTCCGGGTTCGGCCGTACCCGGAAGCAGCGGCACCTGGCTCCTCCCTGACGCATTGCGTCACACCACACGTGACTTTATCAAAGGGTCTATATATCTGGCTGCATTATAACTGGTCTTAAACTGAAGACCAATGCTAACCCTGTATAATACATAGGAAATTAAATTTCCACCTTCCAATCTCTTGTTAATTATGAATTAACAAATTAATAATAACGCTGCTAGCTTACTGTTCAGTAACAGAGGAGTCATGAAAGATGAATAGATTTAGAATCCTTGAAAAATAATGAAAGTATCATAATAAAATGTGCAGATAACAGGAGGACAAATGTTATACTGAATAAAGAGGATCATATCAAGGGAATCCAGAGAATTCTTAAAGACAAAACCAAAGGGACCGGTGTGGATAGTAATCTCACCATCTTTTGAAATAGATGAACTCTCCTTTCTCTTCAGGAATATAGACCTTCCAACAGAAAATGAAAGGGATCCAATTTTAACTCAAAAAATATAGTTCATTTTCTGAAACTTGGAATTTGAGTTTAATGTACAATCTTTGCATCAGGACTAAATCCTCAGAAAAATCATGGCAGAAGTGGAATTGTTTGACAGCTTTCTACTGGATTATATCTTCATGTTTATTATCATAATCATACAATTATTGAACTATTGTACACAAAATTATTGCTCATTTTCTGTGCATGGAAGCATTGTTTTGGAAATGTTCTTGTTTCTTATGAAAGATCGTTGCACTGGGGAATCAGCTACAGGTTTTAAAAGCACTCTCATATCTGTGGGTGATTTTACAATCTGTTCTGTACTAGCTAGCTATCCTTCATTTATTGTATTATATAAAAGAATCTTGGTGTATCACCACAGTAGCAATTTTGAAAAATGCTGTAAATATTTAAAGTAGAACTATGGCTTCTGAAAAAAAATAATTCTCCCTCCGTTTAAACGTCATAAATACCTTCAAATCAAGTGTTGATAGGTAATATGCCACTCCTGATGACAGGCAGGGATGAGCCGAACCCCCCCCCCCCCGGTTTGGTTCGCACCAGAACTTGGGAACAGACAAAAAAATTCTATGGGACACGAACGTGAAAAATCAAAAGTGCTCATTTTAAAGGCTTATATGCAAGTTATTGCCATAAAAGTGTTTTGGGGACCCAGATACTGCCCCAGGGGACATGTATCAATGCAAAAAAGGTTTTTTTTTGCATTGATACATGTCCCCTGGGGCAGTATCTGGTATAAAGCAGTGATTTTAAAAATGCTTAAAGAGAAACAATAAAAATGAAATATTCCTTTAAATATCGTGTTTGGAGGGCCCCCTTATTCTGCCTGTAAAATAGCGCATTTTGCCCATGTTTAAAAAAGTACCGCAGCAAAATGACACTTCTAAAGGAGAAAGTGTCATTTAAAACTGCTCACGGCTATAATGTATTGCCAGATCCCGGCAATATGCATAAAAAAATCATTTAAAAAAACAGCATGGGTTTCCCCTCCCAGTCCATACCAGGCCCTTCGGGTCTGGTATGGATATTTATGTGAACTCCACACCATTTTTTTTTAAAATGGCGTGGGGGTCCCCCCCAAAACCCATACCAGGCCCGAAGGGCCTGGTATGGATGGGGGGAACCCATGCCGTTTTTTTCTTAATTCTGTCATAGGGCTTCCCTTAACCCTTTCAATACACTATATTATATATTGTACTCCGCACTATATACCCTGCGTTGTATTATATATACTACACTGAGTGCACTATATACTCTGAACTGCAGTATATATACTATACGGACTGCACTATATACTCTAAACTGCAGTATATATACTATATGGACTTGACTATATAATCTGAAAACTTGGGCCTCAATATTATTTCAAAAATTGTAATTACATGCCCCTGTTAAACAGGGGCAGAAACATTGGGACTTAGGTGTTGGTGGTGCCAAAACATTGTAACCCCTCACAGTTACTCTTGTTTTGTGCAGGAACAGTCCCTGCTGTTAAATATTATTTCAGAGGCTGCTTGCCCTCTTTTATTGGCCTGTGAGCATCTACCTCTCCTTGCAGGCCTTCCGGACATGATGGGTATTTTTTGTTTTTTAACACTGCACTACACTGTATTATATACTGTGTACACCTGCTGCACTGTATTAGAAACTGTACACCACCGAATGCCCTGTGTATATATAGGCTACGCTGAATGCAAAGAGAATATATATATATGTATATATATATATATATATATATATATATATATATATATATATATATATATCAAATACACTGCCACTAACTAACTAACCTGCCTGCCTAATCTAGCTCAATCTCTCTATCTCTGTCCACTATAACACACTATACGGGCGCCGTGCAAGTAGCCTTATATAGTGTGGGGAGTGGACATAGTCCCCCTGAGCCATGATTGGCCAATTATGGCTCTCGCTGAGGAGCGTGCTGTGATTGGCCAAAGCATGCAGGTCAGGTGTATGCTTTGGCCAATCATCATACAGCAATGCACTACGGTCTTGCTCAAAGCTCATCCCTAATGACAGGTAATCTTATACAATATCAGCGTGAACATCACCCAGGTATCTTGTGAAAAGATAGTAACTTGTCATCCTAAATGTGACATATACAAGAGAAGTCATAGGGAGGAATCCTAGATAAGTCTAGTATCCAGGGGAGATCCCAAATAGAAGTCCAAAGGATTATCTTCACAAAATGATTAAATGCATTATATCTAAAAGAAAAAAATGCATGTGCAATTAGAAACAACACCAATTCTAGTGCAATGCATTTTGTCAGATAAAGTATATGGAGAGTCAGCAGTGTCAAGTTGAAAATAATTTTTACTATATTTTATTATTATACCATTATAAGTTGACAACGTACTATTGTGCTGTTTGTTGCTCTGAGAGAAAGAATGCATGCAGTTTTTTTTGCTGCATTTTGGTGCAATAGTGCTTCACACATGTGAAAACATGGCATGCTAAGGGTTAAAGCACATAGAATGCCTTCAAAAATATATATACATTTTAAAGTACATCTGTTAAAAGTACTAAAGGAGTCATATGTCTTATTATCATGCATAGTTTTAATATCCTTTATTTGTTACTAAAACAGAGCTGCTAGAATATTAAACAATCCTCAAAGTGACAGTATTACAGAATGTTGGCATGCAAAGTCCAAGTGTGTACTTATCTTGCCTGCATTTTCCCTAATGTGTAATCTGGGTTGTTGGGTGTAATGCATCTGTCATTGTACTATCCAATTAAAATGTGCTGCAGTAAATATCGACTGTGGAAGAGTACCAGCTGAATTTTAAAAATAAGGAATCCAGGTCAGGCTTTGAAGAGAGGGGTTTGATGAGGAGTGGGGAGAAAATACTGTTAGGTGCTAGTGATTTTTTTTTCACAAAACATTTACTGTATTGCTTTGGACTTGTAAAAAGTTAAAGTGAACCTGTGCTCCACTTTAAAATGTAAAAAGTCCTGCTAAAGTTTGGACATTGCAAAGCACTCTTTATTCCCCTTTCAGCCTGAAAACATTTTTTCTGTGCTTATGTGATTTTGTTTCACTTTATTGTAATTTGTACCCTGGCTTTTATGGCTAAGCGCTGCCAGCTACCATTTCACATGGCCTTTCGTTTGAACTCTCAGTGGATACAAGAATGGCAGTTGGTACAAAAGCAGATTTTGTCAGGAAGACTAAAGAGATTACTATGCATTGGGGCCACTGTGCTTACTACTTCTCTGGATCCTCTGCAGGTTTAGGGTTCTTTTTTTTTGTCTTTTTGCTTGAACTTGATGGGCATGTCTTTTTTCAACTCGACTATGTAACATAAAAAGAAGTTACCAGTTCTATCTTGTTAGACAGATGACTATTGGTCACCCAGATCTTTTTAAATGATTGTTGAATTACATCTATATCTTACATCAATTTTATGGGATTTACGTCTTATGTCAAATACAAAGTATTAAAGGGATATTCCTGGAAGGTCCACATGCTATTTCAGAGCAGCTGCAAGTCTTGTTTTCCTCCAGATTAAATGATTTGTCAAAGGTGTCCAAATTGGCTCCCATAGCACATACTGTAACATTATTAACATTGTGGTTCACTCCAAAATGCATCCTAGAGAAGTTATGTATAGTGTAGAAGCAGTTTGACCCTACATTTCTAGATGGCATGGATGGCATACATAGCAATAGTTGACATTTTCCTTTGACTTTTTTCTTGGTGAAACAATACCCCTTTGTTTAAAGTGATTGTAAGGGTTCGTTTTTTTTTTTTAAATAACAAACATATCATACTTACCTCCACTGTGCAACTTGTTGTGGCCCCGAACCTCATCTTCTGGGGTTCCCCAGCGGCTCTTGCGGCTCCTCCCCACATCAGATAACCCCCTAGGAGAAGAGCTCTTCCGAGGGGGTTACCTTGCGGGTGCGCTCCTGAGTCCAGCCATCGGCGTCCATAGCCGCCGGATGTATGACTCAGCCCCACCCCCCCGACACCCGCATCATTGGATTTGATTGACAGCAGTGGGAGCCAATGGCTGCGCTGCTATCAATCTATCCAATCAAGAGCCGAGAACCCCAGGCAGAGAGACAACGCGTCCCCGCCGGGTCAAGTTCCAGGGCTCAGATAAGTAAAATGGGGGGCTGGGGGGCCAGTCACTGCCAGGTGTTTTTTCACCTTAATGCATAGGATGCATTAAGGTGAAAAAACACAAAGGTTTACAAGCCTGTTAACTGTCCCTAGCATTGGTCCTTAAATTCTGTCAAAGTTTCCCTAGCAGGCTAGCATAGTATGCTCCAGTATTGGTCTGGAGTCTCTCAAGATAATCTAACATCATCATCCCCTCCACATTCCAAGTATCTTTCTGGTAATATTTTAGCATGATTCTATAAATGACTGCTGTGATTAACAGTATCTCATTAATGTGTCTGACCATAAATCCAACTGTGAGTGGTGGCCTTAGATGATCTGCCTGACCAAGAGTCCTCTCCAGCTAGAAGAAGTTGCAAAGTCATAAGGTTTTTTTATCTTAATGCATTCTATGCATTAAAATAAAAAGCCTTCTGTGTGCAGCAGTCCCCATCAGCCCCCCTAATACTTAGAAGAAGAAATACACAGCCCCAGGTAACTAAATCCCTCTACTCCACTACCTCTGCACATGGAAAGGGTGCTGGCCCTGCATGCAGCAGGAAGCATATATGGTGAAAAGTCTGAATGGCGCACTTCCATAAAATCACCTTTATTGATCCCTTATAGAAAAACGACAATCCATACAGCAATGGAGGTACAAATACAGCAGTGCTAACATATTTCACAGAACCAGGGAAGGCGTGAAATGTGTATGGATTGTTGTTTTTCTATCATGGATCAATGAAGGTGATTTTATGGGAGTGCGGCTATCCAGATTTTTCACTATATGCCCCCTAATACTTACCTGAGCCCCATCTCTGTCCAGGGATGTCCACGATTGTCTTGGCTCCAGCCTGCTCTGTACAAAACCACTGCAACAGAGCAGGTAAGTATAACATGTTTGTTATTTTTATTGAAAAAAGTGAGCCTTTACAATCACTTTAACACTATATGAGGGGGCATCTTACCCTACTACTGCTTTGTATGAAAAAAATTCAAAGGAATGTAATGTACAAGTTTTTTTGTATCAGGCTTAAAGCACCACTTTTGATAAAGTGTCCCAAAGCCACTTTTCCTGGAAAATCACATAATATGAAGAGTTGGACCCAAATGCTCAAACACCCTCATCAATGTACTAAAACTGCACTTTGAAAACTGCAGATATTTTTAACCTAATTTTAACAGCACTTGGGTCAGAAGGATACCTTGATTATATTATTCCCCTTTCTGATTTCAAGTCCCACCAGTTTGATTGTCTTTTACTCTACATACAATACACAATGTTTTGTAATTTGGTGGTTAACAGTGTTGGAATGCAATGCTGAAATCCTATTGTCATCAGTATTTCCTCTACCTAGAGATGGTGTGAGCTGATATGACTCTTGTCTGAACAAGAGACTATAAGCTTCGGGGAATGCAGCATAGACACAGACAGTGATATTACAAAAAAGTTTTCCCTTCAAATGCTGCTTTAAATGTTTTGCACATACTAAATAAACTCAGCCAGTTGTATCCGTTTTGTAAAATTAAACCAAAATAAAAATAAAAACCATGATGGGCCATAGTACTGCTATATAAATTTATTTCTGTAACACATTGGTTAACAAAAAAAATGTAAAATTTTAGAGTAGTAAGGATGTGTAGCTTTGATAAATGTTGCATTTCCACATTTTGTAAATAAAGATGATTCATGGGAATTGTATGATCAGATGGCTTTGAGACTGATTCCGTTGGGTCATTACAAAAATAGTTCTCACTTTGCTTTGAGATTTTTTATTTCACGCAAAAGAGAATAGCTGAGCTACGTGCCTAGTTAGATGACAAATTGTAAAAAGGTTTAGGCTCAGGGGAATCTGAGTACGGAAGGCAATCTATTTTCCGGGACAGGTGGATGGATAATAAACCCTGAAAAAAAACAGGCAAAGCACTGAACAAAACCTATTGCTTAGAACAGAAAGGAAATTTGGGACTTTAAATGAGGTGGTGGACTTGGTGTAGAAAACGTGGTCAGTTTTATTGGAATAAAAATATAATACATATGGATGATAACCATCCTAGGAAAAGCATAAAATAAAGTATTCTCATGGTGTACATATGCATACTAGATTCAAATTGCTGAGTAATAGTAAGTTTCATATACAGAAATCAATAACTAAGTAACATCTTAATATACGTATGCATGAAACAATAACATCATATGAGTAGATGTATACATGAAAAACACTAAGTACATATATATATGGCATAATCAGTTTGCCTGACAGCTGGCAGCCAGAGGAAAGATACAGAAATTATGTATAACGTATCTTGGTATGAAGTTGATAGGCATGTCACTACATCCTTAATGCCCGACGCGTTTCTGTGCAAGATACACTTCATCAGGGGCGGATGTGGTAGGGTATCTATAAAAATTGTATAAATTGTAAAAATTAGTTCTAATGTAAGTAAGTACAGCCGGTGAAAAGCTGATGATGTGTTATGCCCTGGGTACTTACATGCCCGTGCGTAGCGACGGTATGCAGAATAGGCAAAACCGGAGCCGTGGAATAGGTCCGTCCCGGGAGCTGAGGCGATGGAGCACCCCATGTCCAAGGGTTAGCACATACAGAAACCCCCAAAAAAAGGGAACGCAGGCCTCTTGTGATGTAGGTGTGAACAGTGATGAAACCCAACAAAAAATGTGGACAAGACCTAAAAATAAAGTAAAAAATGAGCAAGTGACCAAAGGCGGTGGTGGTGGAAAACTAAAAAATATGTGTAGATGTGGTGTATAAGACCGGTGGTGGTATGAACCACCGCATCACCAAGGATGGGTGACTAGTGAGAAGCAGGGAGGAGAGAAACGGAAACAACATGTGCTGCGAGGTGCTGTCCATAGACCACCTCTGTGTTTACCTAATGGGCAAGTGCTAGTGTGAAAGGCTTCAAAAAAGTGAGCGTGCTGCCTGTGTGTAAAGAAAGGAGACCTGCGGTGGGGAAGAACTATATGCGCGTCCGAGGAGGGGGGGGCCATCGCCAGCGTCACGCGCACGACAGGAAGAAAGGGGTGGGAGCCTGGGCACGCATGGCAGATCGTCGCACGTACCCTGACGCCGAGAACCCCACTGTCGGCCGGATGGAAACAAAGGGCCGCCCCGTTGTGGCGCCAAAGAATGACGACGCCTCACACGCGAGGCCACTGGGCGTGGCGCCGATGCGCTGTGGACGCCCGCCCACCACCCCAGGGGGAGGGGGGGAAGGGCGAGCGTGCAGAGCGCATCGCAGCTCCCGGGAACAGGACAAAAAACCCGGCCCGGAGTGGCAGTATCTGCACAATCCGCCATGAAGTGAGGCATGATAGGGTACTAGCGCCAACTGGAGAGCATGGATAGATGTTGTCTCGCCACGTGTACAGCATCTACACATGGATGGCAGGGGAACACTGCCAGCCAAAAGCAAACACCTCCATCCCTATTGCAAAAACAATCAAAAAAGGGGAGTTGGGACTTTACCATCCCGGATTCAGTAGAACAGAAAGGAAATTTGGGACTTTAAATGAGGTGGTGGACTTGGTGTAGAAAACGTGGTCAGTTTTATTGGAATAAAAATATAATACATATGGATGATAACCATCCTAGGAAAAGCATAAAATAAAGTATTCTCATGGTGTACATATGCATACTAGATTCAAATTGCTGAGTAATAGTAAGTTTCATATACAGAAATCAATAACTAAGTAACATCTTAATATACGTATGCATGAAACAATAACATCATATGAGTAGATGTATACATGAAAAACACTAAGTACATATATATATGGCATAATCAGTTTGCCTGACAGCTGGCAGCCAGAGGAAAGATACAGAAATTATGTATAACGTATCTTGGTATGAAGTTGATAGGCATGTCACTACATCCTTAATGCCCGACGCGTTTCTGTGCAAGATACACTTCATCAGGGGCGGATGTGGTAGGGTATCTATAAAAATTGTATAAATTGTAAAAATTAGTTCTAATGTAAGTAAGTACAGCCGGTGAAAAGCTGATGATGTGTTATGCCCTGGGTACTTACATGCCCGTGCGTAGCGACGGTATGCAGAATAGGCAAAACCGGAGCCGTGGAATAGGTCCGTCCCGGGAGCTGAGGCGATGGAGCACCCCATGTCCAAGGGTTAGCACATACAGAAACCCCCAAAAAAAGGGAACGCAGGCCTCTTGTGATGTAGGTGTGAACAGTGATGAAACCCAACAAAAAATGTGGACAAGACCTAAAAATAAAGTAAAAAATGAGCAAGTGACCAAAGGCGGTGGTGGTGGAAAACTAAAAAATATGTGTAGATGTGGTGTATAAGACCGGTGGTGGTATGAACCACCGCATCACCAAGGATGGGTGACTAGTGAGAAGCAGGGAGGAGAGAAACGGAAACAACATGTGCTGCGAGGTGCTGTCCATAGACCACCTCTGTGTTTACCTAATGGGCAAGTGCTAGTGTGAAAGGCTTCAAAAAAGTGAGCGTGCTGCCTGTGTGTAAAACCTATTGCTTATTGGAGCGGTATTCTTGAGGATTGTAGAACCTCACATATATTATGTTTCCTGAAGATATGACATTCCTGACAATAAGTGAAAAGAGTAGCATTTGGTCAAAGTAGAAATTGTAGCTTTAAAAGGAAATTGCAGTCAAAAATAAATACATTTCTTAACTGTACAAGATACAGGTGTCCACCTTCAGGTGAGGACACTGGCAAACAATGTTGTTAAGAAATGCCATATAATTCATCCTGCTTCCAGCAATCCTCAATTTATTTAGCACTCAATCAGAGGAAAACAACAGGACAGGGAGGAGGGTGGCCTGTGTCCTGTACTGTACTCCAAGAAAAGGATTTTTTAAGCGTCCATTAATCAAGACCATGTGTTAACAGAGGACAAGGTAGCGGTCAAGCAAATCTGAGAAACAGACACCTGATGAGCCTTAATAGGGAGGGGATGAATCCTATCCATCAAGGTGTAAGCCTCAGTGATAAACAATAAACAATCAAAGGTAAGCGCTACCTGCTAATGTGAACCCTTAAACATTATATACAATTAAGGTGAAACCTTCAAAAAATAATAAACTGCCTTTAGATCACCCCTTTTGAGCTAGCAGTCAATATACTCAAAAGTTAAACATAAAAAATAAGTAACTCATATATGACCACCCCTTATAAAAGTGCATAAACGAAAAAAGTCCTTCAATAGTGCCAAAGTCCATGTTTGACTTCCTTTCTACATGCTCTACACACTCAATGCAAATGAGACTTGCTGTCTCCACTCAGTGTTCCTCCATGTGTTCACACCACAACCCCCAATCCAGTTATGACTCAACAGATCCCTAGATCCCTAGGGATCCCTAGATGTATAAACATTTCCCACTCACATGTAATCATGCCTATGCCGGCTATACCGGGACCCAGCAGTGTACTACCTCTCCCTGTATTGCCATTTACCCTACCAACAAGATTGCCAATCGGCGTGCATTCCACTGCCCAGAAATCGTTCACCAGACATGATGTCAGACGTTTTTGAACGTTTTTCAGGCAGTGGGATGCATGGTGACTGGAATGCTCTCTATCTGATCCTGCAAAGCAGTCAAGGATGAATCTGAAGTAGAGGGAAGGCTTAAATCAATTGTAACTGAGTCCATGGAGTCATTAGTGCATCCACTATAAAGACCTCTGTTTTCATGACCCTAACCACAAGTCTGCCCATCTTGTTGTTGAAGCAGAATACCAACAGATTTATGTCTGCCATCCCTCAACGATGAAAGACTTTCTGTAACACTGTAGACCATTTCCCCTCCTCTAGGTGTTGACAACTGAGGAAGTCCATCTGCCAACTGTCTACTCTGGGAACCTGGACAAGGCTGGGACATGTCTTTTTGAAGGGTTGCATGGCTTCTGGTGCTGTTCTAAATATTGATGTATGCTGCTACCCTGGCATTGTCCAAATGAACCTTCATTGGTTTCTCCTAAAGCTGGTTGGTCAACTGCAGCAGGCATAGGTGAATGGACATTAGCTCGAGAACATGGATGGATAGTCTGGCCTCCCTCGATGACCACACCCCCTAGACTGACCCTAGGATTTCCCAGTACGACAGATTGGCATCCATAGTGAGAACCATCAAGGTTATCGGAAAAAAAACACTTCTTAGATTCCAGGGCAGGGCTGGCCAGCCACCAGATCAGAGATCTCATGGCCTTGGGACATAGGCGCATGGACCGGTCCATTGACTGAGAGTGTTTATACGGGTGTTATACTGGGCAAACAATACTGCCTCCAGGAAGTCCACCATAAAGCGTAGTACCCTCATGCAAATTGGTCTGATGGAATCTTATTGGAGCACTGGGCATGAGCATTGAGGATCAATCCCCTTTACTGGAGTAGAAACACCCAGGCTTAGGCCATGTCCAAGACCTGACCTAGGTACTCTGAAGGGTGGGTTAGATCCACCCAAAGCTCTAAAATGTGTGTATTGCCCACCACCAGGGCCTAAGAGGAGCGTGCCTTCAAGAGGAGATTGCACAGATATCAAATAATGTGGATTCTCTGAGAGCACAGCAACTAAAGGACTAAGGCAAGCACCCTGGTGAAGGCTCAGGAGGCTGTGGAGGCCAAAGGCAAGAGCCACCAAGTGGAAGTGCTGCCTGCCCACAGCAAACTACTGATGCAGGAAAAAAATTGTAATATGCAAATATGGATTTTTGATATCAATAGGTTGTAGAATTTCCCCCTGTTTCAGCAATATTATTGCACTCTGGGCTGATTCCATCAGCAAAATTTGGACCCACAAGAAAGTGTTGAGAACCTTAAGGTCTAGGGTGGGGTGATAGCCCCAGCTAGGCTTTGGTATCGTAAACTGCTTTTTAATAGAAGTCCTGAAATTCTTCCTCCAAGAGAACTGGAACAATCAAAGATTTGAAAAGCCTGGGGTCCAGGTGCCTGGAAAAGAAAATAGATATCCCGCTTCATTGTATGGAAGATTTGGTGCCAAACGTTGCTGGCTTGGATGTCCAGGACTTGCAATGGCACTGAGAGAAGCTTTAGAAGTGGAGGTCTGGGAGGGATGAAAGAGACTTCCAAAGAAAGGAAGCAACAGACTTTGTTGTGGGCACATTAGCTTTCTTCGTACTATGTAAGAGTGCTCTTTATGCTCATAACTTTCTTAAAGGTGTCTAATGACTCTCTGACATTCCAAAGGTTTTTTACAAACTGTCTCAGCAGAACAGTTCTGCAGCCAATTCTGTACATCTGAACTGACTTGGAAGCTAGGCGAGAATTTTGGCACAGAGAGTCTGCCAAATTGCCCCCGTTGTAGTCCTCGACTAGTACTCCATTTTTTTTGAGTATCGAGGAATTGGTCTGGGGTTTGGTCTGGCCCAGACTGCCAAGGCCATTGGTCGCATGGCTGAGCTCAACTGGGCAAAGAAGACTTTGAGGGGGCCTCAAACCTTTTGTCCACTAAGTCTTTAAAGATTGGGACATGCTCAGCTAAAGCCATCAGGGATTTGTTAGGGCAAGAAATAGCCAGATCCATTACAGGCACATTACATTTCTTATAATAGGCTTACTCCACTAAGTACTACTGCTCAAACTGCTTGGGATGGGCATACACTTTGGCTGGCCATGGCCAGTCCTTGTACACCTTATCCTGCACATGTGGATGACTCAGAAATAACTTATTCTTTCTGGGTCATCCACATGGGGATGCCTGTCGAGATTGAGGTCCAATGTACCAGAAGCTGTTTTCAGAGGAACGCCAGAATAACCTCATCATGACCCTGTAAAAGCCTGCCCCTTTGTCCTATTTCCCTTCAGTCCAATGTCTGCCATGAAGGTGGGTCCCTTGAGGTATATTCACAACCTGTTACTGCATAGCTGAAGGGATACAACCATCCTGTGTCTCGTGACTAATGGCTGATGGATAGCCCAGTGAAGGCTGATGCAGAGACCTGAGCCACAATTCGAACCAGGGTAGAGCTGGGTCTGCATTGTGCCTTGTCTTTAATAAAGCCATGTGCTCAAAATGGCACCTGGAGCTAGAAAATGGCTAAGGTACCTCCTACAGGTACAGAATGAGCCATTATGCACCTAAATATGTTGCAGGGAGGTCCAAAAATCCCCTCACTATAAGTAACAGGGTGCAAGGTATGTTATAGATGCAACAGGCTATTTGAAAGTGTTGCAGCAGCAATGAGACCCACACACTGTTCTCAATTTAAAGATACTCCTGCAACCCACCCCTATATGCACAAGGCAGAGATCCAGTGCATAGGGAAAACTAGAGTGTGAAAGATTTTGTTTTAGAGGGGACTCATAAGGGAAGGGACCAAGCCCCAGACTTACTACACCAGTACTAACTCCTTCCCAGAGGAGAACGTACCAGGTGTGGACTCCTTGCGTCAACCACTTTGAGAAGGCTACTCCTGATCAGACTAGTATTACTAATCAGATTACCATCTACAACTGATCAGACCTCCCCCATTCACATATCATAATACAATGAAAGAATTCTCTCTCTGCCTAAAGACCTGAAGCTGTTAACTGTTGCAGAGCCTAGAAGTTCAGAGACAGAAAGAGGACAGACAACCCCACAGTGAAGATTTTCTCTAGGATCCAGCTGCTTGCACAATGTAGTACATATTCTATTACAGGATTTTTTTTTTTTTTTGCTAAACTTCAGCATTAATATGTTTCCTTTTTCTTTGTGTCCATTTCTTGGCTGCAAAACTCTGCAGAAGGGGTTATGTTTTCTGGGCCTGCACTTCTGTCTTTACGTTGTCTGTGCCTTCTAACCCATAAACACTGTAGCCTACACAGACTTACTACACCAGTACTAACTCCTTCCCAGAGGAGAACCTACCAGGTGTGGACTCCTTACGTCAACCACTTTGAGAAGGCTACTCCTGATCAGACTAGTATTACTAATCAGATTACCATCTACAACTGATCAGATCTCCCCCATTCACAGATCATAATACAATGAAAGAATTCTCTCTCTGCCTAAAGACCTGAAGTTGTTAACCGTTGCCGAGCCTGGCAGTTCAGAGACAGAAAGAGGACAGACAACCCCACAGTGAAGATTTGTCTAGGATCCAGCTGCTTGCCCAATGTAGTACATATTCTATTACAGGATTTTTTTTTTTTTGCTAAACTTCAGCGTTAATATGTTTCCTTTTTCTTTGTGTCCATTTCTTGGCTGCAAAACGCTGCAGAAGGGGTTATGTTTTCTGGGCCTGCACTTCTTTCTTTACGTTGTCTGTGCCTTCTAACCCATAAACACTGTAGCCTACACATCTTCTAGCTTCTTACACTACTTGAAACAGGGGCACACTGATAAATAATAGGCAAGCTATAAAGAGTGGGATGGTGGGAATCAACACTTTTCTTACAACCTACAGTAGATCAGTTGACTACTTTATAACCTGATGCTGTATGTATAAGGAGCTGCAAAAGGGTACTAAATAAGCAAAACTTTGCACATGTGCCACACAAATATATTTAGGGAATATAAGTGCCTTTCAGAATAGTTGGTTCTAAAGTTTTTTTACTGCTGTTTGTTTTTCTATTAAGGTGATTTATCCCCACTTCCTACTTATTTAAAAGGTGTCAGACATAGAAGTACATGAAGGTTATCTTTCCAAAAAGCAAAGACAACATTAAAAACCAAATTATCCTTCTAACAGAGGTACTTCCCTACTCTTTTCAAAGTAAAAAAAAAGAGTTGGAGCATGAGGGCAAAAAGTAGAATCTGGATATCACATTTATAGGTGCACTTTTTCTTGCCGTTAGGCCTCATGCACACTGGTTAAATGCTGTTTATCCTGACAGGAGAAAGTCAGTGTTCTAAACTCATCTAAGCTGCATTTTTTTAAAACAGTGTAGGTGAGTTTAGCAGAATTTAACAGAGTTTGGAGTTTGGGTGTTTATTTATTTAATTGGCCAGAATTTTAATTAATACTGGCCATTGAAATAAACGCTGAAGTGCTATACACGCCTAGCATTTAGGCGCGTTTATACACATTTAACAGCATTCTGCCTCTCCTGAATGCAATTTTTGGGTGTTCCGAAAACATCATATAAACTCTCCTGCTACAAAACTACTAAAAATGTCCATGAACACATTGGACAGACAATCATAAATTGTGATAACAAGTTAATAGAGATTTAGAGTCAGTTTGAACCCGAACACAATTAAAACAGCTTAACAAACTGATAAATAGACTTGAGCGTGGATCTCACCAAGACAAAACTAACCTGAGGGTCCATCTAAGCTGGGTACACATTGTGAGTTTTTTTCCTTTCAGTCAGCTGGCTGAACGATAAAAAAACCTCACAAATTCCCACATCCACACAAGCGATGTGGATGCAGGAATCTCCCCACTGTGCTATTGTATTCTGACAGCAGGGACTCAGCCCGCTGTCAGAATACCCCTCACCCCTCGCTGGTCTAGTGACTGACTTCTGTTGAACAGATGGGGTTACACACGGAACAGAGTTTGGCCAGTTACTGCTGAACTGGCCAAATTCAGCTTTACACTTATGCCCTGTACACACGGTTAGATTTTCTGACGGAAAATGTATGATAGGACCTTGTTGTCGGAAATTCCGACCGTGTGTGGGCTCCATCACACATTTTCCATCGGAATTTCCGACACACAAAATTTGAGAGCTTGCTATAAAATTTTCCGACAACAAAATCCATTGTCAGAAATTCCGATCGTGTTTACACAAATGCGACCCACAAAGTGCCACGCATGCTCAGAATAAATGAAGAGAGGAAAGCTATTGGCTACTGCCCCATTTATAGTCCCGACGTATGTGTTTTACGTCACCGCGTTCAGAACGATCGGATTTTCCGACAACTTTGTGTGACCGTGTGTGTGTAAGACAAGTTTGAGCCAACATTCGTCGGAAAAAATCCATGGATTTTGTTGGAATGTCCGATCAATGTCCGACCGTGTGTACAGGGCATTAGAGTGCAAGAAAAGCCTAACTCCAGTTCTTAAAAATGTTCCCCCTCCTCCTACCTATGCTGGGTTCCCTATATAAACAAGATCTGTGTACTTACCTATTTTTTTATTCTTTTTATTACAAGTATTTTACACAAAAGTTACAAACATATAAAAAGGTATTAAACATTCAGCACTACCAGTCAACACCACCAGTGTACAATGTAGCTCCCAGATAAATGAAAGCAGCAATCTTCCCAGAGCAAATAATGAAGAAAGAATATGAATAATAAATAAATATATATATATATATATATATATATATATATATATATATATATATATATATATATATATATATATATATATATATATATATATATACACACATATATATACAGTTGTGCTCATAAGCTTACATACCCTGGCAGAATTTATGATTTCTTGGCCATTTTTCAGAGAATATGACTGATAATACAAAAACTTTTCTTTCACTCATGTTTAGTGTTTGGCTGAAGCCATTTGTTATCATTCAACTGTGTTTACTCTTTTTAAATCATACTCACAACAGAAACTACCCAAATGACCCTGATCAAAAGTTTACATACCCTGGTGATTTTGGCCTGATAACATGCACACAAGTTCACACAAAGGGGTTTGAATTGCTATTAAAGGTAACCATCCTCACCTGCGATCTGTTGGTGTGTAATTAGTGTGTGTGTATAAAAGTTTAATGAGTTTCTGGACTCCTGACAGACCCTTGCATCTCTCATACAGTGCTGCACTGACATTTCTGGGTTCTGAGTCACGGGGAGAGCAAAAGAATTGTTGGTGGATCTGTGGGAAAAGGTAGTTAAACTGTATAAAACAGGAAAGGGATATAAAAAGATATCCAAGGAATTGAGGATGCCAATCAGCAGTGTGCAAACTCTAATCAACAAGTGGAAAATGAGTTCTGTTGAAACCAAACCACTGTCAGGTAGACCAACTAAAACTTCAGCCACAACTGCCAGGAAAATTGTTTGGGATGCAAAGAAAAACCCACAAATAACTGCATGGTCGAGTCGCCAGAAGAAAGCCATTGCTATGCAAATGCCACAAAGTATCCTACTTACAATACGCCAAACAGCACAGAGACAAGCCTCAAAACTTCAAGCATAAAGTCATTTGGAGTGATGAGACCAAAATTGAGCTTTTTGGCCACAACCATAAACACTGCATTTGGAGAGGAGTCAACAAGGCCTATGATGAAAGGTACACCAATCCTACTGTGAAACACGAAGGTGGATCGCTGATATTTTTGGGGATGTGTGAGCTGCAAAGGCACAGGAAATTTGGTCAAAATTGATGGCAAGATGAATGCAATATGTTATCAAAAAATACCGGAGGAACATTTGCATTCATCAGCCGGGAAGCTGTGCAAGGAATGTACTTGGACATTCCAACATGACAATGATCCAAAACACAACACCAAGTAGACTTGTCATTGACTACAGCAGAATAAAGTGAAGGTTCTGGAGTCAGTCTCCTGACCTCAATATCATTGCATGACAGCCCAAGAATTTACAGGAACTGGAGGCTTTTTGCTGAGAGGAATGGGCAGCTTTACCATCTAAGAAGATAAAGAGCCTCATTCACAAATACCACAAAAGACTTCAAGCTGTCATTGATGTTAAAGGGGCAATACACGGTATTAAGAACTGGGGTATGTAAACTTTTGTTCAGGGTCATTTGGGTAGTTTCTGTTGTGATTATGATTTAAAAAGAGTAAACACAGTTGATTTATAACTGAATGGCTTCAGCCAAACACTAACCATGAGTGAAAGATGTTTTTGTGTTATTCATATTTTCTCAAAAATTACCAAGAAATCATAAATTCTGCCATATATATATATATATATATATATATATATATATATATATATATATATATATTATATATATATATATATATATATATATATATACATATATATATATATATATATATATTAAAAGTGTACATACAACATAAGTACAGCAGCCAACACTATATCCTCCTTGTGATAAAAAAAAGAGGGGGACCCCTAACCAGGGAGCAATTATTCAGATGCTGTGGAGCTACAGTATTTTCTATCCAACCACCCAATACCCTTTTAAACTTATCAGGTACCCCTCTGTTTAGATATGTGGCTTAATACAATGGCAAAGTCTTATTTATCAATGCTTTTCAGGCCTTCCAGGCCATTATGGGGTTGCCATTGGCTTCTTCCAGGACAAAATATAATTTTGCGTGCAGAATACAGGAGCAGGGTGAGCAAAGTGAGAGTTACCTGCTTGGTTACCAACGTATCTACCAGACCTAACAGACAGACCTCTATAGATGGTCTTATAGCAATTGTCGTGATTGACCCGACACAGTCCACCACCTCCACCCAGAACTGCCGGATGTGCGGGCAAAGCCAAAAAATGTGCAGAAAATCTGCTCCAGGGGCATCGCACCTCCAACAGTTCGAAGGATGAGCAGGGAAAATCCTCACTAGTTTAGCAGGAGTGTAGTATATCCTATGGAGGAACTTGAACTGTATCAAGTGATCATGCGCCGACATCAATCTAGCAAACAAGGTGCTCCATACATCGTCCCAATCATCATTGCCCAGCTACGGGAAATCCGACAACCATGCAGCACAACAGGAGGCCAAAACCGTGGTAGTATCCATGAATTCCTTATAAATAATGGACAGGACTTTAGCTAGATCTTAAGCTCTGAGCAGCAACTCCAGGTCCCCAACCCGCACCTCCAGATTGGAAAACCCAAATTGGGCAGAGAAAGCATGCCTAAACTGGAGAAAATGGAACAAGTGTGAGTTGGGGAGCCCGTATCTACTTTTAAGTTCATCGAATGTCAACAACATGCCATTTCCGACCACTGTGCCTACTGTTTTTATCCCATATCTGGTCCAAGTGATTGGATATGAATATGAGAAAAAATGAGACAGCCGAGGATTACGCCAGAGGGGAGTATGTGGAGATACCACACTGTTCTGGAGTTCAGCTCCTCCAGCCAAATCCCACGCTTGGATGACTGACCGCATAGACCTCGTATGGGGATAGGTAGCCCCCCTCCCCTGGTATGGCAAAGAAGACAATGCCTCAAAAGATCCTACCACTGCAGCTTCTAGAGTTACTGCGGCATCATCATCTGGTTGTGACAACCAGATGATGCGCAAATACAAACTGCCCGCTAAGAAATTACTGGCAAAATTGGGTACCGCCAACCCCCCTTCCCTCCAGGGCTGTTGCAACACTTGTAATCTAATAATCTCAAAAGTATGCTACAGTGAAGCTATAACATTAGCGGCGCTAAGAAATCACAACAAAAACTATAGTGATTGTATTCCAATTCTAATGCATATGTCATAAGTCCATCAAATAAAGTTCATATGGGGCTTGAATCCAGCTGAATCCCGTCACCACACCGCGCGTGAGAAATCCTCTAAGGTAATGAACTTACCAGATAGATCTAAGTAATTTGCTTGTGTTTAAACAATTTCTTTCAGCAGGCACTGCATCTCTCCATCTGTTCTATAAATGAGATCAGAGCCTCGAGGTTCCTGCCCCACTCCCGCGGCAACTCCGTCTCCTTGGGGAACTTGTTGCAGCTCAGCTCCAACGTTATTTCAAAACAGTTTTTGTAAAGATAATTGAAGTTTGTAACCAAGATTATTTGGTCAATGTGCCAAAGTTTTCTTTTACCTTTTATACTTCGCTAATATCTCTCTAGGTCCTCGGGTCCTTGGTAAATTGGACCCATTTCGCTCTCCAGCACAGTGTGCTCCCATGAAGGGGTGTTGGGGGTGGAATGAGACCGTTACCCAAGGCTCACCCATTATATCCGCAATAACACGGACCCTGTAGGACCTGATAATCGATACTTCAGTTTACAGTTAGTTGATGATGTAACTCTAGTGTATATGTTATCATAATGCAAAACATATCACTGTATCTATGATATGTACTTCTCCCTTTTCTTTTGCTTTAAGATGTGACATGCAATGGAAGCTTGTTATTATAATTTGTTTTTCTGTCAAAATCTAATAAAAATCATTCAAAAAAAAAAAAGATAATTGAAGTCCTGCATACCAGAATCCCTGGAAATTTCCCTGGGGCCACTTTGAGCTACGTCTGCAGCAGTTGAACTGTATAAAACAGTAAAGGGATATAAAAGATATCCAAGGAATTGAGGAAGCCAATCAGCAGTGTTCAAACTCTAATCAAGAAGTGGAAAATTAGTTCTGTTGAAACCAAACCACTGTCAGGTAGACCAACTAAAATTTCAGCCACAACCTCCAGGAAAATTGTTTGGGATGCAAAGAAAAACCCACAAATAACTGCATGGTCAAGTCGCCAGAAGAAAGCCATTGCTATGCAAATGCCACAAAGTATCCTACTTACAATACGCCAAACAGCACAGAGACAAGCCTCAAAACTTCAAGCATAAAGTCATTTGGAGTGATGAGACCAAAATTGAGCTTTCTGGCCACAACCATAAACACTGCATTTGGAGAGGAGTCAACAAGGCCTATTATGAAAGGTACACCAATCCTACTGTGAAACATGGAGGTAGATCGCTGATGTTTTGGGGATGTGTGAGCTGCAAAAGGAACAGGAAATTTGGTCAAAATTGATGGCAAGATGAATGCAATAAGTTATCAAAAAATACCGGAGGAACATTTGCATTCATCAGCCAGGAAGCTGTGCAAGGGACGTACTTGGACATTCCAACATGACAATGATCCAAAACACAACACCAAGTAGACTTGTCATTGACTACAGCAGAATAAAGTGAAGGTTCTGGAGTCAGTCTCCTGACCTCAATATCATTGCATGACAGCCCAAGAATTTACAGGAACTGGAGGCTTTTTGCCAAGAGGAATGGGCAGCTTTACCATCTGAGAAGATAGAGCCTCATCCACAAATACCACAAAAGACTTCAAGCTTGCATTGATGTTAAGGGGGCAATACATGGTATTAAGAACTGGGGCATGTAAACTTTTGTTCAGGGTCATTTGGGTAGTTTCTGTTGTGATTATGATTTAAAAGAGTAAACACAGTTGATTTATAAATGAATGGCTTCAGCCAAACACTAACCATGAGTGAAAGATGTTTTTGTGTTATTCATATTCTCTCAAAAGTTACCAAGAAATCATAAATTCTGCCATATATATATATTAAAAGTGTACATACAACATAAGTACAGCAGCCAGCACTATATCCCCCTTGTGATTAAAAAAAAAGAGGGGGACCCCTAACCAGGAGGCAATTAAGCAGATGCTGTGGAGCTACAGTATTTTCTATCCAACCACCCAATACCTTTATAAACTTATCAGGTACTTTGTTTAGATATGTGGCTTCATACAATGGCAAAGTCTTATTTATCAATGCCTTTCAGGCCTTCCAGGCCATTATGGGGGGGCCATTGGCTTCTTCCAGGACAAAATATAATTTTCGTGCAGAATACAGGAGCAGGGTGAGCAAAGTGAGAGTTACCTGCTTGGTTACCAACGTATCTACCAGACCTAACAGACAGACCTCTATAGATGGTCTTATAGCAATTGTTGTGACCGACCCGACACAGTCCACCACCTCCACTCAGAACTGCCGGAAGTGCGGGCAAAGCCAAAAAATGTGCAGAAAATCAGCTCCAGGGGCATTGCACATCCAGCAGTTCGAGGGATGAGCAGGGAAAATCCTCACTAGTTTAGCAGGAGTGTAGTATATCCTATGGAGGAACTTGAACTGTATCAAGTGATCATGTGCCGACATCAATCTAGCAAACAAGGCGCTCCATACATCGTCCCAATCATCATTGTCCAGCTACGGGAAATCCGACAACCATGCAGCACAACAGGAGGCCAAAACCGTGGTAGTATCCATGAATAATTCCTTATATATAATGGACAGGACTTTAGCTAGATCTTTAGCTCTGAGCAGCAACTCCAGGTCCCCAACCCGCACCTCCAGATTGGAAAACCCAAATTGGGCAGAGAAAGCATGCCTAAACTGGAGAAAATGGAACAAGTGTGAATTGGGGAGCCCGTATCTACTTTTAAGTTCATTGACTGTCAACAACATCCCATTTCCGACCACTGTGCCTACTGTTTTTATCCCATATCTGGTCCAAGTGATTGGATATGAATATGAGAAAAAATGAGACAGCCAAGGATTAAACCAGAGGGGAGTATGTGGAGATACCACACTGTTCTGGAGTTCAGCCCCTCCAGCCAAATCCCACTCTTGGATGACTGACCGCATAGACCCCGTATGGGGATAGGGAGCCCCCCCCCCCCCTGTATGGCAAAGACAATGCCTCAAAAGATCCTACCACTGCAGCTTCTAAAGTTACAACCAGATGATGTGCAAATACAAACTGCCCGCTAAGAAATACCTGGCAAAATTGGGTACCGCCAACTCCCCTTCCCTCCAGGGCTGTTGCAACACTTGTAATCTAATAATCTCAAAAGTATGTTACAGTGAAGCTATAACATTAGCGGTGCTAAGAAATCACAACAAAAACTATAGTGATTGTATTCCAATTCTAATGCATATGTCATAAGTCCATCAAATAAAGTTCATATGGGGTTTGAATCCAGCTGAATCCCGTCACCACACCGCGCGTGAAAAATCCCCTAAGGTAATGAACTTACCAGATAGATCTAGGTAATTTCCTTGTGTTTAAACAATTTCTTTTAGCAGGCACTGCGTCTCTCCATCTGTTCTATAAATGAGATCAGAGCCTCGAGGTTCCTGTCCCACTCCCGCGGCAACTCCGTCTCCTTGGGGAACTTGTTGCAGCTCAGCTCCAACGTTATTTAAAAACAGTTTTTGTAAAGATAGTTGCAGTCCTGCATACCGGAATCCCTGGAAATTTCCCTGGGGCCGCTTTGAGCTGCGTCTGCAGCACTGCCCAGGACCGATGCATCTGCAGCAGGCAGATTTCATTTCATTTATAGAACAAATGGAGAGGTGCAGTGCCTGCTGAAAGAAATTGTTTAAACACAAGCAAGTTACCTAGATCTATCTGGTAAGTTCATTACCTTAGGGGATTTCTCACACGCGGTGTGGTGATGGGATTCAGCTGGATTCAAACCCCATATGAACTTTATTTGATGGACTTATAACATTTGCATTAGAATTGGAATACAATCACTATAGTTTTTGTTTTGATTTCTTAGCGCCGCTAATGTTATAGATTCATTGTAGGATACTTTTGAGATTATTTGTTTATATTTATGGTGGCTGCTTATGTTGTTTGGTTGAACTAACATTTGTTATTTCATGAGCGCTGGGGGAGAGGTACCATTCATTTATGCTTGATTATCTCTTACTGATTATAACACTTGTAATCTAATACGCAGTGTCCCCCCACCCCAGAGGAAATCCGAAATTATTCTATCAATGTTCTGGAAAATATGCTTAGGTATCTAAACTGGAGAATTCCTGAAGATATACAGAAATAAGGGGAGAAATTTCATTTTCAGCAGATTAATTCCACCGATCAGGGATAATGGGAGGTTGCGCTAGGCTTGCGTGCGATGCTTAAGAGTTTTTTACAGTTGGAGTAGCATTTAGAGGGATAAAATCTGAAGCTAACTATGAAATAATTAAGACCAAATATTTTACCTTATCAACCCACTGCAGTGGGCAGCCTATCGGAGCCCTCAGGGTCGAAGATGGGACCCGCAATAGTAAAATTTGTGACTTGTCCCGTACTTACCTATTTTTAATCCTGTTTGGTCATGTGATCACGCAGCTCTGGCTTCCCTGTGTCAGTTAAAGGCTGCTGCAGGTGGGAGGAGGGCGCACCGACAACTGCTGGGCCATGATTGCCTATGGATGAAGTCACAACTCTCAGAATTCACAGCTATTGTCAAATGCTCCCTTATACAGAGCTACAGGATGACATGACTGGACTGAGAACAACTTTCTGCTGAATTTACTTTATGCATCTCAAAAAAGTGGCTATATCCTCTCCCCCACTTTATAATCTCTCTTCAAGATGAATACATTCATTTCATTTCATCTTTCCCATAGGATCTCCATGCCCTTTATTACTTTAGTTGTTTTTCCTTTGCCCTCTTTTCGCTTCCATGTCATCTTTTGTGTGAACATTTGCCCAGAAACTTAAATGCATATTTAAAGTGTATGTTAAGCCCAAAACATGTTTTTTTATAGTTGTGTATAGAGTAGGGAAGGGTAAACTGTACGTCCATGAAATTTGTTTTTAACTTGACATACATTTTTTTTGCTGTCTTTGTATTAAATGGCATGTTATTGTTTTCCAGAAACACAACATAAAGTTAAAAGAAATCTTTTCAAAGCTAGGGGAAATTCCCTCTTAGACAACTGTCACCTGAACACGTGTCCCCACTAGCAGATTTCTCTACACTTCATGTTCCTGTAGCAACTATAACATTTTAGATTATTCATCACTCTTTGTATCTGTGTCAATGGTCATCAGGACAAATAGGGAAGGACCAAACCCCCACACCCCACCCCAATTATCATTCAGGTGCACTGTGAGTCACTGGAGTGGTGTACAGTACACTTGGCTCCCATCTACAGTACCATTATTGTGTAGATTCCAGACCTATCCTTTTAAGTCCATCTTACTTTTACCCCAATTTTTTAGCACAGAGGGCTACACATTTTATTTCTCATGTCATTCAACCCTCTTCCTGTGGTCCCTGGCTGTCATAGGTCCACCGCCTCGCTAGCTGGAGGAAAAGATGAAGGGTCCATGATGTCACCCATGCTGCTTGTAGATTGCAAAAAAAATGTGCATAATTGGACTTTTTTTGCATTGTTTATTTATCATTACAAAGGAAAAAGAAGGAAACAATTAAGACAAATAGAATAATCTCTTGAATATCTGAGGTCTAATATGATATGAGTTGCAGTAGTTATCTGGAGTGCATTATGTACATTGAAAGTTGTATGAAGGCTCCTTAGGAATGGATGGGAGGCTAGGTAGAAAATACACTAGAACTCCTGAAATGTACTTATAAACTGTAAATATTAACAATGGAGATCCAAGGGCCTTTACCCATAGGAGGTTACTAAGTATGCCAACAATCACTATGCAATTGTTAGAGCGGGTTGAGAGGGGTAACCTAAGAGGTTGTATTGAATTAAGACTGATCATAAGACATGTAGGACAAATTGGAGGGAATAGTTTTAGAAAAGAAACAGTGGAAAGAGAAGGGGGAAGAGGGTAACAAGGAAAGGTGCCATCGACAGGGAAAACACAGGCGGAGCCGATGACAGGGACTGTTCAGCAGTCAGTAAATTGTAATGAAAGGGGACCTGTGAACCCTGTTGGTCCAACCACAGTGTAGCCTTGAAATCAACCAGTTTAGGCAGCTAATAGTTGTTTGAATTTATCAATGCATGTGAATTCAATCCAGTAAAACCACATATTTCTGAAATTGGTGTGGGTATTATTTATTTCCAAATTCTTGGGTAATTTCAGAGATCCATGTCCAGAGAGTGTCAAGGGAGGGACAGGACCAGAAGACATGTAATAAGTCGCCTCAATCCTGTCCACATCTCCACTGATACTGTGGGGTATCTAGTAAGCAAAAGGGCAGAAATGTGATACTATGTTACTATCTTATATCCTGATTCCTGAAATTATTTGCATGAGGACCTAAAAGACATAGTAAATTTTTTTGTATGTACTTTCAGGGACATGGTGATCCCAAGATCTCGTTCCAACAATCTATGTAATGTAGTGAGGGATTTTTTTTATAAAGATTAGACTGTTGGTTGATTGGAGGACTTGGGAGGCCAAAAATCAGGAGTTATCCTTTAATTAAATACAATATTCTTTAAGCTCTTGGAGGCTTATCCTGTAAATGTTTTTATCTCAGCAGCTGTTCAGGAAGGAGACTGTTTCTCTTGACTTATAGCCACTAGAAGGAGAAAACTTGCCTCTGGAAACTCAAATTATTTATTAAAAAAAAAAAAAAAAACAGTTTACAACTAAATGAGTGATTTTACGCAGATATAACATATATTAGTTTACCTTGATTTTTTCAGTTGCTTGATTGCATTACATTGGACCTGAACAGAACCTCAGATGAAAATGTGCATCAGTGGTTTCAGAGGAGACCTTCAGTAATGCAAGTGATATTAAATGCATACTAACAGCAAACTGAACATGTAAATTTCACAGAGCAAAGTGGTCATGGATTTAATTCTTCTCCTCCCCCATACTTGGCTCCTTCCAGCAATGCAGAAAAGCTGAGTATATTTGGGGATTCTGTTGTCATGGAGACTAGCATCGGATTCTGGAAGTGCTAAGAAATTCATTACGTCTTTCTCTTTGTAGTTCTAGACGAAGGGGTTATTTTTCTAACTCACTTTAACTGTGTTAGTTTTTTCCTCTGTTGCATGCTAGTTGTATATAATTCTGAAGGGACTATGAAATGTTTTAGGCGTATATGAATACTTTAACTTATGATCGCCTTGTTCTGTTGCCACAAGAATTTCACTTCTTTAGAAATATAAGTTCTTCAGAAGGAACCGTTTGGGTTATTATGGACTGGAATTGTATTAAAAGTATACCTATCAAAACCTGGACCATTGGATCCAACGCTTTAATGAATATACACTTGTAAGCAGGTGCAGTTTTCCCTTCCCTCTGAAAGTAGCGCATTGTGTTGCTGGACGTAGTAGAGAGGGAATGCAGGACGAGGAGAACTTTGTTCCTCTGAAAGCCTCCATAGGTGTCATCAGGGGAGCAGTAGTCCAGTTGGATGCTGCAACACTGGATGACCTCTGCAAGCATCTTTGCTGAGGGTAGTGGTAATATATGGTACTGCTAATAAATAGCACTGCCCCACTGCAGTTAGCACAGTGGATGGGCAAGGGGCAGAATCCACTCTAGCTAGGGACAGAGCCTATAGTCCTAGGGAATGGTTCCCTAGAAGGAGGGACAGAATAGGGACACCTTCACTGGCTCCACTACCTCTAGACTTTAGAGTTGGTGATAAGCATCAGTCATCGGTCCACTCAGTACCACTTACCGCCACCCCATTAAACAGCCCTCCCTCTTCAACCAGATACTGTTCCAGTAATGTAGGCCTCATCACGATAACACTCTAAGTGTTTAGCTGTCTGAATGGGTTAAATTCCACTTACTACCAAGGAATTGGTTTTAGTAGGCGTTCCCCAAGACCTAAAAAAATATTTTAGGGATACCTCTAGAGTAGAAAGACTGGTTTATAATGTGATGAAGGTTTCCTGTGCTCATCATGGTGATTGCACAACTGGGAACCACACTGATTGCTTCCTGATCAACTGCACAGATCAGAAGGCTGCTGTTGCACCATATTCCTGGAGCTGTTCACTTTCACAGAGAGCACAGCATGACCACAACCAGGGAATTTGCTACGAAAATAATACTGGCTGATCATGTGATCTGAATCTCTTCTTCAAAAGGTGAGATTGCTAGTACTAGCCCAGTACAACAGATGGAGGTTCCCTATTGAACCCTCTATTTCAGTGCTGCAGGAGTTATTAATGTTCTTCCATCACATGCCAGAACGTTAGTGCTCAGTAAAGGCTTTGGTATTTGATGGGTGAATGACAGTGGCAGGCTTAGTACCAGGAAGGCACTAAGACAGATTCTAAAGTGCTATGTCCCACAGGGTCACATTTACCCAGTAGCTCATCTGTGATACCTGTAGATATGCTTACCCTTCCAGTGGACCATGTATTGAAAAGTCACTGCATCTCCACTCTCCAGGCACTGCACGTTTTTGACCAGTTAGATAGGTCAAATATTTGCTCCCCTTGCCAGCCATGGTGGTACCTCCTACTAGCTCATATGTGCCGTAGTGACATACAAGACATTGTGAGGAACTATAGCAGGTAACAAATATTCTACAGATCAGCAAGTGTGAAACAAATGCATCGGCTGGGGAGTAGAGAAGTAGTAGCTCTTCAATACACAGGCCACTAATGAGGTGAGTGTTCTTTTACAGATGAGCTATTGATTAAAAATTACATTGTGGTTACAGGGTAACTTTAAAGTGGTAGTAAACCTCAGACATGAAATATAAACAAAGCATATCCCTCTATAGTGTGTACGTGTCTCAATCCAGAGCACAAAGTGCCATTTCTGTCTGCTGCCCCATTCCTCTGCTATCGGCATGAGTCACCTCTGAAAGGTATTCCTGGCACCAAGAGAAAAAAGGTGATAGGGGAGTGAGCTCCAGCACTCCAGCATGTGATTGACAGCCTCAGCTACGTTCCTGTTTGCTGTGTGAATGGGGGTGTGCCCCTTCCCTTCAATCGGCTATCAGCTCTCCTCACTGAGCTCTGCAGAGTGTAACTTCATCTCCTCGCCCCCATTTTCTTGACAGCTCAGACAAGCTTTTTAAATTCTGGATTTTGAACAGCTGTAGAGTAGAGAAGAATGTAGATAAACAGGTACAATTTATGTAGAAGAATTTGTTTCATCTCTGTGTATCACCAAATTCCAGTCATCTATTTGGATGGAAGTATAGGCCCCATGAACAGTCTGGGTCTGAAATCCAGTGGGGCTCCACAGAAATCAATTTGAACACAGTTACATTAAAGGGACCACAAGGTACCTCTGCAATGTTGTTACTTAAGAGATGCACATATTACCAAAGGTATTGTGATGCCTACCCTTGCATGCACATGAACTTTAATGGCATCCCAGTCTTATGCCCCGTATACACGGTCGGATTTTCCAACGGAAAATGTGTGAAAGGACCTTGTTGTCGGAAATTCCGACCATCTGTGGGCTCCATCACACATTTTCCATCGGATTTTCCGACACACAAAGTTTGAGAGCAGGATATAAAATTTTCCGACAACAAAATCCGTTGTCGGAAATTCCGATCGTGTGTACACAAATCCAATGGACAAAGTGCCACGCATGCTCAGAATAAATAAAGAGATGAAAGCTATTGGCCACTGCCCCGTTTATAGTCCCGACGTACGTGTTTTACGTCACCGCGTTTAGAACAATCGGCTTTTCCGACTACTTTGTGTGACCGTGTGTATGCAAGACAAGTTTGAGCCAACATCCGTCAGAAAAAATCCTAGGATTTTGTTGTCAGAATGTCCGAACAAAGTCCGACCGTGTGTTCGGGGCATCAGTCCGTAGGGTTCAATATTGAGTTGGCAATTTTTTAATTTGAGAATCTTGGAAACAAGAAACACATTCCAACTTTTTTTTATACAAAAATATAAAAAAATAAATATTATACATATATATACATACATACATACACACATACATACATATACACATATATACACATACACACATACACATACATCTATTTCCTTTTTTTTTTTTAATATGCATAACATATTGTATATACGACTAAACATAATAATAAAGGCTTACTTCAACCTATAATATATGAACAAAAGGGTTTTTTTTTTTTCAACCAAGAGGAATATCACTGTATTATATTATACTATATACATATATCACTAAATAGCACAGACATCTTCAACAATTCTACACATTACTCAACTTGATTAACATTCAGACCAAGAAACATAGATTATAATGTGTATGTAGCCTTTCTTCAAAATTATGTTTACCCTTGAAAATCTAAAGGAGTGTCCAGAGAGAAAACAGGAAAAGAACCCAACACCCAGAGATCAACAAACAGCAGCTACAGGCCTGATATTCCTCCACGCCTTTATCCAGACCCTTTGCCGCCATCTGTCTTTCTCGAGACCCCGAATTTTCCCTACCTCACCAAGAATCTCACACACCACCACTGGAACAGGAAGGACTTTCTGCCGAAGGGATACCTGACACCGTGCATTCCAGGTGTAATATCGGACTACTAAGCTGACTAGAAAAAGAGTGTCTAAATCGAATCCCTTACAATTCTGCAATGCTCCATACACCCACTCAGCATAAGACATGCAAGGCAGGAAAGGAATATTCAGAGCCCTCCCCACCTATTTATAGACTTCTATATTGAAAGGGCACTGAAGCAAGAAGTGGTCCATGGTTTCCACTTCACCCTGACACTCCACTCTTGGACAACCACGATTATCCAAAGAGCGGCACTTCACGTTCCCCCTCACATAGAGCCTACCGTGGAAAGCGAGCCAGGCCTGGTCCCTAAATTTCAAGGGAATCCGCTTAGAATTTATTAAACGTAAACCCTCCCTCATAATATGACCTGGGCAATCCCTCAAGGCCAGTGGCGCATGAAAGACAGTACCCACGATCTTCTCCCCCAGGAGTCTCCTAGGAAGGGACCTGATATCCTCTGCTGTCACATGCCACTGTTTAAGAATTTTCAGGCACAGGGCAACATAAGTCGGGAGCTTACCATGCTTGATCCTTAGGCTTTTCACTGGCCTGCCACTCTCCCAACAGCCCAGAAAAGGTCTAAACCAGATCTGGAAAATACCTACCCATCCAGGCGGTCTCTCTGCTAGCATGTTACCAAAATTGTGTTTCAAAAACATCAGAGAGAAGAACACAACCGGATTGACCATCCCTAGGCCACCCTTTCACCTAGTTAGGTAAGTCACATTCCGCTTCACAAGATTCAGCCTGTTCCCCCATAATAATTGGAAGAAACAACTATAAATCCTGGTATAGCAAGACTCTGGCAAGATGCAAACAAAGCTGACATACAAAAAGGTAGGAATCAGGTAGGTCTTAATCAAGTCCACCCTTTCCCTTAAGGAGAGCCGCCACCCTTTCCAGCATTTCACCTTGACATCAGCATCATTCAGCCTGGCTTCCCAATTTGACTTACTGCAATCATCAGGGCCAAACTCAATGCCTAATACTTTGACTTTCTGCTGAGGCCTCGGGAAGGTGTCCGGAAGTGCAAAGCTCTCACCTCCCTCGCTCATCCAAAAAACTTCACTTTTATCACGGTTGACCTTGGAGCCTGATGCCTCGGAATACTGCTCTATAACTGAAACCACCTCCTGTGCCTCCTCTGTCCCAGAGATAAAGACAGAAACGTCATCAGCATAGGCTACAACCCTCAAGGGTGGCTCACCAGTAATGCCCACCGGCACCCCGCACAACGGTCCGCTCTCTAGCCTTCTGATGAAGGGGTCGATTGCAAACACGTATAGCAAAGGGCCCAGCGGACACCCCTGGTGCACCCCCGATCCAACCCCGAAGGGCCGTCCAACCCAACCGTTAACAAGCATGAAGCTCTCTGCCTCTCTGTATAAAGTCTTAAGCCATCCAATAAACCCACCCTCCAGGCCATACTTGTCAAGGAGAAGCCAGAGGTACTCATGATTGACACGATCAAAAGCCTTCGCCTGATCCAGTGCCAGCAAATATTTTCCCCAGCCTTCAGCCCTGCAATGTTCCAGAGCCTCCCGGACAGCTAACACTGCTGAAAAAGTGCTTCTGCCCTGGACCGAACAGTGCTGCTGATGAGAAAGCAATCTGTCTGCTACTGACGACAAGCGCCAGAAAATTATCTTCGCCAGAATCTTTCTATCGATATTGAGAAGGCTAATGGGGCGCCAATTCTCAGTCATCGAGGGATCCTTGCCTTTTGACAACAGAATCACAGCAGATTGTCTCATGGAGGGAGGGAGCGAACCCTCCTGCAGACAGCCGTTAAATACCTCCACAAGATAAGGTACCAAGCTGGATTTGAAAATCTTATAAAATTCAGCCGTCAATCTGTCTGGCCCAGGGGTTTTCTTAATAGCCAGACCATCTATAGCTTTGACTACCTCTTCTGCTGTGATTCCCCCTGTCAAACTTGCAAGCGGAATGTTATTTCCCAGACCTGGTGTAGAATCCAGAAAACTCAACATCTTTGCCCGATCGAGGTACTTCTCCCCCAGAAGATCCACATAAAAAGACCTTGAGACCTCCAGGATCCCTGACCTGGATTTTGTCAAAGAGCCCATACTATCCCTTAACCCAACAACCGTCTTAACTGCTGCGCTTTGTTTGCAGTTCTGATAAGGGTCGGGCGAGTGATATTTCCCGTAGTCCCTTTCCAGAACTAAAGAAGCGTGCCGGTCATACTGATACTTCAGTATGAAGTATCAGTATTAAGTTTCACCTCAGAGATTGCCCCGGAATCTCCACCACTCGAGACAAGGCGATCAAGTTTTCTCCGCAGCTGCTGGTAGGCAATGTACTTACCAAGCTGTTTCCTTTTTCCTATGGCTTTGAAAAACCCACTAATCCGGCTTTTAGCAAGCTCCCACCACTCCGACTTACTGCTGCAGAAATCCAGGATGGTTACCTGAGCCTGAAAAAAATCCTCAAAAGATTGTCTTACCTCCTCGTCATCCAGCAGAGCCGAATTCATCCTCCAAATACCCTTTCCTTTAGGTGGTATATCTGAAGCATTGAGAATCACAGACAGCAAAAGGTGATCAGAAAACTCCACCATACGACACTCAGTCCCACTCGAGTCCCCTTTTAAAAAAAAGCTATCTATCCTGCTCTCACAACTGCCTCGCCTAAATGTGTACCCCGTGCTGTCTGGGCAACGCTTAATATGCGCATCTTCCAGACCTGCTTCCCTGGCTATCGTATTAAGAAAAACGCTATCATATCTCAGGCTGTCAGTGGAGCCTTTCCTGTCTTTGGGCCTAGTAACGGTGTTAAAATCACCTCCAAAGACAACTTGCCGAGATGTAAAAAGGAAAGGCTTAATCTTTGTAAAGAGGCATTTCCTCTCCCATCTAGTCTGTGGTCCATAAATATTTATTAAACGCAGATCATGCCCCTTCACAGAGACGTCCAGGACCATACACCTTCCAATCTCTACCTCGATAACCCGCCAACACGTTACCATGCCAGTAAAAAGTACTGCAACTCCGCTGTAAGGCTCAGCCGCAAGAGACCAGAAGGAGGGCCCACGCCTCCACTCCCTCTTTGCCAGGTGGACATCGGCAAGTCTATTTAGCCGGGTCTCTTGCAAAAATAAAATATCAGCATCCATCTCGCTGAGCAAAAATAAGGTCATATTATGAGCCCTTACAGATTTTCTGCTGGCAACATTAATTGTTGCCAACTTTATCGGAGTGGGAACTGCCATCAGGATGATTGAGGTAGGCGTTTCTTAGCTTGAGCTCCCTCCCCCCTTACTGGAGACCTTGACCTCTTTAGAGAACACTCTAACTCATCTTCCTCCATCTGAGACACGGAATTAGAAGACTCCTCCTCCCCCTCAGATAAGGACCCAAACTTGTTTCCCAGCGGTAGATCATCTACCTCTAAGGATGAAACCGAGGAGGCAGAGGTCAGGACTACCTTATTCCTCCTTCTCCCCACCTTGGTCCACTCTCCCTCCTCCCCTGAAACATTACCCTGAAAGACCTCATCTACATTATTAGCACTGGCAACTTCCCCCTTCTTCACCTTAGAACCTCCGCTAGAGGTTTTACGCTGCCTTAGGGAAGGCCCTGATGAAGCTGCCACCTCAGATCTGCACGAATCTGCCCCTTTGGCAGCCTCAGCCAATCTGGATGACTTATTTACTTTTGGAACACTGGGCACTTGAAACACTGGGGAAGAACACACAACAGAAGTAGACACAAACACAGTAGGGAGCACAGACTGGGGAGCAGACACAGTAGGGATCACACCTTCAGGCTGGGAAACTGACACCTGGGGGGGGTCCTCAGGACTAGCTGAAACAGCTCCACCAACCCCTTGCTGCCCCCCACGTTCCTCCTCCTCCATCCTCAGAAGTTCTTCCACCACCTCTGGCTGATTATGGAGGGCTTCAGGGCAAAGACTATAGGGGTGACCTAACTTGTTACAAAGATTACAACGAATACTATTGCAGTCTTTTGCAACATGTCCTGAGCACTGACAGAGGGAACATTTCTGCACAGAACATGAGCTTGAAAAATGCCCCTTTTCACCACAGCGATGACAAAACTTTGGTTGCCCTGCATAAAAAGTGATAATCCTGTCACGACCTATATAGGCAGACGAAGGGATGTGCTTAACAACATTACCCGTGACATGCAGCTTTACCAACACCGTCCATCCTCCTGTCCAAATCCCCCTATCATCTACGAATTTCCTCAATGGAGCTTGGACATCAGCATATCTCCCCAACCACACCACCAGATCCGCAGCAGGAATGGACTCAATGCGTACTAGAATGGTGACGTTCTTATATAATGGCTGGCGAGAGATTACTTTGGGTGACAAACCTGCCCATTTTGGGGACTCCTTCCACCTCTGCTCATACCTCTCCCAAAAGACATCTAATCCTTCCGCCTTGACAAAGGAGAGGTCATACTCATATGACCCAACTGGGCTGATAAGGGCAAAAACCTCCTCTACTTTAAAACCCATCCCCAGAATACAGTCCACCACATCTCACCTATTTGGGGGGGGGCCTTCTCCAGTCCACCTCAATTGGACCACATTGCGGCGTTTAAAGGAGCTACCAGATGGTGTCAGATTGGCCTGACTTTCACTCACATCAGTCCTAGTGACCGCAGAATAACTGGCCCTACTCACCCTTGGGACAGGTGCAGCCACCGCTGCAGCATAGAAAATAACTGCACTCCTTGCAACATCCCGCACATCACTTTTAGTTACAGACCCCTCTTTAGATAAGTTAGAAACAACATTATTATCAACAGATGGAACAGAGACTTCTGACACAGAAATATCATCTACATTACCCTTGGTAATTCTTACTTCATTACCAGTAACTAAAGGGTTACTAACAGCAGAGATGTCTTTATCAGCACTCCTCACAGCAGAGTCTGCACATCCCTCACTGGCTCTCTGTACACAGGTGGGAGTCTCAGCCAGGAGATGATCTTGCTCTCCACTGCCCTCTACAGCACCATCTATAGGAACTACATCTCCATTATGTTGTATAGGCAAATCTTTAACAAAAACGGCTTTTTCAGCCAACCGATGTTTCAAAGGTTTTGGGGGGACATCACTATCCTCTTCTTCATCCTCTGATGATCCAGACACGGCAAACTTGCGACCATGCAAAGGGGATTCCATTTCTTTGATTAACTTAAGCATTCCTGCTCCCTTTACAGGCTCAGATTGATCATCTTGCTCCATAGCCTCCTGCTGCGGTGACAAGGGCACAGAACTTCCTTGGCCCAGTGGCATACTGGCAGTCAAAACACCTGACTGCTGATCACCCACAGCCTGTGTGCCAGAGCTTTCTCCACTTTCTGCAGGCATACTGATGCTTGGCTCGGAATGTAAAGATTTTCCAGCGTGCTGGCCAGAAACACAGTCCAAGCCCGAAGAAACTTTTTTGCTTTGCACTGACCTTTCTTTCTCGCACTCTGGTGATGCTTCTCCTCCTCTGGACTTTATGGTCCCTCTGCGCATTGTACGGAAGCGATCATCATTGCCATATTTCTCCTTGAAAGCTCCGCTGGTTTCTTTCAATGCGGCCACCAGCAGACTCTACTTTTCCACTTTAGCCTCCAAAGCCATTAACTCAGGCCGCATCTGTCTTCTCTTGGAACTGTGAAGCCGGTCATTTGCAATTTTTTTATGTTTGAAGTCAAACTTCAACTTCGCCAGTACTTCCTCCTCCTTGGCAATTCTCGCAATCCTAGCACAAACCTTCTTTCTGTAGGCTGACAGACTTTCACCTTTAGCTGGGCCATTTCCCAGGTCCTCAAACACTGGTATGGGAGGACCGGTATTCTGGCCATCCGGGGGATCCTCCCCAGGGTCCACCCCAGATTCCTGCATCCACTCTGGGTATAGGGAGTAATCAAGCTCCCTGGATCAGTAGGCCTCTCTGGAGCTCAGGAGATCAGCAGTAGTGCAGCCACACCCTTTGCAGCTATAACAGCTTCAACTCTTCTGGGAAGGCCGTCCACAAGGTTTAGGAGTGTGTCTATGGGAACGTTTGACCATTCTTCCAGAAGCGCATTTGTGAAGTCAAGCACTGATGTGGACGAGAAGGCCTGGCTGGCAGTCTCCCCTCTAATTTCATGTCTTTGTGGTCCTTGCTTTGTACACTGGTGCGCACTCATGTAGGAACAGGAAGGGTCCATCCCCAAACTCTTCTCACAAAGTTGGGAGCATGAAATTGTCCAGAATGTCTTGGTATGCTGATGCCTTAAGAGTTCCCTTCTCTGGAACTAATGGGCCAAGCCGAAACCCCTGAAAAATAACCCCTCGCCATAATCCCCCCTCCACCAAATGATTTGGACCAGGGCACAAAGCAAGGTTATAGCTGCAAAGGGTGGGCCAACTCAATTTTGAACTCTATGGACTAGGAATGAGCCGAACACCCTCCTGTTCGGTTTTCAGCAGAACATGCGAACAGGCAAAAAATTTGGCAGAACGCACGAAGACCGTTAAAGTTTATGGGACACGAACATGAAAAATCAAAAGCTAATTTTAAAGGCTTACTGTATTTGCAAGTTATTGTCTTAAAAAGTGTTTGGGGACCTGGGTCCTGCCCCAGGGGACATGTATCAATGCAAAAAATGTTTTTAAAAACGTCCGTATTTCGGGAGCAGTGATTTTTTTAATGCTTAAAGTGAAACAATAAAAATGAAATATTCCTTTAAATATCGTGCCTGGGGGGGTGTCTATAGTATGCCTGCAACGTGGCGCATTTTTCCTGTGCTTAGAACAGTACCGCAGCAAAATGACATTTCTAAGGGAAAAATTGTCATTTAAAACTGATCGCGGCTGTAATGAATTGTCGGTTTTCAGCAATATAGATAAAACTCATTAAAAAAAAGACATCCCCCCAGTCCATTACCAGGCCCTTTGGGTCTGGTATGAATATTAAGGGGAAACCCAAACCAAAATAAAAAAAATTGTGTGGGGGTCCCCCTAAAATCCATACCAGCCCTTCAGGTCTGATATGAAAATTAAGGGGAACCTTGCACCAAATTTAAAAAAAAATATGGCGTAGGGTTCCCCCCCAAAATCCATACCAGACCCTTATCCGAGTACGCACCCTGGCAGGCCACAGGAAAAGAGGGGGGACAAGAGAGCCCCCCTCCTGAACCATACCAGGCCACATGCCCTCAACATGGGGAGGGTGCTTTGGGGTCTGAGCCCAAAGCACCTTGTCCCCATGTTGATAGGGCCAAGAGCCTCATTCCCACAACCCTTGCTCGGTGGTCGTGGGGGTATGCGAGTAGGGGGGCTTATCGAAATCTGGGAGCCCCCTTTAACAAGGCGACCCCCAGATCCTGGCCTCCCCCCCTGTGTGAATTCGTAACGGGTACATTGTACCCCTACCATTTCACAAAAAAGTGTCAAAATGGTAAAAAAGACAAGAGACAGCTTGGGACAAGTCCTTTATTATAAAATAAATAAAATTGTCCCATGATGTAAGTTCATGCCGCCCAACGGACCAAAAAAGAAAGAAAAAAAAGCTGCAACCAATCCACCTCCATGGGAGGCTCCTGCCGACTGATGCGTCTTCTCTGTGACAGTTCTTATATAACTGAGGGCGGGGCCTCAGTTATATAAGTGGCATCAGAGGGGGTGGGGTCAACCGTTTACATCACTGGGTGGCCCCGCCCCCTCTTACGCCACTGGGAAGCCCCCCCATGGTGTCATAGGGGGACGGGGTCACCCGGTTACGTCACCGGGTGGCCCCGTCCTCAGTTATATAAGAACTGTCACAGAGAAGATGCATCAGTCGGCGGGAGCCTCCCATGGAGGCGGATCGGTTGCGGCTTTTGTGGGGATGAGGTGCTTTGGGTCAGACCCCAAAGCACCCTCCCCATGTTGAGGGCATGTGACCTGGTACGATTCAAGAGGGGGGGCGCTCTCTCGTCCCCCCCTCTTTTCCTGTGGCCTGCCAGGTTGTGTGCTCGGTTAAGGGTCTGGTATGGATTTTGGGGGGGCCCCTACACCATTTTATAAAAAAATTTGCGCAGGGTTCCCCTTAATTTTCATATCAGACCTGAAAGACCTGGTATGGATTTTGGGGGGACCCCCCCCCCATGCAATTTTTTTTTTAATTTTGGTTCGGGGTTCCCCTTAATATTCATACCAGACCCAAAGGGCCTGGTAATGGACTGGGGGGGGGACCCATGCTCTTTTTTTCAATGAGTTTCATCTATATTGCCGAGACCCGACAATTCATTACAGCCGCAATCAGTTTTAAATGACAATTTTTCCTTTAGAAATGTCATTTTGCTGTGGTACTGTTCTAAACGTGGGAAAACTGCACCACTTTACATGCATACTAAGGACCACCCCAGGCACGATATTTAAAAAAATATTTCATTTTTATTGTTTCACTTTTTTTTACAGACAGTCTATTGACTGGAATGGTACCAGCTGATTGGAGAAAAGCCAATGTAGCACCAATATTTAAAAAGGGCCCAAAATACATCCCTGGGAATTACAGACCAGTTAGCCTAACATAAATAGTATGTAAACTCTTGGAGGGGATGATAAGGGACTATATACAAGATTTTAGTAGTAAGAACGATATCATTAGCAGTGATCAGCATGGATTCATGAAGAATCGTTCTTGCCAAACCAATCTATTAACCTTCTATGAGGAGGTGAGTTGCCATCTAGATAAAGGAAGACCCCTAGACGTGGTGTATCTGGATTTTGCAAAAGCATTTGACACAGTTCCCCATAAACGTTTACTGTACAAAATAAGGTCTGTTGGCATGGACCATAGGGTGAGTACATGGATTGAAAACTGGCTACAAGGGCGAGTTCAGAGGGTGGTGATAAATGGGGAGTACTCAGAATGGTCAGGGGTGGGTAGTGGGGTTCCCCAGGGTTCTGTGCTGGGACCAATCCTATTTAATTTGTTTATAAACGACCTGGAGGATAGGATAAACAGTTCAATCTCTGTATTTGCAGACGATACTAAGCTAAGCAGGGCAATAACTTCTCCGCAGGATGTGGAAACCTTGCAAAAAGACCTGAACAAATTAATGGGGTGGGCAACTACATGGCAAATGAGGTTTAATGTAGAAAAATGTAAAATCATGCATTTGGGTGGCAAAAATATGAATGCAATCTATAGACTGGGGGGAGAACCTCTGGGGGAATCTAGGATGGAAAAGGACCTGGGGGTCCTAGTAGATGATAGGCTCAGCAATGGCATGCAATGCCAAGCTGCTGCTAATAAAGCAAACAGAATATTGGCATGCATTAATAGGGGGATCAACGCAAGAGATAAAACGATAATTCTCCCACTCTACAAGGCTCTGGTCCGGCTGCACCTGGAGTATGCTGTCCAGTTCTGGGCACCAGTCCTCAGGAAGGATGTACTGGAAATGGAGCGAGTACAAAGAAGGGCAACAAAGCTAATAAAGGGTCTGGAGAATCTTAGTTATGAGGAAAGGTTGCGAGCACTGAACTTATTCTCTCTGGAGAAGAGACACTTGAGAGGGGATATGATTTCAATTTACAAATACTATACTGGTGACCCCACAATAGGGATAAAACTTTTTTGCAGAAGAGAGTTTAATAAGACTCGTGGCCACTCATTACAATTAGAAGAAAAGAGGTTTACCCTTAAACTACGTAGAGGGTTCTTTACTGTAAGAGAGGCAAGGATGTGGAATTCCCTTCCACAGGCGGTGGTCTCAGCGGGGAGCATTGATAGCGTCAAGAAACTATTAGATAATCACCTGAATGACTGAAACATACAGGGTTATGTAATGTAATACTGACACATAATCACACACATACCGTATATACTCGAGTATAAGTCGAATTTTTCAGCACATTTTTTTGTGCTGAAAGTGCCCCCCTCGACTTATACTCGAGTCAAGCACTTTTCTGCAGCAAAAATTTCATTTTCCGAACCGAATTTGGGGCCCCGTATCTCAGGGCCACTTGATACTAGGAACCCCAAATTTGGTGTGCAAACCCAGAGGTACCATAACATATCCAAAGCTGGGGTTCCTAGCACTAAGCGGCCCTGAGATACGGGGCCCCAAAACTGGTTCAGAAAATGTCATTCTCTGCTGCAGAAAAGTGCTTGACATTTTCTGAACTGATATATGGGGCCCTGTATCTCGGGGCCACTTGGTGCTAGAAACCCCAGCTTTGGAAATTCTATGGTGCTAGTTCCTCTGGGTTTGCATACCAAATTTGGGGTTCTTAGCACTACGTGGCCCCGAGATACAGGGCCCCAAATTTGGTCAACTGTGTCCATCTGCAGCAATGTCATTTCGGGACCCTTTGGGTTCAGAGACCCCAAATTGTGGCTGCAGCTAGGGGGCATCTAGGAACCCTTAACTACTGAGTTTGAAGTTCAGGGGACCTATGGCTGCAAAGGGGCACAGTGAGGCTGCAAATGGGCACAGTGAGACTGCAAATGGGCATTGTTGACGCTCTTTTCCACTTACAGTAGCTGTGCATTTCTCACCCTCGTCTTATACTCGGGTCAATAAGTTTTTCCAATTTTTTTTGTGGTAAATTAGGGCCTCGACTTATACTCGGAACGACTTATACTCGAGTATATACGGTAGGTTGGACTTGATGAACTTGTGTCTTTTTTCAACCTCACCTACTATGTAACTATGTAACTATGTAACTTTAAGCATTAAAAAAAAATCACTGCTCCCGAAAAAAAGGCCTTTTTTGAAAAAAAAATTTGCATTGATACATGTCCTCTGGGACAGGACCCAGGTTCCCAAACACTTTTTATGACAATAACTTGCATATAAGCCTTTAAAATGAGCACTTTTTATTTTTCATATTAGTGTCCCATAGACTTTAACGGTATTCTAGCAGCTTTCAAATTTGCCGCGAACACCGCATAATGTTTGCTGTTCGGCGAACAGGCCAATTCCCGATGTTCGAGTCGAACTTACGTTCAACTCGAACATCGGGCTCATTCCTACTATGGACTAAGACTGGGATCCCATTAAAGTTCATGTGCATGTAAAGGATGGCATCCCAATACTTTTGGTAATATAGTGTATTTCAAACTAGGCCTGTTTTATTTTGGATGCTATATTTTTTTAGTATTGCCTACCTTATTTTTACCATCCATCAGAGCAGAAGGTCTTTAGAAAAATTATAGAACCAATTTTGTTGAGCAAAATCTACTGAAAGAAAGTATTTTCAGCCTTTATTTTTTCTTGCATATTCGTATGAGGACCAGTAGGTGACCTATACCCATTCACACTTAAGCATTGCGTTGTGGTTTGTTAATGTGCATTATGGCATGTGTTAACAGGCATTACATTAAGGAAGTGCATTCATTCTAAATGGGCTGCCAACACAGAACACAAATATGCACGACTCTTTTTTAACAATGCATTGCACCACAACGCATTATATATGCTTTAGGGCACACAGTAATGTATTGTTAATTGTGTTAATTGGACTTTAATGTACAATGCGTTGAAGTGCTATTCACAATAAATGGCTTTGTAACGGAGTGCACACAGAGTGGGGGCATTGACATGCACTGGCAACTCGTGTTTTTGTGTGAGTTGCCACAAAGCACAAGTGTGCAAGGCAGACCAGAGAGTGGACAACACATTTTCATTGAACAGCAGGTGAAGCAATGTGCAGCTACTCATGTAAATTGGAATGTTTTGTATGTCTCAAACCTTGGCTCGAGCTGTCTCTCAGAAAATCCAATACAGGAAATTTATGCATAGAGAAAAACAATCTTCAGGGCAGTGGGGCAAGGAGTCAGAAGGATTATTCTGGCACTTGATATGCTTGGTCTCCCAGGATGGTAAACACTCAGCTGACATTTGCCATAACAAGCTCTGAGCAGAATACGTAAAGTGGTACTGAGTCCAATAAGAGGGAATGAATACAGGGTAATGTGACTGCATTAAATGTAAAAGACTTCTATGCCAGTATCGCACAGAGGGGTTTGTTTTGTTTGTAGTCTCACACGTGTAGCGCTACCCCCAGAAGGGCCGCTGTAATATACGGGTCTTCTGTCTCACACCAGTGATAGCTCACTCTCACCTGGATCCACATAACACCAATACACTGTTTAAACATTTAGCTGGGCTTTATTTATTAAAACTAGCAATAAGCCCTGAAAAGAGATAAACTGATTAACAGAATACCAATATTAAATGCAATGATATAATACAACTGCACTGTAAATTAAAACAGTATTGGTGTTCGTTCACTTTAAACGCCAGTGAGAGGCCTTGCCTGAAATGCACTGAGCAAGTGGTGAACAAAACTGTCAGTTGCACAATACAAAAATAATGTTCAACAATTTTCCAAAAGTGATATTACTGACTATAAGAGCCTATCTAGGTCTTTTAGGTTCTAGCTAACCACTGACCAGTGGGAATTCTATTCACACACACAGTCTGCCAGCATTGGGGCCCTTCAAATCCTGTGTTTGAGTACTCAGACTTTTGTGAAGCAATATTTGTAATCCACAGAATGGAAAGGGGTATCTTCGCAAAGTGTCACAGGGTAACAAAGATACACCGATGTGATGATCCACCTTCTGATAGAGCTGCATTAGAGGTAATTAGGACCTAGCAGGATTAAGCAAGATCCACTTACATAAGGATGGCAGAAGATCTCTCACCATTAGATGCTCTTGATATATCTTTCTTCCAGCAATTGCTGGATTGATCGCTGTCTCAGTCAACTGGATGGCGATGGGAGCACCACAGGCCGCAGAATTCTTTAAACAGGATGATGATTGCTGCAGTACTGAAATTCGTCTCTAGATTTCAAAGCACTGTTAGCACATCTTCGGTAATCAGGCGAAAGGGCAGAACATGCTGCAAACTCCCCTCACAGACTCTGGAAGTGCTCAGGAGACGAACACATGGGACACTTTCCCCTGTCTGGCTCCCACAATGCCAGTCCGTGTCTCTCCTACTTTGTATCCCCCCCCAATCACAGCTCTCCTGCGCTGCTATCCAATCCTGTCCTTCCTTGTTTTTGTTGTTAGGGGTGGGCTTCCTTCTTAGTCACAGCAGTAACCAATCTGCCTTCAATCCTGCAGCTGTAACCAATAGAGTCTCTCCTGGGCTGCTATTAGTTTAGCCAAAAAATGCAATGCTTCAGAGAGCAATACTCTGCATATTATACAGAGGCAATACTAAGCCAGTGCTACACACATGATTTGCCATACTTTTGCAAACAAGTAATTTGCTTGATTTGAAAAACATGCTTTAGCTGGTTCATGGACACATTTACCCGATTGAAGCATTTGGATTTATTATTTGTTTCATGCTAAGTGCTGATTTTTGTAAAAATTACTGACTTTATACTGCAACATGTGCTTCTTTCACTTACAAGCAATATTTACTAGACATCTGCACACTGAAATATTTTGTTTCGGAATTTCGTTTTCGTTCGAAAAATAAATGTATTTAGTTACTCCCGAAATTCGCTTTTATTTATTTTGTTTTGTTAAAATATGCATTCGTCCGAAAATCCAAAATAATTAAGGTTGAATCTGTCATTGAAGGCTTATGGTGCCTGTCGAATGTTCCAAGAAGATTCGACGGAGCAGCTAAACTGTACGATGCCGCAATCGTACATTTCTGGTCGAATGTTCTGCCTACAAGCTATAGTAGAATTACTAGTCAACCAACATTAGAATTCTTCTATAGCCTGTGGGCGGAGCATTTACCATAAATGTCTGCTCGCGGCGACTGCTTCGTCGAATTTTCATGTTAAATCTTTTCTCTCTATGTCGAATAATCTTGGACTAACAGAGTTAGGTTAGGCACATTCGACCTTTTTTGCTATTGTCTCTATAATGTTGAATCTTTTCTCTCTATATCAAATCTTTTTTCTCTGTGTAGAATAATCTTGGACTAATAAAGCTAAGGTTAGGCACATTCGACCACAGGCTCAATCGACACAGATCGCTATTGTCAGTGTCATGTCGAATCTCCTATATATATCGAACTGTTGTCACAAAAAAACAAAAATAAAGCATTTGTTTATGTCAGATATTTTGGTTTTTGGATTCTGCACGTTCGTTATCGTTTATTAAAACGATAACGAAAATACCCGAAATTCGGACGAAAATGCATTCGGACGAAAACGAATGCACATGTCTAATATTTAATCAATAAAAGGAGCAGCGCTGTGAATGTTAAAGGCTTAAATTAAGCCAATATAGGTATAAGTGAACAAATGTGATACATTGAGTGAATATTTAAAATAAATATTACATATTAAATAATAAAGTTCATAGTCAAATCATATAAATTTTGATAACAGTCCTAATCTGTGATCAAAAATCCAAAAGGTGAGGTAAGGTGAAGAACCAGAGGCAGGGGTCTCCGTCTGAGGCAGGAATATAGGTAGGAATGGGTAAATCCTTCACCGCACCACTGTGATATAAGTAAAAATGTGCGCTTACCAACCGGCAAGCATAGAAAAGCTTGCGACCTTAACCCGGTCGGGGCCTTTCTTAGGATGGAGACACCAATATACCACTTCTTAAACCGTACGGTAAGCCCGCTATCCACCGCGTACAGACAATCCCTGGAATATGGGGAAACTATACTCCTAGCTAGGAGTTAATCTCACAGGAAGTGCCCCAAAAGAAAAGGAAGAGCAACATAGCGTAATCATTTAGCATGTAGCTGCATAAAGATGCTTTTTCAGTGCTGACAGGGGCCCTAATCACCAAATGCCTGTAACGCTCAACATCCTCTACGGGGATGCCCGGTATATTTTAAAAGACCAATATTTGGCAGCCATAAAAGCAAAAGGGCTTAAGTTAGTTGTGTAGCATGTGCAGATGGGGTTCCAGACGATTGGTAGCAGAGAGCCTTGGTCTTAAGGTATCTCTCTATTGAAAGCCAGTAATGAAATGCTCATGTCTAATATTTACCACTCCAAACCGTTAATCTCCCAAGGATTTGTCTCAATTTCAGGTTTGTTATTCCCAGCACAATCATCCAATACACCTATTGTATTTCACAGTCACCCCTAATATCACCAGCAAGTATGTAATGCATTTAGATAAACCCAGGTAAGTGAGCCAGGATTGCCCAACTCTAATAAAACTCCATGTATATGAACAACTGCATGACAGATTAATACATTGTGCCATTCATTTAAAGGATTAGGACACCAAAAAAATGCTATTACCGTTTTGGATAGATGCAGAAGACTTAAAATCACCCATATCTATTGGGACCTCTGTTGGCGCTGGCGAGATCTATGGCCTTTTTCTTGGTTCTGTACATCTGTTTTGGACATTATGAGGGCTTCCCATCCTGTTAGCTTGACTGTTTTATAAAATGTATATTTACAGAGAATGCAGTAGGAGGGGATGGAAGGGCATCAAGGTTGAGATGAGATGAGATGAGATGAGACACTAAGAACTCCCAAGTAGACAGAAACAGAAGGTCAATAATTATTGACAAATTCACTGTTGGAGTAGTCAAGACATACAGTACAAGAAGCCAGGGGTTGACCCAACTTACCAGATTCTTCCTAAAGCTAAAATATTTATATTGGGTAAAATGCCCTTTTATATAATGTGCCATCGACATTTTGGGAAGTAAGAAAATAGCTGTGAAGAGGTATTAGTACACTACTGATTAATAGAATCAATAACCCATGTTATTCTAAGTTGCTGTTCCCAAAACTGCTTTCAAGTTCCACAACTTGCTTATGTTTTTTTTTGTTTTTTGCAATTATGCAATGCATACAAGCATATTATGCCATTAACTTGCAGGGGATAGTTTATTTTTTTAAAGACTTTACTACCGCTTTAAAAGCTTTGTTAGATTGTTAATAATTTATGTATCCCCATTAAGAGATTTCCCCCCGCTTCTTGTACTAGAGGCATTATTCAATTGGACAGAAAGTGTGGGAAAATCTTCCCAATTGGCAGAGGCTTCAATAAAAAAAAAACTAGCAAAGAGTCAAACAGAGTAAATTTATCACTGCTTAGTTTCCTCATGTTTTAGCTGATATTGAGCTTTAAAAGGTCTTTAAACCTTTATAAGCAATTTTAAGGTCTTGTCTATATGGACTTTCTTGTTAAACACTGAATTCAAACACAGCACTTCTCAAATGTATGCTTTTAAATTAAAAGCACCTGAAAACCTGCTTTGCCTGCAATGCGAACAAATCTGAAAAGGGTCTGCTTGTGTGCAAAGAAACACAAAGCAAGTCAAATACAGCCTGAGCATGGTCAAGTCATTCTCCCAAGCAGCTCCACTCACCATGGTTCCTCTAGAGCAGGGGTCTCCAAACTTTTGAAGCAAACGACCGGTTTACTGCTCTTCAAACTTTAGGAGGGCCGGACTGTGGCCAGAGGGAGTTGAAAATGCCCTGGCATCGGTAGGAGTAAACAATACCATCGGGCCGCAGTTTGGAGACCTCTGCTCTAGAGCACATGTTTTGTTTTTCCATAGAGGATTAAAAGGCTAGTATGCTTAGCAATGTGAGCTGGGTGGCCTGAAAGAACAGCTTTAACACCTTTAGTAGTTTGGCTGTGAACTTTAAGGTTGAATTGCTCCAAAATACCTACAGAGGTCAGTGGGGGGCTTAATTTAAAGGTCAATTATTGAATGTCCATTACATAGTCACATTAAAGGGGTTGCAAACCCTTGTGTTTTTTCACCTCAATGCCTCCTATGCATTAAGGTGAAAAAACACCTGGCAGTCACCGCCCCCCCAGCCCTCCTGTTTCAGTTACCTGAGCCCCTTCATCTCTTCGTCGGGGACGCGCTGTCCCTCTCTCCATGGGTTCCCGGCTCTTGATTGGATAGATTGATAGCAGCGCAGTCATTGGCTCCCGCTGCTGTCAATCAAATCTAATGACGCGGGCACCGGGGGGTGGGGCCGAGTCTGGCATTCGTGTCTATGGATGCAAATGCTGGACTCGGGAGCACGCCTTCAAGGTAACCCCCTCGGGAGAGCGCTTCTCCTAGCGGGTTAACTGATGCGGGGAGGAGCCGCGAGAGTCGCCGGGGAACCCCAGAAGAGGATGTTCGGGGCCACTCTGTGCACAACATGCTGCACAGTGGAGGTAAGTATGACATGTTTGTTATTTTAAAAAAACAAAAAAACGATCCTTTACAATCACTTTAATGTCATGGTCACAGGTTCACATTAATAGCTGCAATATGACATACTGTGCATAGGGGGCAAGTATTCCTAGCTCCTGTTCAATAAATAAATCACAGTTTTTATATTTGTCGCAGGAAGTCTCATTTGGATCTTTGTGACTGCAAACGGTGCATAGAAAAAATATTTATGCCCTCCATATTGAAACAGACCAGGTTTAAAGATTGTATAGCTGATACAGTTGCAGAATTTTACATTTGTATTTCCTACACAGGAAACTACTTACAATTTATTTGTCACATTATGTTGAAAGACTTGGCTAGGTATCTATAAATAGGCACATTCTGTGCAAAACAAATCAAATATATGTACTGGTGATTTTACATGATGTCTGCGACTGTGAGTATTTCTCACCTTTCCCTTCTGTTTCTGTTCTTAATTCTCTGTTTGCCACCTTCACAATCCCTTTATATAGCAGTTTTCTCTCTGCTGATATCCAGTTTGTACAAAGGTGACAGTCCTCTAATGCCACTTTTGGAATCTGCTATTGGTTTCCATAGAGACAAGCAATCTAAATATGTTCTTTCGAAGCAAAACCCCCGAGTTTGTCCTCTTTCCCAAAGACTAGTAAAGGTGGAGGAAGGGATAACAAGAAAATCTGAAAAAATGCAGTTAAATGCATGTCCTCAGGTTAACTTAAGGCACGTTAATGTAGTTTTCCAAATGTACTTGTTGCTAGCTTTTGAAATATGTATAGAAATATTTGCAATAATTGTCTGTTTTCCTTGTATTTATATATTGGAGAAGAGCTGTTCATCCCCTTCTATCTGAGATTCATGTCTCAGTGTCCTGTTTTTGGGGTACAAAATTGGGTTTCTTTTTTTTTGTATTGGGCCATAAAAATGTAAAACACAGCAAAGGCAAGGTTACATTAGTCTGAGGGCATCAAAAATGGATGATTATCTGAAGTCCCATGTCAGTGCTTGTACACATAGATATACATACATTTATTGGAAAAGTTCTGTGTGATATCAAACAGCTCCATGACCATATTCCACCATTTAAAAAGTCATCTAAAACGGCTCTTTTAGTTAATGGTGATGCTGGTGAAATTTCTTAGACATGCTATCATCACTGAGTCTAAGACTAGGCTCACATTTTTGTGGTGTGTTAACACATGCATCTTAATGATTGTTGGGTAACTCATTGGTGCGTGTTGCCACCTCTAGAGGTCACTCCTTTTGAAAGGCCACTATGTAGATCTAACACCACCAGATTGATCACCTTATATTATTATGCTCTTACTATTGACACAAATGATACATATTTGGTGGCTCACCAAAAATGGCTGTCACCCGACCTCCATATTACAGACCTGGACTGGTCATAGTTTGAAGGGATGTACAAATCCTACGTCATCTCCTCAATGGATAGGGTTATCCAAATTGAACTGTTCCACCATAGTCACTTTACCCCAGTACCTCTACATAAAATGGTCATGTGTCCAGAAGCTCTTTGCTTTAGAAGTTGCAAAGTGACTGACTTCCTCCACTACCTTTGGACCTGCCCAGTCGTTCGGGCCTATTGGTCAGAGGTCAACATCTTCATCTACTCAACCCTAGATTTGCCCAATATTTCCCAACATAGAAAATGTCTCTGTGGTATTTTTGGAGACCTGTCCATCTCCACATATGAGAAGCTCTTGTTGCCCATAATATACTGTAGCTGTACCCCCGTAGGGGCTGCTGAAAGTTGTGGCCCACCTGTCACCCTGCTAAGCCTGGCATTCATTTCCCAGTCACTTTTGAGACAATGAACAGTTCATGTGATTGTTTTGTATTTTTATTGAGGAATGTGGATAGGGATAGGAATATATGGGATGCCCAGTAGAACAAACAATTGGTTGATTGTATATCAATCGGTTGGGACAACTATACACACTTATAGTTGTCCCAACCGACAACAGTCTCCTCAGCACATCTCTTGCTTGCAGACTGTTACTCTCTCTCCTGCACAACACTTTACATCATTCACAGCTAGCACATGGTTAGGCCAAACTCTGACTCAGTCAGGCCTCCTGACTGCCTTTCTGCAGGCAGGGACCGCGGGTCCCTTTAATGTAGCAAGAATTGGAAACAGGAAGTCTTTAGTGCTAGCTGTCCCATGGTGGACTACTGCTCCCAGTAAGTCCTCTTCAGGCCCTGCCAGCCCTCCTGACTGCAGCTGCCCGACTTCACTGCCCGTGACATTGCAATACTCACTGGCTCAACACCCAGCTCTGACTTTTTCCTCTCAGTCCTCTCTGGCATGCCTCTCCAGTCCTCCCGACTGCACATGTCACTCACCAGCCCTTCTGGCTGCAAACCGGTGGTTCCCTTCTGAAGACTTTCCTGGCAGTACTAGCACCCGCTGTCCTCTCTGATTCCTCTCTGTGCCTCCTGTTCGGATCCCTCATGGGTTTTTGAAAGGCTCCATCCTGCACCCAAATCCCAGGCCCAAGGTCAGCCCCCCCCCAGACTGGAGAGCTCCCTCAAAGGCCCCGACAGCCTAGTACTCCATCCTCAGTTCTTCCACCTGACCACTCCTCCACAGCTGGGCTAACCCTGGGTATTTCAAAGAGGCTTGCCCCCTGCCAATCCTAGTTGGGGATTGGTCAGGGCTTCCTAAGACACCCCAAACTGCTCCTCCACACTTCCCCTCCTCTTCTTCTAGAATCCTCTAGAAGCAAGAGAGAGGTGACAGTGGAGTGATGCTGTCTGTAAATGACAGCTGCTGTTCTAAACCACTCCCAGCCCACATAGATCAAAACAAACAGGCCAATTTACTTGCTCTCACAAAAATCCTAACTCTAGCACCTACCTAAGTAGAGGGTGCCACAACACTTTTATGCTAAAAAGGCCATCCTACTTAAATGGAAAGGTGTCATTGTCCACACTAAATCCATGTGGCTACAGTTAATTAACAATAGCCTTCCACTTTATAAACTCATCTATGAGCTTCGGAAGAAGCCCTGTTTGATGCTGTTTGGGACCGCTGGCTTTCTAACCCACTTACTCTTGCCTCTGTTGCTCCAGACAGTCACTAAATTTATCTTCATGCTTTGTATTATGACCTACTGTTTGATCTGAATGATATTTGGTGTATCGTCTGTGTTACTATTCTGGTATGTTTTGTGAAAAATTGGAAAACAGTTTAGTGTTGGTTTTTTTTTTGTTTTTTGTTTTAATTTTGCAGTGTTGTCTTTTTCTATAAAACTAAATAAATATATATTTCAAAATAAGTGCCACCTCAGCGCACCAATGCACGTAACGTACGTTACCACAATACAGTAGTGTGAACTAGTCCTAAGGGCCTGTCTATCCTCTACAGCATGGGTGTCCAACCTGCGGCCCTCCAGCTGTTGTGGAACTACAGGACCCATGAGGCATTGCAAGGAAAGTCCCATGAAGCATTGCAAGGCTGACAGTTGCAAGCATGACTCCCGCAGGCAGAGGCATGATGGAACTTGGCTCCCAAAGGCAGAGTCATGGTGGGACTTGTAGTTCTATAACAGCTGGAGGTCTGCAGGCTGGACACCCATGATCTACAGGCTTATTTAACAAATGAAACAATATATTACACACAATAGCCCATATCATTATAATCCATCTATTGCTAATCTGCAGCAATAAATACACCAGTTTGGCTGAACTTGACCTAGATTGGGCAGGTTTGCATGCACCTAGATATTCATGAATCTTTCCAGACCCTCTGAACACATCCCTGTCCTCACTATTTGATTTCAAGTCAGTGTGTGAATGAATCAAATTAAATGTCTTATTTAAATGAATGGCGGATAAGAGAATTGAGGGGATTCCCTGGTTGATTGTGATTCACAATCATGTTGGTAAGAAGTAGTAAGTTTTAACTACACTGCCTTCTATTTTGTTCAATATAGAGTACAGAAACACCATAATTCCCTAAGCTAAATCATATTCATTTCTTTAGGGGATTTCCATTACATTAGTAAGCATAAATTAAAAGACATGGAAGCCCACAATCCTACTTTACTAGTACATTTCATGATGGTTGTTGGGGATTTTTTTTCTAACATGCTGTGTTGAAAATTAAGGGAAAAATAATAATATCTGGTCAGACAACTGGTGTGCTTCGATGATCTGGTTACAGTATAACACAATCTTAGCTGGTTGTTATAGGTTATTGTTCTCTGCGTATCCCTATTTCTCATTACCGTACAAGGTGCTAGATGAATAAGCCTATCTGTGAAGTACAGTTTATGATGAGCAGCTAGGCTAAGCAGTAACCAGGCCAAAATATATTAGAATTTTCATTGGAAAATAAGGAGAAAAGTGCACAGGCATGGACTCCACACCATACCAGATGTAATACAGCCTTGACCATGTACAGATTTGTAAACTCTTGGACTTTTTGAATCAGGTATTGAGCTAATAAACTGGCTTGATAAAAATAATAATTTTATTGGGATTATTATTTTCTTCCTTGAACTATAGATGTATTATTTTATATGGTAATAAATGTAACAACTTGTGTACTCTTGTGAGTGGATTGATCATTACACCATGCAAGTGGGGAGGAGGTAAAATAAACATAATTTGCATAAGAAAAATGCTCTAGGTAATTGCCACTAATTACTATGTAAATTTTCTGATTGGTGCCCAGCAATATATCTCTGTGGTGTTTTACTATGATTGTGGAATAATTTTCTTAAATTAGAATCTTGATGATGATATGTATAGCTGAACCCTGTGCATATGAAAAGCAGCATTTAATGCAGTTATGTGCTCATTAAAATAACCATTCTATGTATTTTTAAGTGCAACACTGTTACATGAATATGTTTTGAAATCAACTTCAGGTAGAGTATTTCCCTTTATAGCAGCAGTCAGACTGGAAGAGGGAGAGCCAGCACTAGAGGCCAGGTAGATTTCCCTTTATCTATAGGTGCTGAGAGAAAAAAAAAAGCAAAGTAATGATTTTGCTGCTTCTGTCTCTCCTTCACTGTCCAATTATTAAACTGTAGCTGTGAGTTAATTGTCGGGCACTCACTAAGGCCGCCATACATGGTCGAATTTCGAAATAATTTTCTTTTGAAAATCAGAAATTTTGTGCATTTTGTGATCCGATGGTGCCACCATTAATTTCGAAATTCGACCAACCAAGCCTTCAATTTCACCTCCTGTTGCTAGAGAAAAGAATTTTCGTGGCTGGGAATCATCTTTTCTTTCTGGCAATTTTACTTTTCTTGCACTTGTGCATTTCTTTTTCAATTACATTTCTCGCACGATTCTCCTATCATTGATTAGAAAATCGTTAATGTTTTTCAAAAAATTTTCAACATCCCCGATTACTCAATTCAATGGCCGCACAAAAATCTGCTGTTGCTGCAGCCCACTAATGGTGTGAAATCCGAACGAAAATTTTTAGGTAACATTTTCTTAAGAAAATTTTTTCGAAATTCGACCCATGTATTGCCTGCCTAAGTTGTTATTTTGGTTGATTTTTGTAGTTCTTCACAGAAAGATCATTTATGGCACAATAGGAGGCCTTTGCCTGTGGCATGCCTCCCTGGTTCCATCAGGGTGGATTAATCTCTTGGGGTATGCATGAAGGCAAACTCTACATTATATGTATGCAAGCACAGCAAATATAAGCTTTTCCACATTAGAGGATAGGTTTGGCTATCAAATTTTTTTTCAAGGTGACATTGGTCTATTACTGACAATATTGGATACAACTTTGAATGACTTGCAAGGACATGCGGTTGAAGTTGCTTATCAGTATACCTTCTCGTTCCCCAATTAGGGTTGGATGGGGGTTGGAAGAATTTTAAAATATGGGTAGATGCCCATGGATGCTGCCAGAGACAGTTTGAATTATAGTTCATGAAAACCTGTAAATGAGGATTTATATAGTGCTCTGGCATATGTTTCTGTCCATTACCACTTTGAACATTGAGAATGGTGTTCTACCCCTGTAGGCATTCATATATCAGGCATTTATTTTAACGTTCCATGGTAATTGGTTTTAATGTTTGTAAAAATAATTCAGGCTTTCTGAGAGGGGTATTGCCCCAGAAGTTTTTTATTTTTGTACTTTCATTAATAGGCAATAGCGTTAAGTCAGCCATACATGGAACCAAATTTGTCCGGTTCAGCAGGGACTGACCGAACTTCGATCCATGTATGGGCACCCTATTTGTATCTGTTGATTGACTTGTGTAAAACCAGCCTGTCAGGTTTTTTCCAAATGATTAGTGCCGCGGACTGTAGCTAGAAACACTTAGGCTGGATTCACATGCGTGATCATTGTCACACAATTTTTCTCACACAAATATTATTCTAATTACATGAAAATCTTTGTTGTGTTATCGCAAAAATGTATCTGCTTGTCCCTTCGGATATTTTCGCATGAACTGTCATGATCGGCTCTAGAAAGCTGTGTACTAACAAATAGATTATCGGACGATCGATCCGAGTGTGTTTTCTTTTATGTACGATATTCTCATCACATGTATGGGCCTTTAGCTTGTAGAAGTCTGGAAGTCAGGTGTTCTATAACTTTTTAATCTTATCTGTACTGGGGACTCCAGACTTGTGGTGGAGTTTGAGTTGCCAGGAATTGTGAATTAGCTCAATGTTTTTGTTGATGTGGCTTTTGACAGGGGTACCTTGATCACCAGAACGGCTGAACAGAATTGATATTTTAAAGTGGAAGTAAACATCCAATAAACAGTTTCATTTCCGGCACGTGTCGGACATGTAACACTTCCATTGGTTGTGCTCTCAACCAAACTGTCAAACCATCCAATGGCTGGTGTCATAACTGATCACATGTGCAACATCATGGCAGTTGTAGATTAAACAGAGGCAAAGATGGCAGCTTCCTTGGCTGAAAATGATAGGGGGTTTACTTACACTTTAGAAGTGTGTTTCTTGCTTAGGATTTAAGGCACTTTACAAAACATGGTAGATGTAAAACCATTATTGTAAAAGTAATAATAATGAATTCCATTCACTTAAATAAATAGGTTTGACTTTATTTATTTGTTCTTAATGTTTAGGGATGGAGAGTGTGTGGGAATGTTAGGGGTAAATGTGACATTATATGATTTCAGGTTTATCCTAGGCATATCTGGATGCAACCTTTCCCAACCATTTTATCCTGGAAGAACTCTTGACAACATTTCAGGTCTCAAAACCCCCCCTGTAATAATCTTCTGATCTTTAGCTCATGGCACATTTGCAAGATCAGTGAAATACCTATGCTTACCTGGCCTTGCAAAAACCTGGGCTTGTTGGGACCCAAGAAGAGGAGGATCGGGGCTGCTCTGTGCAAAACCACTGCACAGAGCAGGTAAGTATAACATGTTTGTTTTTGGGTTGTTTTTTTAACTTGCCTTTAATACCAATTTAAGCTGAGTTAAATGGATTTTGGCTTTAATTCATTAGTCAAGTACATCTAAAAACTGTTAGTGCTTCTAAGGCTGGCCATACAGGGTACGTTTTACTTTATTCATTCTTCCTTCTACACAAACAAGGTGGAGGGGGAATTACCCCACAGGACATTATTTTTGCAGCCAGACCCACTGCTGTTAGACTGCACTGATCAATGGCTGCAGCTGGTAATTACCCAAAAATGTTCCGATGTCCCTTTTACAGAAGTTGATTTAATAAGTGATTCTTGTAGAGTGGGGAAGGCCACACACTCTGTGTGGACCCTGCTTGATTGGCTAATTTTTTATCAGTGTATGGCCACCAGCTTAACACTTCTCTCTCAACAAATTGACAATGCTAAAAAAAAAAAAAAAAAAAAAAAATGTATACAGATATATTGTGTGGCACAGTTTTGTATTTATATTTTTTTTGGATGGACTGTGAAAACACTTATAGTGTCAGCCAAAATACGTATACACAAATTAGGAGGTTTCACAGGGGGAAGTATTTGCAAGAAGAAATCTATCTAAAGTGAGGTAAATCATCTTAGAGAGTTGTCATTAAAACAAGTGTCCCCATTGGAAGATTTCCCCTTTATTCCAATGCAGTTAAAGCAGTTGTATACCACTGGAATTTTGTTTTCTTCCTGCAAGGTAAAGTCATAATGTGCTAGTATGCATTGCATATAAGTTTATGATTACAACATTATGTTAAAATGAATCTGTTTCAACGCCACAATGTCAGCGCTGCAGTCACTTCCATTTTCACCTGTCTTGCTTTCGGGTTCGAGGGCTACTCCTCTGAGATTGGCCGGAGTCGCGATGATGTCACTCCCATGCATGCGTGCGGGAGCCGATGTTCACGGCACAGGGCTTGTTCCTTCAGAGCACATGCGCCAGTGATGTCAGTGGCTCCATGTAATGTAAATATCTTACTTGATATTTACACTACCTATAGGTAAGCCTTATTATAGGCTTATCTATAGGTAAATGTCAGCAGAGGAAGTTTACTTCTTCTTTAATAATGAAAAATATATAAATAAAAATGTAGAATAATGCTATGCTGTGTGTATATATTCAGTATAGTACACATTTGATTACAGGAGGGATCAGAGGGCCCTGCTCGTTAGAGCTTACAATCTAGAAGGGAGGGTCAAGTGGAAACAAAAGGTAATAACTGTGGGGGATGAGGTGATGGAAAAAAATGAAAATACAGTTGTTAGGTGTGGGTAGGATAGGCTTCTCTGAAGAGAAGGGTTTTCAGGGATCTTCTGAAAGCTAATAAAGTAGGAGATAAGCGGACAGATTGGGGGAAGGAGTTCCATAGGATTGGAGAAGCTTTGGAAAAGGCCTGGAGGCGAGCATGGGAGGAGGTGACAAGGGAGCTAGAGAGCAGGAGGTCTTGAGAGGAACGAAGAGAGCGAGTAGGTTGGTATTTAGAGACTAAGCTAGTGATGTAGCTGGGGGCGAAATTGTGGATGGCTTTGTACGTAGTTGTTAGAATTTTGAATTTAATTCTTTGGCCGAGCGGAAGCCAGTGGAGGCATTGACAGAGAGGAGTGGCAGACACAGAGCGATTGGTAAGGTGGATGAGTCTGGCAGCGGCATTCATAATGGATTGAAGAGGTGATAGACTATGTAGAGGTAAGCCAATGAGAAGGGAGTTGCAGTAGTCGAGGCGAGAGATGACTAGCGAGTGAATTAAGAGCTTTGTTGTGTCATTGGTTAGAAAGGGGCGTATTTTGGAGATGTTGCGGAGGTTGAGGCGGCAGGATTTGGACAGTGATTGGATGTGTTGCTTGAAGGAGAGTTCAGAGTCTAGGACTACACCTAGAACCTTGGCATGTGGGGATGGGCTTATAGTTGTGTCATCGATTTTGACAGAGAGATCAGGGGAAGAGGCATACGGGGGGAGGAAAAATTATGAGTTCGGTTTTGGCTAGATTGAGTTTAAGGAAGTGGTGTGACATCCAGACTGATATATCTGAGAGTAAATTACTGATACGTGAGGAGACAAAGGGAGTGAGCTGAGGGGTAGAGAAATAGATTTGGGTGTCGTCAGCGTAGAGGTGGTATTGGAAGCCATGGGAGGCTATCAGTTGACCCAGGGAGGCAGTGTAGATTGAAAATAGTAGAGGTCCAAGAACAGAACCCTGAGGGACCCCAACAGAGAAAGGAAGAGGAGAGGAGGAAGTAGAGCTATAAGAAACGCTAAAGTTGCAGTTGGATAAGTAGGAAGAGAACCAGCGAAGTGTACAGTCACGGAGACCAAAGGCGTGTAGTTTTTTTTTGAGGAGGGGGTAGTCAAAGGCAGCAGAGAGGTCCAGCAGTAGGAGTACAGAATAGTGTCGATTGGTTTTGGCCGTTAGTAGATCATTTGTTAGTTTTAGGAGAGCAGTTTCTGTGGAGTGTTGAGGACGAAATCCAGACTGAAGGGGATCAAGATGGCCATTATCAGCGAGGTGGACGCTCAGTTGGTTGTAGACCAGACGTTCGAGGAGTTTGGATAAGAAGGGGAGCAAGGAGATGGGGCGTGGGTTGTTAAGATTGGATGGGTCCAGTGAGGGCTTTTTAAGTATGGGTCTGACAAGTGCATGTTTTAGAGAGTTAGGGAAGATGCCAGAAGAGAGGGAGAGATTGAAGATGTGGGTTAGAGAGTGTAGTATAGGGTCAGAGGGTGAACGTAGCATTTGTGAGGGAACAGGATCCAGAGGGCAGGTGGTAAGGTGGACATTAGCAAGTAGTTTAGCAACTTCGTCTGTAGTGGTGGGGTTGAAAAAGGGAAATAATGATTGTACCTGTGGGCATGAAGTGTAAAGCGTGGAGGGTGTCGGCACAGTAGAGATCTCAGCGCGAATAGTATCAATCTTCTTTTTGAAGTGATTGGCGATCTCCTGTGTAGTGAGTGAGTTGGCGGGTGGAGGCGGTGGAGGACGAAGTAGGGAGTTGAAGGTGGAGAAGAGCTGACGGGGACAGGATGAGAAGTTGCTAATGAGAGTGGTAAAATAGGTCTGCTTGGCAGAGAGGAGGCTGGAATTGTATTTTTGGAGGGCAGATTTATATTGGTAGAAATCTCTCTGGGACTTAGTCTTACGCCACAGGCGCTCCAGAGCACAACTACGTTTTTTCAGACTTCTAGTATCATCTGTTTGCCAAGGTTGAAGGGGTCTGGGCTTGATTCTGTGTGTATAGAGGGGGGGCAAGTGAGTTAAGTGAGGCTAGAAGTGAAGCGTTGTACACAGAAGTGGCTAGGTTGGTGCAGGATAGGGGGGAGATTTTGTCGTAGAGGTTGTTGATGGCAGAGTAGAGAAGAGAAGGGTTGAGATGACGTAGGTTTCTGCGGGTAACTTTAAGGTGGTTGGAGGGAGAGGAGGTGAAGGAGAGGGAGAGAGTGAAACTAATAAGGTGGTGATCAGAGAGAGGGGATGGATAGTTAGAGAGGTTGCATGGAGTGCAAAGGTGAGAGAACACAAGGTCAAGGATATTGCCTTCTGAGTGAGTTGGAGCATGTATCCACTGCTTCAGGTCAAAGGAGGATGTTCGGCTAAGAAGTTTGGAAGTGGAAGGAGTGTTAGTATTAATAGGGATGTTGAAGTCCCTGAGAATGATAGTGGGGATTTCAGAAGAAAGAAAGTAGGGTAGCTAGGCAGAGAAGTCTTCAAGAAAGGTTGATACTGGTCCAGGGGGCCTGTAGATCACAGCTATCCTTAGAGAAATTGGAGTGAAAAGACGAATACAGTGTGCTTCGAAAGAGGAGAGTGACAGAGAGGGAGGTGGCTGAAGCACCTGAAAGGTGCTATGTGGGGCTAGAAGGATTCCGACACCTCCTCCCTTACGTCCGCTGGATCTGGGGGAGTGAGTCCAGAGAAGACCACCATGGGATAGGGCAGCAGAAAATGCAGTGTCGGATTCGTGGAGCCAGGTTTCAGTAATGGCGACTAGGTTAAATGAGTTGGCAATAAAAAGGTCATGGAGAGAGGTGAGCTTGTTGCAGACAGAGCGGGAGTTCCAAAGGGCACAAGAGAAAGGGAGTCTGGTTTTGGGAAGAATAGAAATGGGAACTAAATTGTGTTGATTGCGGCGGCTGCTGCCAGAAGGTGCAGGGTGATGGGTGCATGGGCTACAGTTAAATGATGGAGGCCCAGGGTTTGGGGATATATCTCCAGAGGTTAGGAGAAGCAAGAGGGTGAGAGAGGTAATATGAGAGTGGGATTTATATGAAGGGACATGCCCCAGGGTCTTAGCGATTTTTAGTGTATGTGGATTTAGAATTAGCAGGAGTTGGTGGGTGCAATAATAAGGACAGGACAGGAGTGAGGGTGATAAATATATGCTGTGGGGGGAGAAGAGGGGTGAAGGAGAGATAGTTTTAGGATGGAGGACAGAGTTGTCAAAAGCAGTGGTAGAGAAAGCATGTTACAAGGAAAAAGAGCTAAAGGAGTAAACAAGTTCACCTGATGTCTGTGTGCTGTTTTTCAAAGTGTTTATCTTGTGTCCTTTTGCTTTGTGCCTTCGCTGAAGTGCAGAGTCAGAAGTGCATTTCACTTATAGAAATCGCCACTTTGAGAAAGAGCCAAGTTGCAAATGTGTACCCCTTGCAAATGCTTCCCCCAAGAGAAGCTTAAATATACATCAATTACATCAATTAAAGTGGTTGTAAACCTTCAGCTTTTTTTTTAAGTAATAAACATGTTATACTTAGCTGCTATGTGCAATAGTATTGCACAGAGCCTCCCCAGACCTTCTCTTCTGGGGTCCCCCACCAGCACTCTAGACTCCTCCTCTTCTCAGTGCAGCAAACATAGGAAGCTGCTTCCTGTGGTGGTGCATTTGTGGGCTTGCTCCTGAGCTGGGCTGTGTGCGTCCATTGACATCCACAACGTAGCTCGGCCCCACCCCCAAATCCCTCCTCACAATGGCTCCCACTGATTCAACAAAGCCCAAGAGATGGGGGAGAGGGAAGAAAGCCACTACAGACAGGCACAGTGGTCGACTGTCTCATGTAAGTATTTAGGGAGGTGAGGGGACAATACTATTACAAGGACATTTTCATACCATATTACAGTGAATGCATTAAGGTAAAACATATCTAGCCTTCATAACCACTTTAAGTGTACTACCTGTAAATATACAGAAAAGGGACATACTGACAGAAGAGAGGGCATGTGGATGACCTTATCATGGTGTTACACCTCCTTCACTTTCTATTCTTAGGCTGGGGTAGGCAATTGACCCAAGTTATATTGCTTAACTTTAATAGAGGACTGTGAAGTCAGCAACCTGACTTTTCTGCCAGAAAGCTCCAATTAGAAATGCACACTAGAAGGGTTTTTTTTCCAGCCTTTAAACGTTGAGCTTAAAATATGCCTGTAATCGTCCTAATGTGCATGGACACATAGGATAACATTGAGTTGCTTCTACAGGCAAAACACAAAACACCTGTAGAAGTAGCATGGAACCTTAATGCTATATGGAAGTTTGTTTCAAAACTCTTATCGAAATGAAAGTCTAACTGGTCCAAATGGTCTTTTAACATGTTTGCTGCAGTCAGGACTGCTAAATTTACCAACTTTTCTTGTGCTTCCTGGCTTATGGGCTGCTCTCAGCATAGCATGGTGCCTATATGGCTTAGAACAACAACCTATGTGTCTAATTCACAGAGAGGCAGCTATGCTATGTTCTTTACAGTATCTCTCTCTCCTTTTTTTTGCCAAATAGTTAAAACAATAATTCTAAAAAGTGATTTACCCAGATTGGCCAAACTGTTTGAATACCCAGGTGTCTGTAAATCCCATTCATCCTTGTAGGATCTAAGTTTGCCTGATGTCATTTGCTATTCTAACTTTCTTGGGAAAGCAAGGGATTGTTTGGACTGTATAGCTTAATAATCCATTTCTCAGTGCTTGAAAAGGTCTAGTTACCAAATCCCCATTAGGTTTACCAGGCGCCACTTCCAAGTGTCATCCTAACTGGGAATTTTGGAGTTCTGTCACTTTGCAGTGCCTTGTGTGTGACTCACTTTTTGTCCCTTCTTCATGAAACATGTGTATCAAAGCACTGGCATTTAAGTGCTTGCGGATCAAAGTACTTGGCAGCGGATTTAAGCATCCCGTTGCATTGCTCGAGCTGGTACAAAACAGTGAGACATTGGCAACGTACACTTAGCATCTTCCCCCGCAGAGATGGGTTGTTTTCTTGATGTGCCAATTAATGAGGGCTGGGAAAAGCTGCAGGGGGGGTATTGGAGCTGGGTTCATGAAAATAGAAATGGTATATGAGCCAAAAATGGCCCTTGTTTAACCACTGTACCTTGCCACTTTCAAGGCCAATTAAATGTTAATCTTTTTTGCTACTTTTCTGATCAGGCTTAACCTATTACTGGTAAATTAATGCCACAAAATGGCACATGACAAAACGGGAAAAGATAACATTTGCGCAGTATTCCTAGTAGAATACATTTCATGGAGAAGAGCAAAAGGTTGAACTAGGCTTTTAGTGCAAACTCCCTTTTTGTCTCTCACAGATCAATGACTAGAGCATGTTTTTTTACTCTCCTTCACCTCTTTTAAAGTGTATTTCCAGCCAGATAAGGGACAGCCTCACTATATGTGTGTGTTTCCATTCACACAGCGGAAAAAAGGAAACTGTTTAAACAGTGTAGAATGATGGCCTTTTCAGAAAACCATTATTTGGTTACACTTTCAATTTTACATAGGTTACTATGTGAGGTGTACTGCCCCTTTAAATTGTCTTCTCACCTTTGGGCACAGATGCCCAATCAGGTGTGGTGGAAGATTCTGGAACACCTGGGGCTCATTATATAAAGGGCTGCAGCCCCCCCCCCTTTAAGGGGGGACTTTGGTAATGTTTAAAAAAAAATGATTTTGCTTGAGTTGTTTATGACTAAGCAAATTACTGTTATGCCGCGTACACACGGTCAGACTTTTCGATAACAAAGGCCTGGCAGTCTTTCCGACGGACTTTCGACGGAGTTACGACGGACTTTCAACTGACTTTTTAACGACTGGACTTGCCTACACACGATCACACCAATGTCCGACAGATTCGTACATGAAGATGTACGACCGGACTAAAATAAGGAAGTTGATAGCCAGTAGCCAATAGCTGCCCTAGTGTCGGTTTTTGTCCGTCGGACTAGCTTACAGAAGAGCGGATTTTTCGACTGGACTCAAGTCCGTCGGAAAGATTTGAAGCATGTTCCAAATCTAAAGTCCATCAGATTTTCGACCGAAAAAGTCAGCTGCAGGTCCGATGAAGCCCACACACGGTCGAATTGTCCGCCGGACTCTATGGGAATACATAACAGTGTTTAGCTTTTTCACAAATTGGTACACTATATTACCAAAAGTATTGAGACACCTGCCTTTACACGCATATAAACTTTAATGGCATCCCAGTCTTATGCCCCGTACACGCGGTCGGACATTGATCGGACATTCCGACAACAAAATCCTGGGATTTTTTCCGACGGATGTTGGCTCAAACTTGTCTTGCATACACACAGTCACACAAAGTTGTCCTAAAATCTGATCATTCTGAACGCGGTGACATAAAACATGTACGTCGGGACTATAAACGGGTCAGTAGCCAATAGCTTTCATCTCTTTATTTATTCTGAGCATGCGTGGCACTTTGTGCGTCGGATTTGCGTACACACGATCGAAAATTCTGACAACGGATTTTGTTGTCGGAAAATTTTATAGCAAGCTCTCAAACTTTGTGTGTCGGAAAATCCGATGGAAAATGTGTGATGGAGCCTACACACAGGGCTGGAATTTCCTACAACAAGGTCCTATCACACATTTTCCGTCGGAAAATCCGACCGTGTGTACGGGGCATTAGTCCGTAGGGATCAATATTAAGTTGGCACAATATTAGTAGGACAGTGATGAAAATGTGTGCACACATGCATGAAAAAAGTATGTGCAGGTACACTGTATTGCCAAAAGTATTGGGACAGCTGCCTTTACACACACATGAACTTTAATTACATCCCAGTCCATAGGGTTCCATTTTGAGTTGGCCCACCCTTTGCAGCTATAACAGCTTCAACTCTTCCGAGATGGCTGTCCACAAGGTTTAGTAGTGTGTCTATGGGAATCTTTGACCAGTGGCGGCTGATGGTATATTTTTTTTTGGGGGGGGGCAGAAAACAGTGCACTCACAGCCACCCCCCTGGTCAGGTTACTCACAACCCCCCCCCCCAGTTGGTCGATCACCAGCCCCGCACTTTCCCTATCTAGGTCGCAGGCCAGGCTTCCTCTGGGAGCGGCGGCTTCCCCGTGTCTCCTCCTCCTTGGCATCACAGTGGCTTCTGCCATGCGTCTCCTCCCTCCTCCCCCTAGGCGACCAATAGAATTGCTTCTCCTCTCTGCCAATCGGGTGACCTGATTCCTGATTAGCCGAGAGGAGAATCAGGAAGACAATAGCGAATATTAATTTGCTATTGTCACACAACTGGATGGGCTCTGGCCAGTGCTCTCAGTGCTCTGCACCCCGAGCCCACCCTTTTTTGAAGTCAATTAGAGCCTCAGGTTCTAATCCTGTGCTCTAATCGTGTGCACGGATTAGGGGGGTTGCTGGGTTTGACCATTCTTCCAGAAGCGCATTTGTGAGGTCAGGCACTGATGTTGGACGAGAAGGCCTTGCTCGCAGTTTCCGCTCTTATTCATCCCAAAGGTGTTCTATCAGGTTGAGGTTAGGACTCTGTGCAGGCCAGTCAAGTTGCTCCACCCCCAACTCGTTAATCCATGTCTTTATGGTCCTTGTTTGATCAAAGCATCTTAGTGTCAGTTCACCGTTCTTCTTATAACTGTGCAAAATGAGATGCATACAGGTTATAAATGCTACCTTTAACTTTCAATAAATATTTATTGTTTGTAGTGATTGTAATCATATTTGTTCAGTTGCAACAAAAACAACTGTACTGTCTGTAATATATTTTTTTTATTTTCACTAACATTTAGATTTTCAGGACACATTTTTGGGGTGTACCCAATGTGTTACAGTAGAGGATTTCTGTAATCCAACCCAACAGGAATCAGTCTTACAAGCAAACTAGTAGACATTCATCTGATAAAGAAGTGCAGTGGAAGCTTAGACTTACAAGGGAGGAGACATTGTCCATAATAGAAACTTTTCATACTAAGGTACACAGAACAAAATAGGTAAAGAGATTAAAACCCGGAAAGAGAAAGTTACAGTCTCTAAATAACCAGTCTGAGTGTGAAAGGAGGAGATGCACCAATCTGGATGGCACCAAGTACCAGCAAGTGAGGACCTTAACCACTTCAGCCCTGGAAGGATTTGCCTCCTACCTGACCTGGCCATTTTTTGTGATTCAGCACTGCGTTGCTCTAACTCACAATTGAGTGGTTGTGCAATGTTGCACCCAAACAAAATGTATGTCCTTTTTCCCCACAAATAGAGATTTCTTTTGGTGGTATTTGATCACCTCTGCAGTTTTTATTTTTTGCACTATAAACAAAAAAAGAGCGACAATTTTGAAAAAAAAACACATTATTTTGTACTTTTTGCTATAATAAATATCCCAAAAAATAAAAAAATAAAAAAATGTCTTCATCAGTTTAGGCTGATATGTATTCTTCTACATATTTTTGGTAAAATAAAATAAGCGTATATTGATTGGTTTGCGCAAAAGTTATAGCGTCTACAAAATAGGGGATAGATTTATGGCAGTTTTGTTCATTTTTTTTTTTTTTTACTAGTGATGGCGGTGATCAGCGATTTTTATCATGACTGCGAAATTGCGGCAGACAGATCGGACACTTTTGAAACTTTTTTGGGACTATTGACATTTATACAGCGATCAGAGCTAAAAAATAGCCACTGATTACTAATTAAATGTCATTGGCAAGGAAGGGTTTAACACTAGGGGGGCGATCAAGGGGTTAAAGGTGTTCCCTAGGTGCGTTCTAACTGTAGGGGGTGGGACTGACTAGGGGAGGAGAGAGATCGGTGTTCATACTTAGTATAAACACACGATCTCTCTCCTCTCCCCTGAGAGAACTGGGATTTGTGTGTTTGTCACGAGCTATCATGGGTGCCTGGCGGTCATTGCACGTGCTGGGCATGCAGATCGCCCCCTGGCGACATGCGCGGGTGCATGCGCGTGCCTGCTGACACGTCTTAAAGGAGGAACGTACAGCTACAGCGATTTACCCAACCGAGCCAACCTGCCACAGTGTAACTGCGACGGCTGGTCGACCAATGGTTAAAAAGGAGTTCTAGTCTCCTGTGTAAAATTTTGAGGTCAGCAGCTACAAAAACTGCAGCTGCTGACTTTTAATAAACAGCCACTCGAACCATGTTGCACATTGTGATTGGTCCCGCAGTCTTCTGGGATCTGTCACATGTCCCAGAAGACTGTGGGAAGGGAGGGGGGAGGAGAACTTCCGTCTAGGCAATCAGAGTGGAAATGGGAGCAAGTACTTGTCAAAATTGGGTACCCATTGCCCCTCCTCCCCAAAAGTGCCATTGCTGAAAGAGTAGTAGAAGAGGCCTTAAAGTGGAACTTTTTGATGGAGCACTGCTTAAATGCTGCTTCGGTACAAGTGATCTTGATGGCACAGAAAGCAAGAGTGGACCAGATTTGCTGCCAGTCCTTGCTTTACAGCTGTGTAAATAACTATTGCTTGCCTTGAGTTTAGTTTTAAAGTTGCCTTGATTTGATTTCCACTATTAGCTGATTCCCGACCATGTCACGCAGATATACTGCGGTAAAATGGGCAAAATTCTCCTGGGCGAAATACCGTACGGGTACGTCCTACCCTTTTTCGGCCACCAGAGGGTCCCCCGCCATGAGCGCCCGCTGCACGGCGGGGGATCCTATGCGCATGGCCGGCGGGCACGATCACCGCAGGCCATGGGCGATTGCGTGCACGAACACTGGGATTTGTGTGTGCTGTCAGAAGAGAGGAGCCATATCGTTTGTTAATAACAAAGTTGGAAAAACGATATGGCTCCTCTCCTAGTCAATCCTATACCCATACAGTTAGAACACAGTGAGGGAACACACAATTAACCCCTTGATTGCCCCCTAGTGTTAACCCCTTCCCTGCCAGTGATATTTACACAATAAATATTTACTTACTTACTTATTTATCAGCCTCCGATCTGTCCATCGCAATGTCGCAGTATCGCTAAAAATCGCAGATCACCACCATTACTAGTAAAAAAAAAAAAAAATAATAAAAATGCCATAAAAATGCCATACATCTTTCCCATAGTTTGCAGACGCTATAACTTTTGTGCAAACCAATCAATATACGCTTATTGCGATTTTTTTTTTACCAAAAATATGTAGAAGAAGATATTGGCCTAAACTGAGGAAGAAATTTGTTTTTTTTTTAAATTTGGGGGATATTTATTATAGCAAAAAAGTAAAAAATATTGATTTTTTTTTTCAATTTTCGCTCTTTTTTGTTTATAGCGCAAAGAATTAAAACCGCAGAGGTGATCAAATATCCCCAAAAGAAATATCTATTTGTGGCAAAAAAAGGACCTAAATTTCGTTTGAGTACAGGGTCGAACAACCGCACAATTGTCAGTTAAAGCAACGCAGTGCCAATATGTAAAAAGTGCTCTGGTCAGGAGGGGGGTAACATCTTCTGGGGCTGAAGCAGTTAGTGAGTGGAAATGATTATATCAGAATGGAAATCTAAAATATCTAATTTAGAAGAGTTGGACCCCCTTAATGTGTTGGCTTGAAGGTACTTTACTATAGCAGGTATTAAAAATTAAAGCTACTACTTGTTTTTTTTTCGTTTCAATAGTTTTTATTGAGAATAAAGGGTTTTCCATATTTAATAAAATACAGTTAACCGTATGAGTACTAGAGTATTGAGTACAAAGAATTGAAAACACAAATAAACAGAGGAAAAGTAGGCGTAGTGCCAAGTTGGAACTTGTCATATTTCAGAAATTTACTCATATAAGAGCATTTAGATAAACTTTTGGTAGTAGACCCACAAATCCAGTCAGTAACAATAATCTGAAACATAGGTACAACCTTAATAAATTTTCTTCCAGAAAGCCTACCCCCCAATGGGGCGCTGACTTCTTTTCTAAGGCATGCTTGTCCGGTGCGGCCCCAGGCGCCGGATGCTCCAACGGGACCAAACTGCATCCAGCGTCCAAGCTCGACCAGAATTACTATGTCAGTTAATTCAATTAACCCACTGAGCCTTGGTCTTATGGAACCATTCTAACCATGGACTCCAAGTCTTATATTTCAATTGGTAGTTTCCCTGGGAGGCGGCAAACATTAATTCATAATTTATATGTAGATTAGTGGTCCTTATTACTTCCATAAGTGTTGGAACTTCTTTATTCTTCCACCTACTAACTATTATCAGTCTAGCACTCACTAGGATTTGAAAAACTATGTTTTTGTAAATTGTAGAAACTTTCTCTATTCCTATTGAAAGCTTAGCAAGTTCTGGGGATTTAGAGATAAATATATTAGTGATTTTCCCAATTAAATCAAATACACTAGACCAAAAGGCTTTTAGTAGTGGGCAGGCCCATAGTATGCATATGAGTGATCCCCTGAGCCCACATTGTCTCCAACAGAGTGGGGATGTTTGAGGATGAAATCTGGCTAATCTTTTGGGTGTTAGATACCACCTCATAAGGATTTTGCTTGAGAGTTCCCATAGGTTGACACGTTTAGTGGCTATATATGTGATCCTAATTGAGTCTCGCCATTGTTCTATGGAAAATAAATACGTTAATTCTATTTCCCAGGTTTTCATATATGGGTATTTGGAAAGTATAGATTTTTGGCTCAATAGATTGTAGAAAAGGTAAATGCCTTTGATAGATGTGGTTGGGTTTGTAAAATATAGGAAGATCTAAATTGGTATGGTAACAGCAGTTGCAGGGATGTTAGATAGTAGATATGCTATTTGGTTGTAAGTATACAGGTCCTTCAATTCTAGGCCATATTCCAGTTGGATTGTTCTAAATGTAGTAATGCCTTTTAGTATCCAATTTTGTATGCGTAGGTCAGAGATTAATAATTGTAGACTTGAGATAGTTAGTGGAATTGATTCAGTTATTTGATTGGGCACAGAGGATTTCAGGAGTGTGGCCCATGCTTTAGGCGTAATTTTCATAGTGGGGGATATGTTGGTTGCTTTAACTGGGTTAAGGGTGCTTGTCAATAGCAGGTCATATATATTATTGTTAACGCATTGTGCCTTCTCTAGCTCTATCCATCTAAGTGACTGGTTTTGTGGGAACCACTGTTTTGCTTGGGCTAAGATAGCAGCTATGTAATAATCCTTCAGCAATTCATGACCCACCCCCCAGCTCTTCTGGCTTTAATGAGTTTGTGGAATGCACACCAAGTTTTTTGTCCTTGCCATAGGAATGTGTTGATTACTGATTGGGATCTAGAGAAAAAAATTTCAGGGACTGGAATAGGTAGGGCTCCATATAGGTAAATTAACTGGGGAAGAATCATCATTTTAAATGCTGCTAGTTTACCTGACCATGTAATTTCTGCTTTGGTTATGTTGCTTAGCTTTGAGTGAAGGTCCTGAAAGAATGGTGTGTAGTTTGTGTTTACTAGTTGTTCAGTTTGTTTGGTTAATGTTATGCCTAAGTATTTTATTCCTTTGGAGCTCCACATATATGGAAATATTTTTTGGAGTCTAGTTTTTGTTTGGTCATCTATACCTATACCTAAAATTTGGGATTTGCTTTCATTTACTTCATAGTAAGATATTCTATTAAACATAAAAAGTGCTTCATGCGCTACAGCCAGGGAAGGCTCCACTTCTGTTAGAATCATGATAACATCATCAGCAAATAGGCTGATGGTGTGATCAGCACGCTGAGAAACCTGTTATACCAGTATGTGCACGAATGTAAATAGCAAGAGGTTCCATCAATAAGTTAAAAATTAAAGGAGATAGGGGGCATCCTTGCCTTGTTCCATTGGATATAGAAAACGTGGATGATAATATACCTGATATGTACACTCTGGAGGATGGTTTAGAGTATAAAGCCATAATGGCCGATATTATATTGTTATTGAATCCGTATGATTCCAACACTTTGAGTAAGTACTGCCAGTGTATACGGTCAAAGGCCTTCTCTGCATCCAATGTTAGGAGCAGAGAAGGCCTTCTCTTCACCTCAGCTAGGTGATGATATTAAATAGTCTTCGATTAGCATCGTCAATTTTTGGTAAAACACGTTTGGTTGGGATGGATCAGTGTGTGCAGTATATCTACCAATTGGGCTGCTAACAGTTTTGCGTATATCTTCAGGTCAGTATTTAGGAGTGAAATCGGTCTGAAGTTCGGAGGAGAGTTTGTTTCCCTCCCTGGCTTAGGTAAAGTGATAATAAGTGCTTCTAACATTTCAGGAGGGAAAGAGGCAGAGGTAGCGACGGCATCAAAAATGTTGTGCAAAGGCGGAGATAGAGTGGCTTTAAATTCCCTATAATATTCCCCACTGAATCCATCAGGACCTGGTGATTTATTTAAAGGTAAAGAATCAATTATTCTACGGATCTCAGTTTCAGTGATCAGGGTGTTCAGAGTTTCTAGTTGGGTGCTAGTCAGTTTTGGAATTGTTAATTGGGAAAGAAAGTTGTTAATTGCTTCTGGGGTTGGTTGGGGAGTCATAGGGTCATTTTTCAAGTTGTATAGAGAACTATAGTAAGAACTAAAAGCATCCACTATCTTTTGGGGATGAAATTCTTTCTGTTTAGTATCGGGGTGTATAACATAGGGATTTTTTGTTTTGATTCTATGTCCTTTTATGGTTGTGCTAGCAACTTGCCCGCTTTGTTTCCGTTGGCATAGTATGACATTTTAAGTCTCTTACTAGCTTTCTTGAAATTTTCAAGCAGTAATAGTCTAAGGTCGTATCTCAGTTGGATTATTTTTTGGGAAATAGAAAGTGATGGATTGAGTTTATTTTGGTTGTCTAATGTATTAATTTCAGTTGTCAGCTCGTGTAGCTGCTTTTGCCCTTTTCTCCCTCGCTCCCACTTGTATGCATATCCCTCTCATAAATGCTTTATGCGCATTCCATAATGTAAATGGGTCTGTAACAGTGTTTGAGAAAAACTCCAATAATTGTTCTTTTAAAAAATTTTTACATTCCCTTTTTGTAAAAGAAATGTATTTATTCTCCATATCGGTCTCGCATTACTCGACATCAAGTCCGAGATGGAGAAAACCATTGAAGCATGGTCCAACCATGTTATTGGATTAATTGTTACTGATAAGGTACATAGTAGAGTTTGTTGGTCAACTAAAAATAAATCAATTCTAGTATAAATGCAATGGGGTGGTGAAAAAAAGTAAAGTCTCGTTCGTTGGTGTGTAGGCAATGCCATGCATCGTGACGATCATGTTGTACTATAGAGGGAAGAAGTGCTAGGTTTGTTCTTTTAGACTGAGATGTGGAGTCCAGAGAGGGGTCAGGAGTGAGATTGAAGTCTCCGCATATGACTAGAATTCCTTTTTGGTGGCGTTTCACTTTTTTAATTGTCTATTGAAGAATTGGATTTGGTGGTTGTTCAGAGTGTAAGCATTGACTATTGTGTACATGGTGGAGTTTAGCTCGCAGATTAAAATCTTCCTAGAGGGTCACTCAACTTCGTGGATCTTGAATGCCACTGTATCCCTTATGGCTATCAGAACTCCCTTAGTTTTGGGATGCGCGTTCGCTGTAAAGATGTGTGGGTAATTTCTGTGTGAGCATTTAGGGGGGTTGGATTCCGAGAAGTGCGTCTCTTGTGCGCATACAATGTCACAGTGATTGAGCCCTTTAGTGTTCATAGATAATATGTTAAGTGTCATAGTTAAGGTTGGTGGTATTTACTGTCATTGCGTTTCAAGGTCTTAATAGTAAAGAGGATCTGTCCCTCTGTCGGCCATAGTTCATTCCACAAGCAACTATGGCCGACAGAGAGAGTTGCTGTCGGTGGATGCAATCAAGTACTCACTGTTATAGGGCGTACACACGGTCGGACTGTGTTCGGACATTCCGACAACAAAATCCTAGGATTTTTTCCGACGGATGTTGGCTCAAATTTGTCTTGCATACACACGGTCACACAAAGTTGTCAGAAAATCCGATCGTTCTGAACGCGGTGACGTAAAACACGTACGTCGGGACTATAAACGGGGCAGTGGCCAATAGCTTTCATCTCTTTATTTATTCTGAGCATGCGTGGCACTTTGTCCGTCGGATTTGTGTACACACGATCGGAATTTCCGACAACGGATTTTGTTGTCGGAAAATTTTATCTCCTGCTCTCCAACTTTGTGTGTCGGAAAATCCGATGGAAAATGTCCGATGGAGCTCACACACGGTCGGAATTTCCGACAACACGCTCCGATCGGACATTTTCCATCAGAAAATCCGACCGTGTGTACGGGGCATTAGAGGTAAGGTATATGTGATGGAGATACTTGATTATCCTAGACTGGTTGATTTCAGATGTGGTGATCTTCTGTTCATCTTTGAGCAGGTGTCTCAGTTCTGGTATTTTAGCTCTGTCGTCATCTGAAAAACTTGGCAATAGAAAGAGAAAAAAGACAAAAACAAAACAAGAAAGTAACTGGTAAAACATTGGTACGTTCTGATTAAAGTAGAACGAGTGTATTGGGTAAAAGTCAACTTTGGGCAGCAAACGCTGCTAGGTTTAACAGGGGGAAAAGTTCGGCCTTTAGCTTCCTGGGGTCAGGAGGCATTGGGACCCCAAAGCATAAAATGAACATCCGAGTGCTATTACACATGTGATTTGGCATTTCTTGTCGTTACTGCTTTCCATTCACCTTCAAGGTGACACGGAGTGCTGGAAGCATGTGCTTCTCCTTCTTGTTCGGGAATAATGTCCCATTCTTTCAAGAGGGCAATCCCTTTTTCCAGGGACGTAATTGTGTTGGTTTGGTTATCTCTGATGACAGTGAGTTTTGTAGGGTATCCCCATCTGTATATTAATTTATGATTACAGAGAGCTTTGGTCACCGTATTCAGGCTTTTCCTTTTTTGGAGTGTATATTGTGATAAGTCGGTCAAGAACTGGAGAATTTGTCACTGCAGGGGTAATTGCTCCTTTTTCCTCATTGCAACCATGAGGTTCTCCTTAACGTGAAAGAAGTGCAGACGCAATAGTACATCTCTAGGTATGTGTTCAGACAGGTGTGGTGGTTTGGGTAGACGGTGGATCCTGTCTATGGTGACGTCTAAATCCGTCAGGCCGGACAATATTTGTTTGAACATATTTGCAGCATATGAATGCAGATCATTTTGGTGGACAGTTTAGGGGATCCCTTTTATTTTTAAATTGTTTCTCCTTGATCTATCTTCCATGTCCACGAGCTTTGCTTTAATCCACTCTGTGTCTCCCTCCCTCTCATCATTAGCATCAACTAGATCATTAATGGTCACTGCATATTCCTCCATTTTAGTCTCAATGTGGTCTATTCTGTTTCCCACTGACTGTATGTCCTTGTTGATCTTGTGCATATAGGATGCCATATCTGATTGTATTGTGCTGCGCAATGATAATAGCATATCCTTTAGCACTGTATCAAGCACAGGCTGATTCTGAGTTGGATATGTTTCAATGGACTCAGGTATTTCCATGGTGTCTTCCCCTGAATCTGAGGCCACGCTCCCCTCCGGACTTAATCCATTGCCATCCATCCTAGGTTTGGATTTTGCAGGGCTATTAGTGCATGGAGAGGGAGGGTAGGAGTGATGGCTATTTTGTGAGGTGTTTTTGGCTTGTTTATTACCTTTTTGTAAGGTCCTCATGAGCGATGTTGCTGGAAGGGAACAGGCCGCGGCGCCATCTTGCCTGTCTCCATCGGATGCTGGAGAGTAGAAGTCTGTGAGCCGCTGGGGTCTTTTATCCTCACGTCTTTTGTTGGGCATGATACCGATGTCTTCCAGGACCTAATCCCTGTGATTCCTGTGCGGTATGTGGCTTAGATGAGGCTGCTTTACCGTCGGTTCGGTCCCGTGTCTCCGGAGCTCCGAAGCTATGTGACCATCCGGAACTTGCATCAGGTCACACCCCCCACTACTTGTTTTTTTTAATGCTGTTCCCCCCTAGGGAGATTATTCTTCTTCCTCTTCATTTTCTGTCCCTCTGACTCCATGCCACTGGAATAGAAATAAATCTCTTAGTACACAATCTGCAATAAAAAACACAAGATAGCTTCAAAGCTTCTCTGCTCTATCCCTGCTCTAACCAAATCAAAAAGAAAAGCTTTGGTTAGAGTTGGACTTTATAGCAGAACTTCGGCCACTTCCAATATAGCCTTAACCTGAACCCCCCCGACTCAGGTTTGCCCCTACTACGGTTTGAGGTTAATCCTGCAGGTTTGAGATTCATGGTCTTGGTGAATTTATGTGCAAATTCACAGAGGAAAAACTTTTTTAAACCATAATGTGCTGCATGGCCTTGAACTATGGACAGCAATTATAAAAGGGCAACAAAGGGGGAAAAAGTGGGTACAGAGCAGCCATAATGTTAGTGTATTGGAAGCTAGTGTTGGGAAAACTGAAAAATTGCATAGCGAGAGATTAGCGTAAATAAGGAAATATTAATTCTATTTGGTAGCTCTTTGGGCACTCCATCCCCTTTTTTGTTCTTGATGATTTGAGATTAGCATTTTTTCTCTGCCCCTGTGTCTCCCTCCCCTACACCTGCTGTTGCTGACATATGAAACCCCTGACCTCCACTCTAGTGCCCCCTGCCGCTTTACCCACGCCGCACTAATTCCCCCTCTCCCAGCATCGACCCCCCCTTGCAAACCCCAATCCCCTTGTGGCTAGCCTGTAGCTACCAGTTTTCGTTCTCTGCCCTCCCGTCAGCTTTGGGTGCTGCAGGGAAGCCATAAGGGTATTTAACTGTCTAAATAGATGCCCTCCTGGGCTGCTCCAGACTGTTTACTATGCTTCAGTTTGTGAAGGAATTTGAGTCTCTATACAGACTCCTATTCATTCATCTACAGTGCAGATGAGGCTGCAGAGAAAGGGACTGTCTTCAGTCCCTTTCTCTGTTTAAAAAAAAGAGACATTAGCGTTTTGCTAATGATGCCCCCCCCCCCCCCCCAAAAAAATGTAGAAAATATTTTTAGAAAATTGTATTTGTGAAAAATAAAATAAAATTGCACCTGAAAAAAAAATTACCTGTAAAAAAAAAAAAAACCCTAACATTGGAATTGTAGTTATAAAAAAAATAATAAATAAATAGTATTGTAAAAAAATAAAAATGAAAAACATAGTGAGGGTATCTAAATTTTCCTTGCCTATGAAGCCTGATTCACATTTGGATCGTACTTCAGAGGCTACTGACAGGTGATGAGGAAGCGATGTGGCACCTTCTCACCACCTGTTTTTCCCTAATTTTCTCCAACACATCACCATTGAGTTGAATGTGTAGTGTTTGGCGAGCAGCATCACTACAAATTGGGTCAACTTTTCTATGGGCACAAAGCATCACTGCCGCAGCATGTAAACACCCCTGTCCGCTGCCTATTGCAGCTCAACTGTGCATTTTTGCCACCCCCAGCTGCATGTCCAAACAAGGCCTGAGGCTTTGTTTATGCGGGGCATACTACAGCGAGGCCATGTTTAGCTGTACAGGGATGCACAGGTGTTCCGTTTATGTGTGCAAATAAGGGTTTAGGGTTTTTCAGTGAAATTAGTGATTTGATAAACATCTGCTCAAATATTGTGGGGCCTTAAAAAATCAGTAGCACCTTCTTTTTGTTCTACTGGTCATGTGCTTTCAGAAAATATATGGCTTAGGGGGGTCCTTTACAAATTCTGAAAGCTGCTGGTTATTTACATTTTTGCCTACAATAACAGTTAAGCTTTTACATTTAGTAGGAGTTTAGCAGGAATTTTGTAAAATGTGCTGTGTTTTTATCTGTTAATACTTATTTTGGTGTATTTTTAGCAAAAATATTTTTCAATAAACATTTGCGCAAAGATCACGGGGCCTTAAAATTCAGTAGCACCTTCTTTTTATGTGCTTTCAGAAAATATATGGTTTGGGGGGTCTTTTACAAACTATGAAAACTGTAAGGGAAAAATAAAAAAGCAATGAAAAAATTGCAAAAATTGTCTGGCCACCTGAGTTTAAAAGGGGAGCATGGGATCTGGCAGCGAAGGGGTTAAAGGATTTTATGTCTTTTTAGTGACATCCTTAAAGCTGCCTGAAAAGACCAACATCCCATTGTATGGTATTTTTTTTTACTATTCTGTCTTGAATTATTACATATTCTCCACGACAGTGCCCAGCTTCTTGTGCTTTTTTTTATAGTAGCTAAAGTAGTAGTATAGAAATAGTTTTTTTTTTTTTTTTTTTTGTATTTTAGCCCTAAAAAGCCCAGAATTTACTAAATGGATTTGGCCCCTCATAGACTTTAAGAAGATTTGCCACTATATTCAGGTTTGCCAATTTTTAAACAGCATTCACCAAAACCTTAGTAAATCTAACCTGGGCATGTTCTCACAACCCTATGGTAACCACAGGAAGAAAAACTGATAGTAATTCCAAAATGTTATAGTGTCAACGCAACAGAAGGTGAGGGGTGGGGACATCTGTTCTGGTGATAGCTAAAAAGAGCCCAAGGGGATTTCCTCTTTTTCACAGAGATCACTTCTCACTTCATGTTTTGTTCTTCTGTAATATAAATTGAGGGAAATTCTCCCCAATAAGTCACAGACAGCAAAAAATAGAACTGAAAAAAAATATTTTAACTAGAGCTACACTTTGATCAAACAGAAGCTGTATTTTTTTTTGTGTGTGATGTCATCAAGCTCAAGGAAGCTGAAACTCGTTATTGCATTGTGGTACTTAAAACTTTATTATACCTCTAAAAAATAGTATTTTAATATTTCCTCCTAATTATTTTGTGTTGTCCTAATTCTTTTCTCAGGAATTTTTTTTTTCTTTACAGTTTGCAGCTTTGTAGTTCATAAAAGATGCCATGAATTTGTCACCTTTGAATGCCCTGGTGCCGGTAAAGGACCACAAGCAGATGTAAGTACCATGTGAATTCACTGACTCTAGCTCCTTTAGTGTAAATGCAAGCCTAAACACTTCTGCTAAAGAATATGTCTATATATTATTATGCATGCAATTATAATCTGATGTGAGCATGACTGATAAAAGCTATGGTGAAATGATAATCATCTGATATTAACTAGTCACTTAAAAGTAAAACCAGGTTTATTTTTGGAATACTGAATATGCATTAACAATTTGTGTGCCAAAGAGGTCAATAAGGCATTCAAAACCATCTGGCACACAGGAATTAATTAATAGAAGTGTAGACAAATAGAAATGAGCTCATTATCCTTCACCATTCCAAATAAACAATCCAACTATATAAATAAAGCATGGCCTATGTGTGAGCCTTTGAATGACAGGGAACAAAACCAAAGCCAAACAGAATGAAATAAACCAAAAACCTTGTCATAATGTCTGAATCTCATAAACCTGCAAATAAAATTATAGATAATATGCTGTGCCTTTAAAACTCTTCACAGTCTCAAACTCTCTCTGTAGCTTACCCCACTCTTTGAAATTGTTTACTTTGCCCTATTAGGTCAGCCTCCATCCCCAACCTTTTACAAACCATTGGAAAATAAAAACATAATTCACCAATGGGCCACAGACTGCAATACATGTTTGACAATAGTTTGGCACTAAAACTTGGGTTTAACGCTGGGATCATCCTTTTGCCACACGTGTTACCACAACGTGCAACACAGTGCTATGCACATCTGTTACACACAGTTACACAGTTAGGTTGAAAAAAGACACAAGTCCATCCAGTTCAACCAACAGAGAAAAAAAAAACAACACACGCAAATAGAAAACCTCCATATACACTATCCAATACCCACAGTTGATCCAAAGGAAGGCAAAAAAAAAAAATTCCCAATAAAGCATGATCCTATTTGCTCTAGCTGGAGAAAAACATTCTTCCTGATGCCCCAAGAGGCAATCTGATATTTTTAACTCTGTGACTGTCAGGCACATCTCTTTGCTCTGCCCCTCCAATTCTCTCTGGAGCGCTTGGCAGGAGAGGAGGCGGGAGAAGCTGGCTCAGGCTTTCAGAGGTGTGCTGAGAGGCTTAGTCAACTGCCGGTCAGACATTTGGGTGGATCCCAACATTATTGGCGGGATACATACAGAGACTAGAGCAGCTCAGTGACATCAGCCAACAGTGGGCTTTAGCCATTGCCGGCTGATTCTGGGCCACAGGAGTGTGCAATTAAGTGCACTTCTATGATCCACAAGAAAAGTATGTCCAAAATACCTTAGGCCATACTTCTCTTTTAAAGGATGTATGTATGTTTATTTACATTTAACTCTATATGGAAGTGAGTTATGAGTACCTCTGTACTCATTTCCCTGGGGGCTGATATCTGGGAGTTCCTATTATAAAAGAGGCTTTCAGATTCTGCCACAATTCCCCTACCAATAACGCAATAACATCGTTCTTGAAAAAGAGAAGAGGAAGAGACCCTTGCTCCCCAGCATTTGGACTAGGTGCCTTGCAAGTGTGTGGAGGCTTTGCCATCTCCCCTTGCAAGGTATCCCTGCAATAATGAAATCATGTGGCCTGGTCTGATACAGGAAGGGGGTGGCACATGCTCTCTGCCCTCTCTTTTGTGGCCACTTAGACTGCATGTTAAGGGCCTGGATGGAATTTTAGGGGGACCCCAAAGCTGTTTATTCGAGTTTGTTATATGTTAATGTGTATAATATCATGGCATTCAGCAATGTAATCCTTGTCAATCATGCCAACCTGGTGCCCACTGATACAAACCTGCCACACTCTTAAATGACAAATCTCCAGCACTGTGGTAATGTAAACACAGACCTGGGGATCCCAGGTGACTTCATTGACCAAACATAATTATGACCATATTTTGGCCTATGATGTCTCTCAGGATTCCTGGTGCTGTGTTTACAGCAACTGGGAATTTGGACAGGTGAATGGCAGCAGGGACTGCATTCACCATGGGGAACTGGTATTGTATTGTTCAAGATGAAGAGAGGTAGTGAGTAACTATGACAGTGTTTAACCCCCTTCTACAGAAAGACAATGTGATCATACTTTAGGGGAGACACTGTCAATCATGATACCAGTACTGCAGTTAAAGACCATATCTACCTCAGTGATTGATTACTGAAAGATGTAAATCATCTTTCTTGGGAGCATTGATACAGACATTGATAAAGTTGTATTCTTTTGTTAATAGAATGGTCATAATAATTTGGCAGGTTCATGAACAGTGAAGGGGCTGGGTTTGCTTTGAACCTAAATCTTATTCCTAGCTAAAATGGGTGTAATGAGCATTAATGTACATGCAAAAACACACTGTACAGGTGAGATCTCAACCTAAAAGACTCCTTCAAAACCATCTCAATCCATTGTGTCCAATTGTGACCAATGTCTTCTCAACTTTTAGATTATAAATTCATATGGGCTGGGTCCTTTTCCTATGTCTCAGTACTTTTCAAAAATTCTAAATTCTAAATTTTTAATATAGAGATGAGTATAATAAATTGGCTATTTAGCTATAGCGGGCAAAAATCATAACAATAAAAATTGATTTTGCATAAGGTGCTATGCCAGTGCTTTTGTATACTTGAAAATGGCATGACAAGGGGAACCATGTTGTAGGGTACAAATCTATATTGCTATATATAGGGTTCAGCTTTTCTAAGACATTTCTAATTTTAAACTTTAAAATGCATGAAACCCATGCTGTGATTCTACAATCACATTGGGGTGTACAACACCATCAATTTCATTTGTTGCTATAATTATTGCTGCATGTGTTTCACTGAAACATTTAAAACAAAGCATTTGGGATGAAGTTAACAGCAGTACCATGCACGATAATTTTTTGGGGGAGATCCTGCTTTATTTATTAAACCTACACTTCACAAAATTATTTAAAAACAGTCCATACATTTGTGTTTTTTTTTTTTTTCGCGTTAAACTAACACAACCCGAATCTGGTTAATATTATCCCCTTCAAATACCCAACATAAAAGCATTTTGATTGGGAAAGGAAGGGTCAGCACTCAACTCACTCTCAGCCTGTCAAAGTTATATTGCTTTACACAATGTTTGTCAGCCTAACATTAAACACACTTACAGAAAGAAAAAATCACAGGGATGTCATTTTCAATGCATACTGTATCTCCCAATTGCCTGAGATGAGAAATAGGCATGCCTAAATGTTGCATGGTAAAAATTGATTGTGGCTTAATGGGTGTAGATTTAGATAAATGGACATGGTTTACTAGGTGTCTGATAAAAGAAAGTTTGAGAACACAGGCTTTGATCATGAAGTGTTAAATCAATTTTCCATTAACACAATACCTGCGTAGCCCAAACCTACTTTCAACTTGCTTTTAATTTTGGAAGAGAGTTCTATGGACTGCTGATACTGTATGTTTCATGTGCTTAATTGCACTATATAACCAGTTAACAATTTATTACGTTACTATGAAGGTGTCCATTTTTACAAGGTTCAATAGCATCAGAATGCCAAACCAAGAAAGAATTGAGCTTCACAGTATATTAGTGCGAGGTTCTGTCTCTGTGAAACCGGGTGTAGAAAGGATACAGGGTTCACACGTATGCAGAGTGTATGACTCTGGAGTATCGATTATGAGCGTATAAAACAGTTCTGGCAGCTTTCCCAAATTTTGGTACTCCCGGATTGGTCTTTGTAGTTTGGAGATTTTTAAGTGTTTTGGGAGGGAAGATATCTCCAACCCCAGTGTTTAGGTTTTGCTAAAGACCAGCAGAGTGTGTGTCTAGGTTTTTAGTACACGTGTGTCCAGATTTTAGTACATGATGAATATTGTCTGGTGTATGTTGAAATTTATATGTAGTGTTGCACATTTGTAAAGCCAACTCCAGCCAAAATGATTTAATGTGTTGATCACGATGGGGAAAAAACACTTCAAACTTACACTGCAATTTATGTCCCGTTTTGGGAGATTACCCCTCACTTGAAGTCAGAACAGAAAGAGATGGCAAATGTGTAAAATGGGGAATGGTTAGAACCCTTTGTCAAGTTATTATTAGCGTCTGTGACTTTCTGCCCTTATGACATTGCTCACCTGAGTCTTTGTTCTGTTGTCGTAGGCTGTCAGAAGGACAGAAAATTAGGTAAACACACCCCAACAACATCGCAGACAGCAAGAAAAATGTGATGGAATTAGCATTTTTTTAAAGTCTATTGAAGGCTATAAAAATTCTGGGTGGCGTTCAGTGTATATATATATATATATATATATATATATATATATATATATATATATAGTGAAAAATCAATTCCCGTAATGCCCACGGAGAAACACTGTGGTGGTGAGTCACACAGCCATTTACAATCGAGCATGTTCTAACTTGCCCTTGTCTGGGCCACAGACCAGTTGACTTAGTCTATACGGAGTAGTAGAAGATTTAACACATGTGTGCGTTGCGCTGTTGGCGGAAGATGAGTGACAGGAATCTAGAGCAGCAGATTAACATCAAATTTTGTGTGAAAATTGGCAAAAGTGCAAGTGAAACTTTAGCTCTATTACAACACGCTTATGGTGAACATTCAATGAAGAAATCAAGTGTTTTTGATTGGCATAAGAGGTTTAAGGTGGGGTGGGAAGATGTCGACGATGACACAAGAAGTGGGCAGCCAAAAACGCAAAGGATGGATGTAAATGTGGAAAGAGTTCACTATGAGTTCATAGAACATGATAAAACAGTCAATCAACATTGTTATTGGAAATTCTGAAAAGGTTACGGGAATCTGTTTGGAGGAAATTAGTCCAGTCTGCAGCAAAGATTCTTTGTACATAATTCTTTGTACCTGACAAAGGGTCTGCTGAGATCCAAAACTGATGGATATTGGATATGTTAGGGAGTTCAGACTTACTTCAATCTCTGCTGTGCATCAACAATACTGATAGTTTACTGGATGAGTGCTGCCCAATGGAATAACAAATACAATTGTGTATACATTTTTTTTTTTTAGCATATGGGTTTTTTAAAACTTTTTTAAATCATATGTAGCAATTTTTAATGCTTGGTTGCTAAATTGGATATATTAAGAGTCTATAAACATATAAACAGTTAGCCCCACTGAAACTGGAATCTAGAATATTGAATTTTTATCAAGTAGAGTATATGTTGTTGTGGGATACCTAATGTTACTTTATATTTTTACAAGTTTTATGCAATCTAAATGCAAGAGTGAGCTTGCATCCCCCAGCTCATCGCTCCCTGTCTGAATGACAGGTCAGATGCTGGGACAGGTCAGGCTTCAAGCTTTGAAGAAGTCGCCACAATGTAACATGTATTGTTATATCAACACAAGTGCAGATTTAAAATATTAAAGCTGCCCATTGTTGAATGTCTTTTTTTTAAACTCTGAAACTAGTTCTTCAAAATAGCATTTGTTTATCACAGAAAGTAACAGGGTCATTTAATTCCCCATGTGGAAATAGTTTATACTCCTTTGCTCCTTTTTCCTTCACTCCACCGTGCAGCCATAAGCAAAGTGAAATACCTGTTACTTCTGGGTATGGGTGACATGTAAATCACTTCCCTTCTATCACAGGACAGCGTTGGTGCCTTGAGATCGGTCCAGCTATGTCATAGGAGGTGCAGGTGTAAGCTCTGATACGTCAGTTTGGAGGTTATACTGTCTGGTCTTTCCCTTGCAACCAAAAGTAGCACATAAAGAAAAGGTGAGTATAGTTAGGGTAAGATGAATGACGCTGTTATTTTGCTCATACATGTTCACTCTAGGGTATTACTATGTTTACTCTTAGCCTACAGTTTAGTACTACAAATATTCCAATCCAATGCATTTATTAAGTTAAAAAAAGAAAAACAGACTTGACAGACAAATAATGACAGGTTTAATGTTTCTTACCAAGAGACAAACCCCAGGTTATTTGGGGCCAAACAAAACATCCATACTTGCACTAGTGTGTGCTAGCACAATTGATCCTAGAGTAGTTACGTCAGTGTTCCATCAACTCATATTCTTGAATACTGTCAAATCATTTTCTACACAGTGCTTATATAAATAGACTTAATTGCCTTATAAATCTCCACTGCGGCATATTCCAGCACTTGAATCAATAAACTGAAATATAATTTTTTTCTTTTATTAACTCCTAGTTTTACCCATCAGTACCACCAATTATTATCAGTGAATAAATACTGTAAACAAGTTAATTTTGTTTGCACTTAAAGCAGACCCTCACTCAAAAATGAGAGTACCACTCTTCCTCCCCTAGCACTTTTGAGTTACATTTTTTGAGCCCCTGGCACTTTTGATGCGCTAGCACTTTTGAGTTGAGAATGACGTTGTCCTACCTATCTAGCCTCCTGGGACACGTCGCGTACTGAAATTGCCTACTTTGATTCCACTGCACACTGTGAACTTTTCACAATGTGCATTAGAAGCTGCAGCAAAACAGAGCCTGCCTCATTTTCTGGCTGGAGGAATCCAATTTCATCTTGCTCTTTCTTCCTTAACCTTTACCATCTGTGGCCCGCCTCTTTCATTCATTAAATTTTTCAATCATGTAGGATCATCTTTACATATGGGCACTATCTAGGGCAGTCTGCATACAAATGCATGCTGACAAGGAACGTCCACTTCACCAAACCAACATCAACCTATGAAGGTAATTTTAAAATAGCATAAAAGTCAACTCATTGCTTGCATCAGGGCTGAGGACTGTTAAGGCCTCTTTCACATGGGGCAGACTCCGCCAGGATCCCTATCCGTCTTTTTTTAGCGGATAGGATCGGATGTCGGCGGGTGTCAACAGACACATGTCTATTGACTCGATAGAGGGGGCGATGGATGGCCTGATTGGGTCTGCCTAAAAATTGACAGGCAGACCCGATCGTTAGAGAACCACAGCGATCCAGTGATGACATTGTTGGGTCCAAAATAAGGTACGTAATAAAAATTTAAAGGTTTATTTAGGAATATCATTATCATGTGTTAATGAGGGGGATAGAAGGAACCAGGGAAGACAAAATATATATAGATTACATTTCAGCATTGAAGTACACCTGTAAGTAATTCTATAAAGGATGGGCTTAGGGAAATCAGACACGAGACCTTCATCTTCCAATAAGAAGCTTTTTATGTGTATGCATGGCAGTATCCTGCTTAAAGGGTTATTCCACCCAAAAGTCATAGGTAGAGTCTGGTGGGTTGGGTTACCCTTAGTCTCCTGATTTCTTGCCTTTTCAGCATTGAGATTTTCTGTAGTTTCTGTTGCCTTTTCCTTTATAAGCAACTTGTGTTTTTTTTTCAGAATATATATATATATATTTCAACATATACATAGAAAGGGCATGGCACTTGGTTCTAAATAATGATACACGTGACATGTGACAGTACAGTCATAAAAGTAATGTAATATAAATAATAATAAAAATATAAGTATTTACAGTATATAGTCCAGTGTGATAAATTCCCAACACCAAAATCAATCTTCCAACGCAATTTTCAAAAATCTTTCACTGCTTGTGCTCAAAATTTGGATGTGCATTCACCAGAGATGTCCCTTTTTGACCCTTTTTTACAGGTTGCTCAAAAAAGCGCTTTTTTTTCTTGTTCTCAAAAGCCAAGATTTCTCCTGGGGTATGCTGCAATGTATCTGTTGTAAATGGATTTATCCTTCTTAAAGTGGCAGCTATGGTTTTGTTAAGTTTGTCTGATTTTGGAGTAAGCGCCAAACACTGGATTATTGTTATATATATATATATATATATATATATATATATATATATATATATATATATATATAAAATCTTTTTTACCTTTCTTCATAATTTTACATCTCCATGTAACTTCTTTAACCCCTTTCTAACGTATATAAATGTCCTGAACAGAAAGGCTATGATCTTGGTACTGCATTTTAAAAGCTGTTGATTGGTTTTCCAGTAAAAGTGATGACCTTTACAGTGCTCAGAAGGCCCCCATCTCCTATATGATGAATGACGCTGGAAATGATGAGGATTTAATCATTTCTGGTTTCAGAGCTGTCTTTTCCTGGCTATTACTGCCAGGGAAGCAGTTTGGTCAGATGCTTTGAAGGGCAGGGGGGGGCATCAAGTGTCTAATGTCTCAATGAAGAGTACCTGTCACCTCCATAAACTATCACAAGGGGTCTTGATCACCCCCTGTGATAGCAATAAAGTTAAATGAAAAAAATATATATAAAAAGTGTAAAAAAATAAATAAAAAAATGGATAGAAAAAAAAACCTTCAAGCACTTACTGTCACCCCGTGCTCATGTGCAAATTCAAATTTGCACATAGGTCTAGCACCCATATGTAAAGGGTGATTGCACCACAAATGTATGGCTGCACAAATATCATGCAACATAAAAAATTGCAACAGCCAGAATTTTCTGAATTTTTTTAGAAAATATATAATGTTTGGGGGCTGTAAATAACTTTCTAGCAAAAAATACTGATTTTAACATGTATGTGAAAATTTTAAAAATTTCCCCCTAGGCAAGCAGTTAAGTCACATCCTGTCTACATGAACTTTAGTTTCAGATGCACACACAGCATTGCTTAGGACTGGCTCCCTGATGCTTACACAATGTATGTCAGAACAGGCACTTGTAGTCTCTACAGGGGTGCATGTAACAGAGTGACAAGGCATGAGTGCAATTGACAGACAGTTGTCACATGTGAGGAGATTGAGTTCAGTCTGTGGCTGGTGCAAACCCCATTCCTCAGCTGTACGTACACAAATGGCTGGGGATAATTGTGACCTCATGGCATATCCGGTCATTTACATTGACTTAATATGGCCATATGGCCATGTTAGGTCAATGATGTCAAAAAAACATCCCAGCCCCTTTCTGTATGTGCAGCAGCAGGGCGGGCAATGCACTGGCTGCAACGGATTGGGCTGGCACTGACAGATTCCTTCCATGTCTTGGCCAAAACCAAGTTCATTCCACAGGAGGTGGCTGAACAAGGACCTTTATGGTAGTATCAGTAGGTTGTTTTTTAGAAATCTGCAGAAATTTGTTTAGCAAGCTCAAGCATATATGAAATTTTAGTGATTGGGTGCTTACATGCTTTCATACTTATAGCCTGTTCCTGACAGTACACTGGGCAAAGAGTGGCAGAAGCAAAACAGGCACGGGCAAAAAGGTATTATAATGTTAAACGTGAAGTACTAATGTGCCGCAAAAGTGTAAACGATATATGGTAAAGTGCTAAGGTGCAAAAAAATAAAGCAGCTGACTTCTGAAGTGTTGCCAGCACCAAAAATATGAGTGATATGTGAGGAAGCAGCGCTAAACATTTCTTCAGAAATACTAAATAGGGATAGCTGATAATAAAGTGCTAATACTGCTCCCAGGTAACTCTGAACCAATCTTACAGTATAAAGTGCTAAAATATTACAATATAAAGTGCTAATAATAAAGTGCTTGTAACAATACAAATTCTGAATTTGCAAAACGATGTAATAATAATGACATCAAAAAAATATATAGTTCACAGAGATGACTGATGTAACTTTGGATGCTAAGCAAATAGTCTCTATAAGGGTAAGCGCATCAAAGAAAGCAAAAAGTTCTAATGCAGATAATATAATGACTTGTAGGAATCCTTCTCCAATCCACACCCTATGTGTGCTAGCCTCTCACCTCAGGGGAAGACCCCAAATGGGTCTAGTCATGCATCAACAGATCAACAGATCTCCTTTTCCTCCTCCTTGGGTGTATCTCAAATGAATGGTCACTGCAGCCTCCAGGCTATTTCTCCAAAAACACCGAGTTCCACGACCAGCTCCTTTTAAAAAATTGTCTTCCAGGATAAAGGGTAGAAGAGAAGAGACTCCATAGTGTAGTAGTAAAAAACTTGCATTTTATTTAAAAAAAAATTGGCATATAAGTTTAAAAGGGGCCAAAACGCCATCAGCGAAAAAACATGTGCCAAACACAGAGACTTCTGGTAATGGCCATAACCGGAAGGGACATCACCAAGCTCCTCCCTACGCGTTTTTTTACTCTTATTGTTAGCTCTCTGATCCCTTTTTATATGCTATTGCTCCGTTTAAGGGAGCAGATTAGTGAGAGCCAAGCTCATGGATTTGTCCTTTATTTCTCCTATTTGGTTAACTCATTTGCATGATAAGCCTTTACTCATCAGTATGCTGTTTCCATGATTACTACCAGTATTTAAACCCCACCTGTGTCACCTAGTATCCATACCCTTGACAAAGTCACGTGTGGTGTGATGTAATGCATAGGGAGGATTTGGGTGATGTCACTTCCGGTTACGGCCGTTACCGGAAGTCTCTGTGTTTGGCACATTTTTTTTTTGCTGATGGCGTTTTGGCCACTTCTAAACTGTTATGCCATATTTTTTTAAATAAAATGCAAGTTTTTTACTACTACACTTTGGAGGCTCTTCTCTTCTACCCTTTATCCGTGAAGACAATTTGTTAAAAGGAGCTGGTTGCGGAACTCTGTATTTGTGGAGAAATAGCCTGGAGACTGCAGTGACCATTCATTTGAGATACACCCAAGAAGGAGGAAAAGGACATCTGTTGATCTAAAGAATATTAAACCGCGCTAAATAATAGAATAATATAAATGGTTGGTATGGTGGAAATTTGACTGCCACACAAAAAAATATATTGAAAATGTAAAAACAAAAATTCAAAAAACTATTAAATTAAAGGAAAGTCCAGATATCTCCTGAAATACGATCAATCACCAAATCGCCAGAATATTTCAACTTGTGCAGATACCAGTCCAAGGATTATAAGAATAAGTTCCCCTTACCAGAACATCAATTAAGATAGACGGATGGCTTAAACCCAGCCAGGGCCTTTGGGGTGGAAACCAATCTGCTCCGTCCGGAGTCAGGATGTAATTCCCTCAGTGAATGCAGGAGAAAAAATAACAAAAAAGACTGGCCATAGTGTAGTATGATCAGATGTTACTATGTACATACAGACATACCAACACCCTGGTGTGCACACAGGAAAAAAAGGGGGGAGTGATAACCCACCACCGTGGCTTTAGATTGCGCTTACCGACTCACAGTGGTAACCAGGCTCTATATCATACTAGGAGCTGATTGATGGATGACAGGGAACGATTGAATCCATGCCCTCAGTACATGACCCAAAACGAAAATAAACTATCCATGGTGTAATACGCTTAAGGAAAGTTTTACTATATGAAGTAATGCACTTACAGAATAGAAGGATGATTTTCGCATAAAATACAAAACGCCGGCCGGCATAAAATCACAAAGCGGAGCTCGTCCTACTTCCTGGTCACGTGGTAGCGTCGCTGCGTGCGTACCCAGGCGCATTTCGTCATCAAATGGACGTTCTCAATGGGGACGAGCAGCGCAGTGAGCCACCACCATTATATAGGCAACCAAGCCTCGTTCTGAGATACAAGCACAAGGCCGCCATCTTGGATATGGTCAAAATGCCCTAATATCCACTGGAATGTATGGATGATTAAAATGATGTAGCCCAAATAGAGCAACTAACAGCGCCATGCTGGATATGGGCATTCTGTTGATCTGTTGATGCACGACTAGACCCATTTGGAGTCTTCCCCTGAGGTGAGAGGCTAGCACACATAGGGTGTGGATTGGAGAAGGATTCTTACAAGTCATTATATTATCTGCATTAGAACTTTTTTCTTTCCTTGATACACTTACACCTATAGAGGCTATTTGCTTAGCATCCAAAGTTACATCAGTCATCTTTGTGAACTATATATATATTTTTTTTATGTCATTATTATTGCATCATTTTGGACATTGAGAATTTGTATTGTTACAAGCACTTTATTATTAGCACTTTATCTTGTAATATTATTAGCACTTTATACTGTAAGATTGGTTCAGAGTTACCTGGGAACAGTTTTAGCACTTTATTATCAGCTATCCCTATTTAGTATTTCTGAAGAGATATTTAGTGCTGCTTCATCACATATCACTCAAAAATGTTCTATATTGGCTTACCTGTGTTTTGTTTGGCATTCTGTTCTTTTGCTGGATCTTAAATGATTTCCTGCAATAAATTAGATACAATACAGTTGTGCTCTCATATTTGCAGTGATTGTTCCCTGAGGTCTACTGTCCCACTTCTAGGATCCATTATTAATGCTCACAAAGGCTGTTGGGTCGGCGGGATGCACAGGTTTTCTGTCCTAATTTCATTGTGTCCTTGGCCTTATTATTATTAGAGAAGGCAAGTGGTTTGAAAAAACACTAAAGAGATTTAATAACATATCCAGAAGTAGCTCAGTGTTTGTGTAATATATTAGTTGCATAGTTCATCCAAACAGATTAATCTTGTTGGTATAACTCTGGGACTTTTAATTCCCCAAAGAATGCTAGCACTCCCTCTTAAATAAAAGGGATTTTTTTTTGCATCTTCAGCAAAAACCAGCAACACATGTCTCTAATCATGAATTTCACGCTAAATAAATCCTTAGGGCTTGTTCACACTTGCTGCATGCTAAAAACATTTTTTTATTTATACTGTGACTTTATATCTTTCATAATAAAGGAAGTTGTTATGTGGTTAAAGGGTAACTCCACTTTCATGGGGTAAAAAATAGCAAATAAAGAAAAAATAATATAGCGTATACAATTGCGACACAAGTCATATTGTAATTGAATTTTATTAAAAATTGCCTTTCCTTTTCAATCTGCAGCCACTGTTATTTTCTGTCAATGCAGTGCAATATGGCTACCTGGAGTTGCTCTGTACACAGAGTGTGTACTGACCACCCCCCAGAAACATAATTTCCTGCTTGTGTGATTGGCTCACCAATTTTCCCAGAAGTCTGCCTAAGATACAAGTCAGATTTCAGGCATCCCCTGCAACAAAAATGTCATGTTTGGTGAGATACTCCTCCAAGCGTTCCAAGGAACACTTCTAAAGGGATGCAGGCCCAGCAGAGTTCCTCATTAGTGCCCTGCAGGTGCACAACTGAGAGATAATTATGAAACCCCTCCCATTAGACCCACTCATCACAGAAGCACAGAGGAACATACAGAGATTTCTTTAGAATAACAAAAGGTAGGAATCTGCAACAAAGTTTGTTATAGTCCTTGCAATGTACATAGATCACCTAGAGGGGAATGTTTTTTTCTCAACAGAAGTGGAGTTATGCTTTAAGTGTGCTGAGGTTTTTTTTATTCAAGTGTAGTGTACGGTGCCCTAGTCCCTGCTCTTGGTCATGTTGCTCTTTATAGTCTCCTTACTTATGTGGCCACCCTGCCTTAAACTCTTCCCACCCAGCCTATTGTAAAATGGCAGCTGGGTCGGAGCACTGTTGTTCTAGGACGTCGTACGACATCCTCCCAGGATCGTGCCACGGTCTGGAAAAATCTATCACCCACTGTGTCCACCAAACATGGGTGATGACAGATCACTGTACCGGCCCGCTGGTCAATCACAGTAGATCACATGACAGTTATACACAATGATAGTCTTTGTTAGATGCCTTCTTTGTGTACTATTATAATGAGCTCTGTGATTGGTCACAGTGATCACATGGTACAGCCAGGCCCATTCACAGCCCATCTGTACCATGTGATTAGCTGTGGCTAATCACAATAGTAAACGCTGAATGAGTAGTTTTCATTCTGAAAAAATGGTTGTTAACTGTAAAATGCACCATTATAAGAAATCATAGTGTGTAAAATAAAAAAAATCCTGATCATTTCCCCAGAGTACTAAAGTGTTAATATGGAAGCACTGTAGTGTTCTGGTCACTGTACAGTATGTAAAAAAAAAAAAAAATGCTAAAAATAAAAATATATATTTTTTTACACACTATAACCAGTCAGCATCCCTGAACACCGCCACATCAGTCGTATGAAGACGCTGTACTGCACTAGTGACAGTATTTCAAAAAATTGCAATACATTTTTTTTTTTATTTCTTAATTTTCCAAAACTTTGTGACAAAAAATTATAACTTCAAAAAACTTGATTGCCTCTTACTAAATACATTGTACTGTCTACTTTGCAAAAAGGGGTCATTTTGCAGATATTTGTACTGTTCTGGCATTTTCGGGCCTCAAGAAATGAGAGTCCATCAGTAAATCAGGATTGATCAGGATTGATCCATTTTCTTATACTGTATACATACAGTTCCTTGAAAAAGTATTCATACCCCTTGAAATGTTCCACATTTTGTCATGTTTCAACCAAAAACATAAATTTATTTTATTGTGATTTTATGTGATAGACCAACACAAAGTGGCACATAATTGTGAAGTGAAAGGAAATTATCATTTTTTTACAAAGAAATATCTGAAAAGTGTGGTGTGCATTTGTATTCAGTCCCTGTCCCCTGATACCCCTAACTAAAATCTAGTGGAACCAATAGCCTTCAAAAGTCACCTAATTAGTAAATAGAGTCCACCTGTGTGTAATTTAATCTTAGTATAAATACAGCTGTTCTGTGAAGCCCTCAGAGATTTTTTAGAGAACCTTAGTGAACCAACATCATCATGAAGGCCAAAGAACACACAAGACAGGTCAGGGATAAAGTTGTGGAGAAGTTTAAAGGTTATACAAAAATATCCTAAGCTTTAAACATCTCACGGAGCACTGTTCAATCCATCATCTGAAAATGGAAAGAGTATGGCACAACTGTAAACCTACTAAGACATGGCCGTCCGCCTAAACTGACAGGCCAGGCTAGAAGGGCATTAGAGAGAAGCAGCCAAGAGACCCATAGTAACTCTGGAGGAGCGGCAGCGTTCCACAGCTCAGGTGGGAGAATCTGCCCACAGGACAACTATTAGTTGTGCACTCGACAACTCTGACCTTTAGGGAAAAGTGGTAAGAAGAAAGCCATTGTTGAAAGAAAGCCATAAGAAGTCTTGTTTGCGAGAAGCCATGTGGGAGACACAGCAAACATGTGGAAGAAGGTGCTCTGGTCAGCTGAGACCATAATTGAACTTTTTGGCCTAAAAGCAAAACGCTATGTGTGGCAGAAAACTAACACTGCAACCTGAACACACCATTACCAACATGAAACATGGTGGTGGCAGCATCATGTTGTGGGGATACTTTTCTTCAGCAGAGACAGGGAAGCTGGTCAAAGCTGATGGGAAGAGGAATGGAGCCAAATACAGGGCAATCTTGGAAGGAAACCTGTTAGAGTCTGCAAAAGACTTGAGACAGGGGTGGAGGTTCACCTTCCAGCAGGACAACAACCCTAAACATACAGCCAGAGCTACAATGGAATTGTTTAGATCAAAGCATCTTCATGTGTTAGAATGGCCCAAAGTCCAGACCTAAATTCAATTGAGAATTTGTGGCAAGACTTGAAAATCGCTGTTCACAGATGCTCTCCATCCAATATGACAGAGATTGAGCTATTTTGCAAAGAACAGTGGGCAAAAATGTCACTCTCTACACTCTCTAGATGTGCAAAGCTGGTAGAGACATCCCCAAAAAGACTTGCAGCTGTAATTGCAGTGAAAGGTGGTTCTACAAGGTATTGACTTAGGGGGGCTGAATACAAATGCATGCCACACTTTTCAGATATTTATTAATAAAAAAGTTTGAAAACAATTTATAATTTTCCTTCCACTTCACAATAATGTGCCACTTTGTCTTGGTATATCACATAAAATCCCAATAAAATACATTTATGTTTTTGGTTGTAATATGCCAAAATGTGGAAAATTTCAAGGCGTATGAATACTTTTTCAAGGCACTGTACCATAGATTGTGGACTCTATACCTTTCCTACAGACTAAATAATATACACCAATTTGGGTTATTTTCACCAAAGAAATGTAGCAGAATACATTGTGGCCTAAATTTATGAAGGAAGATTATTTATTTGCAAAATTTAATAACAGAAACAAAGAAAAACTTTTTTTTTAAATTAAAAAAAAAACAAAAAAACAACAGTAATTAAATACCACCAAAAGAAAGCTCTATTTGTGCTACAGTGTTATGCCCCGTACACACAGTCGGATTTTCCAGCGGAAAATGTGTGATAGGACCCTGTTGTCAGAAATTCAGACCGTATGTAGGCTCCATCACACATTTTCCATCGGATTTTCCGACACACAAAGTTTGAGAGCAGGCTATAAAATTTTCCGACAACAAAATCCGTTGTCGGAATTTCCAATTGTGTGTACACAAATCCAACGCACAAAGTGCCACGCATGCTCAGAATAAATAAAGAGATGAAAGCTATTGGCTACTGCCCCGTTTATAGTCCCGATGTACGTGTTTTACGTCACGCGTTCAGAATGATCGGATTTTCCGACAACTTTGTGTGACCATGTGTATGCAAGACAAGTTTGAGCCAACATCTGTCGGAAAAAATCCCAGGATTTTGTTGTCGGAATGCCCGATCAATGTCCGACCGTGTGTACGGGGCATTACAGTTATTTTATAAAGGGCCTACATGCTCAGACCTGACCTTTTTACTATTAATATATTTGAAGAATTTCTTTGGGTTTGTCCTACTCTCTTTTGCAATCTGTCGTTCGTTTTGAATTTTTGCAGCCCTTATTTCCGTTTTACATATTCTATTATATTCCTTGTATGTTCCTTGTAACATTTAAATGATGATAGTGTTCCTTCACTTTTTTTATTTTTTTAAAAGCTATTTTCTTATCATTTATAACTTTTTTAAGTAATTTTTCCCAAACTCAAGCAATCTATTTCGGCACTTGAACACACCACAGTCCTTACCCCAGTAGTGATACCTTGCACAGTACTTCCTTTATCATGCCTAACAGCTTATCGAAGGAGAGGAATCAACTCACTGGGTGAAAGATGAACACATTGCTGTCATCCACTAGCTCAGAAATCATTAAATGATACTCATGCTATTATGGGGTGGATAAATGACAACTTCATACAGAAATGTACCTAGCTGATTGAACTCTAAAATGAGTATGTGTTAAAGTGGTTATGAAGTCACATGTATTAATTACTTCTACTTCCTCTGTTTTAGGTCCCTGTTCATTACAGTGTGTATATTATTTCTTTGCAGAGCCCTGCTATGCTGTCATGTGACCTCACTCTGCTTTCCTTCCTGAGTAAGTGAGCACAGTGGGAGGGGCTGAGATTCCCCTCTGATAAATGCAAGTTGGCAGAGGGAGGTCACATGGATATCAGAGATCACCAGCCATGATAAACATGGTCAGTTTAAACAGGGGAAGACAGGAAAAGACAGGATCAACCAAGTATTGTACAACATAGAATGGGACAAATGACACTACAGAAACACTATGCTATATTTTATGCCTTAAAGGATTGAAGCGTTATTTTTCTAAGGGTTACAATCACTTTACATTTTGATTCATTAAAAAGTAGATTGAATTTATCAGACCAGCAGATCAACATTGAGTTGGGTGGTTCAGTTTTTTTGTTGTTGATATTAGGGATGGATTGGATAATGTAAATGCCAAAGCCTTGTAAATGTAAGGGCTTTTTAACGCAAGTAGCTCAAGAGCGGTAAAAATGAGGGGCTGAGCCTTGGATTTATCACCCTCAGCTTGCCCACCCAAATGCTAACTGTACAGCCTGATAGGGCTGTCACAACATTTTTAACTCAGTCTGCAGAGTTTGACAGGCTGCACCTCCTGTCAAACTTGCCCATTGAGTTCAATGGGAGCGTACTGCAGCTGGGAGCCTACTGCACAGCTCACAGTTGAGGTGTAATTATCTACTAAAAAATTCCCCTTAGTTTGAAAAAAAAGACATGCCAGACATTCAGAAGGCAGCAAGATCTCCTCCTTAATACTTGGAAACCGCTGCTATTCCACCTTCTGCAAAGCGATCCACTGCTTTTCAGAGGGTGGTAAACATTACCACCAGTGTGAAAGTATCCTTAATTTTACTGACATAAACACATGTGAGAAAAAAATTGCCTTGAACATTTAGTCTGTGACAGTCTGCATAGTACTATATGGTGTGTAATGCCGCATACACACGAGCGGACTTTACGGCGGACTTTGCCCTGCGGACTTTTCGACGTACTTTACGACGGACTTTCTGAATGAACGGACTTGCCTACACACAATCCACCAAAGTCCGTCGAATTCGTACGTGATGACGTACGACCGGACTAAAACAAGGAAGTTCATAGCCAGTAGCCAATAGCTGCCCTAGTGTGGCTTTTTGTCCGTCGAACTAGCATACACACGGCGGACTTTTCGACCGGACTCGATTAATTTAAAACATGTTTCAAATCTAAGCCCGTCCAACTTTTGAGCAAACAAAGTCCGCTGGAGCCCACACACGATCGAATTGTCCGACGAAATCCAGTCCGCTGGGCAAAGTCTGCCATAAAGTCTGCTCGTGTGTACGCGGCATTATGCTTAGGAAGACAGATGGTGGTTCCTCTGAACTGGAGGCAATAGGATAAAAAGGAAACTTGGGAAGAAAAAGCTGCAGACTTGTGTTTTCAAGAAGTTAAAATACCGTATGAATTGTAACACTAAACCTGATTTAACATTCTGAGTCACACATTGCTAAGAGGCCTCCAGAGAAAAATCTGTATTCTGCTACTATATGCTATGAAAGTAAAGCATGTATCTCTGCTCACATGAACTTCCGAACCTCCCCAGCAGATAGAAACAACACTGATGGGATTATGCAGCTGAGTGTCATAACACATCAGGCTGTTTTCTGTGCTGTATTATCATGCAACCACTGTTACCGTATTGTTCTAGCTTTTCATAGTTCTTAACATTTCAAAGCAGAGCTGGATATATTCCTAACTGGATAGTGTATGGCTAAATTGCTGCCTCTACACCCTGCCAAATTGTCTCTACTTCTGGCACAATTTGTAGGCACTCAGATTATTGCTGGTAATTTTTAACATAGGGGACTGGTACAGAGATCAATGCCCTACTCAAGGTCTGGCTCACGCTATCCCTGAGACCCACCAATAATTATTTTTAACATAAAGTGGAGCTAGTATGAATTATATTTTGTCATGTTAAGTGCTAAGTAATGTGTAGGTGTAAAATTCCTTTTGACTATGCCTTAACCACTTGAATCCCGTAGCCATTTTTAAAATTTTATGTTTAAAAATCATTTTAGGCTTGAAGATTACTTAAAACCCCAAATAATATACTGTAAATTTTCTAAAAGCAGACACCCTAGAGCAGGGTCGCTCAACCTTTTAAAGAACGAGGGCTACTTAAGTGATTTGGTAACCAGGGTTACATTGAACTATGGGGTTTAAACCGCCCCCCCAAGCCACTAATGTAAACAAGACCTTACTATCATGAACCCCCTTTAAGGCTGCTTTCACACTTATACGCTGTGGTATACCCACACTGCAGGTAAAGCACATTTCACTCACGGTTTTCCTGCAGGTTAGCTGTGCTTTCCCATAGACTTCTATTGCATCTTGCATATGTGGTGCACTTTCTGGAAGCGAAACAAAACTCTTGCATTCAGAGGTTTTTGTGCACTTTCAGAAAGTGCACCAAACCCTCAGGATGTAATAAAAGTCTATGGCTCACTGCAGTTAACCTGCAGGAAAGTCGCAGGAAAGCTGCAGGATCAGTGTGAAAGCAGTCTAGTAACCCCTTTTTATAAGTGCTTAAATACCCATTGCAAAAGTGCAGTGTATGTGATGTTCAATACACTAACCTTTTCCTCTTCTTGCCTCTGCTGGCATCCCTCTCCAGGCTGCTAGAAAGGTCCCAGACAAAGTGCCCTTGGCTTCTCCACCTGGGACAGGAGCTGGCGCTACCGAGGAAGCATAAGCTTATGTGGCTCCTGCTCCCTCCGCAGCCTCTTGCTTCCACCACTGCCGGCACCGGCTTCATGCACTCTGATGCTCTGGAATGGCAGGTTGGCAACCTGTTGCTTGTGATATGTGCTTGCTGACCCACCATCACAGAGCATGAGGTCACAGGCCACATCAGAGGGCTCTGCAGGCCATGTGTTGAACACCCCTGCCCCAGAGATAAAAATGGTGGTAGTTCCAAATTTTCTTTTTTATTACCCATAGAACTAAGTATTATATGGAGAGGTTTCAGTTTGTGTAGAAATTATTAACAATAATGTACAGTATTTCTCTTCAGTGATATTGCCTCCCATATTCATCATCAATAGTATCCCTTTGGCAACAAAATATTCAATTGATTCATGTGTCTTGATTGAAGCGGGGCATCTAATGCCCATTGACTTCTTATGGCACTTTGTAGAGTAGGGGATGCTCTATGTAGTTAGCCTGACCTTTCTTCTTCATGCTTTGGCCTTCATTCACCACATGTACTGGATTCTGCTGGAGCTAGCAAAACTATGATTTTTTTTTGGCCAATCTGATATTCATCTGTTATGTTTTGCACATGTTTTTGATTAAAGCCCTCTGTGATCTGCAAGATGTCATTTGGATTGAGTCATCATGTGCCAAGTTACTGAGAGTGTACATTAAAGCGGAGGTCAGCCCACCGCTGCAAAAACTAAAAGCCAGCAGCTGCACATACTGCAGCTGCTGACTTTTAATAATCAGACACTTACCTGTCCTGGAGTCCAGCATTGTCGGCACCACAACTCATGTTGCCATCAGCTGCTGGGTGCTGCCTCCTCCATTGTGAGTAAGGGAATCCGGCAGTGTAGCCCTATGGCTTCATGCTGGGAACCCTACTGCGCATGCGCGAGGTGCCGCTCCTCTCTCCTGCTGACCAGGGAAGGAGGAGGGAGCCCCGAGGTGACATCAATAACAGCAGCTGAGGCTCCCTGAAGTGGGGACAGCATACCTGTGAAAGACAGGTATCCTGCCCCCCCTCCCCTCGAAAAATGCCAAATGTGGCACCGGAGGTGCCGCTCCTCTCTCCTGCTGGCCAGGGAAGGAGGAGGGAGCCCCGAGGTGACATCAATACCTGCAGCTGAGGCTCCCAGAAGTGGGGACAGCATACCTGTGAAAGACAGGTATCATGCCCCCCCTCCCCCCGAAAAATGCCAAATGTGGCACCGGAGGGGGGAGGAGTATAATCAGCGGAAGTTCCACTTTTGGGTGGAACGTCACTTTAAGCTATCTTACCACAACTAGATCGGTTATAGAGATCAGGCTTTCAGTTCTTCGATTGTGGAAACAGAAAATAAAATGCCTTATTGTTAGCCAATTAGCTTTAATCTTTATTATTATGTCATGCTTATCGATTTTAAAGTCCTTTCCGCCTTTGTCCACAAGTTAGCCCACTTATTATCATTAAGCTATGGTCATATATGTTGTCCAGGTTCCATTTGGACCTTGTTGTAACTTTCTCCCAGTAGGGGGGCAAACCATTGCAGTGACTTTGCTGAACATGGAAATGTGCACTGAGGTGTTTAGCTCTTTGCACTCTTTCATACTGAGCATTCTATTTTGTCAGCTGTGTGTACATCATTTTAATCACTGGAAAAAAAGTACAATAATGTGAACCTGTGATTAAAATGAATAAACATAAGTTTACTAGTAACTTTTGATAGCACAGCACCACCTGGAGCCTTCCCATAGTGCTATGCAAATGTTAGTTTTCTTGTGGTCACTATTTGTATAGCCTCTAACAGGTGCCCCTGCCCACCTACATGTCAAAGCTGAGGCCCTATTATTGGTTCATTAACGTGGAGCTTTGCTTTACTTTTCTTTTTTTAAATTTTCAGCTCCAGTCCACAATCCCCCCCTCACCTCCCTTCTCGTCTAGGCAGGAGTAATGTCTACTATGCTCCTTAAAGTGATTGTAAAGTCAAAAGATATTTTATCTTAATGCATTCTATGCATAAAGATAAAAAGCATTCTGTGTGCAGCCGCCCCCCTCGGCCCCCCTAATACTTACCGGAGCCCCATCTCTGTCCAGGGATGTCCAGGAGTGTCTTGGTCGTCCGGGACTCTCCCTCTCGACTGACTGAGAGAGAGCCAATCAGGAGAGAGAGGGGGCAGGGCCAAACCGCAGCTCTGTGTCTGAATAGACACACAGAGCTGCAGCTCAGCTTGGGTGCCCCATAGCAACCTGCTTGCTGTGGGGGCATTGAACAGGAGGGAGGGGCCAGGAGCACGGAATGCATTGCAAAGAGGCACCCGAGAAGAGAAGGATCTGGGCTGCTCTGTGCAAATCCACTGCAACAGAGCAAGTAAGTATAACATGTTTGTTATTTTTATAGAAAAATACCAAGACTTTACAATCACTTTAAGCCTGCTAGGATATATACATCACATATCCCTAGAAGCATCAGCTGCAATACACTGGCTAAAGGAGAGTGGACCCAGCGTGCATCATCAGGGGGTTGGCTGCCTGAACCAGGAAGAGACAGCCTGTGCCCAATCATGTTCAGAAGTGAAGATAGAGGCACAAGACCCAGTGTGCAGCACAGATTGGGGAATCCCAGCAAACCAATGCTGAATTTTGTGGGAGTGTGAGTATATTTCTTGAAGATACACCAACTAGAAGATAATAATAGATTAAATAAACAAAGGGGCAGATAAGTTCTTCTTTAAAGATCAGGTCCAGCCCCCCCCCCCCAAAAAAAAATTAAAGTCAGCAGCTAAAAATACTGTAGCTACTGACTTATAATATTAGGACACTTACCTGTCCTGGAATCCAGCGATGTCGGCACCCCAACCATTTCCATCGGCTCTCAGGTGCTACCACCACCACTGCCTGTAAGGGAAACCAGCAGTGAAGCCTTGCAGCTTCACAGCCGGTTCCCTACTGTGCATGCGCGAAGCATGGAGGGGGGGAGGAAGCAGATAAGCGAAGCTTCCCCTTTTGGGTGGAGCTCCGCTTTAAGTACTGTGATGTTATTTGTGTAGAATCAAGCAGACTCCACCTGCCCCTTGACTTGGCTTTGAATAAGCAAATGATAGTGTCTCTTTAATCTGAATTCAATGGATTCCAATTTAGGAGGCTCTATTTATTGGGCCCTTTGGAGTGTACTTCCTTAAAATGTTGATGTGTACCTCTCTATCTGTTCTCCTTTATGACCAATAGCATTTATATTTTCAGGCAGATTTAAATATGACTGGTGGCTTTAACAAATTGGCCCTTTTTAAGACCCATTCAAGTAGGGGTTCTCAGTTTCTAGACACAAGGGAGTAGGGTGTACTAATGTAATGCCTGGATAAAAAACTGAGACTGAGCTGATATGTTATGCTACCTGTGTACATTTCAATATTGAAAAGAGTGTACTTTTAAATAAAAGAGCAGGCAGTCCTTTGTAATATATTTCAATGTTTTCATTATATTTCTATTTGTATCTTTCTGTTTGATGTCCCGTCTTCTCTTTTCCACACAAGTTTTAGTTTTATCCTACCTTTTCCTCTTTGAGAAGCTTTCCTTTGAAGCAGATAACCTGTAAAAAAGAAGTGAATCTCTGGAGAGGTACTTAACAATTACTGGCGATAATTATTCATATCCCTTTTCAGAGAACCCCAGAGCTCCTCTATTAAGTTGTTCTACATTCTGAAGACTGGAAAGAGGACATTCTCCCTTGCCCCAGGGATATCTGATGTATCAAAACACAAATGGCTTCCTGTATTTCATCCGCAGGTTTCTCACTGGAATTTCCAGTAATTTCAATTAATAAAAGTACAAGAACAAAATAAATGATTTGCCGAAGTCAAAGCCCAACGGTAATAAGTCTGATTATTTCTTTAAATGCGTCTTGTAATTATCGCAATAAATGCTGTCTGTAGAAGGTGAATGATTGCTGGGAAATATTAAGATGTTTCTAAAAACTTCTCTGGACTGCGATCTTGTGAAATTATTAGAGCATGGTTACATTGTTCTGTTATAGTCAATATGTATTACATGATTATGGTTATTAGCAAGAGGTGTAGTAAATAAGAATAATAACAACATTAAAGTGGTTGTAAAGGCAGAAGGTTTTTACCTTACTGCATTCTAGCTCCCCACCCCCCAATACTTACCTGAGCACCATCTCTATCCAGAGCTGTGCTCGAGAGCTGAGGCTGTGTCGGATCTCTCGCTCCTGATTGGCTCAGATATAGCAGCAGGAGTGAGGCATTGGTTCCCACTGCTGTCAATCAGAGACAGGGTGTAGGGAGCGGGGGGGCAGGTCCAAGTCCCGCTCTGTGTGTATTATGGACACTCAGAACGGGGCTTGGGAGCAAGCATACACGAGTGCCCCCATAGCAAGTGGCTTGCTATGAGAGCACTCGGTAAGAGGAATGGAGCCAGAAGCACCGGTGGAAGACTCGAAAAGAGGAGGATCGGGGCTGCTCTGTGCAAACCTTTGCACAGAGCAGGTAAGTATAACATATTTATTATTTTAAAACCCCCCCAAAAAATAGCCTTTATTTTACTTTAATGTATAGAACAGGGTTGGTACTTCTATCAGTTTACCATGTCAGTGGGTCACCCAGCTCCTCCGCTGCTATTTCCTTGATGCTTTAAAATAAAGGTGTTTTCTAGAGTAGTGCGGCTGTCTGGACTTCCTTTTTCCTTTATCATCAGCTGTGAGCTGGGCCAGTACCTGTTCAGTGCTATCTGGGCAGTGTGTTGCTGCTGAACCTGGAGCTGTGTTTTCTCTCTTGTTTAGCCACCTGGATCTCACATAACGCCTGCTCAGTAAGCGCCAGCCTCTGCCTCTATTGAAGTTGCATGCATTGAATTGTGAAATGGTGATGAGCATTGTGAAATGGTGATGAGCACATTACCTACTATGGACAATACACAGGGTACATCCAGTGCAACAGTTTGGTAGAGTACTCCACAAGATAACCTGTTGAGAATGGATTCTTGTGGTCAGCTACATTTGTCAGTGGATTACCATTCTGGATCTTTGAAGCTACTGTTTTGAAAATTAGAAAGATTGATGATAAATTGGAACAAACTTATTGGGATGTCTGCATACTAACAGAGCACTTTTTCCTGAAATAAATTTCCAAAGAATTAAGAGTGAAAAAATGCCCCATGTTTGAACTGTTTGATGAAGAGCTAAAGAAAAAATTAGCCGATACATTAACTGTTCATGTGATCTGGTGTGTATCATTGTTTGCTTTAAAACAAAGGAATTGGACACACTAGAGAATGATATTGTGTCTATACACCAGGACATTTCACCTTAAAAAATGTTGCTAAATTTGAGGATTTGGACACTCCACATTTCATGCTGGATATATTTAAAAAACAAGTGATTGCAGGCAAGAATGAAAATATGTTACAAGATTGGTAATATTATGAATCAAATGCTGTATATATGCAGAAGAAAACTTTCTACGCATGTTAAAAACCATATTGGTTTTTCAGACACGGAGGGTGAAATCTTGGATGACACTCTAGCTGCTACAGCAACAGATTCTTCCCCTGATATGGAAGGTCAATCGCTTGTTAAGTACTCTTTAACCACTTGCCGACCCACCACAGAAGATATACTCCAGTGGGTAGGCCTGTACAGGCACCGTATTTTTTCTGTACATTGTGGCTTTCAGCCAGGATCAGGGCGCGCACATGCCCCCTCTGCCGGCTCAGCTTTGATTAAACATAGTGGGACTTAATCAGCACATCACAGCAAATGATTCATGGTTGGGACCTGCTGATCAGCTGTGTCCAATCACAGCCCAGAGCCCTGTGTTGGCAATCAACACAGGGCTCTGTACATAGGGAACAATCTCTCTGTTTCCTATCCCTGCAAAGAAGGGATATGAAACAAAGACATATTTAGTAAAAAATAGACACATATTACACATTGTTAGGCACACATTTAACCCCTGGATCACCTGAGATGTTAACCCCTTCCCCGCCAGTGTCATTAGTGCAGTAACCATGTATATTATTAGTGCTGATCACTCTATTGTTGTCACTGGTGATGTCAGTGTCAGCCAGTTTCCACAAAGTGTCAGTTAGTGTCAGATTGTCTGACCGCACTAGAAGTCACTGATCACCGCTATTACTAGTATAAAAAAAAATTACAGTATACAGTACCCTCATTTGTAGACGATTTAACATTCGCACCAACCAATTATTATACAGACTTATTCAGATTTTTTTTTTTTTTTAATCTGGTATGTTTTTAAACAGAAAATTGGGGTTTTTTTCAAAATTTGTTTTTTGTTTTTTTGTTTATATAATAAAATATGAAACAAAACAAAACATAAAACAACCACTTCGTAAAAGATGTGGAGAAAAAAAGCATAAATGGAAAAAAAAATGTATTACCACCAGGGGTCAACCACCGAAATCGGGGATGATGTGAATGTACAATATATATATGTGAAGCGCTGCGTAAATTGACAGCGCTATATAAGTACCTGTAAAAAATGAAGTTAAAAAAATAAATAAATAATGTACTGATATTGCCTCAGAGACATTTATCAAGTAATGAGAAATCTTTTCTTTCTAGAGGTTTGAACTTTTGTCCGAGTAGACATTTCAACTTGTTTGACACAATTCTAGATGTAAATACATTTGTTCAGAGCATTAGTCTTAAAAAACATTATTTCAGATGTGATGTTGTTGTTGCTGGGAGTGATCAATTTATTGCATGCAAGTAGGCTCCTGATGTCCAGATGGATTTATAGCATTGGTGTGGCTTGTGTGATCTTGCAGATCTTGCCTCTGAGTCTGATCATAAGTCAGATGAATTTACTACTTATGAGGCCAATATACCATTTAGGTTTAGATCTGACTTGTACCCTGTTTATTCCAGGGGAAAGGAAATGGGCCTCAATCAGAGGCCTCTAAGGCACTTGCTCCAGGTTTTGCAATAAGGGATAAGTTAACCCCCCCAAGGAACGAACAATACATAAAACTCCTTGTGCTGACTCTAGTTTGGTAATTAGAAACTTGGACAAGGGTGGGTTCGTTTTTGTGTGATGCAGAAATGTATAGATCAGAGGTGATATGCCAGTTGTCTGATGGAGACACGTATGTTAGGCTTAAAGGCAACCCTACTTATGCATTCAAAAGGGACCTGCAGCATCTTATTGATAGTGGAGTGAGGGGTGGTGTTTTCACAAAGAAAGAGGGGGATATGTTTGTAATTATTTCCCCTATTATTCCTGTGTTTCACCACTTCCCAAAAACTCACAATGGTCTTGATCCATTATATGGGAGACTGATTGTTGCAGGCATAGTGTCCATGAACAAATGTCTCAGTCAGTGGTATGATTATCAGCTCCCACCCTTAGTCACCGGTCTACCTGGATATCTGAGGTACACCAAACATTTACTTAACAGGTTGAAAGGGTTTCCCTGTAGGGACAAGTATGTGTGGTTTACATGTGATGTTTCTAATTTATATTTGTCCATTCCATATACACTAGGGAGCCAGGCAGTTTCATTCTTTTTGGAACACCACAGCCATCATTCTTTGCTACAGAACGAGTTTATTCTATAAAGTTTGTGTTATTTATTCACTCACATTTTTTTTTTTGTATTTGATGGGTATCACTATCTTAAGAGGTGTGAGGCAGCTATGGGGGCTACATTTTGCCCCTCTTTGGCCAACCTTTACATGGGTTGCCAGCACTATGTTGCGGGTAGATTTAGGACATCCCACACATACTATAAAAGGTGTACCGACTGGCCAATTTTTAAGGCTTTGTGGCATTTGCTTTAATGATTAATCAGGAGGCCAAGTCTATGTGGGAACAGTTCCACCAGCAAGGCTATCTAGTGTCTATTTTGAGTAGAGCCCTTTGTATTGCTAGAGCCAAAACTAAGGAGGAGTTGTTAGTAAGATAAAGTCAGGAAGGAACACAATGAGCTGGTACCAGTCTCTTCTACTGCTTACAGCCTTGAGTTCAACAAGGTCAAGTCTATAGTACTTAGATACTTACCAGTGTTGTAGAATGACAATATATGTTCTAGGATACTGTCTATAGGTGTTTCCCAACAAACTCACTCTGTGGGTACTTTTAAGAATGGTAAAGTGACAAATTATTTACATTTTAAAGGGAATTTTAGATGCAGTCACAGTAGGTGCCCTTTTTGCCCACATATTGTTGTGGGTGACACTGGTAGGTCCACTAACAGTGGGAGAAACTTTAACCAATTCAATACCAGGCACTTTCACACCCTTCCTGCCCAGGCCAATTTTCATCTTTCAGAGTTTTTGCACTTTGAATGACAATTGCACGGTCATGCAACACTGTACCTAAAAAAAATTTTTATAATTTTTTTTACACAAATAGAGCTTTATGTTGGTGGTATTTAATCACCACTGTATTTTCTATTTTTTTCATAATTAGACTAAAAAAGACTGAATTAACTGCTTCCCAACCAGCCGTTGCAGTTGTACTGTGGCAGAATGGCACGGGCAGGCGAATTGCCATTATGTTACTTCGGGCGTGCGACCCCTCAGTGGCCGCGATGATCGGATTCGATTCAGTACCGATCAATCCCCAGGCCAATGAAATCTGGCTTGGACCTGGTGATTGCTCCTGGCGAATGAGATCCTTCCCCTGTCTGTGTAACTGTAAACACTGACAGGGGAAGTGATGTCATCTCTCCTCGTGTCGGTCTTTCCCATCCCAGACCGAGGAGAGAGAGCATCTCAGAGTAAGTGCACAACACTACACTGACACCAGGTTATGTAGGCACACATTTCACCCCCCAATCACCCCCCAGTAAACCCCTTTACCCCCTGTCACTTGCCACAACATGCCATGGGCACATGTGAAATTACAGCCCAAAATACATTCTGCTGCTTCTCCTGAGTACGGGGATACCACATGTGTGAGACTTTTTTGGAGCCTTGCCGTGTACAGGACCCCGAAACCAATCACCGCCTTCAGGCTTTCTAAGGGTGTAAAATGGTGATTTCACTTCCTCACTACCTATCAGTTTTGGATGCCATGAAGTGTCAAGATAGCACAAAACCCCCCCAAATGACCCCATTTTGGAAAGAAGACACTTCAAGCTTTTTGCTGAGAGGCATGTTGTGTCCATGGAATATTTGATATTTTGCCACAATTTTTGGGAAAAGTACTTTTTTTTTTTACACAAAGTTGTCACTAAATGATATATTGTTCAAACATGGCATGGTTATATGTGGAATTACACCCCAAAATAAATTCTTCTGCTTCTCCTGTGTACGGGGATACCACGTGTGTGGGACTTTTTGGGAGCCTAGCCGCGTACAGGACCCCAAAAACCAAGCTCCGTTTTCAGGCTTTCTAAAGGTGTAAAATTGTGATTTTACTCCTCACTACCTATCACAGTTACGGAGGCCCTGAAATGTCCAGATAGCACAACCCCCCCCAAATTACCCCATTTTGGAAGGTAGACACCCCAAGGTATTTGCTAAGAGGCATGGTGAGTATTTTGCAGATCTCATTTATTTTTGAAAATGAAGAAAGAAAAGAATTTTTTTTTTCTTTTTTCAAATTTCAAAACTTTGTGACAAAAAGCGAGATCTGCAAAATACTCAACATGCCTCTCAGCAGATAGCTTGGGGTGTCTACTTTCCAAAATGGGGTCATTTGGGGGGGTTGTGCTATCTGGGCATTTCATGGCCTCCGAAACTGTGATAGGCAGTGAGGAGTAAAATCAAAAATGTACGCCCTTAGAAAGCCTGAAGGCGGTGATTGGTTTTCGGGGTCCTGTACGCGGTTAGACTGCCAAAAAGTTCCACAAATGTGGTATCCCCATACCCAGGAGAAGCAGCAGATTGTATTTTGGGGTGTAATGCCACATATAACCATGCCATGTTTGAACAATATATCATTTAGTGACAATGTTGTGTAAAAAAAAAATTGTAATTTTCCCCAAACTTGTGGCAAAATATAAAATATTCCATGGGCTCTACATGCCTATCAGCAAATAGCTTGGGGTGTCTACTTTCCAAAATGGGGTAATTTGGGGGGGTTTCGTGCTATCTTGTCATTTCATGGCCTCCGAAACTCTGATAGGTAGTGAGGAAGTGAAATGACCATTTTACGCCCTTAGAAAGCCCGAAGGCGGTGATTGGTTTTTGGGGTCCTGTACGCCTCTAGGCTCCCAAAAAGTCTTACACATGAGGTATCCCCATACTCAGGAGAAGCAGCAGAATGTATTTTGGGGTGTAATTCCACATATAACCACGGCATGTGTGAGCAATATATCATTTAGTGACAACTTTGTGTATTTTTTTTTGTCATTTTCCAATCACTTGTGACACAAAATAAAATATTCAATGGGCTCAACATGCCTCTCAGCAATTTCCTTGGGGTGTCTACTTTCCAAAATTGGGTCATTTGGGGGAGGGGGGGTTGTACTGCCCTGGCATTTTAGCACCTCAAGAAATGAGATAGGTAGTCATAAACTAAAAGCTGAGTAAATTCCAGAAAATGTACCCTAGTTTGAAGACGCTATAACCTTTGCGCAAACCAATAAATATACGCTTTATTGACATTTTTTTTACCAAATACATTTTGGCCTAAATGTATGACTAAAATTAAGTTTATTAACTTTTTTTATAACAAAAATTAGAAAATATAATTTTTTTCAAAATTTTCAGACTTTTTATATATATATCACAAAAAATAAAAATCACAGAGGCAATCAAATACCATAAAAATAAAGCTACAGTATATTTGTGGGAAAAAAGGACGCAAATTTCATTTGGGTACAGCATTGCATGACCGCACAATTATCAGTTAAAGCAGCGCAATGCCAAATTGTAAAAAGTGCTCTGGTCGTCGAGTAGCCAAATCCTCCGGGGCTGAAGTGGTTAAAAGAAAAAACATGTTTTTCTTCATTCCTGTTATAAAATTTTGCAAATAAACAATCTTTCTTCATAAATCTAGGCCAAAATGTATTCTGCTAATATTTTTTGTGAAAATAACCCAAATCAGTGTTTATTATTTAGTTGGTAGGAAGGTTATAGAGTCCATAAACTATGGTATATATCTGAAAGAATCAATCAATCCTGATGTACTGACGACCTGTCAAATTTATTGAGGCCAGAAAATGCCAGGACAGTACAAATACCCCCCAAATGACCCCTTTTTTTGAATTAGTAACTTTTTGTCACAATTTTTTGTAATATTAAGAAATGAATTTTTTTTTTCACAATTAATTTTTTTACATACTGTCACCAGCATTACCAAATAACGGGTGTGATTTTTTTAACACACTCTGACCAGAGCAACACAGTGTTACTATAGTAACACTGTACTACTCTGGGGAGGTGATCTGGATTTTTTATTTTTTTTAAAACATTGTGTTTGTTCATACCAGAATTTCACTGGTATAAGTAACCATTTTTACTGAATGAAACTGTGTGAAATTCAGTGTGTTTTGTTGTGATTAGCTATGATTGGCCACAGCTAATCACATGGTACAGATAGGCTGTGATTGGCCCTGTCTATACCATGTGATCACTGTGACCAATCACAGCTAGCAACACAATTGTACACAATGGATGGTATGAAAGGAAGCCATCTATTGTTTACATTTAGTGTATTATTGTTTACAATGAGATCTGCTGTGTATGGTCACAGTGATCACATGGTGCTGGCAGCGGTCCGGTACACTGATGAGTCATTGACTGTGTCCATGACACAGCACGACCCTAGGGCTGTCATATAACGCCTGGTAGGATCTACAAAAGTCCCATCGGGCTGTCATTATGTTATATGCTGGGCTGCAAGTGGTTAAAGTTCACTCTTTTTGTTAATTGCAACACCAAATATGTTATTTATCACATCACTTGTAGTATTTGCTCTGGGCAATATGTAGACAAGACTGCAAGAAGGCTGTGGGATCTCCTCCATGACCATTTGTATGATACTGTCACGTACCTGGAGATTGAGCCTGATGTGGAGAGGAAGGCGATCTCTTACACCTCTGGCCTGGTAACCCTGTTAAAATAAACAGGAGGCATGGAAGCCTGGAGTGACATGAGTGCCTAGAAGTTCAGATGGTGAAGGCTGCAGATGAGCGGTCTGTACATACTTGGATGCAGGTTGGATTGTGACGCAGGGCAGAAGGCACTTGGCAGGCTGGCAGGTGGCAGACAGGAGGTACTTGGCAGGTTGGTAGGTCACAGGCAGCAGGTGCTTGGCAGCTTGGCAGGTCAACGAGAAGCAGATACTTTGCAGGCTGGCAGGTAGCAGACAGCAGGTACTTGGCAGGCTGGCAGGTAGCAGACAGCAGGTATAAGGATGGCTGGACATGCAGGGTCAGGCAAGCCGGGTCGGTCACGAGCAGGAACTTCAGGAACAGAGTAGTAGGCAGCAGAGTAGTCTGGTTCAGACTGGAGTTGGCATTAGTAAACAGACAGACAGTGGGATCCAGCAGAGACGTGGTCCAAGAGCAAGCCAGGGGTCGGTTCAGGTAGAGTACAAGCTTGGTTAGTTCAAAACGGCAACAGGATCAAACACAGAAACAGATACCAGGTAGCAGAATGCTGTAGACCATAAGGCAAGGACCTAGTGCAGCAGAGGTGTTTATATAGCCCATTTGGCACCACTTAGTGGCAGGCACGCGAGTCAAGGCCAACAGAAATTCAAAGTCTGCACATAACTATGTGCCTGGGTATATTTGTTCTTTCCTGACAGATACCGAAACAAATCATTCTACTAACATTGCCAAGCATTTTAATGAATGTTATGGGGGGATTATTCCGCAGCTATCTGCATCAAGGTTATTGAGAGAGTGAGATGCCCAAAGAGAGGTGGTGATTTCCTCTGTAAAAGAGAACTATTCTGGATTTTCCAAATGCAAACCAGGAAACCCAAGGGTCTGAATTTTGAGTCAGGTGTTACTAATTTTTCCTTTTATGTGTTCTATTTAAAAAAAAAATATGTTTCAATGTTTTGTATTATTTATTTTTGTTTAATCTAGCATTGGAAGATTGTATATTATTATTAATTTTTAAGGTTTTTTGATGTTTGTTATAAGTTGATACTACAGTATATGTACAGTATATTTTTATTTTTTAGTGGGTTCTTTTCTTTCCCTGATGTCCTGATTGCCCTGTCGGTTTCACCTGTGGATGAGATACTGAGTATTTTATATGAGTGTGTCTGACAGCGGTGGTTGAGACTGCTATGAGTAAGCGCTAGTGTAGTGTGAAACATATCAGTGGGTCACCCTCCTCCTCCACTGCTATTTCCTTGATGCTTTTACCCTGTTTGGTGATTTATATAGTAGTGCAGCTGGCTGGACTCCCTTTTTCACTTATCATCAGCTGTGCGCTGGACCGACACTTGTTTCATGGTATCGTGGCAGTGTGTGGCTTATGGACTTGGAGCAATGTTTTGTCTCTTGTCTATCAGTATACTGCTTCCTGTTGGTTGAAAAATGACAGTTACGTACTAAAAAAATGTCTATTGATTGACTTCTCATAAACAGTCCTGCTGGAAAGTTTCCACTCAATCAGCAATTGCATCCAATCGGTCGGGGAGTCCCACTGCCAGAATACAATGACACAGCAGTGAAGATTTCCCTATCCACCTCTAATGTGGCCAGCTGGCTCAATAAAAAAAACTGATCTATGCATGGCCAGCTTTCCTAGGTTTGCTACAAAAACATAACCTAGAACGAAACAAAAAAGTGTTGTAAATCAGCATTTATAACCTATTAACTGTTTTTCTAAAGCTGGATTAGCTAATCTCTTTAAATAAACTGCAATTGGACCATCCCCAAATACAATTCAAGGCTTTTAACCACTAGCCAAACAAGAAAATGAATCCCCATAATTTGCACTATTCATAAGAAATGCAACATAAATACATTAAAAACTGTGTTGACCTATTATATAAACAGAAGACATCATTCACTCTCCTGGAAAACAATTTTCTGTGCCTCACTACGTCCCAACAGTTTCTGACAGGATCATCAGTTACCCCAGCGAGGGCTTTTTTTCCCTTTTGAGGTATCAGACCTGAGGTCTTTGTGATAATACTTTAATACTCTGAGTATAATTACTAAAAATCCACTCAAACATAATGTGAGTAGAAGCTGCTCATAAGCCCCAGACTGAAATACACATTTTGGCAATATTTTTACTGATGGTGGTAAAAAATGTATGGCTGCCTCTTTGCTTCTTCTGCCTAAAGGCACAAGCCCAATGTGCCCACTGGTAAATCTGGTCTTTGCATTTAAGTAATGGCTCTTTAATGTTTTTAATACATGTATATCATAAGACAAATTTTTAGGAACTGTGTAATTTATTTAACGTTCATTTTTTACTACAAAGGGTTGTTGTATGATAAGCCAAACTCCTATGATTCATTAAAGCTGAACTCCAGTATGATTCTAAAGGCAAAGTTCACCTTTTGTAACATGTTACATGTTTCACCTGAATTTAGGATGTAATATGTAACATTACTAAAGCAGGACACGCACCCCCTGATCCCCTATTGTGCCAGTGGGCAGGAAGATCCTCTCCCCGCATTCGCTGTTACAATTTAAAAATAATATAAGTGAGCAAATCTGCGCGGATATAAAACAATATAGGTAAGGCTGCTAACCCAAAAAATTACAGTATAACCAGTCTTAAACAATAAGTAAACTAAGACAATAGTGTAGCGCCAATATAAGGAAAAAAAAACTTCTAGTGTGATGATATAAAGCAAAAAGTCCAAAAACAAAGAATAAGTCCCATGGTGTTATAAAAAATGAAGGGTATGGTTGGCGCAGCAATGCCAATACACGTGACAATACTTCTTCAAGTGCTCAGATGTCCAGCCACCAACATCAAGTGGATTCAACACTCACCAGAACATATTTCTACCATTACAGTAGCATATACACCTGTGTTAGAATAGAAACCCCTCTGGAGTCAATACAGCAACCCATTTTCAGTGGCTCCTCCTGCTGTTCTCCAACTAGGGTAAACAGAGTTCACCACAAAAGTTTATTAACAGATGAAAACATGACAGTATAAAATCCAGTTGAATAAAAATCAACAGACTCACATTGAAAATCGATGCTGACCTGGGATCGCGCAGCGTGATGCCAGCACCAGAACCCCAGCCAGACATGTTTCGTCCAATAGGATGTTATCAATTAAATCATTAAAAACAGCCTTGTCATTCATTCAAAGCAATTTGTGAATGAATATACTAAAGTACTGTCTACCACCGCGACACACAGCTTGTAGTTCTCAACAAACTGCCAAGGCCCTGGGGAGCACTCTTATAGTTCATTGATTCTTTCTTCATTTCAGTAACTGTCTGCCAGGTACAAGCAGACAGCTGTACTGAAAGTCTGCAAGAGTCTGCAGGTGCAATGCTCTGCAGGCTTCTAAAGAAAACAAAAAAATAAAAGTACTTTTATTTTATTTTTTCAATGAATATGGGGAGGTTGATTTACTAAAGGCAAATATACTGAGCACTGCAAGTGCACTTCAATTGTATTTGCTCTAGATCTAAAGGGGAAGCTCTGAAATGAGGGGAAGCTCTGCTGATTTCTATCATCTATTCGTGTACAACCAAAAATATTGCTTTTTTTATTTCCCTTGCATGTGATTGGGTATTCTTTTTTACTAAGCTCTGGAGCAACTGCACAGTGCACAGTATATTTGCCTTTAGTAAATAGGGATGAGCCGAACACTCCCCGGTTCGATTCGCACCAGAACCTGCGAACAGACCAAAAGTTTGCGCAATCTTTAGAACCCCATTAAAGTCTATGAGACTCGAATGTTCAAAATCAAAAGTGCTAATTTTAATATGCAAGTTATTGCCCTAAAAAGGGTTTGGGGGCCCGGGTCCTGCCCCAGGGGACATGTATCAATGCAAAAAAAGTTTTAAAAACAGACGTTTTTTCGGGAGCAGTGATTTTAATGATGCTTAAAGTGAAAAGAAAAAAAAGTTAAATATTCCTTTAAATATCGTACCTGGGGGGTGTCTATAGTATGCCTGTAAAGTGGTGCGTGTTTCCCATGCTTAGAACAGGAAAAAAAGTCATTTGAAACTGCTTGCGGCTTTAATGTGATGTCGGGTCCCGGCAATATGGATGAAAATCAGTGAGACAAACGGTATGGGTACCCCCCCAGTCCATTACCAGGCCCTTTGGGTCTTGTATGGATATTAAGGGGAACCCCGCTCCCAAATTAAAAAAAGGAAAGGCGTGGGGCCCCCAGGCCCTATATACTCTGAACAGCAGTATACAGGCGGTTCAAACAAGACAGGGACTGTAGGTTTGTTGTTAAGTAGAATCTGTTTGCAATTTTGAACTGGTACATTTTTAAAGTGTAGCTCCAGCCAAAATAACTATTTTTAAGGTTTTTGGAAAACATAGGGAAGGGTTATTACCCCTGTAACATTTGTTTTGCTGTCTGTGCACCTCTTCAGAAGATTTCACCTCACTTTCTATCCCAATGACAAATGTTTTTTGAAAATTTTGAGTTTTTAGTGAAACAAGGATTGGTGATAAAGCATCAGTGAAGAGGAGACACGTTTTTCCCATATTAACTCTTACTGGAGAGAATTTCCCTTCCTAGGGGTAGATTTCATCTCACTTCCTGTTGTCTCCTTCCATTTGCAAGTAGGAGTCGTTCGAGGGTTGGATGTTTGAAAGTAGGGGCCAGCCCTATATACTCTGCAGAAATTGGGGCCTTAGGTGTAGGTGTTGCCACAACACTGTAAGCCCTCACAGTTACTCTTGGTGGGCGCAGGAACGGGCCCTGCTGTGAAATATTAGATCAAGAATTGTAATTACATGCCATTGTTGAACAGTGGTAGAAAAATTGGTCCTTTGGTGGTGGTGGTGCTGGTGCCACAACACTGTAAGTCCTCACAGTTACTCTTGGTGGGTGCTGGAACAGGCCCTGCTGTGAAATATTATATCAAGAATTGTAATTACATGCACCTGTTGAACAGGGGCAGAAAGATTGGGCCTTTGGTGGTGGTGGTGTTGGTGGTGGTGTTGCCACAACACTGTAAGCCCTCACAGTTACTCTTGGTGGGCGCAGGGATGGGCCCTGCTGTGAAATATTAGATCAAGAATTGTAATTACATGTCCCTGTTAAACAGGGGCTGAAAACTTGGGCCTTGGCCACTGCTGGGGGTGCTCAGAACCAGAAATGTTCTTACAAGCTATCAGCACGAAAATTGAGGAGGATTGTCATGAAAATTGTCACTCAGCATAACAGGATTGTCACTCAGCATCAGCATAGGCAGTCTTGAAGGGATCTCACATTAAAAAAAAAAAAATCAATCAGTTACATCAGCATCAGGTGCTTGGTAGCTGGTGATCCAAGATTCTGATTCATTTTTATGAAGGTCAGCCGATCGACCGATTCGGTGGACAGGCGCACCCTGTGATCGGTTACAAAGCCTCCAGCTGCACTGAATGTGCGTTCCGAAAGAACGCTGGATGCAGGACAGGCCAGTAGCTCAATTGCATACTGTGCAAGCTCTGGCCAGTGATCCATCCTCAAGACCCAGTAACCCAGAGGATTTTCATCCTGCACCATGTGAATCAGACGCTGATGATGGTTGCTGGAACCGATCAGACCTTGGGGCTGCGGACTAAAAAATTGTCTGAACGCATCAGTCAGGTGGCCACCTTCTCCAACACTCCTTCTGTGACTGACTGAAGCCTCAGCAACACGTTGTCCAGGAGGACCAGGAAATTGTAACCTCCCAGGCTCTGGAAACGCGTTGCACAAACCTTTTTGCAAGGCCTCCCGAAGATGTTTCATTCTCGGCTCCCTCTGCGATGGCAAGATAAGGTTCGCAGCCTAATAGGGCGTACACACGGTCGGACTTTGTTCGGAAATTCCAACAACAAAATCCTAGGATTTTTTCCGACGGATGTTGGCTCAAACTTGTCTTGCATACACACGGTCACAAGAAGTTGTGGGAAAATCCGATCATTCTGAACGCGGTGACGTAAAACACGTACGTCGGGACTATAAACGGGGCAGTGGCCAATAGCTTTCATCTCTTTATTTATTCTGAGCATGCGTGGCACTTTGTCCGTCGGATTTGTGTACACACGATTGGAATTTCCGACAACGGATTTTGTTGTCGGAAAATTTTATCTCCTGCTCTCCAACTTTGTGTGTCGGAAAATCCGATGGAAAATGTCCGATGGAGCCCACACACGGTCGGAATTTCCGACAACACGCTCCGATTGGACATTTTCCATCGGAAAATCCGACCGTGTGTACGGGGCATTACCCTTGTAACGTAGATCAAGGAGGGTTTCCAGCCAGTAATCATCTCTCTTCTTGATACCATAAATAGGAGGACCCTTCCGCAGGCTTTGCAGGATCAGGGAGGCCATGCAGCGTAGGTTTGCTGAGGCATTCGGTCCAGAGTCCTCTGGGTCACTAAGGACGACATGATCCGCAACCACCTCCTCCCAGCCATGTAAAAGTCCATGGGCTTCTTCAGACTGTAAATGATCCCTTGAGGACTGCTGCTGATGCTGAGTGCCAGGCTCCACCTCCATGCTGACACAATCCTCCTCCTCCTTCTCTTCCTGTGTGATCGGTGGGCATACAGGAACACTGTCTGGATAAAGGGGGCCTTGAGAGGTAAGGAAGTCCTCCTCTTCCTCCCTCTGTTCTGCCTCAAGTGCCCTGTCCATTATTCCACACAGCGTGTGCTCCAACAGGTGGACAAGAAGGACAGTGTCACCGATGCATGCACTGTCACTGCTCACCATCCTCGTGGCATCCTCAAATGGTGACAGGACAGTGCATGCATCCCTGATCATAGCTCACTGGCGTGGGGGAAAAAAAAACAAGGTCCCCTGACCCTGTCCTGGTGCCATAGTCGCATAGGTACTCATTGATGGCCCTCTGCTGCATCTGTAGCCGCTGCAGCATGGCCAACGTTAAGTTCCATCTGGTGGGCATGTGACAGATTAGGCGGTTCTTGGGCAGGGTAAATTCCTTTTGGAGGTCAGCCAGCCGAGCACTGGCATTATATGACCTGCGGTAATGCACACAGGCTTTCCTGGCCTGCCTCAGGACACCCTGTAAGCCCGGGTACCTGCCCAAGAACCGCTGCACCACCAAGTTAAGGACGTGAGCCAAACAGGGCACATGGGTCAGTTGTGCCTGTCGGAGGGGGGAGAGGAGGTTGGTGCCATTGTCGCAAACCACCATACCTGGCTTAAGCTGGCATGGCATCAACCACCTCTGAACCTGCCCCTGCAGAGCTGACAGAATCTCTGCCCCAGTGTGGCTCCTGTCCCCCAAGCACACCAGCTCAAGCACCGCATGGCATCTTTTTGCCTTAGTGATTGCGAAGCCCCTTGAACACCTACGGAGCACCGCTGGTTTTGAGGAAAATCAGCACAGGAAGAGGACATGGAGGAAGAAGAAGAGGAGGGGGTGGAGGAGAGAGGTGTGGCAGAATCACCACTAGTAGAATTTTGGAGGTGGCGGAACAACCTCCAACACTACCGCCCCCTGTCCTGCATCCTTCCCAGCTGCCAGAAGAGTCACCCAGTGCGCGGGGAAAGATAGGTAACGTCCCTGTCCATGCATGCTGGACCATGAGTCAGCAGTAATATGCACCTTACCGCTGATCGCCCTGTCCAGCGAGGCCAAGACATTGCCTTCCACATGCCGGTAGAGAGTCGGAATCGCCTTCCGTGAGAAAAAGTGGCGTTTGGGAACCTGCCACTGAGGAACCGCATATTCCACAAACTCACGGAAGGGGGCAGAGTCTACCAACTGAAAAGGCAGCAGTTGAAGTGCTAGCAATTTAGCCAAGCTAGCATTCAAACGCTGGGCATGTGGATGGCTGGGAGCGAACTTCTTTTGATGGTGCAGCAGCTGGGGCAGGGAAATTTGCCTGGTACAGTCTGACATCAGTGTACCAAAAGCAGTTTGCCCGCAAGTACTTGGCTGTGACACACCTAATTCTACACCTTCATTCCTCTCAGTGCAGGTTTCAGAGAGGACTGAAGGTTTAGTGGGGTTGGAGATCCCAGCTGATGAGGAGCAAGGAGAGGTCAGCTTTGTTCTTTGGTGTGGGTCTTTTAGGTATGCTTGCCAACGAACTGCATGGCAGGTCGACATATGTCTGGTCAAGCAAGTGGTGCCCAAGCGGGTGATGTTTTGGCCACGCAAGATACGCTTGAGACATATGTTGCAAATAGCAGTGGTGGGATCTGATGCACTCATCTGAAAAAAGGCCCACACCAAAGAACTTTTGGAATAACACGCAGATACAGCAGCACCCTGCACATGCGGAGCTCTGCGGTGTGATGCAGTCGGTGTGCTGCCCTTAAGCTGGCACCTGGAGGGCACCCTGCCTCGTTGGAGATGTGCCTCCTCCTCCTCTCTCCTATCAGGCACCCACGTGGAGTCAGTGACCTCATCATCCCCTCCCTCCTCATCACTGGAGCAAACCTGGCAGTATGCTGCAGCTGGGGGAACATGACTGCCAGATTTCTGTCCTTCTTGGGCACCCCCTCTCTCTGGGCTCACATAATTGCCTTGCTCTAGCTGGGTATCATCATTAGAGCCTTCAAAACACTGGGCATCCTCCTGGAGCATGTACCCAACACTGTGGTCAGACAGTTCGGGGGACTCTTGGAGGACATGGTGGGGCTAGGGAAGGAGTGACTGATGCCATTGAGCCGAGGGAAGAGGCTGCGTTGGCAGCTGCTTTGCCAGACAAAATACCCTGAGCCTGGGTGAGAGGGGATGGGGAGGATGAGGACGGCTTGGTCATCCACTCTAACAAGTTTTCGGCCTATTGCGGCTCAACACAGCCAGCTGCCGAAAAAAAGGACAAGCATGCCCCATGGCCATGTGCTGATGAGGATGCACCGTCTCCACGACCAGCACTGTTGCCTCTAGACACAGAGCCTGCTTGCCCTCTTTTATTGGCGTGTGACTGTCTGCCTCTCCTTGTTGGCCTTCCAGACATACTAATGGCCTGCAGTGAGATGTAGCTGCACAAAGCAGGGATGTATACATATATATACTGATACTGCAGGTAGCAGAATCAACTGCCTGCCTGTAGTATTATTAGTATGAGAACACCAGCAATTGTCTTCAGGTAGCTTTAGGTGCACACTGCGCAGAGGACACAGCACATTAACTATAAATACTGCAGCTGCCTGTCTGTGGTATTAATAGGATCAGAACAACAGCAATTGTCTTCAGATAGCTTTAGGTGCACATTGTGCAGAGGACACAGTACACTAACTGTAAATACTGTAGCTGACTGCCTGTGGTACTAATAGGATCAGAAGAACACCACCAATTTTCTTCAGGTAGCTTTAGGTGCACACTGTGCAGATGACACAGTACACTAACTGTAAATACTGCAGCTGCCTGCCTGTGGTACTAATAGGATCAGAACAGCAGCAATTGTCTTCAGGTAGCTTTAGGTGCACACTGTGCAGAGGACACACTACACTAACTGTAAATACTGCAGCTGCCTCCCTGTGGTATTAATAGGATCAGAACAACAGCAATTGTCTTCAGGTAGCTTTAGGTGCACACTGTGCAGAGGACACACTACACTAACTGTAAATACTGCAGCTGCCCGCCTGTGGTATTAATAGGATCAGAACAACAGCAATTGTCTTCAGGTATCTTCAGGTGTCTTATATAGTGTGGGGCGTGTACTAAACCCCCTGAGCCATAATTGGCCAAAGCCACTCTGGCTTTGGCCAATTACGGCTCTCTGTACAGACGGTGCTATGATTGGCCAAGCATGCGGGTCATAGTGAATGCTTGGCCAATCATCAGCCAGCAATGCACTACAATGTCGCAGTGAATTATGGCCCGTGACACGCCACTTGAATTTGGCGCGAACGGCCCATAATGTTCGCAATTCGACGAACGGTCGAACAGGCGATGTTCGAGTCGAACAAGGGTTCGACTCAAACTTGAAGCTCGTCCATATTAGTAAATCAACCCCAAAGTGTTCTCTGATTGGACATGGTGGAGATTATGATGTCACTGCTCCTCCTCTTTACTTTTTTCAATCAGAGAATGACTTGTATTCATTGAAGAACATACAAGGGGGTTTTTCACTAAAGCTGGAGAGTGAAAAATCAGGCTCACTGCATAGAAACCAATCAGCTTGTTCAATTAAGCTTTACAATAAAACCTGGAAGCTGGTTTCTATGCAGAAGTGAGCTGATTTGGCACTCACCCGCTTTAGTAAATAAACCCCAAAGTGTATTTCTAATGGCAGTGTTGTCAAGCGAGCATCCCCCTGTGGTCAGTATGCAGTGGGGCAGCTGAAATCTTTTGTACAGAACCTTGAAGATTACAGTAATCACAGTAGTACTATGATTACTATAGTGATTTGCAACTTCCACAGAGGTCCAGTAGGTATGGAATATATATACTTACAATGGTCCAAGCTTGACCACTGTAACTACATGATTAAGATCATACCTGGAGTTCAGCTTTAAAATAATTGGTTTCACTATCGACAGCTATGAAGAGGAGGCTTGACCTTATATGGCTCCTGCTTCATTTATTTATTTTGTTCAACCTCAATTGTGTGCTGTGTAGTTGCTATGAGCACTCTTTGCTACTTTTTACCAAATACATCTGTAATTTTTTTTTTGCTCACAGAAAACATGGTGTTATATAATATGTCAAGTTTTGCTTAGACGTTTCAATTTTTTTTCTAATAATCCAGCAATTTTGTGGTAATGTTTTAAAAGCTTTGTTACTTAGTTTGTTACATACACAGGCTGTCCTTTTGTATTGTAGTGGTTTACAAGGGTTGTGTTTTACTGTTCCTTGTCACAATGCAAGTCTGAGTCATCTGACCAACTGAAAATAATACACTCTCTCAGTGGCGGATCTTTTATCACAATAGAGTTTGTTTTAAAGTACATAACAAGAGTACACATTATATCCCATCTGTGTAATGTATGAATAGTGCTACCCAGATATACAACAATTTGTCCAAAATTAGGCATTGATTCTTTTTCTTGTGGTGATGTTTCTACTTATCCTCCTGTTCAACCTACATGCAACCAGAGCTGTGGGCATGTAATTGGGGCTCATGGATGTCACTTCCCAGCAGCATTAAAGTGGTTATAAAGCCAAAAGATGTTTTACTTTTAAGATGGTTGTAAAGGCACAAGGCTTTTTATGCATGAAGATAAAAAACCTTCTGTGTGCAGAAGCCCCCCCAGCCCCCCCCCCCCCCCAATACTTACCCGAGCCCCCTCTCAAGCAATGTTCACAAGAGCCTTGTCTCTCCGGGGACTCACTCTCCTGATTGGCTTTTGATAGCAACAAGAGCCATTGGCCAGCGAGCCAATCAGGAGACGAAGGGGACGGGGCCGAGCCACAGCTACGTGTCTGAATAGACACACAGAGCTGCTTGCTGTGGGGTTACTCGACAGGAGGGAGGGGCCAGGAGTGCCGATGTTGGACCTGAGAAGAGGAGGAACCAGGACACAGCAGGTACGTATAATATGTTTGTTATTTTTTTAAATAAAAAACAAGACTTTAACATCACTTTAATGCACACCTGAGCCCTCATTCGATCCAGCACTGTCTGTCTGCAGCTCTTCTCTCCCCCTTCTCTTCTTGCTCTCACAGGCATTGCTGAGGCAGCGGGAGCGAATGTCAATCAAAGACAGTGACGAGAGAGCAGGAGGTGCGGGGGGGGGGGCGATTCCCAATGTCTGGGTCTACAGATGCAGACAGTAGGTCTTGGGAGTGAGCACACAGGTGGGCCCCCATAGGATGCATTTTCCTATAGAGTACCACTGAGAAGAGGAGGAGCCAGGAGTGCTGGCAGGGGAGCTGAGAAGAAGAGGAGGTTTGGGGCCCCTCTGAGCAAGAGGAAGTAAGTATAAACCTGTTTGCTATTTCTTTTTAATTATTTCCCTTTACCATCAATTTAAGGACTGCATGAGATTGAAAGTAGCTCTGTCCTATGTGTGGAGAAGTAATGGATTTTCTTTCCCGGCAAAGCATTGAATGATATAACTGGGTAATATAACTGGGTGCTAACATTTATAGGTAAAGTTGATCCAGGAAATATGTAATTGCCTCTCGGAGGATCAGGAAGGAATTTTTTTCCCCTGCTGTAGCAAATTGGAGCATGCTTTGCTGGGATTTTTCGCCTTCCTCTGGATCAACTGTGGGTAAAGGATTGTGTATATGTAGAGCTAGTGCAAGGATTTTTGACACCCTAGAGGAGACCCTCATTTTGCCGCCTTCCCCCCTTGGCTCCACCCCTGACTCCACCTCCGTTGCCCTGAATACTCCACCTTTTTCATGAAGCGCCCCCTAAAATGCAGCCCACCAGTGCCCATCAAATGCAGCCTCAGCAGCGCCCATCAAATGCAGCCTCACCATTGCCCATTAATGCAGCCTCCCCAGTGCCCATCAATGAATATTTGCTTGCTTCCATTCATTTGGGAGTCGGGACACAGACACAGGCCTCCGCTGCTGCTGCGCCTCTGACACTATGTGTGAATGAAGCGGCGGCTACCTGCTGATGCTCAGACTTAGTTGCTTGCTGCAGAGAGAAGAGAGAAGGAACACCAAAGGCTGGGCGCCCTAGGCAGCTGTGTGCCCTAGGCTGCTGCCTAGTTTGCCTAGTGGTAGCAACGGCCCTGTGTATATGGGAATGTATTTTTTTTTTCTGGTTGAACTACTTGGACTTGTGTCTTTTTTTTTAACCCGACTAACTATGTAGCTGTGTAAAAGCATGTTAGCAGGCATTATTGGAGCTTCACACAAGGTAGAAGGAAGCTTTGGTATGCCTATGCAATTTTGTGAGGAGGAGGGGAGCTGGTACAGGCAGAGGGTAGCATCCCTGCAGACATTTCAGCAGCCTTATTGCAGCATTATCAGCCCTCTCATGTAGGTAAGGGGAACTCTGAAATGCTGGCAGGATCAACAGTAGGAACTTCTGGAACAATCGGCTTGTCCGTTCGCTGCGTTTAAACCTGCTGCCTACTGCACCTTCCTGTCCCCTCCCCTACGCGTGTTCAACACAGGGATCAGTCACGTGTCTTTCTCAAGGGGATTGTGTCCCCCTGAGGAAGACACGTGATTGATCCCTGTGTCCCTGTGTCAAACGCGCGTAGAGGAGGGGACCGGACGTTGCGGTAGGTTTTTATATATTTATGCACTTATGAGATTGTGATCAGTGCCAGTGTCAATAAAGAAAGTTCTGAGCCATTAATTTGGTTTGCTCACAGGTTTATTCAGTTTGACACACAAATCTATCTCTCTACTCCACACTTTACTCTCCTCTCGCATTACTAACTTATTAACTGTTGGTGGATGTCGCACCACTTCCTTAAACTCAATCTTTCTGAGTTCATAATATTCCCTTCTGCCCATGTCCCCTCCCCTGACTTCTCCATCAAGTTAAATAAAACAACTATCAGTACCTCCTATAATGCCAGGGTTCAAGGTGTAATCCTATAAATAATAATGTGTACTGGTGCCTTATAATATCATGCCTACATCCCCTATTCGCATATACAAAGAACTAAAAACATTTTTATTAGACTTTAAATGAGGTGCCACATTTGCATAAAAATATTTATTGCGCAATAGATGAAAATCTTGTACATATGAACATTTTTAAAACAGCAAGCTGATTTACAAATACTATTGTGTATCGGCGTATAGTCAACATAGTAGTCATATAATGATACATATAAAAATTCCACTCCTCTAAGTTTTTCACAAAACATAATGATGGGTACATCCTTTAGCTCAATGCGCTTCGTGACAATAATTTCACTTCTTCAGCAGCAGCTACCCATTGTAAAATGTGCAAAACAAAGAACAGCTTCATAGAATACAGTATGTTCAAAAATTCCCTCAAAACAGGGGAAAGGGTGGAGATGGTGTGATATTTATCTATACAGATGTCCATTAATAGAGCAATCTTTACAAATCAGATATATAGCAATCTAAGATAACACCTCCAAATGGAAACCGCCACCAGGTGTCTAACTCGGGAGTTGTGTGTGTGTGTGTGGGGGGGGACATGGCACCCCAAAGGGAAAACCGAGGAGCAGTACCTGAAATTGTATGCAAATATCTGTGTAAACAGGTGTAATCCTGGACCTGTAATCACTGGCCAAATCTTGTAGACTTCACCTCCATGACATCTCCAAAATATGCCCCTTTTTAACAATTGAAACCACTAAACAACTTATTCACTTCTTGTTATCTCTCGTTTTGATTATTGTAACTCCCTCCTCATAGGCCTACCTCTCCACAGGTTATCCCCTCTTCAGTCTATCATGAATGCTGCTGCCAGACTCATCCACCCCTATCTGCCAATTCCTCCACTGGCTTCCCATTGCCCAACAAATAAAATTCAAAACATTAACTATAACACACAACACCAATCTTGTTTCTAATACCACCCAAACTGCGCTCTCCGCTCCTCCCAATACCTCCTGCTCTCAGACTTTGCATACTCATCTCCAGAAATTCTCCAGAGCCTCTCCCATCCTCTGGAACTCCCTACCCCAATTTGTCCAGCTATCTCCTACTCTGTCCACTTTTTGCGATCCCTGAAAACTCATCTTTTCAGGGAAGCCTATTCTGCTTTCAGCTAATAACAAAATCTATTATTTCTCCCATCAGTTCATCCCTCACAGTTATTGTTCCACCAGCCCCTCTCTATTAGATTGTAAGCTCCCAGAAACAGGACCTGCTTGTTTTGAGTTGTATTGTTGCTGTATTGTCGTCTTTATATTGTAAATCACTGCACAAACTGTTGGCGTTATATAAATCATGATCAATAATAATATGTTGGAAAACTTTGGTCGATTAGTGGCTGTAGCTCCTGATCAGTGCATTCTGACCGTTCCACTGACTTTCTGTCACATACCTGGTGGAGATCGAGCTGTACGCAGAGCTTCTCTTGCACCTCCTGTCCAACATCCCTGGTAGAGCTGACAGGGATTGTAGGACACAGAGTGGCACGAGGGCCGGTATAGCAGGTGGAGCCAGCTGAGGCTCGACAGGGAACTGATGGTCGTAGATCACCAGACAGGCATCTGGAACTGGAACTCCATGATGTTGGATCAGTAGGCAGGACCGTAGCCTGAACATAAGCCAAGGGGTCATCAACAGCCAGTCAATGCAGGTACAGGAACGTGAGACTAAAGCAGGAACAGGATGCAATAGGAACAGGACACAATCGGGCAGCACGGTACAGAAGCATGAGACAAGAGCAGAGTCAAACACAGGCCAAGGTCACAGGTAGGCATGCAGAAGTCCAGAGAAGGGTTGAGATCAAGCCGGGTCAAGCACAGGTAGGCAGGAAGCAGATCAGGGCACAGGCAAACGGGAACAAGCTGAAATACCACTTAGTAATGTGTTCATGTCATTAGTTTAAATAGGCCGTTTGGCGCCAGTGCATGCACATGTGTGCACATACGTGCGTACTCGCGTTTGCGTGTACTTGCACATATGCGAATGCATATTTCATCTTGTGCACACGCTAACGTGCCCGTATGGAAGGTCCTCCTCTAGGGGTGCCAGCTATCCAGTTTCCCAATGTTTATCAGGTGTGTGAGTCTGTGCAGGAAGCTGAATCCAAGACAAGCAAGTGAGGAGAATCCAGGCAGCCTGACGTGGACCCCACAAAGGGAAATGACGTCACCCAGTGGATGGACCTCCGTGTAGGAAGGACAGGAAGCTAGGCTAAGCGCTCGGAGCATATACCATCTACTGGCCTATCAGTTCCTGTGTGCAAGCAGCTAAATTGCAGTCTGGCTGCGGCCGTGGAACTAGAAGGGCCAGCGGACTAAAGACATGTTGAAAACATTTTTAAAAACAGATTTAAAGACATATACAGTTAATGGCAAATGTAACTAATAAACATTAAAAATAACTGATACAAGAACATGATTATTAAAAATATTAACAATGTCTGATAAATGAATATAAAAATCATACTGTATACATGATGACATATATAAATATAATAAATTAATATAGAGTGCATATATTAAATCATAGAGATGGGGGGGGGGGGTGTTAAGGGAATAATAATTGAATAGTTGGTATGTTTACAAATATGTGCCATATTGAATATGTAACCCCCCCCGCGGGACAGCAAAGGCCTCTAGGTGGCGACAGTGTCCGGATGACGGCACCCGGCTCCAGGTGCCGTCTTCACAAGACGTGCGGGCAGCATGTCCATGTGGGGCCCTATGGCAGCTGGGGCTGCTCCTGCAGCCCGCACCTCTCCACACCTGCCCGGCCGCCTATTCTAATCAGCAGTCCCCATGACTGTGAAGAGGAACTACAACAAGTGTTTGACGCAAAGAATTAAAAGCAAGCATGCAAATCATATACAGTGTTGTACATAAAAGAGCTCTGAATTCAATAAATTATGAAGATGAAAATGGAGTCCGTGATATGGCACAGCAAAATGGGTGATGAAAGTAAAATGTATAGTCCACATTCATGGCAACCTTCCGATGGGAGTGAAAACCATGATCCCAAAAAGACACTGTAAAACAAGGAGAAATGGAGGCGCCTCTGGGTGCAGACTTTTAAAACAATTTAATAAAAAGGCAACAACAAGGTTTGCACTCACATTTGCGAGTCCTGTATTCGGGATGGGACACACCTCCTGGAACTTCTCTCACCATACAGTTGGGAACCATCTTACTCTTGGTTACCATTAGATGTCAGTTCCCTATATACTTCCATTCCCCACAGTTTTGGTATCATGGCTCTTGAATATTTTCTTTCTACAGATCCATCCATTAACCCTCGCCAGGCCACTTTCATAATAGAAGCCACCAAGTTTTGCTTAACGCATAACTATTTTACATTCAATGGAGACTTCTATTTACAGTTACAAGGGACGGCGATGGGGGCCAACTTTGCCCCCTCGTACGCGGACCTAGCCATGGGGTTCTGGGAAAACCAGTACATTCATCAAAATAACCCTTTTTCTGCCAACATCATTTTTTTCAGCAGATATATCGATGAAATTATAATCATCTGGGATGGTCCCCTAGATCTCATTCATTCATTCATCACACATTGCAATAACAACAACTATGGACTATCCTTCACACACGACAGCAATCAGACTTCCCTGGCTTTCTTGATCTAGAACTCCGACATGACAATCATGAAATATATGCCAAGAACTATACCAAGCCCACCAGTGGCAATTCATATCTCCATTTCAAAAGCTGCCATTACCCACCTTGCATTAAAAATATCCCCAAAGGACAATTTTGTCGACTCAGACAAAATTGTACCAGAGATGTTGACTATATAGAATCCAGTGTCCATCTCAAAAATAAGTTTTCAGAGAAAGGATACCCTGAAGATCTGGTCGAAAAGGTTTACCAACTATATCTTCAAGGGAAACCTCCACGCAATAACTCTTCCCCTACAGACCGCCCCATCAGATTCACTACAACTTTTCATTCCCAACATAAAAAGATGGAGAAGATTCTCTTGAAACATTGGGACATCCTCCAACAAGACCCCCACCTCAAATCTATTCTCCCCACACATCCACACGTAACTTATCGCAGAGCCCCCAATCTCAAAAACAAAATTGCCCCCAGCAAACTGAAAACCACTCCAGATTTTCCGCCCATCATCCCGCTTATCCCATTGGTAGGGATGTATCAATGTCGCAAAACACTTTGTAAGATGTGTCATTTTGTTCAACATGGCCAAAAATCTTTTTCCACCAAAGGCCATACATACCACCTGAAAGAGTTCTTTAACTGTTCATCTGACTATGTGGTGTATGGATTGACCCGCCCCTGTGGTCTCATATACGTTGGTCGTACTATCCGGCCTCTCAGACAGCATTTTAGAGAGCACATGAGATACATTGAGGGTGGCACCAACCCCCACAGTGTGCCTAGACACTTCGCCACGGCCCACAAGGGCTCTACCCTTGGGTTATCTGTTTGGGTCGTAGAACAGATCCCTAGGTCTCTCCCGCCCGCTGAAAGGTTAAAAAAATTATGTGCGAGGGAGACCTATTGAATCTACCGTTTAGATGTCCTCTCGCCTGGAGGCATCAATGAGTGTATCGAAACATCTACCATCTTGTGAGGCCCATTATAGTATGTTCATGTGTGTTTTTTTGCCTTTGTCTATTCTCATATATTTTGTAAATTTGGAAATCACTATATGCTCACGTTCACATGCGTATGCACACAATAGCCCCTCCCCTTTTTTCCCCCTCCCCACTCCCCCTCTTACATATTACAGCTAATGTGTGGATGTATATATATTATAATACATTCATATCACTTTTTAGCATTTTTTCCCTTTTTTCTTCCCACCCTCCCCTGTTTTTACATGCATCTACACATGTCATGGTTAATGTATGGATGCACATATAATATGATATGATATGTGGATGCATATATAATATGATACAATTACATCTCTTTTTATTCCCCCCCCCCCCCACTTTTTTTCCCTTTCACGGCTCTGATCTTTTATATATATGTATGCGTATGTGATGAATTTTTATGTATATACACACATATATATCTATTATACTTCTCCAGTTATTGTAAATTTAATCCCAATCATTTACATTATGTCATCTTTATCATACAACATGATCGCAAATCTCTGGTTTCTCATATATCTATTTTTAAATATATATACGTTTTTATATATATATTTTTTCCATTCATATATATTTTCTTCCATCTATATATATTTTTTCCATCTTATTACTACCCCTCCCACCATACCCTGTTTTCTTTATTTTTTTATCTAACCGCCCCCCCTTTCTTTTCTTTCCTTTCTCCTTTCTCCTCTTTTTATTTCATTTCTTTTCTTTATTATTTTTATGCCCCCTGTCATTGCTGACACTTTCACACACAGCTCCTCCGGCCACTCCTCCCCTTCCTCCTTTTCCCTCTGTTCCCCTCCCCACTATTTTACATATATACCTCCTCCATAGCCCCTTGCCAATCAGCTTGACAAAGGAGCGCAGCCATCACGTCACTCACGGCTAGCCAGCTCAGGAAACGCGTTGTATAGTATGTGACGTCATCACCCCGTGCCCGGATCACTGCTTGCTTCTCAAGCCTCGCTCTGACGTTCTCCCCCGCTGTCTGCCGGTGTTCTGCCGAGAAAGTTCCTCTTGGCGGATAAGGACCCCCCTCTACTGTGCAGGCGCAGCGCCTGCGCAGTAGGGGCCGGTGGAAATAGCCAAAGCGAAATAGAGAAGAAATCAGCTGTACATGGCGCCTGTAAGGGGGCCCCTCGCGGGCTCGCTTCGCTCGGCACTTTTTTATTCCCCCTCCAGGTCCACTTGGATGGTGGGGCTTCAGCCTGGACCCAGGGCGCAGGCGCCGTGTACAGCTGATTGAAGATTTTCATCTTCGGCTATTTTCGACGGCTCCTGGTCATTCGTACTGCGCAAGCACAGTGCTTGCGCAGTACAGGGGGGACCTTATCCGCCGAGGGAACTTTCTCGGCAAGACACCGGCATACATCCAGCGCTTTGGGAACAAGACAGAGGATGCACATCCACGGCTGGGAGAGATGACCTCACGGACCCTCTTGATTGCTTTGGGACTGTTTTTATGCTTGATACCCTCTTCGCAAATGTGAGTGCAAACCTTGTTGTTGCCTTTTTATTAAATTAATTTAAAAGTCTGCACCCAGAGGTGCCTCAGTTTCTCCTTGTTTTACTGTGAAGAGGAAGGACAGAGCTCCAATCTTTTTATGCTGTCTGGCTGACCCCCACGACCGATGAGAAAGTAAGTGCTCATGCAGCGCCCCCCCGTGCCTAGATAGAAGGAGCGGCAGGGTGGCTGCATATAGAGGAATTGAGCTTTCCATATTCTTTCATGCATCCACTGAATGCCACCCTTGTGCTCTCCACCCCCCCTCCCAGTGCTCTCTGCCCCCCCCTGCTCTTTGTCCCCCCAGAGCTCTCCAGCCCTGTTCTTTCTGCCCCCCAGTGCTCTCCAGCCCCCCAGTGCTCTCCAGTTCTCCCCATTGCTCTCCGCCCCCCTCAGTACTCTCTGCTCCCCCCTGCTTTTGTCCCCTCCTAGTGCTCTCCAGCCCTGTTCATTTGGCCCTCCCAGTGCTCTCAGCTCTCCCCAGCCTCCCCCTGTGCTCTCCAGCCCCCACCCATGTGCTCTCCACTCCCCCCAGTGCTCTCCAGCCCCCGTGCTCTCCACCTCTGTTCTTTTTGCCCCCGATGCTCAAGCTCTCCCATCGCTCTCCGTCCCCCATTCTTGTGCTTTCCACCCCCCAGTGATCTCCAGCTCCCTCAGAGTGCTCTCCAGCCCCCTATGCTCTCTACCCCTGTTCTTTCTGCCCCCCCCCCCACAGTGCTCTCCAGACCCCCAGTGCTCTCCGCCCCCCTGTGCACTCCACCCCTGTTCTTTTTGGCTCCCCCCAATGCTCTCCGCTCGCCACCCCTGTGCGCTCCACTCCCCCTGCTCTTTGCCTCAACCCATGTGCTCTCCATGTGCTCTTCAACCCCGCCAGTGCTCTCCGCTGCCCCCTGCTCTCCACTGCCCCCAGTTCTCTCCACTCCCCCAGTGCTCTTCACCACCCCTTGTGCTCTTTTCTGGCCTCCTCACTCCCTGCAGCTCTGTTAGGTTCCCCCCTCCTTTCTCCTGCCAGCTGCTGCAGGGGATCTGTCAGGATGGAGAGCGGTGAAGGGACCAGTATCAAGGGCTGCTCAGTCTAAAATGCTGGTCCTATTTTTTTGTCCCAGTGCGGGCCTGGCAAGGAAGATGAGCAGCAAGCACTGATAGCCTTGGAAGGAGAAGAGCTCTGAAGACTTCCCAGAACAGGCTGACTGGGGCCAGAAAATGAGGACGGGTAGAAGGTGCAGGTGGCCAGGGACCACTCCATCTCACACCAAACAGATCCTCTAGAAGGAGCAGAACAGACCCTGCATGCTGCTGTCCATCATGGATATCCTACTGGCATGGAAGGTACCGTACCGAGCATCACACCTACAGACAGGGACTGCAGACTGGGACATGGGGAACAGGAGGGGCTGCAGACAGGGACAGAGCTGGGATCTCTCTCTCCCTCACCCCCTCACCCTCATTCCCCCCTCTCTCTCCCCCTCCTCTCTCTCCCCCTTTCTCTCCCCCTCTCTCTCTCTCCTCTCTCTCTCTCTCTCCCTCTCTCTCCCTCCTCTCTCTCTCTCTCTCTCTCTCTCTCTCCCTGCGCTGTGCTGGGATCCCCCCTCTCCTTCCCCTGTGGATGTAAAATGACTCAGTGACACCCCTCCTCATTCTCCCAAGGCACATGGAAAATTCCTAGTGGAGTTGTCACCTTGCTGGGTCCCAGATGTTTTATTGGCTGCATATGTTTGATGGGTGAGCAGGGTACCCTGGAAGTGGTGCTGATGAACTGTTTGCTAGATCCGTGCATCTTTCTGCAGCCATTTTTATTGCTTACATTTTTTTCCATTATGGGCGTGAGTGGGGCCTTGTGTCTATGTTTTGCCTAAGGCCTCACAAAGCCTAGAGCCGCCTCTGCCCCCCCTAATTCCCCCCTCAATTACCCTCCCTCCCCCCTCCATCTCCATGATTTTTAAATAAGTTTTCCACATGTCTTTGGTTCACTGGCCCTTCTAGTTCCATGGCCGCGGCTGCATTTAAGCTGCTCACACACATAGACTGATAGGCAGTAGAAGGAGCTGTATGCTCCGAACGCGTAGCCTAGCTTCCTGTCCTTCCTACACCGAGGTCCGCCCACCGGGTGACGTCATTTCTCTTTGTGCGGTCCACGTCAAGCTGCCTGGATTACTTCCTTTTCTTGGATTTAGCGTCCTGCACAGGCTCACACACCTGCCAAATGTTGGGAAACCGGATAGCTGGCACTCCTCGAGAAAGACCTCCCACACCGTAGATATGCTTTTGATGTCTTCTTTCTTGTAAGTGTATTACTTTGCGCTATTAAAATATCTTATAATACTACGCTTAGGTGTGCCTCCTTCCTTTCCTCTTTTGCAAAGGTGAGACTTAGGGCTCATTCATATCAGCGTACTGACCCATATACCAATATGAAGGGGTATAATTGGAAAAGTGTCAACTGGAACTTGTGCTCCAAGTGCTCTGCAAGTGTACAATGTGCCAGTGAAAATGTGCAGCAAGTTAACAGACTTAAAATTCAACACTGCCACAAATGTGTGGCAAGTTATCTTTGCTATTTGGGTTTACCTGCTTTATTTGTTCTGGCTGACCCTTGTCACCAGGACAGAAAATTACTCTAAGTCCAAAGTTTTACAATTGTCACAAAAATACATGTGAGGATAAATGTCCTACTCAGGGCAACTGTTATGATAACAACTGTCTAAGTCGGAAATTTTCCTCACTTTGCAGAGATTCCTCTCAGGAAGTTAAGGGAATTTTCCCAAACAGGACATGGACGGGAAATATAAACCAACAAGAATTTGAACATTTCCCACTCTATCCAAAACTAAAATAGAATGTTTTATATAATCTATTTATAATAACATAACAACATAAAGCATGTATTGTTACAAAAAATAGTTTAACATTCCTTTCAAAAAGCATTTTCATTTTCAGTAGCGAGGTTCCTTTTCTTAAACATAGCTGTGTTCTGATTCAAGCATATCAAGGAGCCACTTGATATGCTGGGTTCTCTGCTATAAATAACCTTGTCCCCTCTAACTCACCTGGTTAAGCAAACAGTTGCTGCAAATACTTATGGAAGTACAAATATAAACATCCTGCACATTACAATCAGCAACTTCACTGGCTCGGCACCCAAGGTAACTCCAGTGCTCAGGATACAGGTTATCAGTGCTCTGGTTTCTGTCTCGGGCCAAAGGTTGTAGCTGGCAAGTGTGCACCCAGGAACAGTGGTGCGAACACTCTAAACTTCTCACAGAAAGAGAGCGCTCTGTATACCACAAGCCTGGAGCACTTTCCTTGCCTCTTATCCCCTTTGTGGGCATTGTAGTTTGCAGCCTCATCCGTTTCCACAGCACAGTACTCCCCACAAACTACAGCTACCATGATTCAGTGTGGCTGTCTTATTGTCCTTTCCATTTCTCACATCCCACCGGCTCCCCCTGGTGAGTGGAGGCTGAACAGCTCTGAAGCCAACATAGGAATCCTATTTAGACACATAAGGCAACTGCAGCACAGTGTCTGTAGTTGCTCTCTTTGTTGGCTAAGCACCTGGCTACATGTAGTTTTCCTGGAGTTGTGCTTTAAGTCTGTACATTGAACTCAATAAATATATGGCATCTACATTGTGGTGAAATAACCTGAAGATATGTAAATCAAAAGCGTAGGGTGCCAGTTGATGATGGATGAAGACAGGGCAATTTTCAAGAAATACTCATATACAGTATAATGAGAGTGTAAATATCTACAGTACTTGCTGGATTATTTTATATCTTTAAAGAACTTTCTTTCAAAGGCCAAGAAAATGACGCTAACTACAGAATAATTACTATGGAGATGTGAAGACATGGAAATTATCTTGAGATGAAGTAGGGGGAGAAGAACAAGTGGTTGTCACTGTATAAATGTTACATTAGATGTTCTGGGAATGGGAGATGAAGGAGCTTGTATTAACTCTATTGTTTGTAATGGGAACTATACACGTTGTTGAAGATCGAAACCTGTAACCAAAAGTTTTCATATACTTACATAGAAGACATCATACAAAACACATAGCCATCAGATTATAAAAAGCAGTTCACCGGAGAAGCACAGCACAAAATGGAGACAATGTAATCTAAAGGGTATTAATACTCACCTAAAATAAATGTTCTCTTTTCATCAAAAAACTGACTTGGACATACCTGTTCCTCTCTTTATTACAAAGCAGAAAATCGCAACACAACTCTTATCAGTAAAAACCCATACATCTTCCCCAGTCCAAACTGTTGACTTGCAATAACAGACCAAACTTTGCCTTTTCCAGTGATGAGGCATGAGGAATTTAAACATTTTAATTACCTGTTTTTTATGTGATCTGTTTTGATGGACTAATGATTGTCTAGTAGAAGATATGACCATGGGTACAAAGCTTAAGGAACATAAATAGTTTGTTGATTTAGATCCTGTAACATCTGTTGGTTTTAGATCATTCTAATGCCGCGAACACACGATCGCACTTTCCGCCAACCAAACCGTGGATTTTTTTCCGAAGGATGTTGGCTCAAATTTGTCTTGCATACACACGGTCACACAAATGTTGGCCAAAAATTCAGAACGTGAGAACGCGGTGATGTACAAGATGTATGACGAGCCGAGAAAGAAGTTCAATAGCCAGTGTGGCTCCTTCTGCTTGATTCAGAGCATGCATGAACTTTTGTGCGACAGACTTGTGTACACACGATCGGACTTTCTGACAACAAGTTTGGTTGGGTGAAAATTTGAGAACCAGCTCTCAAACATTTGTTGGCGGAAATTCCGACAGCAAATGTTCGATGGAGCATACACACGGTCGGACTTTCCGACAACAAGCTCACATCGAACATTTCCCGTCGGAAAGTTCAATCATGTGTACGCGGCATAAGACAGCTTGGAAGGCTGGCATTTCACTTCCTAGGTTAGGAATCCTTCGTTTCTTAGGGGTAAACCATAAAAGACAGTCACTTTAAAGGATTATTTAAGAAAATATATTAAGTAGAGAGACTCTGGTCACAGAATACCCAAAACAGGCAAAAAAAAAGGTCATTACTGTAGGTAGTTTGCTTTTTAATAGCAGCCAAGCAGAATCCAGACTCTAAGTGAACAATCACAGGTGCCTTATAGAATGAGCAGTTAAAACCTTTGCAATGTACACCGGCAGCAGCTAATGCCCAGTTTTTCAGGGCACTATTTAGCAAAGATGCCTCCTCCTAAAATGCTCCATACAGGCAGTCAACTTGCTGCTCTGCTCCCTCTGAATGTACCTTCCAGCAAAACAGTAAAATATTCTTCAGCACCTGACATAGGCAAACTTCTCAGGGTCTTCTCTTTGCAATACCCTCCCCAGGCTGCAGACATCCACTCCTCGTTTATCCTCTCTAACCCAAGCCCGAAAGGCAAATACCATTCTAGAAGGAAAGACAGAAACTACTAAAACTGACCAATGATGTATTAACCTGAACAAAGAGAGAATGGGTTCTGTTGAGGTCTAATTTAAAGAAAATTTCCACCACATAAAGACACAGCATCAGTGACTGACACCCCTGAAGCCCAGAGACAGTGGGGTAGATTTACTAAGACTGGTGCACTCAGAACCTGGTGCAGCTGTGCTTCTAACTTCAGCTTGTTCAATTAAGCTTTGGCAATAAAACCTGGAAGCTAATTGTTTTCTATGCAAAGCTGCATCAGATTTTTCACTCTCCAGTTTTAGTAAATAACCCCCAATGCGTGGAAGACAGAGTATCAGCAGACAGGAAGTGCCAGCTGCAATGTCCCTTCAATGAAAATCTGGAGGCACATAATGGGAAGGGGAGGAGGAAAAAATTCAAGAACAGACAGTGTTTCACCAAGCACCAAAGGCATACGTAGATTTGACAGAAACAGGTACAACTGGAGTCTCACTTAAACTTATTGTTTAATTGCACTAAAGGGTAGTAGGAAACTGGTAAACTCTTTTCAAAGTGGAGATCAAACTTCAGAATGGAAATGTTTGACCCCATTATTACTGATAGTAGGCTTGCCTCGTTATGCATTTTGATATGTTGTACTTCTATACATCCTCTTTCCTTGCGAGTGCACAATAAGATTTTCAATTAGTGGCTGTTTTTCAATATGAATATGAGACTCCAATGTTCTAAGAAATTAATATGTGAAGGTTTTTGGTAAAGAGGTTACATCACATAAAGGAATCTGGTGTTTATACCAGTGGGCAAAATGATAAATACTATTGTATGTTTTATAAAGCAGAGGGGACAAGTTTAAAATATGCAGTTTAAGTAGAAGAATGTGTAAGAAGTTCAAATGTGCTATCGAAAAGAGAAGCAGATTATTGACAGATTGATGTGTAACAAAATGTTGATGGCTAAGGATACCAACAAGAGAGTTCATTCATTGGGCACCCTGCCTGAATAAGGAAAGAGCAAAACCGGCCGTAGCTGGAGTGATTTTCTTTCCTGCAACCATGCAGAGCCATTGTGGGGGCGTAGCCGCTTGCAGTAATCACATGTAAAATTTGACAGGCTGATTGTACCCAAGTTGATTGGTCAATCAACTTGGGTACATTCAGCCTGCCCATACTTGGTTTGAGCGTGATTTGAACCGTCTATGGGCGGCTTAACCTCCCTTTCAGTATGATTATTTCAGATTTTTGCGTCTCAAAGGGGTACAATTATTTTGCATAGAAATTTGGCATTTTATATTGTAGGTCTGGAATTCTTAGCAATAACACACTTATATCTGTCTACCAAGAGTCTAGTAGATTGTCATGGTTATGCAATAGAGTTTCTTTGTCTTTGTCAGCTCACCTGTCTCCATGTATTCCTCTCTAGAGACCAGCTGCCTCTCACCTGACTGCTTTTATAACCTCTTCTCCAAGCATGGGCCCACCCCAGGCCCTATCAGGAAACCCTATATTAACCTGTGCACTGCAAGCCAGCAGTGCTGATCAACCATTGTGTGTTAGCCTCCGTGTGTACTTGCTGTGTTCCTGCGTCTGATTCCTGTTACCGACTTTGGCCTGTTCTTCACTATTCCTGTCTGCTGTTTGCCTTTGACCCTGAACCTTGGCGTGTACTCTGTTGTCCTTGTCTGCTTGTGGCCCCGACCTTGGCTTGTTCCTTACTTCCTTGTTGCTCCAGCCTGCTCCCTCCTTCCACTTCTCCTGTAGTCTACCGTGAGCGTGAGCTGTGAGACCCCGGGGGCCGCGACCTGGAGCCAGACTGCAGCTCAGTCCATCCTTACTATTAAAGGCTCTGGTGAACACCTGCTGGCTCTTAGACTCCGCGCCCTGGGGAATCTATGCTCTAGCTCCCAGTGGGATCTGTGTCAGTGATCCAGTAGACCTGCTTCCTGAACCTCCCAGGGTTCAATCCGCAGCAGTCAGTCCTAGGGTCCACTACCTAGCGGTGCACTTCTGACTCCTACAGAGTGCTAGTCCTAGCCTCGAGGTGACCTGACATAGATATCCCGGGTATGATGAAGTTTGAAACACAAAATCATAAATTATAATATAATAAATAAATATAAATAATTAAAAAAATAATAATATAGTAATAATAAAATAAACTTCCCCACAATTCACAATCGCTCAAAAATTGTTCTAATTTATTATCACTGTTTTCTAGCTGGTCTAAAGCCACTTTTGATGTAAAGGGACACTTTTTGGTTGCTATGGACAATCTCAAGTTTCCAGGCAGAAAGAACAGTATATATAATATAAAACTGCATGCAGGGCATGGGCCAAAGCACTGGGGACAAAAGGGATGTGAAATGATTTCATACAGTACTGTAATCTGTAAGATTACCGTACTGTATGTGTTATGATTTTGACATTTTTTTGAATTTGCTGCCAGACTCTGCCCCCATGCGTCGCGACGCTCGCAGGGAATGGAGCCTGGCACAGAGAGGCTTCGGGCAGAGGATGGAGTCCGCAGACAGCACGGGGGTACATCGCAGAATCCTGGGGACAAGGTAAGTAACCAGCACCAGGATCCTGAGATGTAATCCCGAGTGTGGCTCAGGGTTACCGCTAATGGTGCTGAAATTTAACCCCAAGGCACACTCGGGATTACCGCCAGGGAGGCTACAAAAGGATGCAACTGATTTCAACACATGTTTCATCTTTTTTTTTCTCTTAGTCTGATGTTTTCTAGCAGATTACAGAGAAAATTAGGATGAAAGTTTTGGGGTAAAAGGGAGAATTCAAATAAGGGGTGCCTTAAGGAAAGTTCTATGAACTTCAATGCTACTCTGCTGCTAGTGCCAAAAGCTAATGTATATGTTTGTATGTTTGTGTGTTGCACGAATAAAGTAGAAGATTAAGCTAAAAGCAAAACCTTGATCATAGTAAATTTTCAGTGTGCTGCTTGAAGAATATATATTCACACAAGTTCTAAAAGGGGCAAAATGCCAATAGGCTTAGAGTGGGGGCGTCAGTGATAGGCAGAGGGAGTGAGGCTGGGCATTAGACTTATTTTTCGTGCAGCAGAGTGCTCTGTACTCACTGTAATTATAAGGTTGAAATGCTGAACATCACTTTGTTTACTTCAGTAGTTTTAGAAAATCACTCCAAACTATTTGTGTTCCAGTTCAATGATCGTACAGAAAGAAAAGGCCCCAAATTATTTTCAGCTAGTTTGACTTCTAATTAAAGCCATAGCTTTTTAAAATGCTCTCTTGTGATGCATGTGTTCAAAAACAAATAAAAAAACTGAAGGAAGATAAAAAAATGTAAGCGGGCACTTAGCAGTTGAATTTCACATATGTAACTATGCACAGTATAAAAAATCTGTTTTATTTGAGGTAGTTATAATTACATCCACTCATCTCTGCACCACCGGATCAGCACTCTCTGAAGGACAATTTAGTTTGTGCCACTTGATGGCTTGAAGCCAGATGGATGTTTTTCTAAATAAAACTCACTTCTGCATTCCTATTTCTAAGGATTAAAGTAATGCAGATACTTATATTTCCAGGTTTGGATGTGCAGTTGACTTTCTATTTTTCCTCCCACTAGGGATGAGCTTGATGTTCGAGTCGAACATAAGTTCAACTTGAACATCGGGTGTTCGCCCGTTCGCCGAACAGCGAACATTATGGGGCATTCGGGGCAAATTTGAGTGATGCGGAATGCCCCATATTGCACTGCAAGATCGCAGTGCATTGCTGTATGATGATTAGCCAAAGCATGCACCTGACCTGCATGCTTTGGCCAATCACAGCACGCTCTGCTTTTTGCAGATTTATTAAAAAAGAAAAACTGAAATATCACATGGTCCTAAGTATTCAGACCCTTTGCTGTGACACTCATATATTTAACTCAGGTGCTGTCCATTTCTTCTGATCATCCTTGAGATGGTTCTACACCTTCATTTGAGTCCAGCTGTGTTTGATTATACTGATTGGACTTGATTAGGAAAGCCACACACCTGTCTATATAAGACCTTACAGCTCACAGTGCATGTCAGAGCAAATGAGAATCATGAGGTCAAAGGAACTGCCTGAAGAGCTCAGAGACAGAATTGTGGCAAGGCACAGATCTGGCCAAGGTTACAAAAAAAAAATTCTGCTGCCATCAAGGTTCCTAAGGGCACAGTGGCCTCCATAATCCTTAAATGGAAGATGTTTGGGACGACCAGAACCCTTCCTAGAGCTGGCCGTGCGGCCAAACTGAGCTATTGGGGGAGAAGAGCCTTGGGGAGAGAGGTAAAGAAGAACCCAAAGATCACTGTAGCTGAGCTCCAGAGATGCAGTCGGGAGATGGGAGAAAGTTGTAGAAAGTCAACCATCACTGCAGCCCTCCACCTGTCGGGGCTTTATGGCAGAGTGGCCCGATGGAAGCATCTCCTCAGTGCAAGACACACGAAATCCCGCATGGAGTTTGCTAAAAAACACCTGAAGGACTCCAAGATGGTGAGAAATAAGATTCTCTAGTCTGATGAGACCAAGATAGAACTTTTTGGCCTTAATTCTAAACGGTATGTGTAGAGAAAACCAGGCACTGCTCATCACCTGTCCAATACAGTCCCCACAGTGAAGCATGGTGGTGGCAGCATCATGTTGTGGGGGTGTTTTTCAGCTGCAGGGACAGGACGACTGGTTGCAATCGAGGGAAAGATTAATGCGGCCAAGTACAGGGATATCCTGGAGGAAAACCTTCTACAGAGTGCTGAGGACCTCAGACTGGGCCAAAGGTTTACCTTCCAACAAGACAATGACCCTAAGCACACAGCTAAAATAACGAAGGAGTGGCTTCACAACAACTCCGTGACTTTTCTTGAATGGCCCAGTCAAAGCCCCAACTTAAACCCAATTGAGCATCTCTGGAAAGACCTAAAAATGGCTGTCCACCAACGTTTACCATCCAACCTGTCAGAACTGGAGAGGATCTGCAAGGAGGAATGGCAGAGGATCCCCAAATCCAGGTGTGAAAAACTTGTTGCATCTTTCCCAAAAAGACTCATGGCTGTATTAGATCAAAGGGGTGCTTCTACTAAATACTGAGCAAAGGGTCTGAATACTTAGGACCATGTGATATTTCAGTTTTTCTTTTTTAATAAATCTGCAAACATGTCAACGATTCTGTGTTTTTCTGTGTTTGTGTACATTAATGAGGAAAAAAATGAACTTTTAGGGGGTCTGAATACTTTCTCTGTCCCCACTGTATATATATATATATATATATATATATATATATATATATATATATCTATCTATCTATCTCCTCTGCATTTAGCATAGACTATATATTCAGTGTATACTCTATATTCAGGCAGTGCAGGCAGTGTATCAGTATTAATATACAGTCTAATATATATATATATATATATATATATATATATATATATATATATAGTCAGGTCCATAAATATTGGGACATCGACACAATTCTAATCTTTTTGGCTCTATACACCACCACAATGGATTTGAAATGAAACAAACAAGATGTGCTTTAACTGCAGACTTTCAGCTTTACTCTGAGGGTATTTACATCCAAATCAGGTGAACGGTGTAGGATTTACAACAGTTTGTATATGTGCCTCCCACTTTTTAAGGGACCAATAGTAATGGGACAATTGGCTGCTGTTCCATGGCCAGGTGTGTGTTATTCCCTCATTATCCTATTTACAAGGAGCAGATAAAAGGTCCAGAGTTCATTTCAAGTGTGCTATTTGCATTTGGAACCTGTTGCTGTCAACTCTCAATGTGAGATCCAAAGAACTGTCACTATCAGTGAAGCAAGCCATCATTAGGCTGAAAAAACAAAACAAACCCATCAGAGAGATAGCAAAAACATTAGGTGTGGCCAAATCAACTGTTTGGAACATCCTTAAAAAGAAAGAATGCACTGGTGAGCTCAGCAACACCAAAAGACCCGGAAGACCACAGAAAACAACTGTGGTGGATGACCGAAGAATTCTTTCCCTGGTGAAGAAAACACCCTTCACAACAGTTGGCCAGATCAAGAACACTCTCCAGGAAGGCCAGATTAGAGTTTGCCAAACAACATCTAAAAAAGCCTTCACAGTTCTGGAACAACATCCTATGGACAAATGAGACCAAGATCAACTTGTACCAGAGTGATGGGAAGAAAAGAGTATGGAGAAGGAAAGGAACTGCTCATGATCCAAAGCATACCACCTCATCAGTGAAGCATGGTGGTAGTAGTGTTATGGCGTGGGCATGTATGGCTGCCAATGGAACTGGGTCTCTTGTATTTATTGATGATGTGACTGTTGACAAAAGCAGCAGGATGAATTCTGAAGTGTTTTGGGCAATATTATCTGCTCATATTCAGCAAAATGCTTCAGAACCCATTGGACGGTGCTTCACAGTGCAGATGGACAATGACCCCAAGCATACTGCGAAAGCAACCAAAGAGTTTTTTAAGGGAAAGAAGTGGAATGTTATGCAATGGCCAAGTCAATCACCTGACCTGAACTTGATTGAGCATGCATTTCACTTGCTGAAGACAAAACTGAAGGGAAAATGCCCCAAGAACAAGCAGGAACTGAAGACAGTTGCAGTAGAGGCCTATCAGAGCATCACCAGGGATGAAACCCAGCATCTGGTGATGTCTATGCGTTCCAGACTTCAGGCTGTAATTGACTGCAAAGGATTTCCAACCAAATATTAAAAAATTGAAAGTTTGATGGATGATTGTTAATCTGTCCCATTACTTTTGGTCCCTTAAAAAGTGGGAGGTACATATACAAACTGTTGTAATTCCTACATCGTTCACCTGATTTAGATGTAACTACCTTCAAATTATAGGCGAAAGTCTGCAGTTAAAGCACATCTTGTTAGTTTCATTTCAAATCCATTGTGGTGGTGTATAGAGCCAAAAATATTAGAATTGTGTCGATGTCCCAATATTTATAGACCTGACTGTATATATTTACTCTGTATTCAGTGTGGCCTATATATATATATATATATATATACATATATATATATATATATATATATATATATATATATATATATACAGCGCACTTGGTGTGGTGTACAGTATATAATACACTTCAGGCAGTGTATTAATAAATATATACAGTCTAGTATATATATACAGTATCTCACAAAAGTGAGTACACACCTAACATTTTTGAAAATATTTTATTATATCTTTTCATGTGACAACACTGAAGAAATGACACTTTGCTACAATGTAAAGTAGTGAGTGTATAGCTTGTATAGCAGTGTAAATTTGCTGTCCCCTCAAAATACCGTATTTATCGGCTTATAACACGCGCCGGCTTATAACACGCACCCCAAGTTTAGGAGGGAATTTTAAGGAAAAAAACTTTTAGGAGGGAAGTTTAAGGAAAAAAAAAACTTACATTTAAATGCCCATCAATGCAGCCTCATCAGTGTTCATCTGCAGCCTTTCCCCAGTGTCCAGTGCAGCCTTGTCAGTGCAGCTTTGCCCCAGTGCAGCCTTGTCAGTGCAGCTTTGCCCCAGTGCAGCCTTGTCCCCAGTGCAGCCTTGTCCCCAGTGCAGCCTTGTCAGTGCAGCTTTGCTCCAGTGCAGCCTTGTCCCCAGTGCAGCCTTATCCCCAGTGCAGCCTTGTCCCCAGAGCAGCCTTGTCCCCAGAGCAGCCTTGTCCCCAGAGCAGCCTTGTCCCCAGTGCAGCCTTGTCCCCAGTGCAGCCTTGTCCCCAGAGCAGCCTTGTCCCCAGTTCAGCCTTGTCCCCAGTGCAGCCTTGTCCCCACTGCAGCCTTGTCCCCAGTGCAGCCTTGTCAGTGCAGCTTTGCCCCAGTGCAGCCTTGTCCCCAGTGCAGCCTTGTCCCCAGTGCAGCCTTGTCCCCAGAGCAGCCTTGTCCCCAGAGCAGCCTTGTCCCCAGTTCAGCCTTGTCCCCAGTGCAGCCTTGTCCCCAGTGCAGCCTTGCCCCAGTGCAGCCTTGTCGGCGCCGACATACAAACGTTTAGTTTGTATTTTTAAACATGGCGCCGCGGAGTTCGGAGGGACTCGGCGGTGCTCGTTCAGCTGGACACAGTGACTGGGCAGAGCCGAGATACACATAGCCGAGGGTTCTCGGCTATTCTCGGCGCCGTTCACAGTCACGCCCAGTCCCTATGATGGACATAACACAGGACCAATGGCGGGACTGGGCGTGACTGTGAACGGCGCCGAGAAAAGCCGAGAACCCTCGGCTATGTGTATCTCGGCTCCACCCAGTCACTGTGTCCTCGGCGGCGCTCGTTCAGCTGAACGAGCGCCGCCGAGCCCCTCCGAACTCCGCGGCGCCATGTTTAAAAATACAAGCTATGTGGATGTCGGCGGCGATCGCGTGATCGCTCCGACAGATCACAAAATAGCGGGGATCGGCGTATAACGCGCAACCCACGATTTTCCCCTTATTTTAAGGGGAAAAAAGTGCGTGTTATACGCCGATAAATACGGTAACTAAACGCGCAGCCATTAATGTCTAAACCGCTGTGCAACCGTTGTACAGTTTCTAATACAGTGCAGGCGGTGTACACAGTATATAATATCAGTGTCCCCAGAGACCCTCCCCTTACATCAGGGTCCCCAGAAAGCCTTCCCTTACATCAGGGTCCCCAGAGAGCCCCCCTTACATCAGGGTCCCCAGAGAGCCCCCCTTACATCAGAGTCCCCAGAGAGCCCCCCTTACATCAGGGTCCCCAGAGAGCCTCCCCTTACATCAGGGTCCCCAGAGAGCCTCGCCTTACATCATGGTCCCCAGAAAGCCTTCCCTTACATCAGTATCCCCAGAGAACCCCCCCTTACATCAGGGTCCCAGGGAGCCCCCTCCCCTTACATCAAGGTCCCCAGAGAGCCTCCCCTTAGATCAGGGTCCCCAGAAAGCCTTCCCTTACATCAGGGTCCCCAGAAAGCCTTCCCTTACATCAGGGTCCCCAGAAAGCCTTCCCTTACATCAGTGTCCCCAGAGAGCTCCCTTTACATCAGGCTCCCCAGAGAGCCTCCCCTTACATCAGGGTCTACAGAAAGCCTCCCTTCACATCAGTGTCCCCAGAGAGCCTCCCCTTACATCAAGGTCCCCAGAGAGCCTCCCCTTACATCAGGGTCCCCAGAAAGCCTTCCCTTACATCAGTGTCCCCAGAAAGTCCCCCTTACATCAGGATCCCCAGAGAGCTTCCCCTTACATCAGGGTCCCCAGAAAGCCTCCCCTTACATCAGGGTCCCCAGACAGTGCCCCCTTACATCAGGGTCCCCAGAGAGCTTCCCCTTACATCAGGGTCCCCAGAGAGCCTCCTCTTAGATCAGACTCCCCAGAAAGCCTTCCCTTACATCAATGTCCCCAGAGAGTCCCCCTTACATCAGGATCCCCAGAGAGCTTCCCCTTACATCAGGGTCCCCAGAAAGCCTCCCCTTACATCAGGGCCCCAAAGGGCCTGGTATGGACTGGGGGGGGGGGGGCACACTGTTTTTTTCAAAGATTTTTTATGTATATTACAGCCACGAGCAATTTTGAATGACATTTTTTTTCTTTAGAAATTTCTTTTTTCTGCGGTACTGTTATAAACATGGGAACGATGCACTACTTTACAGGCAGACTAAGGGGACCCTGCCCCCCCCGGCACAATATTTAAAGTAATATTTCATTTTTATTGTTTCACTTTAAGCATTATTAAAATCAATGCTCCTGAAAAAACGTCAGTTTTAAAAACTTTTTTTTGCATTGTTACATGTCCCCTGGAGCAGTACCCAGGTCCCCAAACACTTTTTATGGCAATAACTTGCATATTAAGCCTTTAAATGAGCACTTTTGATTTTTCACGTTCGTGTCCCATAGACTTTTTTTTTTCCAAAACAATGTTTATTGTATGCCAAAAGTGATATACATGAGCATCACAGGAATACGATATACATAAGAAACTGTACAATGTATTTCATAAGAAGACAAACTGCTCAGAAGGGTTTATACATTCAACTGGATTGAGGTGTAATGGGTGATAATAAACGTTGTGGGTGGTAGGGTTTTTACATACAGTGGGGACGGAAAGTATTCAGACCCCCTTAAATGTTTCACTCTTTGTTATATTGCAGCCATTTGCTAAAATCATTTAAGTTCGTTTTTTTCCTCATTAATGTGCACACAGCACCCTATATTGACAGAAAAACACAGAATTGTTCACATTTTCGCAGATTTATTAAAAAAGAAAAACTGAAATATCACATGGTCCTAAGTATTCAGACCCTTTGCTCAGTATTTAGTAGAAGCACCCTTTTGATCTAATACAGCCATGAGTCTTTTTGGGAAAGATGCAACAAGTGTTTCACACCTGGATTTGGGGATCCTCTGTCATTCCTCCTTGCAGATCCTCTCCAGTTTTGTCAGGTTGGATGGTAAACGTTGGTGGACAGCCATTTTTAGGTATCTCCAGAGATGCTCAATTGGGTTTAAGTCTGGGCTCTGGCTGGGCCATTCAAGAACAGTCACAGAGTTGTTGTGAAGCCACACCTTCGTTATTTTAGCTGTGTGCTTAGGGTCGTTGTCTTGTTGGAAGGTCTCTGGGGACACTGATGTAATGCGAAGGCTTTCTGGGGACCCTGATGTAAGGGAAGGCTTTCTGGGGACCCTGATTTAAGGGGATGCTCTCTGGGGACCTTGAAGTAAGGGGTGGGCTCTCTGGGGACCCTGATGTAAGGGAGGGCTCTCTGGGGACACTGATGCAAGGGAAGGCTTTCTGGGGCCCCTGATGTATGGGGAGGCTTTCTGGGGACCCTGATGTAAGGGGAAGCTCTCTGGGGGGCCTGATGTAAGGGGGGCTCTCTGGGGACACTGATGTAAGGGAATGCTTTCTGGGGACCCTGATGTAAGGGAAGGCCTTCTGGGGACCCTGATGCAAGGGGAGGCTCTCTGGGGACCCTGATGTAACGGGGGGGCTCTCTGGGGACCCTGGTGTAAGGGGGGGCTCTCTGGGGACACTGATGCAAGGGAAGGCTTTCTGGGGACCCTGATATAAGGGGAGGCTCCCTGGGGACCCTGATGAAAGGGGAGGCTCCCTGGGGACCCTGATGTAAGGGGAGGCTGTCTGGGGACCCTGATGTAAGGGGGGCTCTCTGGGGACCCTGATGTAAGGGGAGGATCTCTGGGGACACTGATATTATATACTGTGTACACCGCCTGCACTGTATTAGAAACTGTACAATGACTGCACAGCGGTTTAGACATTAATGGCTGTGTGTTGAGTTATTTTAAGGGGACAGCAAATTTACACCGCTATACAAGCTGTACACTCACTACTTTACATTGTAGAAAAGTGTCATTTTTTCAGTGTTGTCACATGAAAAGATATAATAAAATATTTACAAAAATGTTAGGGGTGTACTCACTTTTGTGAGATACTGTATATATACTAGACTGTATATATTTATTAATACACTGCCTGAAGTGTATTATATACTGTACACCCCACCGAATGTGCTGCATATATAGGCTACACTGAATACAGAGTAAATATACTCTGGCTGGGCCATTCAAGAACAGTCACAGAGTTGTTGTGAAGCCACTCCTTTATTATTTTAGCTGTGTGCTTAGGGTCATTGTCTTGTTGGAAGGTAAACCTTCGGCCCAGTCTGAGGTCCTGAGCACTCCGAGAGAAGGTTTTCATCCAGGATATCCCTGTAGTTGGCCACATTCATCTTTGTCTCGATTGCAACCAGTCGTCCTGTCCCTGCAGCTGAAAAACACCCCCACAGCATGATGCTGCCACCACCATGCTTCACTTTTGGGACTGTATTGGACAGGTGATGAGCAGTGCCTGGTTTTCTCCACACATACCGCTTAGAATTAAGGCCAAAAAGTTCTATCTTGGTCTCATCAGACCAGATAATCTTATTTCTCACCATCTTGGAGTCCTTCAGGTGTTTTTTAGCAAACTCCATGCGGGCTTTCATGTGTCTTGCACTGAGGAGAGGCGTCCATCGGGCCACTGTGCCATAAAGCCCCAACTGGTGGAGGGCTGCAGTGATGGTTGACTTTCTACAGCTTTCTCCCATCTCCTGACTGCATCTCTGAAGCTTAGCCACAGTAATCTTTGGGTTCTTCTTTACCCCTCTCACCAAGGCTCTTCTCCCCCCGATAGCTCAGTTTGGCTGGACGGCCAGCTCTAGGAAGGGTTCTGTTCATCCCAAACGTCTTCCATTTAAGGATTATGGAGGCCACTGTGCTCTTAGGAACCTTAAGTGCAGCAGACATTTTTTTGTAACCTTGGCCAGATCAATTCTGTCTCTGAGCTCTTCAGGCAGTTCCTTCTCATTTGCTCTGACATGCACTGTGAGCTGTAAGGTCTTATATAGACAGGTGTGTGGCTTTCCTAATCAAGTCCAATCAGAATAATCAAACACAGCTGGACTCAAATGAAGGTGTAGAACCATCTCAAGGATGATTAGAAGAAATGGACAGTTAACCTAAGTTAAATATATGAGTGTCACAGCAAAGGGTCTCAATACTTAGGACCATATGATATTTCAGTTTTTCTTTTTTAATAAATCTGCAGAAATGTCAACAATTCTGTGTTTTTCTGTCAATATGGGGTGCTGTGTGTACATTAATGAGGAAAAAAATGAACTTAAATGATTTTAGCAAATGGCTGCAACATAACAAAGAGTGAAAAATGTAAGGGGGTCTGAATACTTTCCGTCCCCACTGTATACCATTAGTTATATCATCTTCATAAGTCATGTATATCCATAGAATGTTGCAGTAACTCTAATTTTACATTTCAGTGAGTTCTCTCAATAGAAAGGTGTTGAGGTGTTGAGAGCCAAGAAGTACTTCTGCTATATTAGTAGGGGTCAAGGGCAGGGGTCCCAAGGAGTGTTGGTGTCTTTAGTATTAGTTGTGTAAGAGCACCTTTTATGGGGTGTACACTGAAAGGCATTTAATACTGTCTGTTAGCAGTTGCATGGGGCTCTCTAGGGTCCATGGTCCGCTCTTTCTAGAAAGGCCAATGGTCTGTGGGATTGTGGTCAGAACAGAGGGACAGCTGGGAGAGGTATAATACTCAGGAGATGGGGAGGCAAATAGGATATCTGTCCCCATCGGGAGGCAGTGTTCCGTACTAAACTGAGTAAATATAGGGGGATGTTGAAAGAAAAAAGTAGTAGGAGGGAGGGAAGAGATGGGGGTATAGGGATATTTTTTCCTCCTCCTCCACACTATTATCGCATGTCTTCAGATAGTACTAAGATAGTAGTTGGGAGTATTCTGCAGTCGTTTGGAGGTGTTGCCAGCAAGCCCAAGTTTTTCAGTATTTGGTGGATGTATCTTTGGATTGGTGTACCAGATCCTGCATTTCTGCTACTCTGTTTACGCGTCTAATCCACTCCGCAATGGTAGGGGGGTTGGGTGATTTCCAGTGTACTGGTATACACATTTTTTGCGGCATTTAAGAGGTGTAGGGATAGGGAGCAGTGGTAGTCTTTTTTGGGATGGAGGAATGGTGTAGGAGTGATTGGGCTGGGGAAAATTCTATCTGGAATGTGGTGATTTGGACAGTAAGGCGGGGATCTCTTTCCAGAAGTTTTGGATTAGAGGACACGACCACCATATATGAAGAAGTGAGCTGTCCTTGGCAGAGTATCTCCAACAATGGGGGGGTATCGTGGGTGAAATTTTATGTAGTCAAAGGGGAGTCTTGTACTATCTAAAGAATACTTTAAAGTTATTTTCCTGTACAGATACATTGATTGTTCCCTTGTGGATAAAAGAATATATTTTTTCCCAATCATCCTCGGAGAGGTTAAGTGATACTTCTTTCTCCCATTTAGTGCTTGCTATGTTGGATTTTGGGTTGTGGTCTGAAAAGAGGATGGAGTACATGGCTGAGATCAGATGACGTTGAGGTTCTGTGTTGGTGCAAAGCATTTCGAACTGCGTGTATTGTCTCGAAAATTCTGAACGTGATTGGGGGATCGTTAAGAAAGTGTCAGAGTTGGACATATGTCCAGAAAGGGAAGGGTTGTCCAAACATTTGTGCGGATAATGTGGATAGGGGTAGAAAAGTGTCTCTGTTGAAAACGTTTTCCACCCTGATATCGGTATGGGGCCATATTTTGGTAAGGAAAGTGTCATCTTTACCTGGTAGAAATTCCAGGTTGTTACGGATGGGAGTCAGTGGTCCCGGTAAAGAGGAGATTTTAAATTGGTGACATGTTTTTTTGAAGATTTGTAATGTGTTGCTAATTAAAGGGTGTCATTTGCACTCTAGTGGAACATGTATTGAGGCTGTTCAGGGAAGTTGATGGACTGGTATAGGTGAGAAAGCATGTTCAATGTTAATCCATGCCTTAGTATGCTCATGGACGTTCCAGTCTATAATTCTGGTTAATTGACATGCCCAGTGGTATTTGACAATATCTAGAAAGCCTATGCCACCTTTTAATTTGGGTAGGGTTAGTCTTTCAAAGCTCAGTCTAGGTTGTGATTTACCCCACACAAATTCCATACAGGATTTGCGGTATGAGGCAAAGAAGTCCTGAGGCAGTTTTACGGGATTGTCTGTAGAACATAAAGTATTCTCGGTAGAATGTTCATTTTAATTATTGATGCTCTACCAAACCATGAAAAAAGGCCCGTCGACCATGACTTCAGGTCTTTCTGAATATTTTGAAGGATCGGGAGGTAGTTTTTGCTATATAAGTCGGATAGTTGGGTGAGTAATTGGATTCCAAGATAGGTTATCGAGTCGTGCCTCCACCTGGATGGGAAGTTCGATTGACATTGTGTCAGAGTCTCTTTTGTTAAGGAGATATTCAGCGCTTGTGATTTCTAAAAGTTTATTCGTAGGTTAGACAAGGTGTCGAACAGGGCTAGGTCTTTGAGTAGGTTGGGTAGTGTAATGTGTGGTTCTTTTAGAAATAAAAGAATGTCCTCTGCAAAAGCAGCTAACTTGTATGTATTCTTGGAGATCGAGACTCCTTTATATCTGGGTTTTCCCTAATGAGTAGAGGTTCTAGCGTGAGGAAGAATATTAATGGGGAGAGAGGGCAGCCTTGGTGGGTTCTGTTTGAAATGGAGAAGGCAATTGACAGGTGGCCATTGACTCGTACCTTGGCAGTCGGACAGGAGTAGAGCGCTAGAATGAATTGTACCATGCGGTCACGTATGCCAATCACCCTTAGAGCTTCTGATAAGTAGTCCCACGCCACCCTGTTGAATGCCTTCTCTGCATCCAAAGACAGGAAAAATCTGTGTTGGTGTGTTGAGATTAACCATTTGTGTATATTGGTTGCTTTTATGGTGTTGTCTCTTGCTTCTCTAATCGCTATAAAGCCTACCTGATCTAGAAAATTAGATTGGGTAACAGGGGCAGGAGTCAGTTGGCTAGAATTTTGGCGTACATTTTAAGGTCTACATTTAGTAGGGATATTGACCGATAGTTGATGACCGCAGAGGGGTTCTTGTTTGGTTTTGGGATTACGGTAATGCATGCCGTTAGGAGGTCTCGGGTGGGGGATTGTCTGAGGAGAGGGAATTAAATGCACTAAGTGTGGCTTAAGTGTATCTATAACTGTATAAATAAATTTATAATACCCTGTCGTCAACCCGTCCGGGCCAGGGCTTTTTCCGGGTTTCAGTTGCTTGAGTACTAGTTCTAATTCCTCGGCTGTTCCAGAGCTGTGGCTTCCAAATTGGAAATCCTTAGTCAATTGGGGTCTTGTGTTGTCGTCCGTCTGAGGGACGTTTGGGTTAAGATTTTAAAGGTGGGTATAATACTGGACAAATTGGTCCGCTATCTGATTGTTGGATGTCAATTTACTTTCCGATGAATCGGTGAGAGAGTGAATTGTCATCGATGCTTTTTTCATTCGGAGAACTCTGGCTAGGAGCCTACATGCTTTATTTCCATATTCATAGAAATTTTTTCGGATAAAATATAGTTACGCTTCATTTTTTTATCCAGTTCCTCTATGAGTTCAGCCCTGGCCTGGAGGAGTTCCTGTAGGGAGGATGCTGCTTGGGTAAATTTATGTGCCCTTTCCAGCCTATGGATGTGTTTCGTCAGTTTTGTGATATGTGCTTGTTTTTCCCATCTTCGCTTGGCGGAAAGTGCAATTAGCTCTCCTCGTATGGTACATTTGTGTGCCTCCCATCTCCTCATTGGTGATATGTCTGGAGAGTTATTCTCACGGTATATCTGTACGAGTCCTTGGTTGATTGTAGGTGCTATCGTGCTGTCTGTGAGTAGAGATGGGTCTAGGTGCCATATCGAAGATCTCGATGGTGCGCCTGCGAACTCCATGGCCATGGATATAGGGTGGTGGTCTGATAGATATATGATGCCATCCTGGAATGTTGAGAGTCTTTGTAAAGTTGACCTGAAAAAAGGTACTTGTTTAACGTTTGGGGCATATGTATTTGCAAGGGTGAGTCATTTACCGAACAATGAACCTTTGACAAACATATAACGACCTTCTTCATCTAGGTAGGAGTCTGTGAGTTGAAACGGGCAGTGTCTCGCAATTAGGATAGAGACACCTTTTGATTTGGAGGCCCTGTTTGTTGCATGTAGGGTGGTCGGGAAGTGGATATTGAAGAGTTTAGGGGTGGAATCCGCTTTAAAGTGAGTTTCCTGAAGGAATATGATGTTAGCTCTACATTTAAGCATGGAGAGGAGTAGTTGGGAGCATTTTTCAGGGATGTTAAGACCGCAGGCGTTTAGGGAAACAATCTTGGTTATGCATTTGGTCTGTTTGGTAGTCAGATGTGCCATCATGGGGTTCAAAGCAGTGTTTGTAGCTTAAATAAAGTATGAGTTATGAAAGTCAGTGGAGCTTCCCCATCTTTACTAAACTCTGGAGAAAATTTCCTTGCAGAGTGTAACTGCACTTGCAAAGTGCATAGTCTATTTGCCTTTCGAAAATCAACCTCCATTGTGTATGTAAGCATGTATCACAAATTTGATTAGCAGATGAGAGTCCCCAAAAAAAGTATTATTAGAAACACTAATCACTCTATCAGGAGATCAGCTATAATAATGACCTAATAATACCCGATAACAGAAAGGAACAGACCACTCTTATTTTGCCAATAGAGAGATAAAAAAAGAAGGAAAACTTGCCCTGAAAATCCCTTAGCTCCTTGAGTTATTGAAAGTACTATTGATGTCACGTAGAAACCATCAACATTTTATGGCAACCTAAATGCAGGTTTCCAGATTGGGGGCCTTTGATTGCATGGTCACCGTGGTAACACTCTTGCAGCACACTGTGATAACAGCTATTAATAACAGCTAGTATCATAGCTTTTACTCTGCATACCAAAATGCATGCTCCCAGGAAGCAGCTTACAAGAACTACACTGGTATCATATCCTAGTATGTACAGCCATCCCTGTTGGAGGATGCCAGGGGGCTAAACAATACTTCCAGGCAACAAATGAAATTATCGAGCAAGTTTGCAGGGCACATTCGAATACAATTTACAAGTGCTACAATCACTTCTCCCTAAAATGCATCTGCTGCTGCAGAAGTTGTCTACCAGTCAGAGCAAAAATCCATGATCTGTGTACTTATTCCAGATTAGTGACACAGAAAGTGACACTACGACAGCTGGAGAATGAGCATGTTTAGAAGAGAAGGCCAGTAATGGGTTCTGCATTTTGTTGGTTTCCCTGAAAGCCTCATCTTCAGTATTGTTTAGTTTTAGCTTTTAAATGCTAGTCTGAACCGTGTCACACTTTGGGGTTTATTTACTAAAACTGGAGGGTGCAAAATTTGGTGCAGCTCTGCAAAGAAACCAATCAGCTTTGGGGTTTTATTGTTAAAGCTCAATTAACTGCTTCAGATCTGCGCTATAGCCAAATTATGGCTACAGTGCGGATCTGCTTTTCCGGGAGTACGTCTATTGATGTCCTCCTCTTTGCAGCCTCGTCACGCCCCCCTGAAGGGTGCGCACGGCAAGCGCTGTGATCACCCAAGTCAATGAGACTCCGGTGATTACAAATCCTAGTAAGGGGCCGATCCCGGCCCCTTACCACGTGATCAGCTGTCAGCCAATGATGTGAACAAAGGATCGGTAATTGTTTTTTTTTTTCTTTTCACACTGACAGCGTGAGGAGAAAAAAAGACGATCACCAGCTTCTGTTTGCAGGGACATCGGTTCCAAAGAGGAAGAGCCTCATGTGCCCACCAGTATTACCTGCCAGTGCCACCTGCCAGTGCCATGAATCAGTGCCCACAGTGCCCACCAATCAGTGTCCACAGTAAGTAAGTGCCAACAATCAGTGCCGTCTATCAATGCCCACCAGTGGGGCCAATCAGTGCCTCATCAGTGCCACCTAGCAGTGTGGCCTATCAGTGTCACCTACCAGTGCCAATCAGTGCCCATCACTGCCACCCATAAGTGCCAATCACTGGCACCCATCAGGGCCAGCTATCAGCGCCAGCTATCAGTGCCACCTAGTAGTGCCCTTCACTGCCACCTATCAATGCCCTTTGGTGCCACCCATCAGTGCTACCCAGCAGCACCACCTCTCAGTGCCCACCAATGCCACCTATCAGTGCCGCCTTATCAGTGCCCATCAGTGTCACCTTATTAGCACCCATCAGTGCAGCCTATCGGTGCCCATCAGTGCAGGCTATCAGTGCTTATCAGCGCAGCCTATCAGTGCCCATCAGTGCAGCCTCATCAGGGTACATCAATGAAGGAGAAAAACTACCTGTTTGCAAAATTTATTAACAAAATAGAAAAAGGTTTTTTTTTTTGTTTTTAAAAATCGTTCTTTTTATCAAAAAAATAAAAACCCAGAGGTGATCAAATACCACCAAATGAAAGCTCTGTTTGTGGGAAAAAAATGATAAAAATTTCATTTGGGTACAGTGTTGTATGACTGCGCAATTGTCATTCAAAGAGTGACAGCGCTAAAAGCTGAAAATTGGTCTGGGCAAGAGGGGGGTTTAGGTGCCCAGTAAGCAAGTGGTTAAACAAGCTGATGTTAAAAGCTGATTGGCTGCCATGCACAGCTGCACCAGATTGTGCACTTTCCAGTTTTAGTTATTGAACTCCTTTATGAGTATTTACAGCATAATTAACAAAGGTTGATTATCTTTCCTGAAGCCCTGAAAGTACTTTCCAACTCCAGTTTGGGTACCAAACTGCAGAGCAAAATTGAAGTGTTCTAGCTCTAAAAAAGCTTTTAGGGCCATGCACACTGGGCTTAAAAAATGCTGCTTCTACAAACACTTTTGCGTTTTTCCTGTACATAGTTGCCAACATTGTAAAAAAAAATTCTAGGGACACTTTTTTGCTTGTAGGCGGACTTGTATTATAATTAGCGGGTGGGCATTCATTTGTAGGTGACGTAGCAGCAAAAAATGGACATGGTTTAAACGAAATATAGGGCATGGCTTAAAAGGGCGTGACTCAAAGGGGGTGTGGTTAGAGTCTGAGATGAACAAGGGATGGAGGGAGAAAGAAAGAAAGAGAGGAAGAGAGAGAGAGAAGGAAGGAAAAAAAGAGATATGGAGGGACAGCAGCCCAGATCCTACACCACAATAGAAATATGTGTATTTCAGAAAATTTAACAATCAGCAGATAAAGATACTCCAAACACCTGGTGTTAGCGCTTTAATCATCCCGACACCATGGTTGTTATGGTGTCATTATGTTTGAAGCGCATTATTTCTATTATTACATTGTAATATAAAATGAAATCATTCAACTCACAATAATGTAGAATCAGTGGGAGCCTTGAGCGTGTCACTTGCCACATCGCCTGCCACCAGATGCCTTTAGGTGTCCCCAGCGGAGTCCGTCTTTACATCAGGTGCCCCCAGCGGAGTCTGTCCTTATATTAGGTGCCCCCAGCGCAGTCCGTCCTTACATCAGGTGCCCCCAGCGGAGTCCCTCTTTACATCAGGTGCCCCCAGCAGAGTCCCTCCTTACATTAGGTGCCCCCAGCAGAGTCCCTCCTTACATCAGGTGCCCCCAGCAGAGTCCCTCATTATATCAGGTGCCCCCAGCAGAGTCCCTCCTTACATCAGTGTCCCCAGCGGAGTCCCTCTTTACATCTGTGTCCCCATCAGCGGAGTCCCTCCTTACATCAGTGTCCCCATCAGCGGAGCCCCTCCTTACATCTGTGTCCCCAGCGGAGCCCCTCTGTCAGGAAATGTTCCATCCGCTGTTAATATCTGTTATTTGGCATGCAGTACTGAGGTCCACCAGCAGGTGTCTCCTGGCAGTTTGGAACTGTCAGGAGAGCTTTTCCCTGTTAATGTTATGTCATCTTTGGGCCGCAGTACTGGCGTCCACCAGCGGATGGATCCTGGCAGTATGGAGCAGGTATTCCCCTCTGCAGACAGGCATCACCTGACGTTAATTAGCAGAGCTGCGGGGCGTGACCGGATGTTGAGGTGAGGGAGAGAGATGCAGCCGGACCCAGTCCCTGCTCTATCCCCGCTCTCATGCTGTGAGCTTCGCGGTAAAGCGGAGTGGGAGACACTGCCGGCTTGTCCTCATGGTGCCTGCTAGCTTCTTCTGAGCGACGGATGCGGTGTAAGGGGGAGGATCGGTGTCAGCCGTAAGAGAAACCTCGTACGTGGAGCTCTCCCGGGAGGACTGACAGCGACGCGCCGCCTTTGTGAGAGAGAGGGGAGCGCGCCTACCCGGGATCGAGCGGGAGCTGCGGGGGTAGCCGTGTGAGTGGAGACGACCCGACCCATGCTGCAATAGCCTTGAACCGGAGGGGTGAGTGACTCGCAGCAGCGAGTGTTGAAGCATATAGTAGGAGGACTGATGCAAACCTGTGAAACATTTTAAATAGTAACTGGAACCCCTGAATTGGTACGGGACACTTAGAATTACACAGCCATTGGAGGAGAGAGGCTGCAGTAGCTCTTGCTGGGGGATATATACTTATAGGTATACACCGCATCTAACGGGCTCATCATGACCAGAAAAAAGGGGCTGGAGGAGACATCAGCACAGGAGGGTGCAGGGGCCCTAGCACAGCGTAATCCCAAAGAAAAAGGAAGTCAAGTAGCCACCAAATTGGAGCGATTTGCTCACACTCCAAACCAACATGCAAGTACGACACCTAAAAAGAACAACCACATAGGGGGGACCCAGCATCAAACCAGCCAGCCTGGAAGGAGAAGCCTTGCCCCCACGGGGGGTGCAGCGGTGAACGCCCCATTAGACCCGGGGGGGAACGGTATGGTGGAGGGGGGTCCTAGCTTAGTCACGGAAATGGGAGATGGTGGAATAGCATCAATGGCCGAGAAGGAACCATCACTGAGAGATATCACAATGGAAAGTTTTAAAGGTGAATTACTGTCGGTAAAAAATGATATGCAGGTGGTCTGCACTCGGACAGCAGCCTTGGAAGACAGGATCAGCCAGATGGAGGATGATGTCTCCCCTTTAAGACAGGAAGTTTCACTTATGAAAAAACAACTTAATGAATGCATGCAAAAAATGGACAGTATGGAAAACAGATTAAGTAGAGAGAATTTGAGGGTTTTGGGCCTTCCTGAAGGCTGTGAAGGCAATAATCCAGCTAAATTTATGGAAGATTGGTTAGGGGAGAGATTCGGGAGGGAGTCACTCTCAGAATTTTTCTCCATTGAGCGTGCGCATAGAGTGGCTACCAGGACATGGGCTCCAGGGGGTCACCCAAGACCACTGATTTTTAAGCTATTATGCTTCAGGAACAAAGCCACCATTCTTCGGAAGGCAAGGGAGATGAAGAATATTCAATACAGGGGTGCAAGGGTCTCAATATATCCGGACTTTTCTCCTGAGCTTCAAAGGCAGAGAGCCAAATTTATGGAATGCAAGCGCAAGCTGCAGCAGCTGAAAATTAATTATGCTTTATTGTATCCAGCACGCTTGCGCATTGTGGCACTGGGGGAAACTCAATTTTTCAATACTCCCACCGAAGTCACAACTTGGTTAGAAAAAAACAAAGGAAGAGTACAGCGAGAAGAGGAAATGTAGAAAAGGCAAAGGATCTGGAAATCAAGAGAGGACTTTTTTTTCTTTTGGACCTTTCTTCTTTTTTGGACTTTTTTTTTTCTTTTTCTCTTCCTTTTCCCCTTCTTTCTTTTTTTTTTTTGAAGGGGGAGTGGGGGGGGGGGGGGGGACATGCAAAATTTGTCGGTTTATAAGCACAATGGAAAAAATGGGGATAGTTGCCCTCTTACTGGGTCGGGGGGTGGTAGGTCTGTTTTTCTCACCTTGAATAAATGTGTCCGGTCACTATAGAAGCCTCAGGGGTAGGCCCAAAATTGGGCAATAGGGGCAATAGGGATAAAAATAATGGGGGGGTAGGGGGGAGGGGGAGGTGGGGGAGGAATATGCGTATGGGTGTGTGGCGGGGAGGGGGGAAGGTCGATTTTGAAGCAAGGGGAAGTTCATCTCACAAATATTATAGGAGTCACATAAAGAGGTGGTTTAACTTTGCTAAGGGACACAAGGAGTTAGGATTCACAGATGCATGGTAGTGGTGGTTTAAATAGCACTTGGAAATTAAAAAAGAAGTTCACTATATGTTCCTGGAACGTTCGGGGAGTTAAAGATAATTTGAAAAGGCAAATGATTCTCTCTACGGTAGATAAGGGGAAGGTTCAGATACTATGCCTGCAGGAGACGCACCTGGATAAAGAATCAATTAAGATAATGGACCATAAAAAATTTCAGATGCAGTTTCATTCCACTCACACCCCGTACTCAAGGGGTGTGAGTGTTTTGATAAAATCGGGGATAGCTTTCTCCTGCAGCCATAGTAAGGTGGACGTAGCAGGCCGGTATATTTTTCTCTATTGCACAATCGAGAATAGGAAATGTGTATTAGCTAACATCTATATCCCTCCCCCCTTTGGGAGGGAGGTTTTGGATGACCTAACTGAATTTATGGCGAGCCTCCCAGGGGTCCCGGTAGTAGTGGTCGGGGATTTCAACATGACCATGAATAATGAAGTAGACAGGTTTCCTTCAAAAAAGCTGGGTAGGGGAAAACCTAAGAGTCCGCTTCTTCCTCTATTGTGAGGAAGTGGGATTGGTGGACATCTGGAGAGAGAGGCACCCCGGGGTGAGACAATATTCCTGCCACTCTAGGACACATGCCACCCTGTCTAGGATAAACCTAGTATTGGGTAACGAGGAATCGCTGGGTATAGTGGGAGAAATAGTTTACGAGCCAAGGGGGATTTCGGACCACTCGCCGGTGATGATTGATTTGGAGGGTGGGAGAGGCATTAATAAAGGTGACTGGAAAGTAAACCCCCTTTGGCTCGAGATCATTGAGGACGCGAGTACTGTGATGGAGAGGTTGGCGGAATTTGCAGAGTTGAATATAGGCACAGCTCCATTAGGGACAGTTTGGGATGCCCTGAAAGCTTTCCTCCGGGGGATCTTAATTCAAAAAATATCCCACACTAAGAAAAAATCACAGATAGAAGAACTAAAAGTTAAAGAGAGGGTTAAAAGAGCGGAAGAATGGTACGTTGAGGATCCATCCCCATCCAGATACGAGGCGTGGGTAGAGAGACAAAATGAGTATAGTAGAATGGTTTTGGAAAAGACGGAGAGGAAAAGGTTATTTCAAAAACGGAGGTTTGCCTGTGAGGGGCAGTGTGTTGGGAGGACCTTGGCCCTGATTATAAATGCCAACGGCCCTCCGAATTCCATACCAGCGATTGAAGGAAGAGAGGGAACAATAAAAAATACTAACCCAGAAATTTTAGAAGAGTTTAGGGAGTACTTTAAAAATCTATATAGCTCGGGACAGGAAGACGTGGCGGGGGAAATGAGGGCTTTCTTCGGTCAGCTTAAGTTAACTCCGCTCACGAGAGAGGATAGGGAAATGTTGGAGGCCCCTCTGACACTTGGGGAATTACAAAGGGCTGTGGCAGACATGGCGAACCAGAAGGCCCCTGGTCCTGATGGCTTACCCATAGAGATCTTCAAAAAGTATGGGGGGTTTTTGCTCCCCATGCTTTTGGAAGTACTAAACGGCACTGGGAAGGATGGTAACTTGCCGGTGTCTATGACAGAAGCCATCATAATGATGTTGCTGAAGGAGGGGAAAAACCCGTTAGAGGTGGCATCATATAGACCGATATCACTGTTATGTTCAGACGTGAAGATTTTGGCAAAGGCCCTGGCAACAAGGCTAAAGAAAATAATCTCAAGAGTAATCCATACAGATCAAACTGGGTTCATCCCGGACAGAGCTACAAGTACGAACATAAGACGAGTATATTTAAATATGCAGATCCCCACGGCGAATAGCGGTAAGAGAGCGCTCCTCTCGTTAGACGCCACCAAGGCATTTGATTGCCTGGAGTGGCATTATATCTGGAAGGTGTTGGCGGAACTCCAATTTGGCCCCAGCTTTGTTCATTGGCTGAGCCTTTTATATGATAAGCCAAGGGCAAAGATTAGAGTCAACGGAGAATGCTCAGAATGGTTCCAATTAAGAAGGGGCACCAGGCAGGGGTGTCCTCTGTCACCCCTCCTGTTTGCCCTGGCAATGGAGCCGTTGGCTGCGGCCATAAGGGCGTCTCAGGGGATTCAGGGGTTTAAAAGAAGGAGGGGGAGAAAATAGCAATGTACGCGGACGACATTCTGTTGTTCCTGGGGGATACACAGGACTCATTAAGGACGGCCATGGGGATGATTGAGGACTTTGGCCATTTTTCCGGGTTAAAAATTAATTGGGAAAAGTCAGCAATATTACCTATAGACCCTCTGACGGAGCCTCTTCCGTTTCAAACCCCACAAATAAAGGTAGTAAATCAGCGGAAATACCTGGGGATTAATATCTCAAGGGATCCGGAACAATATATCGCAGAAAATCTAGTTCCATTAATGAAAAAACTTAAACAGAAATGCCGGGTGTGGGGACGGTTGCCTCTGTCGGTCGCCGGGCGCTGTAACCTGATAAAAATGGTTTGGATGCCCCAAATCCTATATATTATACACAATTCACCTGTTTGGATCGCTAAACGTTGGTTCAACAAAATAGACAGTTTATTCAGAGAGCTGATCTGGAAAGGCGGGCAGCAAGGATCGGCTTGCAGACGCTCCGGCGACCGGCAGAGAAGGGGGGACTGGGAGTGCCGGATCTGGGATGCTATTTTTTGGCATCACAGGTCCAGCATATGGGAGGGTACAACAGGCCCGGGAAAGGGGTAACAGGAAATAACGTACTACTAGGTGACACCAACCATGACACTATAGTAGAAGCGTTGGAGGCGGACTCCTTTATCACTAGATGTCCCACTACCCAGCTGATGGTCAAGAGTTGGACCAAAGTCAAAAAAATAATGGGCTATGTAGATTTCTCGGAGTTTTCCCCATTGTGGCATAATAGCAAGCTTAATGAGGTTAAAATAATGGGAAATATTGAGGAGTGGGATCGGCAGGGCATCCATTTTCTCTCACAGCTTTATAAGGCTGGGAGTTTAAAAACATTCCAGGAGCTAGTGATTGAATTTGAGATCCCCAACCGTTCATTCTACAGATACCTGCAGGTAAGGCATGCCCTAGACGCACAATTCAATGGCAAGGAGCCACTATGGAGCGATATGATCTCTTTGAGAAAACTCAGATTCTACGAAAGGTTTGATATCTGATATGTACAGGAGTTTGAGAAGCTCGTTCCAGGGGATTAGAGTGGAGGATAAAAACAGGAAGAAATGGGAGGATGAGGTTGGGATAATGTCGGACAGTCAATGGGAGTATGTATTGTCATCTGGACCCAGGGTATCCCCCTCTCCATCAGAGGCAGTGTCCCATTTATATCTGATATATAGGGTGTATTTTACACCATTAAAGATGTTAAGGATGGGGAGGAGGGAAGACTCGGGGTGCCAGAGGTGTGGAGGAGAGAGGGAAGATCTATTACACATGTTCTGGCATTGCCCCAAACTGTACAGATATTGGAAAAGTATTGTGGACAGGATAAATTTTATTTTTAAGACATCACTGAGCCTGGGTGCTAAGACCTGCCTACTAGTCCTAATGGAGGAGCAACAGCCCGCGAGAGATACACAGACCGCAATAGTTAGGTGCCTGTTTCAAGGGAAAAAGCTTATAGCTAAGAATTGGCAGAGAAAAGAACCCCCGACGGTCGAAGAATGGGTGAAAGAGGTAAAGGAGGAAGTTAGTAGAGAGAAACTCATATATAAGAAAAGAAGTAATTACAAAAAATTTGAGAAAATATGGAAGGATTGGGTGATGTGGGAGAAGCACCGAATGAATGATGAGGGAGAATAAGGTTTGGAGGGGTTGGGGGGATGGGGGGGGAAATGGTGATGGGGGGAGGGAGAGGGAAGGGGGGGAAAAGAAAGGGGGAAAATTTTTGTATGTCCCTTCGGTAGAGGAGGGTATTTTATTGATGTTTATGCGCCTTGCCTTTTTTGTGGACTGTTGTACAAATATGGTAAAAGTTGAGATCTATGTAAACGCCGGCTATGTCAATCCCCAGAATGTGACTTGATTTGTCTTTTTTTTAATGTGAAATGTTTCTTTTTTCAATAAAGAGGATTTAAAGTAATTAGCAGAGCTGCAGTATAAATACCCGGCAATTGCACACTTATGTTGCTCTGGTATTGTCCTTGTGCCCTGATCTGCATCCTGTTACCCTGATCCTGTAGCCTGAACCTGAACCTGAACCCGAAGCCTGATTCCTGGAACCTGGAACCTGGAACCTGTTGATCCTGTTTCCTGTCCGTTACCTGAACTCTGAACCCTGGACTCTGGACTCTGAGCCTTGTACCTGACCCGTCCCTCCTGTGATCCATCCATCCTCTCTTGTACTGTTTATCTCCCTTCCCAGCTACTGATTCCATGTTTATGACCCCGGCCTGGCTTGACTACGATTCTGGTACTCCCTCTTGCTACATATGCTGGTTGGTTTTATATCACTGATTGTTTGGTTGTTCACTTGTATTTGTGGTGTGTTCACATATGCATTTTCCTTAAATAAACGTACTTTCACCTATTTATGTGTGGTTCACTCCGTCACAGTCACACAGTTCTGGTCACATCTGGTTTATGACACCCTCCTTACATCTGTGTCCCCAGCGGAGCCCCTCCTTACATCTGTGTCCCCATCAGCGGATTCCCTCCTTACATCTGTGTCCCCAGCGGAGTCCCTTCTTACATCTGTGTCCCCAACTGAGCCCCTCCTTCCAGCGGAGCCCCTCCTTACATCTTTGTCCCTATCAGCAGAGCAGAGTCCTCCTCACATCTGTGTCCCCATCAGCGGAGTTCCTCCTCACATCTGAGTCCTTAGCAGAGTCCCTCCTTACATCTGTGTCCCCAGCGGAGTCCCTCCTTACATCTGTGTCCCCATCAGCAAAGCAGAGTCCTCCTCACATCTGTGTACCTGGCAGCACAGCCCTTCTTCTTGCCGTGTCTGTCTCTCCCCTTCAGCTGCAGCTAGTTCCTATCTTTCTCTGTGTGTTTAGTGGAGAGGGGAGGGGCCTCCTCTCTCCACTGAACACACGGGAATTAGGCGGCAGCCATCTTTTTGTAGCCCACCGGGAGCCAGAAGTGACTTTGTTCTCACACTGAGAACAAAGCACCTGGCCGTAGTGATATATGGATGCTGCTCGGTGCGATGGATTGCGCCACAAAGCAGCTCCAAACTCCGCCGATGACGCGTCTCATCTGCAATCTCATGATTGCATAGACGTGGTGCTTCCCATAGTGCACTGTGTCCGGCGCCCGAACACAGTGCACTTAAGGCCTATTTTTTTATTTTTATTTTTTATCTTAATTATTTTTTTTTAATTTCTTGAGGGGGGGCGGTGCCAGGGCGCCCCCTATGGACGGGCCGCCACTGTGTCTGGGATGTAGAGGAGTCAGAGTGCTGGGGAGATATCTGGGGTGTAGAGGGGTCAGAGTGCTGGGGGGATATCTGGGGTGTAGAGGGGTCAGAGTGCTGGGGGATATCTAGGATGTAGAGGGGGTCAGAGTGCTGGGGGGATATCTGGGATGTAGAGGGGTCAGAGTGCTGGGGGGATATCTGGGGTGTAGAGGGGTCAGAGTGCTGGGGGGCATCAATCTAGCAGATATATTATATGCACAGGACAGCTTTGTTACTTTATGTATGTAGTATTTTCCCACTGTTCTTTTGCTGTACAGAATGATTGTTCATGTAGTTAATGCGGAGCTCCACCCAAAAGGGGAAGCTCCACTTGTCTCCCTCCTACCTACTTGATGTCTGTTTACCAGCGCTGTCTCCATTTTAGGGGCCCCAGAGCATTAATTTACCCAGGGGCTCATGATGCTGTTAAGACGGCCCTGTGCACTACAACTCCACTCATTTTTTTTCTATCTGCACTACTTTGTCTTGTGGGTTGGTATTGGCCTGGCAGTATACTACTGTGATCTGCTGGTTCTGTTAGCTCCTTTCCTCTGCTGCATCACTGTGTCTTTAACAGCTTAGGGCTTACTCATACATACCTCTTCACAGTCTCACACCTACATATTATAATATAGATATTCGCCAGCACACTAAGGATCTTTAATTTCGTCCAAACAGTTTTTTAATCCGAGAAAGATCACATCACAAAATAGTGTAGTGCAATGTTTCCGAGTCACACAGGATACCTGACGAAGGGGTCCTGCATGACTCCAAAACGTTGCACTACACTATTTTGTGATGTGATGTTTCTTGGATTTAAAACCATTTGGATGAAATTGAAGATCCTTGGTGTGCTGGTGAATGTCTATATTATCGTGCATGTTCCAGTATCCAGCTGGCAGTCGCTACAGCACCAGGTACTTTTAGAGCTCATTCCAGGAACGTGTGCAATGGAAATATGGACTGTACACTTCTATATTAGCCACAGTGACAATAGGTTGCTCACTTGGCAAGGGAATTTTCCCCAGCAATTAGTGAATTTTGGGAAATTTCACTTTGCAAGGAAAATCCAGTCACCTGTATAGAAGTGGCAGTGGCTTTCGCCTCTTTATTGCATGCAGTTTTTTTATTCCTGTACTACATGCAGTGTGCCTTACTCCAAGGAGCAATATAATAAACCGCACAACCTAAAATCTCTTTTAGATTCAACAGCAATTATATTGTGTGCACGCCTACTTAAACAATTCACACAATTTATTGTACAGATTAAGCCTAGCACTACGTAGTTGGTCAATTTAAATGAGATATTGCAATGAGATTGAAATGTTTGGCTAAATTTATACTTATGTAACTGTAGCACAAAATGTTCTTATTCAATCAAGGTTTCTTACAACTTCTTTAAAATGCTTTGAATTCATGAATTCTGTATAACTCAATGTACCCTCTTTTATCATTTCACCTGTTCAAACCCAAAAAATTAAAATGTAATAATTTACTACCTATCAGTCTTAAGGGGAGGTGGCTGCATTACTTTTTATTGTTCAGGCATTGTTTCCTTTATTTTAATCTAGTAGTCTTATGAAAAACACCATCTGTCCCTGGGTATCTACACTCACTCCACTGTATCCATGGAGGGAGCCACTGTTTTCCCCCAGGCTGGACTACAAACAATTCCTCATCTTCATTGCATAGAGAATGAGGAATTAGTAGTTTAAAGAAGTAAAATAACATAATTTGTGCTTTCAGTTCAAATCACAGAAAATTACAAGAATAAAGTGTTTTTAAAACCAAAACCAGACATTTAATCTTAAACAATCCAATGTGGTGGCTGCATTTTTTGGGGTTTTTTTTACACTTTTTTCCCTTTTAGTATCTCCTGTGATCCAGGCAGTTATATACACCTTGGGGTGTCTCCATTCTGTGGATAAACAGCAGAGCCACCTTTGAATAGCAGCTTTGTCAATCTGGGGAGAGGGTAGTGTTAAGCTAGATACACACATTTCGGACCATGTGTACAGTTGTCCTTCAGTGTCAAAAACTGCCTCTGTGTTTTTATTTTCTTCTACTTTTGACACTGGTAATTTGCCCCCCATACTCATTCACATAGAGGGGCTGTGATCTGGGGGGCCCCTTGTTAAAGGGGGCTTCCAAAATCTGACAATTAACCCCCCTCAACCCCACAAGCACCAGGCCAGGGTTGTGGGGAAGAGGCCTGCTATGGATTTTGGGGGGGCCCACAAAATTTAAAAAAATAAAATTGCCATGGGGTTCCACTTAAGATTTATATCAAACCTAAGAGTCTGGTATTGATTGAGTGGGGGGGGGAGGCCATTTTTAATTTTTTGGGGGGATGGGGTACCCCTTAAAATTCATACCACACCTAAAGGGCCTGCTATGGTAAACCCCCATGCTGTTAAAAAAATTACAGCAGATGAGTCATGGCTGTTAAGGACACGGTGGCTGCCCACTCCTTAACCTCTTTACGCTGGTGGGACTGAAGACCACATGACCACCGTAGTTGGCTGTCACGGCGGTCACGTGATCCAAAAAGTCACGATCCCAAGCAGCAATCGGTAGCTTTCGGTTAGGTGCTGGTAACTGTCTAGGAGCATGCAGGGCGTGCTTTTGGCACCGCTGTACTGACTGCAATTCATGCAAATATGCAGACTCTTGACGCCAAGAACCAGGCGCCGAGAGGCCGCATATTTGCATGTGGCTGGCACCAAGGGTGCTAACAGCCACAACTATTCACAATGAATTTGGATCAGTACAAAGTTATACCGAGTATCAAACTTTTTGAATCCACCCGGTAAAAGCAGGCCTATTAAATAGACCATTTAATGTATGCAGTTTATTTTACATGGCTTTCTAAATGAGATGCAAAAGCTTTTAACAATAAGAAGATTAAAGTGGAGCAGTTTCTGTAGGATGGTGATGTGTAATAATATTTCAAAGCTCCCACCAACCATGCTGGGAGAACATCACATTACATGGCTCTCATTAAACACCAAAGGTGACTTGGTGTCTTTTGTTGCTCTAGCAGCAGTAGGTATAAGGCTAGCTTTGTGCCTCTGTTGTGTGTCTTTTATTATTTTTAAAACCGTTCTCATATTCTGTTCGAAAAAAAAACCCACAATGAGTCATTTTAAGAACACCATAATCATGGTATGGAAGATCCTATTTTTCCACAGTGTTGGAAACGCTTTAAGAGTGACAATAAACACATGTTTTCTAGATTTAGGCTTATTATTAAATAATATTGTGTTTTACATTGCTGTGGATAGCTTTTGTCACCAAAAAGCTGCGATTGCTTCAGTAAGGCATATTAAGAAAAGTGGTGGCTCGGTTGTTATGAGCATTGAAGATGAACAAATGAAGAGAAGCCTGTAGGTATGCTGCTGAAAAAAAAAAAGACTTTTGGCTTCCATGACAGAAGTTTAATATAGATATATCAAGGTTAAAAAGACAGGTATCCATCAAGTTTAGCCTCTCAGAATTCCTATAGCTTTGGTGCAATAACCCCTCCACAGCACGTCTATTTTGCATTCGGGAGGAAAACATTCCTTCACTACTATCAAGGCCAGTTAACTCATTTCCCTGGATCAAAATTGCACTCTTAGCTTAAGTAATTATAATTCTAGATATTAGTTCTACTAAAACACTGATGACAGCACTGGATTGAAAGCAGAAGTGAAGTTGAAAGTGCCTAGAATATGGTTAAGCTTCACTATGTAAAGACCTTTGCACCAATCAGCTGCAAAGAAAATTTAAAAAACAGCATTTTTGCTTGTACATGTTTGGATGATGGAATTTAGCAGAGCTTTAGCACATTTACCAAGCTCTGGGGAAAATACGTGCATATCCACTTGCAAAGGGCACAGTCTAGTTACATAGTTAGTCAGGTTGAAAAAGAAACAAGTTCATCTAGTTTCTAGTTTCTAGTTTCTAGTTCATCTAGCCATCTGGGCATTCCATGGCCTCCGAAACTGTGATAGGCAGTGAGGAGTGAAATCAAAAATCTTCACCCTTAGAAACCCTGAAGGTGGTGCTTGGTTTTCGGGGTCCCGTACGCGGCTAGGCTCCCAAAAAGTCTCACACATGTGGTATCCCTGTACTCAGGAGAAGCAACAGAATGTATTTTTGGGTGTAATTTCACATATGCCCATGGCATGTTTGAGCAATATATCATTTAGTGACAACTTTGTGCAAAAAAAAAAAATTGTCTTTTTCCCGCAACTTGTATCACAATATAAAATATTCCATGGACTCGACATGTCTCTCAGCAAATAGCTTGGGGTGTCTACTTTTCAAAATGGTGTCATTTGGTGGGTGTTTGAACTGTCCTGGCATTTTATGCACAACATTTAGAAGCTTATGTCACACATCATCCACTCTTCTAACCACTTGAAGACAAAGCCCTTTCTGACACTTTTTTTTTTCACACAGTATTTGTGCAGCGATTTTTCAAATGCATTTTTTGGGAAAAAACACACTTTTTTATTTTAATGCACTAAAACACACTATATTGCCCAAATGTTTGATGAAATAAAAAAGATGATCTTAGACCAAGTACATGGATACCAAACACGACATGCTTTAAAATTGCACACAAACGTGCAGTGGCGACAAACTACATACATTTTTAAAAGCTTTTAAAAGCCTTTACAGGTTACCACTTTAGATTTACAGAGGAGGTCTACTGCTAAAATTACTTCCCTCGATCTGACCTTCGCGGTGATACCTCACATGCATGGTGCAATTGCTGTTTACATTTTGCCTTTGCGCGAGAGCAGGGGAGAATAGGGGTGCTTTTTTTTTTTTTTTTCATTTTTTTTTTTTTTGCTTTTTTATCTTATTTTTAAACTGTTCCTTTCATTTTTTCTAATCATTTTTATTGTTATCTCAGGGAATGTAAATATCCCCTATGACAGCAATAGGTAGTGACAGGTACTCTTTTTTGAAAAAATTGGGGTCTATTAGACCCTAGATCTCTCCTCTGCCGTCAAAGCATCTGACCACACCAAGATCGGTGTGATAAAATGCTTTCCCAATTTCCCAATGGCGCTGTTTACATCCGGCGAAATCTAAGTCATGAAATGCTCGTAGCATCCAAATTCTTAGGCCATAGAGATGACTGGAGCCATTCTGGTCTCTGATTAGCTCTATGGTCAGCTGGCCGAATCACTGGCTGCATTCTTGGGTTCCCTGTTGGGACAGAGAGCCAGAGAAAACCATGGAAGATGGTGGGGGGGGCAGGGACATTCCCTCCCACTGCTTGTAAAAGCAGTCTAGAGGCTAATTAGCTGCTAGGATTGCTTTTACATGAAATCCGACCGCTGGCTGAAAATGATACCAAGATGATACCTAAACCTGCAGGCATCATTCTGGTATAACCACTCAAAGTTCAGCAACATACCAGTACATTGCTGGACTGAATGGTGTACCTGCTAAGCAAATGATGGTTAACAATAAAACAAAGTAACATTACAGTATAACAGTAAGACTTACCATACCTGCAAAGCAAATACAAAAAAAAATAGTAAAAACTAAAACATTTTTTAATGCAACCTGTGCCTAAAATATATATATATGCCGAAGCATGGGGGCATTCACCCGCAAAAGGTAGGAGCAAATCGCTCCTCCGCCCCTGCTGCCCCTATGCTTCGGCATATATGTTGAAGCATGTAACTGTGGTGGTGAAATCACCTTCGACAGCGCTGGAGTCACGGCTTTATGTATCGTGGGAGCAAACGCTGTTGCTGTCATGATAAATAAATCTGCGCTGCAGCTGAATGGCGTACCTGAAAACAAAAAAATGGTTAACAATAAAACACAGTAAACAATAAAGTATAAAAAAAAAATACATACCTGAAAAGCAAACATGATAAAACATAACAATAAAGCATTACAGAATAGAATACAGTAAAAAAGAGCAGAACAATAGAGAGAGAAGAGAGAGAGAGAGAGAGAGAGAGAGAGAGAGAGAGAGAGAGAGAGAGAGAGAGAACAATAAAACGACAACTATTTTTTTTTTTTTTTAAATATATTTTATTGTGTATTTTTTTTTTTTTTATAACTGTAACTTTTGTAACTGTAACCGGTTCCAGGTTTGGGTCTCTCAAAGTGCGATGGCATCTTGGGAGACCCTGTGAAAGTGTGCCTAGTCTGCAATGCTGTACCCTACGCTAAAACTCAACTAGTGTATGGTAGCACTCAAAACATTCACCAATGCAAAGACCAGGATTGTCAGGACAGGAGGGACAATAAAAGCGGGTGTCACGTCTATATCCGCGCTTTCTGCAGACACAACATTTTCTTTGGGGGGCTTGTTGGGTAGGGGTACGCGGGAGGACATAAGGAAAATGCCTCTCATGCAGCCGGCTTACTGCATTTGGATTCGGAAGGTGAGGTGGTGCACCGTCTGGAAACAGAAGGGCTCTGACGATCTCTTCCTTGAATTTAAGGAAGGATCCAGTCCGTCCTGAAGCTCTGTATAGCACATGAGCATTCAGCAAAGCCAATTGAAATAAGTATTCAGACAATTTTTTATACCAGCGTCTGGCCTTACGGGCAGCTAGGTACAGCGCCAACAACTGGTCGTTGAGGTCCACTCCTCCCATATTTTGGTTATATTCGTGGACAACACCAGTCGCCGTAGTCATTTGGACCGTCGTGTCTGCATTAAGGGAGGTAAGAATGAAAACATTCTTATTATCCCTCCACTTCATAGCAAGCAAATTATTACACTGCAAGCAGGCTCTCTCCCCCCCAGCCTAAGACGGGAATCTACAAGCCGCTGGGGAAAGCCCCGGCAATTAGGTCGCACTGTGCCACATGCTCCAATCTGATGATCAAAAAGGTGACTAAAAAGTGGCATGCTTGTGTAATAATTGTCCACATATAAGTGGTACCCCTTTCCGAATAAGGGTGACACCAAGTCCCACACAATCTTTCCAGCGCTTCCTATGTAGTCAGGGCAGTTTGTCGGCTCTACGTGGCTATCTTTTCCCTCGTAAACCATAAACATGTATAGCCTGTGGCCCTGTCACAGAGCTTATACATCTTGACCACGTATCTGGCACGCTTGCTGGGAAGGTACTGTTTGAATTACAAGCGGCCAGAAAACATAATCAGGGACTCATCAACGCAGACAACTTGATGGGGAGTAAACAAGTCTGCAAAACGTTGGTTGAAGTGGTTTACGAGGGGCTGAATTTTGTAGAGCCGATCGTATCCAGGGTCTCCACGAGGACGACAGAGTTCATTGTTGTTGAGGTGCATGAACCGCAAGATCTGCTCGTATTGTGCCCTGGTCATGGAGGCAGAGAACAAGGGCATATGGTGAATTGGGTCAGTGGACCAATATGACCGCAACTCACTCTTTTTAGTTATGCCCATGTTGAGGGAAAGGCCCAGAAAGAGCTTAAATTCGGAAACCGTAATTGGTCTCCAATCTCTGGGAGGACTGGGAATAGTGGCGATGTGTTGACCAGCGTACAAATTGCTTTGGTCCACAAAAGATCTATAGAGATCTTCGGTGAAAAACAGCGAATAAAGTGGCGTAAAATCAACTGTTTCCACCTTAATTCCGGGTTGGATAGTGAATGGGGGAAGTACAGGTGCTTCAGAAGTGGTGGGTTCCCAATTAGGAGTGGCGAATGCAGCAGGAAGGGCACTATGTGCACGACGGGCCTGTGTTTGTCTTCTTGGTGGCAGCGGGACACTACTTGTGCTTGCCACATCGCCAGCTTGAACTGCACTTATGGGACTCGCCACATCACCAAGTGTTACTGCAGTGCTGGATGTATGACCAGGGTGTACTAGGCTGCTGGTGCTTGCCATTTCACCAGAAGGAATAGCGGCGCTAGTACTGCTTTTCTCCATGCGAGAGCCCTGCGGTTCTTGCACCTCAACAGCAGAAGAAGAAGATTGAGGTCTGGTACACCTGACCTTGGCAGGGACCACAACTCATAGCTATCTGTCATGGAGCCGCTGCTGTCTACAGGTTCGTATTCTGAGCCTGAATCTGACAGATGAGTGACTTCCTCTTCACTATCTGTCATGCTCAGAAATGTGTAGGCCTCTTCACTAGTGTACCTTCGATTTGCCATTTTGGGCTCTAAATTTAGTGGTACACTAGTGAGACTCACAGGCAAAAAAGCCCCTGACTGTTAGCGACTGTATCAAAACGCTACCAAAAAACTGTTAACGATCGCAGGGATTAGGCCTGACTCTGCGAACGCTGCAGTTTTGTGTTTAGTGCTTTGTAAGTTACAGTGATCGATCGATACTGCACTTGGGTGGGTTGGGCTGGGCTCGGCGGAGGGGCAAAACGCAGGTGCTAGCAGGTATCTGGGCTGATCCCGCTAACACTGCATTTTTGGGAACCCTAAACTGCTGGGGACGCTAGTCAGACATTGATCGCCACTTAGTTTCCCAATTAGACAGTGTATTGAGGTCGGCTTGTAATTTGGAGACATCCTGAACTGGTGCCCAAAACTGAACTGCATATTCCAGATGAGGTCTTACTAATGATTTGTACAGGAGCAAAATGATATCGCTCTCTCTGGAGGCCATACCTCTCTTAATACAAGAAAGGACTTTGCTCGCTTTGGAAACCGCAGCTTGGCATTGCGTGCTATTATTAAGCTTATGATCTACTAAAACCCCCAGGTCCTTCTCCACCATTGATTCCCCCAATTGTACCCCCCCTATGTATGATGCATAACTTTACATTTATCAAAATTAAACCTCATTTGCCACTTAGTTGCCCAATTAGACAGTGCATTGAGGTCTGCTTGTAATTTGGAGACATCCTGTAAGGACGTTATTCCACTGCATAGCTTAGTGTCATCTGCAAAGACAGAAATGGTACTTTTAATCCCAGACCCTATATCATTTATAAAGTTATTAAAAAGTAAGGGTCCCAACACTGAACCTTGGGGTACACCACTGATGACCTTAGACCATTCAGAGTAGGAGTCATTAACCACTACTCTCTGCATCCTGTCTTTTAGCCAGTTTTCTATCCATTTACAAATTGATCTTTCCAAGCCTGTAGACTTTACCTTACACATGAGCCATGTGTGTGGAAGTATGTCAAACACTTTTGCAAGATCCAAGTATACCACGTGCACAGCCACCCCTCTGTCCAAGGTTTTACTTACCTCCTCATAGAAAGAAATCATGTTTGTTTGACAACAACTGTCTTTCATGAATCCATGCTGTCTGTTGCTTAAAGCGAGATTCCGGCCAGCTAAAAAAAATTTTTAAAGTCAGCAGCTACACTGTAGCTGCTGACTTTAAATAAGTAGACTTACCTGTCCTGGGTGCCCGCGATGTCGGCCGCCCAAGGTCGAACTGTCCCTTGGCTCTCGGGTCCCGGCACTGCCATCCTAGGTAAGGGAAACAGGCAGCGGAGCCTTGCAGCTTCACTGTCAGTTTCCTACTGTGCACGTGTGAGCGGCGCAGCGATCTGTGAATGGCCCCGTGGTGTTCTGGGAACACACACAGTTCCCAGAAGACAACGGGGCCGCTCACCGAGGAGAAGAACACGCCGCGGAATAGGAAGAGGCAGATTAGGAAGACTGCCTAGCAACAAGGGTTTACGTAAGTATAAATTTTTTTTTTTCCAAATTTTTTTTTACATTTTTTTTAGGAATTTTGGTGGCCCTCCGCTTATCTTGCTGTTGCTCCTGAACTTACATCCCCAGTATTGGGCAGGTAAGAATTTTTTTACTAGGGTAAGCCAGGGCTTGCCCCCCTAACACTCTTCTGTCTACCTCCTCTTCTGTACCCTGGCTACATATTTCTGGATGCAGCAAACAGATGTTTTGGGGGTGCAGGCACAGCACAACATCTACACAAGGTTATATTATCAAACATGAAGCACAGAATACATTACTAAATGGAGCTACTTCTATTAAAGCAATGAGCAACAACAAGTAAATTGATCTTGTCATATTAGAGCGTTTTTTTACTTATTTATTTGTACTAAAGGTAAATAAAAACTGGGTACACACTGCAAGTTATTTTTTTTTTTTCACAAGCGTTTTTAATGCTTTTTGCGTTTTTTTTATTTTTTTTATTTATCAATATATTTTATTGAAGTAGAATAAAGTGATATATGAAAAACCCAAAACAGGGTAAAAGCTGCGCTCGGATTTTGAGAGATAAAAGTAAATTATGAAAGAAAAAAGCTGCCAGCACCATAAAAAGTCCAGTATCTGACTCCCAAAAATATAGTAAACAGCGAAGTGCAGCGCTAAAAATATATATGTTATGAAAAGAAATAAGATCTCACCAAGTGACATAACATCAATCAGTGAACAAACATTTACAAATTTACATTGAAAAATTTGCATTCTAGACCATGATCTGTTCCTCTTCACTACATTATATTACGGTGACTGACCAGAATCCTCTTTCTTTCTCTTTCTTTCTACCTCTTCTTCTTCCTCTCCCCTTCTTCCCCTTCACCCTCCTGCTCCCTCCCCCCTTTTCTTTTCTTTGTTTTCCTTCTCCCAATTCGTCTCTTTCAAGCTACAGTGCATACACCTCACCAGTGTATAACAACTGCTTTGCACGATTTAGTCTTTCTCTCCTATATTGGTAATTGCTTGATATATTCGGCCTATCCAGTTATGATGTTTTTTTTTTATGTATTATTGGTGTATCCCATCACAGCTATTGTATGTTTTGTAATTGTATCACTTTATTCTAGTAAACAGCGAAGTGCAGCGCTAAAAATATACATGTTATGAAAAGAAATAAGATCTCACCAAGTGACATAACATCAATCAGTGAACAAACATTTACAAATCAATCGATAATAAACAAAACATAGATCACAAGTGCATGTGAAAAAAATTATTGAAAAAGAAGTCCAAAAGTTTTTGATAAATCCACAGGTAAATAAAAAACACCCATCCAGGAAAGGATGTGACAAAAGTGCCAATAGATGATCCACCAAGAAGTGTGTAAGTAGAATCTGCTTACCGAACGGCGATGACTGCTATTACGGCAGTCTCGCCCAGCATAGGGATTATGGTCTCCCAAAACCAGGGATACAATGCAGGACCGGTAGCTCTAACAATCCATCATTACAGGAAATACAAAACAGAACACTTCCATAGCGCAATATTGTATGATAAAAGAGGTTTATTAATAAAACGATAGAATCACACTTACAATATTGCAGAAAGTATGCAGCATGAGAGATATCAAGCGGAGCGGCGGCGTCTCCGTGTACCGCGATTCACTTCCTGTATTCAAGCCCATCCGAGAACGTGATGACGTCACCGTCGTAGGCTCCTCCCTACGCGTTTCATCACGATAGGACGTCGTCTGGGGATTGGCCGGGTGACAGGTCATCACGCTTGGGCATATAAATACATAGAGAGCGCCATTTTAACTACTGGCAAATATGATATATATAATGGGAATGAATCCAAAAGGGCCATATTGACTTCTGGCCGTTGATAGTAAACCTATGTATAACCAGTAAGTGACAAAAAGAGGAGATCGCCATCTTGTGGAGATAAAGGAGATTTATGGATAAAGCTCTACACAGGAAGGAATAAGGGCACAACCGATACACCTGCCGCAACTAAATAAAACAGAAACAAAAAATAAAAAATAAAATAAAATAAAATTAAAATCCACCCATGTCTGATCCTCAGAAAGGACTGAACATGAGTAAAACAAATCCACTGAGAAAAATAAAATAAAAGCATCCCAGATAGTAATTTAAACATAGATTGACCGCATAATCTCAATTAAAAATTAAAAAATTAAGACATAAATAAGATAAAAAGAAATAAACGCAGAGGGTGATACACCACTTCATGCATTGTTTATAAAACAATTTATATCCCACTCCACGTTCAACCCTTGCGGTCTGGAGGATACCATGTCAAAGATCCATCTAGTCTCAAGTCTAGAGATGGATCTAACCATGTTATTTCCTCTCCAGTGGGGACGTATTCTGTCAATGGCTAGAAACAGGGTACCTTTTAATTTTATTATTGTGGTATTTGGCATAGTGCCTGGAAAGGTTATGTTTTGTAAATCCTCGCTTAATAGTAGCGACGTGTTCTGAAAGACGCACGTGTAGTTCACGTTTAGTGCGTCCAATATACTGCTTTGAGCAAGGACACTGGATAAGGTAATACTGAGTAGAGCATGTTATAAAAGACTCTATGTTGTATATCTTACCTGTGACTGTCGAACTAAAAGTTTCACATTTTCTACCCCTTAAAGAATTAATCTGGCAGATTTTGCATCTGCGACAGGGAAAGAAACCCTTCATATTTTGAAAGAAAGAAATTGTTCGCGGAGGGTCAACCACATTTAAGGCCACGCTATGTCTTAGGGAGGGAGCCCCTCTATAGATCAAGACTGGTTTATCAGGAATAACTGTACGGAGTATTGGATCATTCTGAAGGATGCTCCAATGTTTGCGGAAAATTCTTTTGATAAAATAATGCTGATTGGAATAGCCCGTAATCATGGACCACTCAAATTTGTTAGTAGGCCCCGGATTACGCTCTCTATCTCCACTCAGCATCAGGGACCTATCCATGGTGGCAACTTTGTTAATAGTGGTGTCAATGTCACTCCCCAAATAGCCTTTGTCCAAAAATCGTTGTTTTAATAATAAAGCTTGTGAATGATAGTATGAAATGTCGGTGCAATTGCGTCTAATACATTGAAATTGACTTTGAGGGACAGAATTCAGCCATGATGGATGGTGGCAACTGGAGAGTGGTATATATGCATTTCGATCCGTCTCTTTGAAATGTGTGTTGGTAGTTAGATACCCATTGACAACCATGATGTTTAGGTCAAGGAAATGAATTTTCGATTGACTGGCTTCAAACTGCAAAGAAATGCCCTTATTGTTGGAATTAAGTTTGGAGAAGAAATTATGAAGGGATGGTATATCTCCGTCCCACACAAGGAGGACATCATCGATAAATCTTCTCCATAGGCGCAGTTCTTTGGGGGAATCGGTGTCTATGACTTCTTTTTCCCACCTGGCCATAAATAAATTGGCCAGGCTGGGCGCAAACTTGGCGCCCATGGCTACACCACATGTTTGCAAGAAAAAATCACCCCCAAACCAGAAATAGTTATGGCTTGTAGCTAAATTGAGAAGTGCCATAATAAATTGTTTCTGTATTAATGTTAATGTTGAGTCTTGATCAAGATAATAGTTGACTGCCTCAAACCCTTGTTGATGGGAAATGATAGTATAAAGAGAGGCTACATCCGCCGTAGCTAGGATGTAGCCATCTCTCCACTCAAAGCTTTCAAGTAAGTTAAAGGGGTTGTAAAGGTAAAAATTTTTTCACCTTAATGCATTCTATGCATTAAGGTGAAAAAACTTCTGACAATACCGCTGCCCCCAGCCCCCCCGTTTTACTTACCTGACGCCTCGAAAGTCAGCTTCGCGTTCCCGACAGCTATTCCTCCGCTCACCCTGGCCACTGATTGGCTACAGTGGATGGATTGGAAACAGCGCAGCCATTGGCTCGCGCTGCTGTCAATCACATCCAATGACGCGGTGCGCTGGGGGGCAGGGCCGAGTGATACAGTGAGCGGCTATGGCCGCCGGCTGTATCACGGGAGCGCGCCCGCAAGCACTAACCACCATGCGAGGGAGCTCGCATTAAGGTGGTTAATGCTTGCGGGGAGGAGCTGAAACAGCCGCCGAGGGACCCCAGAAGACCAGGATCGGGGCCACTCTGTGCAGAACGAGCTGCACAGTGAAGGTAAGTATAACATGTTTGTTATTTTAAAAAAAAAAAAATCTTACCTTTACAACCCCTTTAATAACTTGAGTAGTGTTTTTCAGATATGAGGGGGTCAAAACAACTAGAGGTTGAAGGAAGTTATCCACATATCTTCCGATTCTTGCCGTGATGGAGTCTATGCCGCTAATAATCGGGCGGCCAGGTGGATGAGTCAGATTTTTATGTATTTTTGGTAAATAGTACATAACTGGGACCCTCGGAGCTGAGGGGACCAGGTATGTTTTTTCTTTTTTATTTAAAATTCCTTGTTGATATCCCCTATCAACAAGGCTCTGCAGTTCTCTCTTAAATTTTGTTGTTGGATTAAATGCTAGAGGTGAATAGGTAGTGCGGTCAGACAAAAGTCTATTCATTTCCTCCAGGTAACTGGATTTATCTAAAATGACTATCCCCCCACCCTTGTCTGCAGGGGGTATCACTATCTCATTACGCTCACAGATCTGTTTAAGATGATACTGGAGGTCATTGTTGGTATTATTCCTTGGGATGTTAAGTGCCATCAGGTCCTTAATGACCATCTCCTTAAAGACCTGTATCGAAGGGGTGGCGAAGCCTGGGGGGTTGAATAGTGAGGCATTTGAAAAATTAGTATGTCTAATAGAATTACCATTAGCATTTGTCGTGGAGTTGGAACTAGTATGGTTGGCTACACAGGAAGGTGTATTGGTAAATAGAATCTGACTTCAGTTACCAATGGGATTAAGAATAAAATGTCTTTTGATGTTAATCTTCCTTATAAATTTATGTATATCGATAAAAGTTTCGAATTTATTCAACCTGTGTGGGGGTGCAAACTTAAGGCCTAAACTAAGGACCTTTTGTTCACCTTCAGATAACTGTGCTTGACTCAAATTAAAGACACCACTAATGTCTACTGTTTTCTTTTTTTTGGACCTGATCCTCCTCCCCCCTCTGGTGCCTCTCTTTCATCGTAACCCCTTTTGGTTTTGTGATTGCCCTGGGGAAAAAAACGAGTCTGATTAGCCTTCATATAGTTATGAGGGGAGTCCTGATATTCATCTCTAGGAGGACCTCTAAATTGATTAGGGTGCTTAGAGATGACAGGGTTATCCTCAAAATAAGGATCTGGTTGGTATGAGAGAGGGGCAAACGGATGGGCTTGAATACAGGAAGTGAATCGCGGTACACGGAGACGCCGCCGCTCCGCTTGATATCTCTCATGCTGCATACTTTCTGCAATATTGTAAGTGTGATTCTTTCGTTTTATTAATAAACCTCTTTTATCATACAATATTGTGCTATGGAAGTGTTCTGTTTTGTATTTCCTGTAATGATGGATTGTTAGAGCTACCGGTCCTGCATTGTATCCCTGGTTTTGGGAGACCATAATCCCTAAAAGGATGTAACACTGTCACGGACCGAGACGCATAGGGAACACCTACCACTAAACACAGCAGCACAGTGTCCATTTTCCAGCATAAACGCTTTTACCCCTGCATGGAGCTTGGGGAGCTGATCACATCATAGGCAACTACCGGAGCAAGCAGCAAGCGGAGCAACCCTGCTTCATTCACCATAGGCGTAATACCCCTGTTGGGGTTCCGGGAGCTGGTGAGTAGACAACCAAGAGGGGGAGCACTAGAGTCACCAGACAACTGTTGCTGCACCAAAGTCACCATTGGGAATTTTACAAATATAGCACAACTTATGGGACTGTTATACTTGATCTCAGTTGTAATTGCTGGAATTTTGTGCATGAATAATATTTTTTGTCTTGCATACATGCGACTTTAACCCATGGTATATTGCACATAAGGTCTCTGATCATATGTTCATAGCATGTATATTGATATATGATTAACTCCATGAAATATCCAACTATTGATGAGGGTATATATCCATATATAGAAAGTACTTCATAGCATAAGGGACATGGTCTCATTAAATGCACTATATGGAATATAGCCTCTGGCTTTACTACCAGACGCTGTAGGACAACTCTCTGCCGTGCAACATTTGATTGGTTGTAATATAGTTTTCTCCAAGTACACATCACTGTGCACATACCTATACTCTTTATACAAGGGGACCTATCCCTTGAGGCTTAATAACCATCAGTAGCGGTTTATTACCTCTAAGGCTATCCCAGTCAAGTCTTTAGGTAGCGCCATTATACCCATACCACTTTTTAATAATTTTTCTTTCATAATTTACCTTTATCTCTCAAAATCCGAGCGCAGCTTTTACCCTGTTTTGGGTTTTTCATATATTCCTACACCCCTTTGTATCAAGAAGCTGCTGCTGGATAGGTGTCATGGACATTTTTGACTACAGATCTCAATATAGTATTAATACTGAGGGGGTTTTCAATGGTCATGTGGAACAGACAGATGAACTCAGTGGTCTGTTCCTCAGACTTAAAAACTTGCTCATATCAGAATTACATACCAGCTGGGATGTGGCTTACCTATAACAATACGTTGCACAAAAGATGGTACCCCGCAGCCTCAGATGGGAGGTCAACCCCCAGAAAGGGAAAACCGATCTAGAAGGCTGGTTTGTTTATTTTAATGACACTGGTATTAAATTTCTAGGTTTTTCGTTGGATAAAAAACGGATTAAATTAAAAAACTTGAATGATGAGGTTTCTTCTGTTAAAGATAAACTCATGGTCTACAAAGATCATGAAGCATACAAACAGAAATCTGACCATTTAAGACAAGTCCTTGAGAAAGAGGATAGTGATCATAAAAAGAAAAAAAAGAAAAAATACAACCGGGATCTTGCGGATTATTCCAACAAAGTAGTTTTTAAATGGCAGATCCTTGCAGATGACCTTACAGGTGACGTAGAGACAGCCAATCACCAATCCTTTCCATTACAACCCCCACCGCCCCCCCTTGGTGGTGACATATGGCCCCAGCCTTTGTTTGGTAACAACATGGGGAGGGTTCCTCCTATCCCCTCTCCCCGGGCCAACCAGCGAGGACAACTCGCAGTCAGGCCCAAAACCTCTAGAAACAATGATAGACCCATGTCTTATAAAAATCCCTCTCAGGGCACTCCTCAAAGATCTCAGCATGGGAAACAACCTTTTAGGGGTAACAATCAGGGGAATTACCCCCCTAGGAGAAATTCTAATGCTGCTTACCCACGACAGGGACTACGGGAACACCGAGATGACCCTAGGGATTATTACCAAAGACCTTATGACGACAGGGTAACTTATGCTAATTCTCCATCTACCTCACAAGCTTATTACCCTCAAGAGAGACAGATCTCTCTACAAAACAGGTTTGCCCCTCTCTCATACCAACCAGATCCTTATTTTGAGGATAACCCTGTCATCTCTAGGCACCCTAATCAATTTAGAGGTCCTCCTAGAGATGAATATCAGGACTCCCCTCATAACTATATGGAGGCTAATCAGACTCGTTTTTTTCCCCAGGGCAATCACAAAACCAAAAGGGGTTACGACGAAAGAGAGGCAACAGAGGGGGGAGGAGGATCAGGTCCAAAAAAAAGAAAACAGTAGACATTAGTGGTGTCTTTAATTTGAGTCAAGCACAGTTATCTGAAGGTGAACAAAAGGTCCTTAGTTTAGGCCTTAAGTTTGCACCCCCACACAGGTTTAATAAATTCGAAACTTTTATCGATATACATAAATTTATAAGGAAGATTAACATCAAAAGACATTTTATTCTTAATCCCATTGGTAACCGAAGTCAGATTCTATCTACCAATACACTTTCCTGTGTAGCCAACCATACTAGTTCCAACTCCACGACAAATGCTAATGGTAATTCTATTAGACATACTAATTTTTCAAATGCCTCACTATTCAACCCCCCAGGCTTCGCCGCCCCTTCGATACAGGTCTTTAAGGAGATGGTCATTAAGGACCTGATGGCACTTAACACCCCAAGGAATAATACCAACAATGACCTCCAGTATCATCTTAAACAGATCTGTGAGCGTAATGAGATAGTGATACCCCCTGCAGACAAGGGTGGGGGGATAGTCATTTTAGATAAATCCAGTTACCTGGAGGAAATGAATAGACTTTTGTCTGACCGCAATACCTATTCACCTCTAGCATTTAATCCAACAACAAAATTTAAGAGAGAACTGCAGAGCCTTGTTGATAGGGGATATCAACAAGGAATTTTAAAGAAAAAAGAAAAAACATACCTGGTCCCCTCAGCTCCGAGGGTTATGTTATGTACTATTTACCAAAAATACATAAAAATCTGACTCATCCACCTGGCCGCCCGATTATTAGCGGCATAGACTCCATCACGGCAAGAATCGGAAGATATGTGGATAACTTCCTTCAACCTCTAGTTGTTTTGACCCCCTCATATCTGAAAGACACTACTCAAGTTATTAACTTACTTGAAAGCTTTGAGTGGAGAGATGGCTACATCCTAGCTACGGCGGATGTAGCCTCTCTTTATACTATCATTTCCCATCAACAAGGGTTTGAGGCAGTCAACTATTATCTTGATCAAGACTCAACATTAACATTAATACAGAAACAATTTATTATGGCACTTCTCAATTTCGCTACAAGCCATAACTATTTCTGGTTTGGGGGTGATTTTTTCTTGCAAACATGTGGTGTAGCCATGGGCGCCAAGTTTGCGCCCAGCCTGGCCAATTTATTTATGGCCAGGTGGGAAAAAGAAGTCATAGACACCGATTCCCCCAAAGAACTGCGCCTATGGAGAAGATATATCGATGATGTCCTCCTTGTGTGGGACGGAGATATACCATCCCTTCATAATTTCTTCTCCAAACTTAATTCCAACAATAAGGGCATTTCTTTGCAGTTTGAAGCCAGTCAATCGAAAATTCATTTCCTTGACCTAAACATCATGGTTGTCAATGGGTATCTAACTACCAACACACATTTCAAAGAGACGGATCGAAATGCATATATACCACTCTCCAGTTGCCACCATCCATCATGGCTGAATTCTGTCCCTCAAAGTCAATTTCAATGTATTAGACGCAATTGCACCGACATTTCAGACTATCATTCACAAGCTTTATTATTAAAACAACGATTTTTGGACAAAGGCTATTTGGGGAGTGACATTGACACCACTATTAACAAAGTTGCCACCATGGATAGGTCCCTGATGCTGAGTGGAGATAGAGAACGTAATCCGGGGCCTACTAACAAATTTGAGTGGTCCATGATTACGGGCTATTCCAATCAGCATTATTTTATCAAAAGAATTTTCCGCAAACATTGGAGCATCCTTCAGAATGATCCAATACTCCGTACAGTTATTCCTGATAAACCAGTCTTGATCTATAGAGGGGCTCCCTCCCTAAGACATAGCGTGGCCTCAAATGTGGTTGACCCTCCGCGAACAATTTCTTTCTTTCAAAATATGAAGGGTTTCTTTCCCTGTCGCAGATGCAAAATCTGCCAGATTAATTCTTTCAGGGGTAGAAAATGTGAAACTTTTAGTTCGACAGTCACAGGTAAGATTTACAACATAGAGTCTTTTATAACATGCTCTACTCAGTATGTTGTTTACCTTATCCAGTGTCCTTGCTCAAAGCAGTATATTGGACGCACTAAACGTGAACTACACGTGTGTCTTTCAGAACACGTCGCTACTATTAAGCGAGGATTTACAAAACATAACCTTTCCAGGCACTATGCCAAATACCACAATGAAAAATTAAAAGGTACCCTGTTTCTAGCCATTGACAGAATACGTCCCCACTGGAGAGGAAATAACATGGTTAGATCCATCTCTAGACTTGAGACTAGATGGATCTTTGACATGGTATCCTCCAGACCGCAAGGGTTAAACGTGGAGTGGGATATAAATTGTTTTATAAACAATGCATGAAGTGGTGTATCACCCTCTGCGTTTATTTCTTTTTATCTTATTTATGTCATCATTTTTTAATTTTTAATTGAGATTATGTGGTCAATCTATGTTTAAATTACTATCTGGGATGCTTTTATTTTATTTTTCTCAGTGGATTTGTTTTACTCATGTTTAGTCCTTTCTGAGGATCAGACATGGGTGGATTTTTATTTTATTTTTTATTTTTTGATTCTGTTTTATTTAGTTGCGGCAGGTGTATCGGTTGTGCCCTTATTCCTTCCTGTGTAGAGCTTTATCCATAAATCTCCTTTATCTCCACAAGATGGCGATCTCCTCTTTTTGTCATTTCTGGTTATACATAGGTTTACTATCAACGGCCAGAAGTCAATATGGCCCTTTTGGATTCATTCCCATTATATATATCATATTTGCCAGTAGTTAAAATGGCGCTCTCTATGTATTTATATGCCCAAGCGTGATGACCTGTCACCCGGCCAATCCCCAGACGACGTCTTATCGTGACGAAACGCATAGGGAGGAGCCTACGACGGTGACGTCATCACGTTTCTCGGATGGGCTTGAATACAGGAAGTGAATCGCGGTACACGGAGATGCCGCCACTCCGCTTGATATCTCTCATGCTGCATACTTTCTGCAATATTGTAAGTGTGATTCTTTCGTTTTATTAATAAACCTCTTTTATCATACAATATTGCGCTATGGAAGTGTTCTGTTTTGTATTTCCGGAAATGATGGATTGTTAGAGCTACCGGTCCTGCATTGTATCCCTGGTTTTGGGAGACCATAATCCCTATGCTGGGCGAGACTGCCGTAATAGCAGTCATCGCCGTCCGGTAAGCAGATTCTACTTACACACGTCTTGGTGGATCATCTATTGGCACTTTTGTCACATCCTTTCCTGGATGGGTGTTTTTTATTTACCTGTGGATTTATCAAAAACTTTTGGACTTCTTTTTCAATAATTTTTTTCACATGCACTTGTGATCTATGTTTTGTTTATTATCGATTGATTTGTAAATGTTTGTTCACTGATTGATGTTATGTCACTTGGTGAGATCTTATTTCTTTTCATAACATGTATATTTTTAGCGCTGCACTTCGCTGTTTACTAGAATAAAGTGATACAATTACAAAACATACAATAGCTGTGATGGGATACACCAATAATACATAAAAAAAAAACATCATAACTGGATAGGCCGAATATATCAAGCAATTACCAATATAGGAGAGAAAGACTAAATCGTGCAAAGCAGTTGTTATACACTGGTGAGGTGTATGCACTGTAGCTTGAAAGAGACGAATTGGGAGAAGGAAAACAAAGAAAAGAAAAGGGGGGAGGGAGCAGGAGGGTGAAGGGGAAGAAGGGGAGAGGAAGAAGAAGAGGTAGAAAGAAAGAGAAAGAAAGAGGATTCTGGTCAGTCACCGTAATATAATGTAGTGAAGAGGAACAGATCATGGTCTAGAATGCAAATTTTTCAGACTTTAGTTGTACATTTGTTACATAGCCAAATAGCATATTTATCTCTAAATCTATCTACAGTAGAGTTAGTGATCGCTAGTAGCTTCTCCATCTCGCATTGATGGTTGAGAGTGGTGATGGAGTCAGAGGGCAATGGGGAGGTGGGTGTTTTCCATAGTCTCGTAATAGTGAGTTTCGCTGCCAGGAGAAGTTGTAAAATCACTACTCTCATTCTGGGTGGATATTCGTGGATGTTTAGGTGTAGGATGGCTAACTCAGGGTTAGGGAGAATGTTGTGATCACAAATATCTGATAGGATAGAAAAAATTTTGTTCCAAAATGAACGTATTGATTTGCATGACCACAGTGTGTGAAAGAGTGTACCAGTTTCTCCACAATTTTGCCAGCAGAGAGCTGACTGGGAAGGGTAGAACTTAGAGAGCTTGTATGGAGTAAGGTACCATGAGTGCACAGTTTTTTGAAATTGTTCCCAATGGTTCGTACATTTGGATGCAGCATAAGTGTTAATGAAGGCTTTCTGCCAACTTTTATCTGGAAAAACCATGCCCAGGGTTTCTTCCCATTTAAGAATAGTTGTGGTTTTCGAAAAGTTATCTTGGGAATTACAAATGTTATAGAATAGGGAGAAACCTTTTAATGGGCACTTAGTGTCTTGAAAAAATGTAAGTATTACAGTTGGTAGCTCTAAGTATAGGGGCAAGGGGTGTCTCAAAAGAAAAGATCGGATTTGCATATAGGTAAAGTGTGTGTGGGGAGGGAGATTAAAGTGTGAGCATAGGTATCCGAATGTGTGGAGAGAAGTGCCCTGGTATAGCTCCTTCAGGAGTGTAATCCCTCTGGATTTCCAAAGGTGTAGGTCAATATGAGGGATGAAGTGTTGGAGCACCACGAGGGGGGTGTCGATCTTAGATAGGGAATTTCGAGGTGTAGAGCGGATGGAGAATTCGGACCACATTTTAGTAGAGATCTGTATTGTCGGAATCAAGGAGGTGGGGAATGAGGCTCTCAATTTAATAGCAATAAGGGTTGATGTAGGATCTTTAAAGGGGATATTTACACGCACCAAGATTTATGGTCATGGGGAACACTGCAAGTTTTTTCTTTCTTCAACCCGGCGGGTTAAATGAAGACAAAAACTGACAGATCGCTGTACCAACACAAGTAATCTGGTGTGTTTATCTCTCCTGTTGTGTCTTTGTATTCTGACAGGGTGACCCCCCAGGATACACTGATCAGCGTTTGCAGCCATTGGCTGTGAGTGCTGATGTATTAAGATAAAAAGCCTTCTGTTAGCAGCAGTCCCCCTCGCCCCCCTAATATTTACTTGAGCCCCATCCCTGTCCAGCAATGTCCACCAGTGTCTCAGCTGTCTGGGACTCTCCCTCCTGATTGGCTGAGACACAGCAGTGGTGCCATTGACTCAGGTAAATATTCAGGGGGACTGCTGCACACAGAAGGCCTTTTATCTTAATACATAAAATGCATTAGGATAAAAAAACCTTCTGATTTTACAACCCCTTTAATGATACATCCTCTCAATAGTCTAAGGTTATTAGTGGTGTACCCCAAGGTTCAGTGTTGGGACACTTACTTTTTAATATATATTTATAAATGGTATAGATTCTGGAATTAAAAGTACCAGTTATGTCTTTGCAGATAAAACCAAGCTATGCAGTGGATTAACATCCTTACAGGATGTCTCCAATTTACAAGGGGATCTCAATGCACTGTCTAATTGGGCAACTAAGTGGCAAATGAGGTTTAATGTTGATAAATGTAAAGTTATGCACTTGAGGGGCTAAGAATATGCATGCATCATACATACTAGAGGGAGTACAACTCTGGGAATCCATGGTGGAAAAGGATCTGGGTGTTTTGGTAGATCATAGGCATTAATAATAGCTTGCATTGCCAAGCTGCGGTTTCTAAAGTGAGCAAAGTCCTTTTTTGTATTAAGAGAGGTATGGACCCCAGAGAGAGAGATATAATTTTGCCCCTGTACAAACTATTAGTAAGACCTCATCTTGAATACGCAGTTCAGTTTTGGGCACCAGTTCTCAAAAAGGGTATCGGGGGAACTGGAGAAAGTGCGGAGCAGGGCAACCAAACTGATAAGAGGCATGGAGGAGCTCAGCTATGAGGAAATATTAAAGCAACTGAATTTATTCTTGAGAAGAGGAGATTAAGGGGGGATGTGATCAACATGCACAACTACATAAGTGGTCCATATAGAGAACTTGGTATTGAGTTATTCACTTTAAGGTCATTACAGAGGACAAGGGGACACTCTTTACGTCTAGAGGAAAAAAGATTTCATCTCCAAATACGGAAAGGTTTCTTCGCAGTAAGAGCTGTGAAAATGTGGAATAGACTCCCTCCAGAGGTGGTTCTGGCCAACTCAGTAAATTGTTTTAAAAAAGGCCTGGATTATTTCTTAAATGTACATAATATAACTGGGTACTAACATTTATAGGTAAAGTTGATCCAGGGATCAGGAAGGATTTTTTTTCCCTTGCTGTAGCAAATTGGATCGTTCTTTGCAGGGGTTATTCACCATCCTCTGGATCAACTGTGGGTGAACATGGGATTGTATGATTTTTTTTTTTTTTTTGGTTGAACCAGATGGACTTGTGTCTTTTTTCAACCTGACTAACTATGTAACTATAGCTAATGATGACATTCTAAATAGATAGGAAGGTATATTATAAGGTATATTATATTCTCTTATTTTAAACCTTTTTTTTTTTTTTTTACATATCTTCTTCATACATTTTCTTTTAGTGGTGGACAAGAGGATGGGCTGTCTTAGCTAAGCACACCCTCCTGCCTGCAAGCCTGAGCTAAGGTCAGATAGATTTTAAGTAATAAATGCTACATGAATCATCTGCCCTTACTCAAGCTGGTCATGCTAGAGGGTGTTTTTCTAAGTGATTTCTGGACAAGATAAAGCAAGGAGACACAGATGGATGGGTGAGTTTGCTATGAATACAAAAAATAGATTACCGGTAAATAGTGTTTTCAGTTTTTAGTGTTCAGTTACAGTTTAATTCTGCTTTAAGTAATTAAAACCGTTTAATAGACGTCACCCGTGCCAACAAGCTCATTTAGCCAGGCTTTGATTAGGATCTACTTTGTTTGGTTTGGGTTCAGTCCGCTGCTTCGTGTACGTGCAGCTGTGGGATGGGGAATGCCTTGCCTGCAGCTGATTGGCTCAGCACTGACAGCTTATCTTTAGGTTTGCCTGAACATGGATTCACCTGAATAGAGTTTCAGACTGAACTAAAGGTCATTCCTATTTTTCTTTTCCAATAATTTTTTTGACATTTTTCAAAGAAAGGGTACACAAAAAACTTGGTGGTGAAATGGAAGGTGGAGGAGCGCAAGGTCTCTAACATCCACCAGCTCTGTGATATCATCATGGAGGAGTGGAAGAGGACTCCAGTGGAAATCTGTGAAGCTCCAGTGAACTCCATGCCGAAGAGGGTTAAGGCAGTGCTGAAAAATAATGGTGGCCACACAAAATATTGACACTTTGGGCCCAATTTGGACATTTTCACTTAGGGGTGTACTCACTTTTGTTGCCAGCGGTTTAGCCATTATTAAAGAGTTTTTTTGAGGGGACAGCAAATTTACACTGTTATACAAGCTGTACACTCACTACTTTACATTGTAGCAAAGTGTCATTTTTTTCAGTGTTGTCACATTAAAAGATAAAATAAAATATTTAGAAAAATGTGAGGGGTGTACTCACTTTTGTGAGATACTGTACATATAAGAGAAAAAAAGAACAGGATACACTTACATTGTAAGTTCTCGAGCACATAACTAGTTACGCACAGAAACATAAAATAAAACTAAAGAGTGAGACAACTTGGCCATCCAAGTAACCCTAATATCACCTATTTTTTACTCATCATAAATAGCAGTGGAAAGCAGAACCAACATTATGGTTGAATTCCTCTTTGCAGAGGAAAAATTTATACATAACTCATAACTCCTGGGATGGTCAAATTAAGTTTCTACCAATCATTCACCCTACTAAGAACCTTCAATTGATTATGTCATTTCTGAAACTGCCTTCCTCAGGGTTCAGAAAAAGTTGGTGCAACTACAGCTTGTCAGTTCTTCATCTCCTTTGAAAGGATGCACTCATGCTGAGAATCATTTTGAGGGCCACTGATTCTAATACTTAAAATTTTACATTGATCTGGATTCTGCAGGCACCAAAGGCTGGGGCCCTTGTTAAGTACTTTTTCATTCTTAACTCCATTTTGTTTGCTTTTGCTACTACTATCTTTTTTGTGTATTATCTTTTTCTGTAAATATTTTTGTTTTCACCTTTTTTTCCATTACCCAATATTTTAGAATTGTTAAAGCGGAGTTCCCCGGCCACACTTGGCACCTTTCCGGGGGGGGGGGAGGGGCAGGTACATGTTTTTGACAGGTACCTGTCCCCACTTCTGTCAGACCTTGCCGCGTCAAGGTAGGTAAAAAGTTCGGCCCCCCTCCTCCTTCACGCTTGCGCAGTAGGGTATCGGCTGTGAAGCCACAATACTTCAGTGTCGGTTTCCCTTAGAGGCTATCGTGGCGGCAGCACCCGAGAGCCGATGAAAACATCATCTGGGGTGTTGACAACGCTGGATACCAGGACAGGCCCTTATATTAAAGTGTCCTTATATTAAAAGTCAGCAGCTGCAATATGTGTAGCTGCTGACTTTTTATTTTTTTGTGTGGGGCTGGAGCACCGCTTTAAGCCTTATCTCTAATGCACTATACCAGAACTTAAAGAATTAATGTCTCTTTGAAGAGCATAAAAATATTTTTTAACCTCTTCCCGCCCGCGCTATAGCCAAAAGACGGCTACAGTGCAGGTCTAAATTACCAGGAGGGCGTCCATGTACGTCCCCCCGTGCATGTGCAGCCTGCACGCCCCCTGAGAGGTGCAGGTGAGGTGCTCTGTGATCAGCGAGTCCAAGAGATTCAGCTGATCACAGTTCAGGGTAAGGGGCCGATCCCAGCCCTTACCGATCCCAGCCCCTTACCACGTGATCAGCTGTCAGCCAATGACAGCTGATCACGTGATGTAAACAGAAGCCGGTAATCTGCTATCAGCATGAGGAGAAAAAAAAGCCAATTACCGGCTTGTGTAAATGGGATATCGGTACCGCACACTTCACACCCACTGCTACTAAGCAGTGCCCACCAGTGCCAGCACCCACCAGTGCCACATATCAATGCCCACCAGTGCCAGTTACCAGTACCCACCAGTGCCACCTATCAATGCCCACCAGTGCCACCTATCAGTGCCCATCAGTGCCCATCAGTGCTGCTAATCAGTGCCCATCAGTGCCTCATTATCAGTGCCACCTATCAGTGCTGCCTATCAGTGCCACCTCCCAGTGCCTATTAGTGCCCATCAGTGTCACCTATAAGTGCCCATTAGTGCCACCTATCAGTGCCACCTATCATTGCCCTTAAGTGTCACCTATCAGTGCCCATATGTGCCACCTATCAGTGCCCATCAGTACCACCTTTCAGTACAGCCTCATCAGTGCCTCCTGATCAGTGCCCACCAGTGCCGCCTCATCACTGCCCATCAGTACCTTCTACCAGTGCCCATCAGTGCCGCCTTATTAGTGCCTATCAGTGCAGCCTATCAGTGCCCATCACTGCAGCCTATCAGTGCCCATCACTGCAGCACCATCAGTGCACATCAGTGAAAAGAAAAATTACCTGTTCGCAAAATTTAATAACAAACTATGAAAACTGTTTTTTTTTTTTTCTAAATTTTCAGTCTTTTTAGTGATTCAATACCACCAAATGAAAGCTCTATTTGTGTGAAACAAATGATAAAAATGTAATTTGGGTACAGTGTAGCATGACTGCGCAATTGTCATTCAAAGTGTGTCTGCGCTGAAAGCAGAAAATTGACCTGGACAGGAAGGGGGTTTAAGTGCCCAGTAGGCAAGTAGTTAAACCTCTATAGAACATCTGGTGTGCAAGTGTGTATCACTGACATTTTCTAAAAGTCAGAATTTTTATAGCTGATAATATGAATAGTGGTGGCAGCTGTTGTGTATGTGTGTGTGTAATAAGTAGGTAGGTATTGGAAAAAGACACAGGTCCATCCATGGTCAGTTGTAGAGTTAACCACCTCCAAAGCTGTTCACTCAGTCTGCTGGCACTTAAATTGTTGCACCATGTGTTGGAAAATCTCTGTGCAGGCTGGGGCTGAAGGTCCCATATCTACAGGGAACATGTATTGGTTCTGTCACACAGCAAGGTAGTACTAAACAGGAGCAATGAGACACTTTTGAATTGTCATTGGAAATCGACAGGCACACTCATCAGCAGCTGGTTACTGCAGCCTGTAATCAGTTGCTGATGAGCGTGCCTGTCAAATATTATACAGAATTGTTTAATTCTTTTGAGTCACCAGCTCTATTGAAAGACCTAAAAAATGCATTGACCTTTCCCACAAATATTTCCTAAACATTTGTGTTGGAATAAATACTTAAATAAAAAGATAGCAGCAGGGGCATTCAGGGCAGCCCGTGGGAATCCACCGCTTATATAAATGGGGAAAAGGGGTAGTAGCATGTTGGTCTCCCCTTAGAAATTTGTATGTCAAATCTGACAGCTCAGGAGGAGCCGCTGCACTAACTTTCCAATATTATTACATCAATTTCCCCTGCTGTGCTATTGTGTTCTGACAGGGGGCGGCCCCCCACCAGAACACTCCGGTCAGCACTCTCAGCCATTGGCCGGCTTCTGTCGGACCGGCTGCAGTACACACTTTCAATAGAAACCGGCCAATACCACCTGACATTCGGCCCGTGTGCACCTGGATCTTACACAAAGAGGACATTGTGTGAGAAAGGCTTCACTATCTGATATAGGTCTAAACTGTTTGGAGCTTTTTTTTTAATGATTTGTAAGTTTTTATTATAACATAATGTTGGGGGGCCTAAAAAACTGGTATACATTGTATTTATTAAAATTATAAACCTAAAAAAGGGTACAAAGGCTTTTCTTGTGGAATCAACTGAAAGTACAGCACTATGCCTTGCATAGTTATTGTCCATTCTCTATCACTTCTAAATTTGTGTAGCTGTCATCATCTTCATGTCTGTGGGTCACATTTTTTCTTAAATGGGCCTTGAAATCTGAAAGGATCACCAAGTTTCACAGATCCTCTATATAGAGTTATGAGGAAACTTGTTTTGTAAGGCCATCAAATGTTTAAATGTTTCAGCAAAAGGAATAACCATTCATTGCACGTGTCTTTAAACGGTCCTCAAATTTCAGCTTTTAGATAAATGGCCCTTTGTTTCCAGAAGAGATTAGGGTTATTTAATTAGGATACAAATGTCCTTGTAATTCATGTAACCAGATTACCATAATGTTGTTTCCTTCTATTTACAAGAATGTCTTTCAGGCAGTAAACCTCATCCTTAAACTCCTAAGTGTGCAAATATCTGGACACTGTATAGTATTAGGTATATTCAGAAAATGGAAAACACATCTAAACACTTTTTTTGTGATGTTTTGATGTCATAAGATATTATTACCCTACGGAATGCTTAGGACAAATTAGTATGTAAGCAGGAGGTCAACAAACAGGATAAATTCGGCATGGATCATAATCCTAGCTATGGCTAGGCTTGAGGATAGGATCAGAGGATTGTATACAAAGGCCCAAGTAACAGGTTTGGATAACAGGCCTGGAAGCAGACAACAAGCTTCAATTTCTGAAGAGCTAAGCCATTCAAATGTGTGGTCAGTTGTTAGTATGATCATAAGGATAACAATCAAATGTACTTGTTGAAATTAATTTTGGGGTAATTGTTAAATGTATATAGAGTTTACAAAAAATCCCTAGTTGGATAAGAACAAAAGTTTTTTTAAAGAATGCAACATCAACAGGAAGGAGCCCTGTCATGGAGCTATAACAATTCTTGAGATTATTATAATTAAGCTGCTCTGATCATATTATGTTTCTGTAGGGACTGAAATGATGAAAACCTAGCTGGATTAGTAAGACTTTATCTCTAGCACTTTTCTGAGTAATAATCCATTGTTATGAATAGATATGTAAAAGTGATTCATTCAAATGCTAAAAATGTTCCTACTGTATTTCTTGTAATAATACATTAAGGGCATCTGTGTTGGCCTTAAGTTGATATTCTTGGTGTACTATTGGTGAGATGTTCACTAATCCAGGATATTAAGAATTTTGGTTGCTTCATGATCACAACTGTCAACAATCCTTTTGTACTATAATGAAGCATAAGAAGAATTATTTTAGAATGATTATATTAGAGGAGCAACACTCTGAACTTTGCTTCTTCCACATTAATTTTTAACATGGCAATTTGAAAAAAAAAGCAAAAAAATTGGAAATATGTTTAGCTTTTTTTAGTGTTATAAATTATTACATTGGTTCAGGATGATCCACACCTTCCAAACATAGAGTTGTCTTGCTGTCCTTTCCAGAACTTTGCACTTTTATCTTACCATAGAACCTTTATCAGTAGTAACACATCATAGCTCTGCTGTGTTTTTGATTACTGTAGGAGGAAAAAGTTATAGAGAACATTGCAGTTGCTGCCTCAGTATCAGTTTTAAATGCACCCTCCTCTAGTTAGGCTTCTAGGTTAATTTTTGTTTTTGGCTCCACTGTAATCAGTGGTGCAGCACCTGAATAATGTTGCCTGTTCTGATCTACCTTCTTCTAGAAGAAGCTTCCAGACTAGATTAGGGGATACAAATAGCCAGCATGAATATTTACCATGTTCCAGTCAATCCCTGAAAGGAGGCATATAGAAGGTGACTGGGGAAGTGATACATGTTTGGGAGACATAAGCAGAGTGTTCCTTCCTCTCCCAGGGATGTTCCAGTTCTCCTGGGGCTGCTGCTCCTAGGAAAAGAGCCACTTAGACAAAAGATTGCAGTTTGGGCCCCAGTTGGAGCTGGGTTGAGGGCCTGGAGATTGCTAATTAACTTTTTGCTGGAGAGCAAGAGTCTTAAAGTTCTGGTCTGGAGAAGGATCTTTTATCTCCCTCACTGAGTATCTACCTGTGGAGGCTGGATGGCAGACAGCTCCTGGGTCATTGTGAGTAAGACTTGATTTAGGACTTTAGTGTGTGCCTGCTCCTGCTAAGAAGTTTGTCCACCCATTGATTGCTGTTAACATTTTAAAGTGTCCTGTGACCCTGAGCCCCTCTTCCGTTAAAATTCCTTAGCAATAAACACCTTAGCAATAAATACTAGAAAGACATCCACTAGGCTGAGCCTTAATTGTCGGTGTGTATGGAACTGTGTTTGTGACTGGCACCCACTGTACTATTGTGGGAGACCCGTTCATATTCTCAGTAGTCCTTTTGTTATATGATGCAGTGTCAGGTTTTGTATCCGCTTATGTAATTTTTAGGGAGCAGCCTGAATCAGAGCCATGGATGCTATATTATGTACCAAAGCAGCTACATACATACTTGTCAACATTCCTGTTAATCAAATCATAGCTTAACCATTTTCCCAGGTAAGCTAAGATGTGAGCTTTAAAGCGTTTGTTGACCCAAAAAAAAAAAAAATATGGATCCTGCTCCTTTAAAGCATTTTATACAGCACAGTGCTTGTGCTGTGTTATTTGGACCCCTGTAACACCTAAAAAAACCTGGCTGATCCTGCCAGTTTCTCCCCTCCCCTATGTAAACAGACCACGATAATCATGGCTGCTGAGCCCCTGATATCTTGGTCTGTTTACGTGCCTCTGTCATCCGCAGCCTGCTCTCCTGTGTCTATCTCCTCTGTCCTCCCCCCGCCCTCTCTCCATGTCACCTAGTGCCGCCCCATCTCCCTCCTGCTGCAGGAATATCCAATCTGTTTTTACACTATCTGTTTTGTCTCCTAATGCAGTGCCCCGCTGTCTCTGTGTCTTATTAAAAAAATTCCTCCTTCACCGTATCTCACGGCGGCTCCCGACGGTCATATGACCAGCTGTGTCTCCTCTCCTCCTCGCATCCCACTGACGTCAGGGGGAAACCTCGGCCCTGCCCGCTGCTTCTGTCAGACGGGCAGAGAGGAGAAACAGCCAGTTTCATGAGCTCCGGGAGCCACCGTGAGATACGGTAAAAGAGGAATTTTTTAAGTATAACACATAGACAGGGGGGCACTGTATAAAGAGACAAAACGGATAGTGTAAATATGTGAAAGTGCATTAACAACCACTTTAAGAAAATGGCAACCACCCCAATCTATAACAAGTCTTTGCAGTACAGTGCACATGGAAAGGTTTTACATTTTCCAAGCAAACAAAAATTGCCCAGCACACCAGCTAACAACTATATTTAATTATTATATATATCATATTATTTGAATTTATATGCAGTATATCTTGGTAGTAATGTACTTTTAGAAGCAGCAGCTGGGATTACTTATCATTTATAAAATACCAGAGAGCGTGTGTGTTTTCTCATACCTATTTGCATATTACTTTTTTGTACTTTGAGTGTTTGTGTTCCTGTGTAATTCAGTAATTCTTATGTTATCCATCCTTCTATATAATACATTTGCACATGGTTGTCCATATGGTCAAGGAGAAAACTTGCCCTCCCTGGAAAGGCAGGTTATTTTTTCTTTTAATTTGGGGCTTCTGATGTTATGGCCCATTCATAAGTTTGAGACTGCAATCTGATAGTAGGACCATAGTATAAGTCTTGAGCTACACTCTGAACCATGGATGCTCAACCTGTGACCCTACAGCTGTGAACTACAAATCCCATCATGTTTCTGCCTTTGGAAGTCATGCTCTTAACTGTCATCCTTGCAATGCCTCATAGGACTTCTTGTTCTGCAACAACTGGTGGGTCACAGGTTGAGCACCAGTGGCGGCTTGTGGTTTTTTAATTGGGGGGTGGCAATCAACCACCTCCCCGCATAACCCTTCATGCCACCCACCCCCCCACTCCCGCTCACTATCTGCCAGTCGGTCTACTTACCCCATCTAGGTGGTGGGCATCGGGCAGCGGCAAGGCATCAGGTAGCGGCTCCTGTGTCTTCTCCTTCTTGCTTCCACTGTGTGTCTCCTCCCCTCCTTCTAGGCATCCAATAGGATCGCCTGTCCTTTCAGCCAATCGGGTTACGGGTATCAGACCCGCAATTGGCAGGGAGGAGGATCAATGTTGCAACAGCAAATGTTCATTTGCTGTTGTAACACCTGGGTGGGCTCACAGCGCAATGCTCTGCGCCACGAACCCACCCTATTTTGAAGCCCTTTTAGAGCCTCTGGCTCTAATCAGGTGCTTAAAAAAACACCCCCGCCGCTGTAATTCAGGCGCCCGTCATCCTGAAAAGGGCCGGACTTATGATTAGGGGGTGGCAGCGGGGATGGATAGAGCATCGCATTGCCGCATCACTAGAAGATGGAGGGGGCAGCACTCGGGCTCTCTATTTTAATGGACGAGCCGCCACTGTTGAGCACCCATGCTCTAAACCTACCATTAAATGACAAGAGTTCTTGCCACTTATTCACAGTGCTGGGGATACTTGTAAAACTCTTCCCCTGGACACAGCAATGACATCACCAGGAGAAAGTTTGCCTTTCAGAAAAAGCCAACCCCATATCATTTTGGGACTTCTGATGTCCTGGCACATTCAGATTGCATTCTGGTTGTAGGCCAGTGGTATAAATCTTGAGCTACACTCCAAGCATTCCATAATTAGGCATTCATGCCTAATGCCGGGTACACATGAGTGGACTTTTCGGACGGATTTTGTCCGACGGACCGAGTCCGGCAGACAATTCGACCGTGTGTGGGCTTCATCAGACCTGCAGCGGACTTTTTCGGTCGAAAATCTGAGGGACCTTAGATTTGGAACATGTTTCAAATCTTTACATCTGAACTCCGCCGGACCCAGTTCCTATCAAAAAGTCCGCTCGTCTGTATGCTAGTCCGACAGACGAAAACCGACGCTGGGGCAGCTATTGGCTACTGGCTATCAACTTCCTTATTTTAGTCCGGTCGTACGTCATCACGTATGAATCTGTCGGACTTTAGTGTGATCATGTGCAGGCAAGCCCGTTTGTTCGGAAAGTCCATCGGAAGTCCCCCGAAAGTCCGTTGGATAGACCGTCGGACCAGTCCGCTCGTGTGTACGCGGCATTAGACTCACAGTGCTGGAAATATTTGTAAAAGCTCATCCCCTGGGCTCATCAGTGACATCTCCAGGATAAAGTCTTCCTGCCACAAAAAAGCCAACCCTGTATGCAGGAGCTGATGCACAATGACAGTTCAATCAACGAATGTCCCCCTATAGTAAACATTTACTGGCATTATTGTACAGTATGCAGAGTGCAAACTAAAACCTCTATTCAAGCAAAAACAATGTACAATATTTCTCATACTGCTGCTTTCTCTTTACCAGTTTATTGTGATATGTCACTACCTAATGTGCCTATTGTTATGGTACTGTTTATATTCAGCAAATTAAATATTAATCTCAGTTGAGTTTCCATAATTGCAGTTTATGTCAACTCAATGTAGTTTTTGTTTTTACCCGTTTCCCAATAGTTTCTTATTGATGTCCCTTTTTCATGTGGTTCATGAAAAAATGTGCACTCCATCAAAATGTTCCTGTTGATGCCCATACATATGCATCTGTTTTTTTGACTTTCAGATGTCTGAAATGTATAAATGCAGAAGCTGTGGCTAACTTTGATCACATGTATAAATAATGTTAGCACAACTGTTCTCTTAAGCACATTTACATGTCCTCAGGCTCCCAAAGTATCTGGGGGTGGGGGGGGGGGCTGGGTGGCAGAGCCATCTGTGATCACTTAGTGTTGCGCTTTTCTAAAAGTTTGAAGATCTATTACTCTGCATCTTTATACACAAATAACTTCTATGGTCCAGACTAACCTATTGCTAAATCAGTGGCCCAGAAGGGAAGACAGATGTTTGTTGCCTGTCTGCCTGTTAAAGCTGAACTTTTAATCTTGCACAGTTGTACAGACTCCTCTCCCGAAATAAAATTATTTTTTTCTGCTTTGATTGTACACTGTGAGCTTCTTGTAATGTGCATTGTAAGCTGTAGCAAGTTAAGAATAGCTCACCTTCCTGACTGGAGGACATCCAGCATCCTGATGGTCTCTGGCCCACCCTTTTAACTCATTGGATTTCCATTATTTGAATCATAGAGACACAGCATCACATGTGGGCATTATTTAGGGTGGGCTGCCTAAGGTTACCCGCTCCTCCAGACTGATATCCACCATCAAGGCATTTTAATATCTGGATAACTTCTCCAGCCCACTGCTTGCATCAGTGCTGAGGGCACTTGAGAAGCGTACTGATGCATGTTTCTATGATGTTTTCATGAATCTGTGTACAGAAACTTGCCAGCCTCCCTTACCAGCCATCAAATGCCTGCATTGCACAGAAAAGCACAGAGACCAAGTGATGACCTTGCTGGGTCAAAATTAAGGTATGCAATGGAAATGGAAAGGTTTTATTGAAAAATTCTATTTGCTTCTGCTTTAACCACTTGCCAACCGACTCACGTCGGCAAAGTGGCATGGTGCGCAAAACAACGTACCCGTACACTGCTGCATCATCCGCGGCTAGTGGGCATGCACCGCGGGAGCGTTCCTGCGGGTCCCGTGAATTAGATGTCTGCCGGTGGCCCGCAATCGTGGCAAGGAGAGGCAGAACAGGGAGATGCCTATGTAAACAAGGCATTTCCCTGTTCTGCCTAGCAACATGACAGGGATCTACTGCTCCCAGTGAGCGGGAGCAGTGATCTCTGTCATGTTCTAGTGAGCCCATCCCCCCTACAGTTAGAACATGCTGAGGGAACACAGTTAACCCCTAGTGTTTAACCCCTTCCCTGCCAGTGATTTTTACACAGTAATCAGTGCATTTTTATAGCACTGCTCGCTGTATAATTGCCAATGGTCCCAAAATAGTGTCAAAAGTGTCCGATCTGTCGGCCGCAATGTCGCAGTCATGATAAATATCGCAGATCGCCGCCATTACTAATAAAATAAATAACTTTTGCAGAGATAACTTTTGCGCAAACCAATCAATATACGCTTATTGCGATTCATATTGGCCTAAACTGAGAAAGAAATTTGTTTTTTTTATATTTTATTTGGGATATTTATTATAGAAAAAATTAAAAAACATTGCTTTTTTTTTCAAAATTGTTGCTCTTTTTTTGTTTATAGCGCAAAAAATAAAAACCGCAGAGGTGATCACATACCACCAAAAGAAATCTCTATTGGTGGGAAAAAAAGGACATTAATTTTGTTTGGGTACAAGTCACACGACCGCGCAATTGTCAGTTAAAGCAAGGCAGTGCCGTATCGCAAAAAAGGGCTTGTCAGGAAGGGGGTAAATCCTTTCCGGGGCTGAAGTGGTTAACTATCAAATGTGACCAGATTGTGTTTCTCTATGCAGGACAAGATTGGTGTGTGTGTGTTAAAATAAGGCTGTAAAGAGAAAAGTAATGAGAAAGTACAAGGTAAAAGGAATGAAATAAAATATAATTACATATTCAGAATCAATGTGGTTAAAAATTCATTGTCAAACCATAACAGGTTTTGTATGGATCACCCTTTAATCATGATCCATTATGGTGTGACAATGCCAAGGCAGTGACATGCAAGGTGTTATTAATGGGTAACAACAGTGCAAACTCTAGATTTATCTGAAGCCAATTCCCCACTTTTCTGTGAGGCCAGGCAATTAAAAAAACAAAAAGTCATTTGGAATCAGAAATGGGTTTAGTGGGAAACCATAGCCATACACCCAAAGGCACAGTTAAAACAGTTACATAATGTAATGCATATACTCCTTTGATCTGCCCACCTCTAACATACTGCAGGCTGTATAATAGAACGAGTACTTTTGAATTTCTGCACTCCTCTAGACTCTTTGTCACTGCCCCTCCTTCTGCCTCCTCTTTGGACTACTTCTGAACATTACCAAACTACCGACACCATGAGCTATTTTGCGCTTGTAATTTCAGCTAAGTACTGTTCCTATCTGCTCACCATACAGATTAACCATTCCAATTGCTACCCAGAGTACAAATTTTTGTTGGCGTTATTCAAATCAGTATAATTTTACTACATTTGAATTAAACATTTTATAGTGGTTTTAAATTTTGTATATTTCCTGTTTTTGCTTTCCTTAGAAACTTAAATGCCATTATATAAAACATTATTGATGAAGTGTTCGTTACGTTTCAAAAGTTACTTTGTTTTTAATTTGCAAGAGCCTTAAAGTGATTGTAAATAAAAAAAGTTTATTTAATAAAAATAACAAATATGTCATACTTAGCTGTACTGTGCAGTGGTTTAGCACAGAGAAGCCCCGATCCTCCTCTTCCCGGGTCCCCTCTGGGCCTTGCCGAGTGCCCCCATAGCAAGCCACTTGCTATGGGTGCACTTGTGTGTGCTCGCTCCAGAGACAGCTCTCTGCGTCAATATGACACAGAGAGCGTGGCTCAGCCTTGCCCCCGTGCTCCTGCCTCACTGGCTGTAATTGGCCATTGGCTCCTGCTGCTGCATCTCAGCCAATCAGGAGGGAGAGACCCGGGAGAGCCTCGGGTCTTGTGCAGATCGCTAGATTGAGATCAGGCTTAGGTAAATATTAGGTAAGAATTAGGGGGTCTGAGGGCAGAGCTCCACACTGTAAGTAAAAACCTTCAACTTTTACAACCACTTTAAGGCCTGTACACAGAATCAGAAAGTCATACAAAAAATACTAATTTCAAAGCGATTGTACGATAATCTGATCATTAGTATACAGCTTTGAAGAACTGATCACGACAGTTCATTTGAAATTATGGAACAATCATGAAAAATGTTCTCATGCGATGCCAGATCATTTTCGATTAAACAGTACAGTTGTCATCCGAAAATACAATACAAATATAATACAATATATTACTTCACTTCTGAATTTTTATTCTGTTGTACGAGAATTTTCTTAACTTTAGTAACCTTGTTTATTTTTGATATGAGACTAACATGCAAAAAAAAGAAAAAAACGGACCATCATTCGGCAATGTTTACCTGGCATTAGACTGTCATTTTTAGAAAGTGTTCTTGACTTCTGGAAAACAAGCAAGCAAAGTTATCCTGATTTCACCCCTAAGGAATATCCGCACATACATGATAAAAAGCTTTGCTGAAAAGAGAAAGATTCATGGAATAACACACATCATTAATTCAATAACATTGGGTATTTTTAATGTACATACACCGTGATGAGGTCAACCCAAATGAATGTTAGGTCAAATAATGCTTTTCCCTTTAAGCCGGGTAGATGTAAGTTCAGATGTTTCTCCAGATCCAATTATCTCAGGAATTCAATCCATCTTCATCCTCCCTCATCATATCATATTTCTTCCACCAAAACATACACGTCCAGATGAAGCTACGTTACGTACTATAGTGAAACACGTTGACGTCATCACAGTTCCGTCATGTGACGCCGCCTCACCAAGCTCCCAGAATTGAGGACGCTGACTACACATGGAGACATCCAATCGTGACGGCATTACTGTAGTGATTTTCCATTGGCCATTATAGTGAAGCTGTTATACCTCTTTTGTCTAGGGATGAGCCGGTGACGTACCTGGGTGACCCCACCCCCTCTGACAACACGGGGACTTTCCTATGGCTTCCCCGCGGCGTCAGAGGGATGCGAGGTCACCCGTTTACATAACCGGGTGGCCCCGCCTCCCTCTGATGCCACGGGGATGCCATGGGGAAGTTCCCATGGCATCAGAGGGGGCGGGGTCACCTGAGTACGTCACTGGGTGGCCCCGCCCTCAGTTATATAAGAATTGTCACAAGCAAAGAAGCGTCACACGGCTGGAGCCTTCCATTGAGGCGGATCGGTCGTGGTCGAGAAGAAGATGAATGGACATTGTGGGACATTTTTATTTTTTTATTTTTTGATAAAGGACTTGTCCCCAAGATGTGTCTTGTCGTTTTTAACATTTTGACCCTTTTTTTGTAAAATGGTAGGGGTACATATGTACCCCGTTACCATTTCACACAGGGGGTGAGGCCGGGATCTGGGGGTCCCCTTGTTAAAGGGGGCTTCCAGATTCCGATAAGCCTCCCACCCGCAGACCCCCACAACCACCGGACAAGGGTTGTGGGGATGAGGCCCTTGTCCCCATCAACATGGGGACAAGGTGCTTTGGGGGCTATCTCAAAGCACCGTCCCCATGTTGAGGGCATGTGGCCTGGTACGGTTCAAGAGGGGGGGCACTCTCTTGTCCCCCCCTCTTTTCCTGCGGCCTGCCAGGTTGCATGCTCGGATAAGAGTCTGGTATGGATTTTGGGGGGGCCCCTACGCCATTTTTAAAAAAATTTGGTGCAGGGTTCCCCTTAAAATCCATACCAGACCTGAAGGGTCTAGGATGGATTTGGGGGGACCCCTACGCCATTTTTTTAAATTTGGTGCAGGGTTCCCCTAATTTCCATATCAGACCCGAAGGGCCTGGTATGAATTTTAGGGGGACCCCCACGCAATTTTTTTTTAAAATTTTGGTTTGGGGTTCCCCTTAATAATCATACCAGGCCCAAAGGGCCTGGTAATGGACTGGGGGGGGGATCCCATGCTCTTTTTTTCATTGGGTTTTATCTACATTGCCGAGACCCAACAATACATTACAGCCGCGATCAGTTTTACAGGACAATTTTTCCTTTAGAAATGTCATTTTCTGTGGTACTGTTCTAAACACGGGAAAATGCGCCACTTTGCAGGCATACTATAGACACCCCCAGGCACAATATTTAAAGGAATATTTTATTTATTTTTATTGTTTCACTTTAAGCATTAAAAAAATCACTGCTCCCGAAAAAACGGCCGTTTTAAAAAAAAAAAATTCATTGATGCATGTCCCTGGGGCAGGACCCAGGTCCCCAAACACTTTTTATGACAATAACCTGCATATAAGCCTTCAAAATGAACACTTTTGGATTTTCATGTTAGTGTCCCATGGACGGTGTTCTGGCGGCTTTCAAATTTGCCCCAAACACCGCATATTGTTCAGTGTTCGCAGAATATCCGAACAACCAAAGTTCGGCCCGAACTCACGCTTGGGCCGAACCGTTCGCCCATCCCTACTTTTGACATTTGGCCTATCACTTTGCCATTTTGTCCTAAATTAATTTAATAAACATTAATTTTTGATACTCTTAAAAGGATCGTTTTCTGTTGCCATCAGTAACTCTTTCCTGGTGCTTTACATCAGAACCCATTGTTTTTGTTATATGTATGCTTAGTTACGGCAACAGCACCCCACACGGTGTAGGATCCATGAGTAATCACCCTACTTGCTGGGGTAAACATATGTGCTAAGCCTGCTACTTTTGTTGTTTTTTTTCCCAAGAGCCAGCCTGCTGCTTGCACCAGGGCTTAGGCTTTTAAGAGGAAGTGGATGATAGTTGGCGCAAAAAAGGTCACTACACATACATACAATCTCTACATGTAAGGCAACCAATTCATTAAGAATTATAATGGTAAAAGAAGCAATCAGCTCCTATACTAGAGTCCATATTAGATAGTAGTCCCTAAATAGCAGCTCACTAAGGCAGCTCCGTGGGAAAGCAAGAAGCAGCTCTGGAGAGAAAACGAGAAGAGACACAGGCGCCTTCTAAGTGTAGCTGTAAGGTTCATTAAAAGTATCAGAACTACTGACAGGTGTAGTTGTTTAACAGGTATGTAAAATCTCCAGGGCACAGAGCAGGGAGTGGTTCTTGGCAGTTATCTCCGGGGGGTCATCCGTCAGTGGAGATGGGCTGTCAGTGCAGGTGGCTTCTGGCACTTACAGGTCGGTGGAACGCACTGGCAAGATGGAGATGACGTCACTTCCCGGTAACAGTGTGGATGTGAAGGCTACAGTGACGCTTTTGCGGAGCATGCGCTCCTTCTTCAGGCTGAGATAAATACTGGGACAGGGTGCTTTGATATTTTCAGAAAGCTATGTACAACACCCTGCATTCCCTACAAGGCATGATCTGCTCTCATTGCATTTAGAAGCATAGAGACCCAGTGATCATGTCACTGGGTCTAAAATATGGCTGGAAAGAAAAACAGTTTTATTTAAAATGATAAGTGATATGTTGATGAGGGGGGAAGGAGGAGCCAGGAAGTGCAAAATATAGGCAGGTGAAGCTTCAGTTCAGTTAGTCTAGAGTTCCTAAAATATGCAGTTTGAAAAATATGTTTCCTTTTTGCTTTATGATTTTGGATTTCAAATAACAAATGGATAATTTTTAGCAACCTTTTCTATAGTTTCTACAGAGCAGTATACATCATTTTTCTTATTTCACTGCTTGGAAAAATAATAAAAATTTATTTGCAGGCATACCTGTCAAGTGCTGTTTTTTAAACAAAAAATGCAGTCAAAACACAAGATTTGGAATGTCAAATCAATAAATTTTCATCATGAAGCTTGAATATTAGCTGTTTCATTCAGTGTACTGGCAGTCCTGAGATTTTACACACAAATAATCAGGCATATCAAGTAAATTATTTGTGTTCCAAACCTTTTTATTATCTCAAAGATGACGAGTATAATGACTTGAGTGAAAGTACAAAATTACTAGATTTGCCTTTGGTAAAATTCCACTAAAGCAGAAGCTCTCTATTTAGCTGATGGAGCTCATTTGGCAAAATTAGCTTGACATCTTTCTTTAGGGGATACCGTATATACTCGAGTATAAACCGAGTTTTTCAGCACTTTTTTTGTGCTGAAAGTGCCCCCCTCGGCTTATACTCGAGTCACTGCCATCTGCCTACCTGATGCAGACAGACGGCGACCATTCCAGTGTGCAAAAGCCGCGCCTCCTCCTCGTCCTCGTCTGTGATAGGCAGAACACTCAGTTTCCCAGCAGTCAGTGTTCTACCTATCACAGACGAGGATGAGGAGGAGGCGTGGCTTTTGTACACTGGAATGGCTGCCGTCTGATCAGATATGCAGAACGTTCAGGGGGACATCCCAACTGCTCACCACTACATTTAAAAGGCTATGCCCCCCCAGAGTGCTTGCAGATCAGCACAGGAAGGCTGCAATGGACACAGAGAGGACACAGAGAGGTTTCAGATCGGCACAGGGAGGCTGAAATAGACACAGAGGTTGCAGATCGGCACTGGTAGGCTGCAATGGACACAGTGAGGTAGGCAGATCTGCACAGGGAGGCTGCAATGAACAGGGAGGCTGCAATGGACACAGTGAGGTATGCAATAGACACAGTGAAGTATACAGCTGCAGATGGGCACTGTTGACCCTCTTTTCCACTTACAGTAGCTGCTGCATTTCTCGCCCTTGGCCCCTCGGCTTATACTCGAGTCAATAAGTTTTCCCAGTTTTTTGTGGAAAATTAGGTGCCTCGGCTTATACTCGGGATAGCTTATACTCGAGTATATACGGTAAGTTTTTCTTTGGGGGGGGGGGGACTTAGGGTAGGATAGTTTATTTCATTTATTTGTTCTTTATATTTGTGTTTTTTTGCTTTTTTTGTAAATTTGACAGTTTGTGTACTGTCACTTCAATTTGTCTGTGAAAGGAACACAATAATGAGGCTCATTTTGTCAAAAATTTGGTCCAGGGTGATTGAAAGGAGGTTCTGCAATCCTTGGGAACCATTTAAAGCCATTTAAAGCCTACTGCACACATAAAAACTATAATTTTACTTCGCCAACACAATTCATCAAAATGGCAAAAGTTTAACAAAAGCTTTAGATTTTCACCAACATTTTAGGGGGAATTAATCTGGTGCCAAACATATACTTCCCAATAAATAAGTCTAGGCACATGCATAGTTTGGTCTGCATTCAGGACTATGTACAGTACTTGTATATATCTGTTCTGCAGAAAATGTGGACAAATTTAAAACTATTTTGGTGGTCAACGAACAGTGAATATATACATCCCACAGGAGTTGCACCAATGGTTAAATGAGCTTGTAAACTTTGGCAACACCGTTATTGAAAATATTTGTGACACATTTTACTCTTCTGCTGCACAGCACTATAGTACATTATTTTTCCTAATAACAAGTTCACTTGATTGTTTGCAAACCATAATTAAAACCCATAGGGGACAGCTCACTGAAGTGTTCATATTACATGCTAGCTCAGCAATTCTCATACTTTTTTAACACCCCATCAGGCTAATAGAAATGTAAAAATAGAAAATTGCTTGACCTTACTGTACATTATAACCCAGCACAGATCAGCTGAGCTAGTGGAAAACAAATGCATCTTCACAATGATTGGATCAGTGGATCTTGGCAATGACATCTGAATGCACATTGATCTTGGTGTAGGGACTCGGATCTTTGCAGGCCTGAAGAGGAAGAGAATTGTTAGTGTTTGGGGTTAGGTTTTTGTTATGGTTAGGGTCGGAGAGTTAGGGGCTAGGTTAACGTTAAGGTTAGGGTGAGGGGTTGGTTAAGGGTTAAATCCTAAAGACAGTTTTTTAGTTTTAGTTAGAGATGGTTAAAACACCTCTTTAAAAGCTAAAAAAAAACATAATTTAAACAGGTTTCCATATTGGAGGATTTGCCCTTCATTCCTGTCCTGGTGGCAACCATAACATTTTTGACTTTCCCATAATTTTCTGTGTCCCTGACAATTGCCAGACAGAGAGGGTAAATCTTCCAATGAGTGACAGAGACAGCAAAAGGAACTTGAAAGGGCTTTTATCATGTCCTTACTCTGCCAAATGTAAAACAACAAGTTTTGGCTTTAGAAATACTTTAATGTTAGTGTTAGGATTGAAGAAGTTAAGTGTTAGGTTTTAGGGTTAAAACAGTATTAAACCCATAGACAAATATTTATTTTATTGCAGCTTACCAATTGTTAAACGTGACAACTGCATTCTTTTTTTAGGCTTTCTTTCTTTTATTTTCAAAAGGTGAGCCTGCCAGTAAGTCTGTTGTTTTTCAACAGAACAAGCTGTCCTGCAGATGTAGCAATGAGAGGATTGAGACAAACCAATTAAGCACTGAGAAGGGTGCTTATAATGGTCAACTTTTATTTTTATGTAAAATCTTTATCCCAAAAATAAAGAAAACTGTAACTTAAAAATTCTGATGTCTCGAGGTCTCTGTTGCTCCTTTCTCCAGAATGTAGACACCCTAATACAGGAGGTGTGATACTGGCCACATCACCAGGTGAAAACAGAGATGAAAAGTCTAAAAAAGAAAACGAACACACCCACCACATGTAATTACTGGTAAGCTACAATATATTACATATTTGGTTCTGGGTTTCATACCACTTTCAGATGTGCTTTTAAAATGAGTTATTGTCATCTATACACAAAACATTTACATGCTGTCTTACTGGGGTTGATTCACTAAAACTGGAGAGTGCAAAATCTGGTGCAGCTGTGCATGGTAGCCAATCAGCTTATAACGTCAGCTTGTTCACTTAAAGTGGTAGTAAATCCCCTGCAAAGCAATGGCATAACTAGCACATTATGATATACTTACCTTAGATACAAGCTTTCTAGTGGTGCACTGTCACCGCTGACAGGGCTTCCATTTTCCCCCAATCTTCCTTCTGGGTTAACGGGCTCTGGCTATATGAGTGGCTGGGGCCACGATGACCTCACAGTGCACACTGGAGCCCTCTGCTCCAGCATAGAGCTCTGAAGTTCTGCCACGGTATGTTGAACCTTCAGGGCACATGACGTCACTGGCTGCACCCAGTGTGAATATCTCCTAAACACCACAAGTGTAGGAGATATTCACTGTACCTTATTATAGGCTTACCGGTAGGTACAAGCAGGGCTGGCCCAAGGCATTGTGCTGCCTGGGTTCAAGAATGAAATGCTGCCCCCACCCCCCTAAAAAAAAATAACGCCCCCACATCCATGATTGTACAATATCAGAGGGTGAGAGGGAGAGGGGGTGAGAGAGAGGAGGGAGTGAGAGAGAGAGGGGAGTTAAGAGAGGGATGAGGGGTGGGAGAGAGGGGGATTAGAAAGAGGAGGAAGTACGAGAGAGGTGGGAGTGAGAGAGAGGTGGGAGTGAGAGAGAGGTGGGAATGAGAGAGAAAGGTGGGAGTTAGAGAGGGGGGCTGAGAGGGGGGTTGAGGGAAAGTGGGTGATAGGAGGTGGGTGAGAGAGAGAAATAGGGTGAGTGTAAGAGAGGGAGTGAGTGAGAGAGAGTGGCTGAGAGACAGAGGGGGTCTGAGAGACAGAGGCTGGGGGGCTGAGATACATTGAGGGGCTGAGAGAGGGGTGGAGTGTGAGAGAGGGGGGTGCGAGAGAGAGGTGGTGAGTGTAAGAGAGAGGGAGTGAGTAAGAGAGGGGGGTGAGGAGGCGAGAGACGGGGAGTGAGAGAGAGAGGGGTGAAATGTGAGAGATAGGTGAGAGAGAGACGGATGTAGCGTGAGAGATGGGGGTGAGAGAGAGGGGGCTGAGAGAGGGGGTGGAAGAGAGAGAGGGGGGGTGAGTGTAAGAAACAGGGAGTGAGTGAGAGAGAGGTGAGAGAAAGAGAGGGGGCTGAGAGACAGGAGGGGCTGAGAGACAGGAGGGGCTGAGAGACAAGAGGGGCTGAGAGACAAGAGGGGCTGAGAGACAGGAGGTGCTGAGAGACGGGGGGCTGAGAGACTTGGGGGCTGAGAGAGACAGGGGTTAGAGAGAGAGGGATGGAGTGTGGGGGGGCTGAGAGAAGTGGTGGGTGAGAGAGAGAGGGGGTGAGTGTAATAGAGAGGGAGTGAGTAAGACAGAGGGGAGATGAGAGGCAGAGGGGGGCTAAGAGACAGAGAGGGCTGAGAGAGACAGGGGTGGAGTATGAAAGAGGGGGATGAGAGAGAGAGGAATGGAGTGTGAGGAGGGGGTGAGTGTAAGAGAGAAGGAGTGACTTAGACAGAGGGGGCTAAGAGGCACAGGGGGCTGAGAGACAGAGGGGGGCTGAGAGACAGAGGAGTGGCTGAGAGACAGAAGGGGGCTAAGATCTGGAGGGGGCTGAGAGACAGAGGGGGGCTGAAAGACAGAGGAGGGGCTGAGAAATGGGGGGAGTGAGAGAGAGAGGTTTAGAGTGTAAGAGAGAGGGGAGGGCTGATAGAGACCACATAGTCCCTCCTCTGCCCCCGTGCAGGCTCTGTGTGCAGGTAGGTATGTGTAGGATGCTCGGTACCTGATGGCCAGCAGTGGGAGCGCCCAGTCTCCTGCTTGATCTAGAGGTGTCCTCACTGCTCTGCTCCTTCCAGCGCTCCTTGGCAGCCTCCACCTCCCGCCTGTCCTCTTCCTCCGGGCCCCCCAGAAATCCTGTCCCCGGGCCTAGGCCTTACTGTTCATCTTGGAGCAGAGAGGAGGCTGGGAGAATCCAGGTTCTGGGAGCGCCGGGGAGGCCCCGCTCGCCTCTTTGGTGGTCAGGAAGGGGGTGGAGCTCTCCTCTCTGGCCACCTTCCCCCGAATCCCTATTGTCTCACTGTTGTTTGCTGCCACGCTTCCGCTGCAGCCAAACTCTGCATAAAAACAAGTGGCTCAAGGGGCATTGTTCTAGGCACTCTGCCACCCCTCTCAAAATTCCGCCTGGGTCCAATAGACCCAGCAGGACCCATGGTAGATCTGGCCCTGGGTACAAGTTCACAAAAAAGAGTTTACTGCAACTTTAAGCTTTGACAAAAAAAAAGAAACTTGGAAGCTGATTGCTTTCTCTGCAGAGCTGTACCAGATTTTGCACTTTACAGGTTTAGTAAATCAACCCCATTGTCATCTACACACAAAATACACAACTTATAATTAATTTAGAGAGAATTAACATAATCATGAATTATACACCTTCAGATTTGGTGTGGAAAGGGTACTAGTCTTCAGACCTAGATAAATAAAATGGTACTTGTTGTTTGATGTTATGACCTTTTTTCATTGCTGATAAATTGAAATCTACCTTTACATTTACTACAATTGTAATTTGAAAATGTTAATTTATTCTGAGTTGCTGTTAGAAGTATGACACCATAAGATTAGACTGCAGTTATAAATGTCTTCTGGTCCAAGGAAAATGTAACACTTGCTGTATTTAATATTGTAGATGTGTTAATCAAATTGTAACACAATAAGGTAAAGGTCATTAGAAACAGTTATAGGTGCAGCTTTAATATTGTATCAAGATGTACATAATGAGCTTCATTTGTGGATGTTGTGCATTGTCTGTCTTCTTGTACTATTTTTAACTGCCCCTTCACATTAGTTATGTGACCAGTTGCTTTCAATATGGGAGTATTAAGCCCTCAAAGTGCCCAGAACAGCTCCATACTTACTGTGTTTAGCTATACCATCAGGGCATTTGATAAGCCCTCCACATTGTGGGCCACGTTGATCCTTTACACAGTAGGAAAACTGTTAAGATGTAGTTTGCAGACCTTATACCACCCTGGTGCTTCCTCACAGAATGTACAACTGAAAGCCCACAAAGCATATAAGATATTTTCCTCACATTACACCTAGAAGGCACCAACTTTAACAAAAAATTTCCCCTTGACTTAAAGTGAAACAACCCAAAAAGTGAAGACTTAAAGTAGTCCAGTGAAATACTTTCTCCCTGCTCCCACCCACATGCTAAGCCCTATAGGAACTAGCCTGTAAAGGAAAGATTTCTATATTTATTATTAATAAGTATAATTTTAATATATAAAATAAGAAGAAGTATTAATAAGAATAGTATCTATTCTGAGGGCGTTCCAGTCCAGCCCCAGCGCAGTATAGAGGAGGGACAGCCGACAACAGATTCCGCACAGTAAGCATATGGGTGATGCTATCACATAGGCATTGCAGCCATTGTCAGCGACCTCTCTTCTTCACTGAAGCCAGCCGCTTGGGAGATCATGTGACCAAACTGGAGCACCTTCAGATTAGGTAAGTATAGACATCTTTTCTTTATAGGGTAGTTAGAATAGGGCTTAGAATGGGGGTGAGAGTAGGTTTAGGCTTAGATAGCATGAGGCTGGACTTCTAATTTAGGGCTACATTCACACAGGTGTCTAAATATTAGAGTTTAGCTGTTTTTAGAAGACTTTTCTAAAAGCAGCTGGACTCACATAATGCAAAGTAATTATGATATTCATACATAGCAATTAGCAATGTTTAGCTGAATACAGTTTAGCTGCTTATAGGAAAAGAAGGAAAGTGCTACATCCAGGTTGACTTTTCATTCCTACCTGGAGCTATATACCGCTAAGTAGCTGCAGTGCGTTTAGCAGCAGAAAATTACACACTTCCCCTTTTCTTCCTGAAATGTTGGTATTCCTTCTCATGTTGGTTCTCATGCATCCTCATGTTGGTATTCATTCTTTGCAGATGTGGTCTAACAATGGTCTAACAATAGAAAGATGTCAAAGGTGGACACTGACATTCTTGTAAGGTTGTAAAATGTTATTTATGGGTTCCCCATGACTAAGCTCTTTCTGGGCAGAATGAAACGCATTGGGAGTGTGGCCTGGTTGGAGCCCGGGCTGGGGCTGGCATACATCTTCTTCCGGGGTTTTGCAGAGATGTGTGACTTCCAGGAATTTTTCCTTTTCCATTAGATGCCTAAAGCTGGGATGAGCTCTGTCCTTGTCTGCACTCAAAGTAGTAGCTACATAAGGTTGGATTCACACCTTTGCAGTTTTAGTGCTTTTTGCATTTTGTAGATTTGCACTACAGTCCATTTAACATGGTTTCCTATGGAACACGTTCTGTAGTGCAAATCTGCAAAATGCAAAAGGCACTAAAACTGCATAGGTGTGAATCCAGCCTAAGAGGACCTTGTAGAGCCTTGAGCGGGACCTGTAAATTTGGTTTGGATACACTCATCTCTTATTCTGGTGACGACTGCAACATTTTCCATTTACCATCAATTTTTCTTTCAGTGATAATGGTCACCAGAAAATGTAAAAATAGTGAATTTTTGCAGCGGAGGGACATGACAAAACTATCTATCTAAAACAAAAAAAAATAAGTTTGGGCTTTAGATAAAACTAAAACTTGGCAGAGATTCTAATACTTTGAAAAATGTATCCAAAAGTTAAAAACAAAAGTTTATGCATTAAAATATTTATAATTCTCAAGGACTCACCCCCGAGGTTTACACGGTTCTGAAGCCCCACCCCTTTTACTGAACTAACTTACATTCTTTATTACATGACATAAAGAATCCTACAATGAGAATGGGATCATATCTGAGTGGGACCACAGCAAATTATATCAGCTGGAGATTTGGGGAAAAGGGGGGGGAGATTTAGCCTTTAGAATCCCAAAAATATATTTAATGCTGGTGGGTGAGATATAAGCAATCTGTATCATCATGTAGCACATCGCCGCACATCGCTGCAAGTCCTCTCAGCCAGGGCTCCAACCAGGCCACAACCCCAACAACTTTTCTTCCACTCCCATGTGAAATGCATTGGGGCAAGGCCAGGTTGGAGCCCTGGCTGAGACTGTCACATACTCCTTTACAGAGGACTTGCAGCGATGTGCGGATTATGGGAAACTGTTCCTGCTAGCTACATGGTGACATCTGGAGCTGAGATGAGCTCCGTTCCCATCCGGCACTCCAAGTAGTTGGAATCGGATGTAGACCCTCTAAAGCAGTGTTTCTCAACTCCAGTCCTCCAACAGGTCATGTTTTCAGGATTTCCATTAGATGAAAATGGCTGTGGTAATTACTAAGGCAGTGAAACTGATCAAATCAACTGTGCAAAATAATGGAAAGCTGGAAAATATGGCCTCCTGGAGCACCTTGAGGTCTGGAGTTGAGAAACACTGCTCTAAAGAGCCTGATCAGGACCGATACTTTATATCTAGTTCACAATCTGTATCAGCAATCTAAAATTGACACTGAAGTTTTGGATGCCCTGGGCCTTGAAAATGCATTTGAAAGGGAGCACTGCTATATCTCAAGACACCTGTGTTATTCTGCTTTGCTGGGTATATTCAAGCATCCTTCTAAGTCAACAAGTTGGTAATGTTACGTTAATTTGTGTTTTGCTTGCAGGATCCACGTAGCAGACACAAGTTCAAAGTTCACAGCTACAGCAGCCCCACCTTCTGCGATCACTGTGGTTCTCTTCTTTATGGGATGGTTCACCAGGGAATGAAATGTGCTTGTAAGTAACTCATTTGGATTGTAAAACATGAGCTCTTTCAGTGCTTGTATAGCTTTAAAAAATGTGACACATGTAAATTCAATATGAATAACATTTACAAACATATTTTAACCACTTGCTTACTGGGCACTTAAACCCCCCTCCTGTCCAGACCAATTTTCAGCTTTCAGCGCTGATGCACTTTGAATGACAATTGCGCGGTCATACAACACTGTACCCAAATTAAATTTTTATTTTTTTTTTCCCACAAATAGAGCTTTCTTTTGAATTTTTAAAAAAACATTTTTTTTTATATTTTGTTATAAAATTATGCAAACAGGTGATATTTCTCCTTCATTGATGTACGCTGATGAGGCGGCACTGATGGGCACCGATAGGTGGCAGTGATGGGTACTGATGGGTGGCAGTGGTGGGCACTGATGGGTGGCAATAATGGGTACTGATCGGCACTGGTTGGTTACACTGATATTCAGCACTGCTAGGTGGCACTGATTGGCACCACTGGTGGGCATTGATAGATGGTACTTGTGGGCATTGATAGGTGGTACTTGTGGGCATTGATAGGTGGCACTGGTGGACACTGTGGGCACTGTGGGCACTGGAAGGTGGCAATGGCAGGTGGCACTGGCAGGGGGTACTGGTGGGCACAGATGAGGCAGAATTGTCTCTTCCTCTTCGGGATCAATGTCCCTTGCACATAAGCCGGCAATCGGCTTTTTTTTCTCCTCACGCTATTAGCGTGAGGAAAAAAAAAAAAAAACGATTACCGAGCTTTTGTTTACATCATGTGATCAGCTGTCAATGGCTGACAGCTGATCATGTGGTAAGGGGCCGGGATCGGCTCCTTACTCGGATCTGTGATCACCCGAGTGTTGGTGACTCACACAGCATGCAGGGAGCGTACGGGGAGCGTGCAAAGGGGAGGCCGTCCTATAACGGCCTCCTGGAAATTCAGGTCTGCGCTATGCCCATCATTCGGCTATAGCACGGACGCCAAGTGGTTAAAATACGTAAAGTATATTTTTAGACAAACCTTTTTCTGAATTTTAGATGGAATGTCTGTGTTCCACTGGGGAGACTCACCCCTCTATTTGTACTAGTGACCATTGTCATGGAAAAAAATTAGAGTAAATCCAGCATTGTAGAGTTGTACATAGAATAACATCTCACATTGGGGGATTTCCACTAAATTCCCGTTGCATTCTTAGGACAGGAATTGAAAGGAAATTTTCTCAACAGTATACAGACAGTAAAAAGGAAACTGGCAGGGATTTTTAACCCGTCTCGATCCTATCCAAAACAAACAAAAAAATGTCTATGTATTTGATATATTTTTACATAGTTACATAGGTCTAGCTTGGACCGCTGTAGCTATGTACAGTATATACCATACCTGTGCGATCCCCCTGGAATCCGAAAATCACTGTAGTAAACACAGCTACTCCAGAGATCTCCACTTACTTCTGAGTCCTGTGCTGAGCTACTGGCCTGATACATTGTGAACATAGGAGGCTGGCTGCTCAGCACAGGTGCCATTCAGAGAATGCTTTGCATTTTTCTGAATGAATGCAAACCATTCTCTGATTGGACAAGGTGGAGAGGTAGAGTGGTGATATCACACTCTCCACCTCATCCAATTTATGTTAGCTATAGAACAAATCAAAGAATAGTTTTTTTATAAATACTTTATTTCAAGTTGGTAACCCTTAGGTACTGTAAATGTTCTATTCCCCAAACATGTAACAGAGTGGTAACTTCATACTCTTCCCTATTCGCTGTTAAAGATATTCTCCTTTCTTCAATACATGCAGCCTAAGCAGACTGATCTGCATTCTTAGTTATGGGACAAAATGAAGTAGTGTTTTTATGCATTGGTGATATACATTGGTCCATTGTTGTAAGCTGCATACAGTAGTTTGTATTTGGCATTTGTTTCTATAAACATTGGAACAGGGAAGGTTCAATTTAATTTCACAAGTCTAAAAACATTTCAACTAAGAAGAAATAGGGCAAAAAAAACATCAAATTTTTATTTCAAGAAGGTGTTGAGATAAAGTGTATGTAGTAAAGTTACACATTATGCCACTATCTCCACTTATTGTGATGTAATTTCCTCTTGGATGATCCTATTTCTTCTTGAGTTCAAAAGGGTTTGCTAACAGACATCAGCAGTGTGGTTACATTTCAGAATTGCTGTGGGGAATAGGAACAAGGGCACACTGAATAAAGAAAAGAGAAAAAGGGAGAGGGGGAATAAAAAAAAAAGAATAGAAAAAAAATGGATTATGATAATTATTTGTGGACACTGAGAGTTTGGGGTTAATTTTTAAAGGGATTACTAAATTTAAACAACTGCAGGTGAAAGCAAAGAAAAATCTAACATCCTTTCCATTTTTATTCACCTGCGATGTGTATTTAACTTGCAAGAAAATATGACTACTCTAGGAAGAGCCAGTTCTGTAGCACAGTCGCCTCTCTCTCTTGGCCCTCTCCTCTTCTTGGAGTATCCAATTATCGTCTGCTGGTCCAGCTTCTCCTTTCACCTACATTATTCTTTATGGAGCAGCCAGGGGAGTATTGACAAGGAATACTGTAGATTGTCACTCTAGTGATAGCTCTGAGTCTGCTGGGGCTCTTACAAGTTAATAGCATGTATAAAATGTGTTAAATGCACAGGTTATATTATAGAAAGATTGCTGTTGAAATGTATAGTCTAGTGACAGGTGACAGGATCTCTTTGAAAGAATTGTGCCATAGATGATTCCTACCAACACAGTACAATTGTTTTTAGTTTCTGAAAACTACCTTGCTTGTTTTTGGGGCAAGTTTTGTTACTAGAAGACTGAAATAAATGGTTTGGCAACAGGTTTTCTTTAATGTATATGACTTGCTCCATTTCCACAATTAGGGTAATACAGGCAAGCCAGTCTAACATCGGGTACATCATGTTCTTTGATGCCTTCATCAGACCAATGGTGATATTTTTTGTATCTCCTAATTTTTGTGGGAACTAGATGCAGCAGAAAGACCTCTGAGACCAAAGATACCATCATGATTTTGGACTAATACCTTGTACACACGACTAGTTTTCCTGTCGGAATAAACTCTAATGCCCCGTACACACGGTCGGATTTTCCGATGGAAAATGTCCGATCGGAGCATGTTGTCAGAAATTCCAACCATGTGTGGGCTCCATCAGACATTTTCCATCGGATTTTCCGACACACAAAGTTTGAGAGCAGGATATAAAATTTTCCGACAACAAAATCCGTTGTCGGAAATTCCGATCGTGTGTACACAAATCCGACGGACAAAGTGCCACGCATGCTCAGAATAAATAAAGAGATGAAAGCTATTGGCCACTGCCCCGTTTATAGTCCCAACGTACGTATTTTACGTCACCGCATTCAGAATGATTGGATTTTCCGACAACTTTGTGTGACCGTGTGTATGCAAGACAAGTTTGAGCCAACATCCGTCGGAAAAAATCCCAGGATTTTGTTGTCGGAATGTTCGAACAAAGTCCGACCGTGTGTACGGGGCATAAAGGTTTTTCCGACGGAGTTCCGATGGAATTCCACTGAAACTGTCTTGCGTACAAATGATCACACCAAAGTCTGACCGTCAAGAACGCGGTGATGTACAACACGTACGACGGGACTAGAAAAAGGAAGTTTAATAGCCAGTAGCCAATAGCTTCCATCTCGTACTTGCTTCAGGGCATGCGTCCTTTTTGGTACGTCGGAACAGCATACAGACGAGCGGTTTTCCCAATAAGAATTAGTTCCGTTGGAAAAATTTAGAACATGTTCTCTATAGTCGACCATCTGAATTTTCGACGGAAAAAGTCAGATGGGGCATACACACAGTCGGAATATACGATGAAACCTCCCATCAGACTTTTTCTGATAGACATTCCGCTCTTGTGTACACGGCATAAGGCTCCTGAATCAACTTCCAGAAACTCTAGAATTGCTTTGTATTACCACCATAGGTTGTGTCAGGGTGCTACATGCCCATTATCCGGGGATCATTTAGGAAAAGAGCTTTGTTGTTTATTGAGCATATAGCACCTGGTGAGAATTTACATACTAAGTGAAAATTTATTGCTTAATGTGGAATTATTTGACTGTTGCCCTTTTCTCAGATGTATTTAAATGCTGGATCTATGTGGTGAAATAATGTATGGGGTCTGTACAAATACAGCGATTTGTTAACTCATTTAGGGCCTGTGTTGACAGTATTTTGGTTGGTGTTGATGGCTTTGACATCTGTTTTAGAGCATTCAGAATTTATTGACAGATGCAGTTGACCTGCAGTACACCTCATTCTGACCTTTATCTGACCTTCTTCAAGCGGGTTTTGCATTCCTATAGACTTGTATGGGAATGCAAAACATGCTTGTCATAAACAAAAGCCTGCCAACACAGGGCCTAAGATTTTTTGGAATATCTGGATTCTTATAAGTTTTACATTCAAAGATTAGTCTCTAAAACTAAATTTAAACTAAAATAAAGCTAAAATAAAAACTAAAACTAAACTATAAATCCCTGTCCTCCACCCTGGACAATCTCACTCCTCTCACTACACGCAGAATCAAGCCTCGACCCCTACAACCCTGGCAAACAGTAAAATTCTCAAAAACGTACTCGCGCTCTTGAGCGTCTGTGGCACAAGACCAAGTCTCTCAAAAACTTTAACCAATACAAATCTGCCCTCCAAAAATACTATTCTTTCATCCACACTGCCAAGCAGACCTATTTTACAACTCTTATTAACACCTTCTCATCCAGTCCCCGTAAACTTTTCTCTAACTTCAACTCTCTACTTTGTCCTCCACCGCCTCCACCCACTGACTCACTCACTGCCCTGGAGATTGCTAATCACTTCAAAAACAAGATTGATACAATCCGTGATGAAATCTCCACTCTACAGGTATCTCCCCCAGTTAAGACCCCATATCAACAGATACAATTGACACTCCCCTTATTCAAATCTGCTACTATAGACAAAGTTGCTAAATTCCTTTCTAACGCCCACCTAACCACCTGCCTCCTGGACCCTATTCCCTCTCAAACACTACAGTCGCCCTCTGACTCTATCCTACACTCTCTAACTCACATCTTCAATCTCTCCCTCACCTCCCAATGCTCTAAAACATGCACTGGTCACCCCCATACTTAAAAAGCCTTCCTTGGACCTTACCAATCTTAACCTACGCCCTATCTCCTTGCTCCCCTTTTCCTCTAAAACTCCTTGAACGCCTGGTTTACAACCAACTGAGTGACCACCTCATTAAGAATAACCTTCTTGATCCCCTTCAATCTGCATTTCGCCCTTAACACTCCACAGAAACTGCTCTTTTAAAACTCACAAATAGGGATGAGCCGAACACCCCCTGGTTCAGTTCACACCAGAACCTGCGAACGGACCAAAAGCCTGCGCGAACTTTAGAACCCCATTAAAGTCTATGGGACTCGAACTTTTTAAATCAAAAGTGCTATTTTTAAAGGCTAATATGCATGGTATTGTCCTAAAAAGGGTTTGGGGACCCGGGTCCTGCCCCAGGGGACATCTATCAATGCAAAAAAAAGTTTTAAAAATGGCCGTTTTTTCGGGAGCAGTGATTTTAATGATGCATCCCTGCACAAAATGACATTTTTAAAGGAATAAAAGTCATTTAAAACTGCTTGCGGCTTTAATGTAATGTTGGGTCCCAGCAATATGGATAAAAATCAGTTCGACAAACGGCATGGGTACCCCCCCCAGTCCATTACTAGGCCCTTTGGGTCTTGTATGGATATTAAGGGAAACGCCGCACCCAAATTAAAAAAAGGAAGGGCGTGGGGCCCCCAGGCCCTATATACGCTGAACAGCAGCATACAGGCGGTGCAAACAAGACAGGGATTGTAGGTTTGTTGTTAAGTAGAATCTGTTTGTAATTTTGAACTGGTACATTTTTAAAGTGTAGCTCCAGCCAAAAAAATCTATAGATCAAGAATTGTAATTACATGCACCTGTTGAACAGGGGCAGAAAAATTGGGCCTTTGGTGGTGGTGGTGGTGCCACAACACTGTAAGCCCTCACAGTTACTCTTGGTGGGCACAGGAATAGGCCCTGCTGTGAAATATTAGATCAAGAATTGTAATTATATGTCTCTGTTGAACAGGGGCAGAAAGATTGGGCCTTAGGCACTGGTGCCACAACACTGCAACCCCTCACAGATGCTATAGTTGGAGCGCAGAAATGAGCCCTGCTGCAAAATATTGCATCAAAAATTGTAATTACACGCCCCTCTTAAACATGGCCTCAAAAAATGGTACCTTAGGCACTGGTGCTGGTGCCACAACACTGAAACCCCTCACAGATACTCTAGTTGGAGCGCAGGAAAAAGCCCTGCTGCAAAGTATTGCATCAAAAATTGTAATTACACGCCCCTGTTAAACAGGGGCTGAAAAATTGGGCCCTAGCCACTAGTGGCAGCGCCCAGAACCAAAAATGTTCTTACAAGCTATCAGCATGATCATTCAGGAGTAAGAGGATAATCACTCAGCATAACAGGATAGTCACTCAGCATCAGCATAGGCAGTCTTGAAGGGATCTCACATTTAAAAAAAAATCAATCGGTTACAATCGGTTACAATCAATCAATCAGCATCAGGTGCTTGGTAGCTGGTGATCCAAGACTGATTCATTTTTATGAAGGTCAGCGGATCAACCGATTCGGTGGAAAGGCGCACCCTGTGAACGGTTACAAAGCCTTCAGCAGCACTGAATGTGAGTTCCGAAATAACGCTGGATGCAGGACAGGCCAGTAGCTCAATTGCATACTGTGCAAGCTCTGGCCAGTGATCCATCCTCAAGACCCTGCAACCTAGAGGATTTTCGGTGGGAAAGGTGTCCAAGTCTGATCTTGCCCCTAGGTAATCCTGCACCATGTGAATCAGACGCTGGCGATGGTTGCTGGAACCAATCAGACCTTGGGGCTGCAGACTAAAAAATTGTCTGAACGCATCGGTCAGACGGCCACCTTCTCCACAGCTCCTTCTGTGACTGACCGAAGCCTCAGCAACACGTTGTCCAGGAGGACCAGGAAATTAAGGAAATTATAACTTCCCAGGCTCTGGAAATGCGTTGCACAAACCTTTCTGCAAGGCCTCCCGAAGATTTTTCATCCTCTGCTTCCTCTGCTACGGCAAGATAAGGTATGCAACCTTACCCTTGTAACATGGATCAAGGAGGGTTGCCAACCAGTAATCATCCCTCCCCTTGATACCACGAATACGAGGATCCTTCCGCAGGCTTTGCAGGATCAGGGAGGCCATGCAGCATAGGTTTGCTGAGACATTCGGTCCAGAGTCCTCTGGGTCACTAAGAACGACATGATCCGCAGCCACCTCCTCCCAGCCACATACAAGTCCATGGGTTTCTTCAGACTGTAAATAATCCCTTGAAGACTGCTGCTGATGCTGAGTGCCAGGCTCCACCTCCATGCTGACACCTCCTCCTTGTCCTCTTCCTGTGTGATCTGCCTCAAGTGCCCTGTCCATTATTCCATGGAGCGAGTGCTCCAACATGTGGACAAGAAGTGTCACTGATGCATGCACTGTCACTGCTTACCATCCTCGTGGCCTCCTCAAATGGTAACAGGACAGTGCATGCATCCCTGATCATAGCCCACTGGCGTGGGGAAAAAAACGGTCCCCTGACCCTGTCCTGGTGCCATAGTCCCATAGGTGCTCATTGATGGCCCTCTGCTGTGTGTGCAGCCGCTGCAGCATGGTCAATGTTGAATTCCACCTGGTGAGCATGTGACAGATTAGGCGGTTCTTGGGCAGGTTAAATTCATTTTGGAAGTCAGCCAGCTGAGCACTGGCATTATATGACCTGCGGAAATGCACACAGACTTTCCTAGCTTTCCTCAGGACATCCTGTAAGCCCGGATACCTGCCCAAGAACCGCTGCACCACCAAGTTAAGGATGTGAGCCAAACAGGGCACATGGGTAAGTTGTCCCTGTCGGAGGGCGGAGAGGAGGTTGGTGCCATTGTCGCAAAAAACTATACCTGCCTTAAGCTGGCATGGCGTCAACCACCTCTGAACCTGCCCCTGCAGAGCTGACAGAATCTCTGCCCCCGTGTGGCTCCTGTCCCCCAAGCACACCAGCTCAAGCACCGCATGGCATCTTTTTGCCTGCGTGCTTGCGTAGCCCCTTGAACGCCTACGGAGCACCGCTGGTTCCGAGGACAAATCAGCACAGGAAGAGGCCATGGAGGAAGAAGAAGAGGAGGGGGTGGAGGAGAGAGGTGTGGCAGAATCACCACTAGTAGAATTTTAGAGGCGTGGTGGCGGAACAACCTCCAACACTACTGCACCCTGTCCTGCAGCCTTCCCAGCTGCCCGAAGAGTCACCCAGTGCGCGGTGAAAGATAGGTAACGTCCCTGTGCATGCCTGCTGGACCATGAGTCAGCGGTAATATGCACCTTACCGCTGACCACCCTGTCCAGCGAGTCCTAGACATTGCTTTCCACATGCCGGTAGAGAGCCGGAATTGCCTTCCGTGAGAAAAAATGGCGTTTGGGAATCTGCCACTGAGGAACTGCACATTCCACAAACTCACAGAAGGGGGCAGAGTCTACCAACTGAAAAGGCAGCAGTTGAAGTGCTAGCAATTTAGCCAAGTTAGCATTCTGGGCATGTGGATGGCTGGGAGCGAACTTCTTTCGGCGGTGCAGCAGCTGGGGCAGGGAAATTTGCCTGATACAATCTGACATCGGTGTACTGATAGCAGATTGCCCGCAAGTACTTGGCTGTGACACACCTAATTCTACACCTTCATTCCTCTCAGTGCAGGTCTCAGAGAGGACTGAAGGTATTGTGGGGTTGGAGATCCCAGCTAATGAGGAGCAAGGAGAGGTCCTCTTTGTTGTTTGGTGTGGGTCTTTTAGGTACGCTTGTCAACTAACTGCATGGCAGGTCGACATATGTCTGGTCAAGCATGTGGTGCCCAAGCGGGTGATGTTTTGGCCACGCAAGATACGCTTGAGACATATGTTGCAAATAGCAGCGGTGCAATCTGATGCACTCGTCTCAAAAAAGGCCCACACCGAAGAACTTTTGGAATAACGTGCAGAGACAGCAGCGTCCTGTACATGCAGAGCTCTGCTGTGTGATGCAGTCAGTATGCTGCCCTTAAGCTGGCCCCTGGAGGGCATCCTACCTCGTTGGTGATGTGCCTCCTCCTCCTCCTCCTCCCCTCTCCTATCAGGCACCCACATGGAGTCAGTGACCTCATCATCCCCTCCCTCCTCATCACTGGAGCAAACCTGGCACTATGCTGCAGCTGGGGGAACATGACTGCCAGATTGCTGTCCTTCTTGGGCACCCCCTCTCTCTGGGCTCACGTTACTGCCTTCCTCTAGCTGGGTACCATCATCGGAGCCTTCAAAACGCTGGGCATCCTCCTGGAGCATGTACCCAACACTGTGGTCAAATAGTTCGGGGGACTCCTCAGGAGGACATGGTGGGGCTAGGGAAGGAGTGACTGATGCCATAGAGCCGAGGGAAGAGGCCACGTTGGCAGATGCTTTGCCAGACAAAGTACCCTGAGCCTGGGTGAGAGAGGATGAGGAGGGTGAGGAGTATGAGGACGGCTTGGTCATCCACTCTACCAAGTCTTCTGCATGTTGCGGCTCAACACGGCCAGCTGCCGAAAAAAAGGACAAGCATGTCCCACAGCCACGTGCTGATGAGGATGCACCGTCTCCATGACACAGAGCCTGCTTGCCCTCTTTTATTGGCTTGTGACTGTCTGCCTCTCCTTGTTTGCCTTCCAGACATACTAATGGCCTGCAGTGAGATGTAGCTGCACAAAGCTGGGATGTATATATATACTGATACTGTAGCTAGCAGAATCTACTGCCTGCCTGTAGTATTATTAGTATGAGAACACCAGCAATTGTCTTCAGATAGCTTTAGGTGCACACTGTGCAGAGGATGCAGTACACTAACTGTAAATACTGTAGCTGCCTGCTTGTGGTATTAATAGGATCAGAAGAACACCACCAATTGTCTTCAGGTAGCTTTTGGTGCACACTGTGCAGAGGATGCACTACACTAACTGTAAATACTGTAGCTGCCTGCCTGTGGTATTAATAGGGGCAGAACAACAGCAATTGTCTTCAGGTAGCTTTAGATGCACACTGTGCAGAGGACACAGTACACTAACTGTAAATACTGTAGCTGCCTGCCTGTGGTATTAATAGGATAAGAAGAACATCAACAATTTTATTCAGGTAGCTTTAGGTGCACACTGTGCAGAGGACACAGTACACTAACTGTAAATGCTGTAGCTGCCTGCCTGTGGTATTAATAGGATCAGAAGAACACTACCAATTTTTATTCAGGTAGCTTTAGGTGCACACTGTGCAGAGGACACAGTACACTAACTGTAAATACTGTAGCTGCCTGCCTGTGGTATTAATAGTAGCAGAAGAACACCACCAATTTTCTTCAGGTAGCTTTAGGTGCACACTGTGCAGAGGACACAGTACACTAACTGTAAATACTGTAGCTACCTGCCTGTGGTATTAATAGGAGTAGAACAACAGCAATTGTCTTCAGGTAGCTTTAGGTGCACACTGTGCAGAGGACACACTACACTAACTTGTAAATACTGCAGCTGCCTGTGTTACTAATAGGATCAGAAGAACACCACCAATTTTCTTCAGGTAACTTTACGTGCACACTGTGCAGAGGACGCACTACACTAACTTGTAAATACTGTAGCTGCCTGCGGTACTAATAGGATCAGAAGAACACCACCAATTTTCTTCAGGTAGCTTTAGGTGCACACTGTACAGAGGACGCACTACACAAACTTGTAAATACTGCAGCTGCCTGCGGTACTAATAGGATCAGAAGAACACCACCAATTTTCTTCAGGTAGCTTTAGGTGCACACTGTGCAGAGGACGCACTACACTAACTTGTAAATACTGCAGCTGCCTGCGGTACTAATAGGATCCGAAGAACACCCCCAATTTTCTTTAGATAGCTTTAGGTGCACACTGTGCAGAGGACACACTGCACTAACTTGTAAATACTGCAGCTGCCTGCGGTACTAATAGGATCAGAAGAACACCACCAATTTTCTTCAGGTAGTTTTAGGTGCACACTGTGCAGATAATGCACTACACTAACTTGTAAATACTGCAGCTGCCTGCAGTACTAATAGGGTCAGAAGAACACCACCAATTTTCTTCAGGTAGCTTTAGGTGCACACTGTGCAGAGGACGCACTACACTACCTTGTAAATACTGCAGCTGCCTGCGGTACTAATAGGATCAGAAGAACACCACCAATTTTCTTCAGGTAGCTTTAGGTGCACACTGTGCAGAGGACGAGCTACACTAACTTGTAAATACTGCAGCTGCCTGCGGTACTAATAGGATCAGAAGAACACCACCAATTTTCTTCAGGTAGCTTTAGGTGCACACTGTGCAGAGGATGCACTACACTAACTGTAAATACTGTAGCTAATAAGAATAAAAGGATCAGAAGAACACCAGCAATTTTCTTCAGGTATCTGTAAATACTGTAAAAACACCTCCCTGCCTGTCAGTAGGAAGAGAATAACAGGAACGGATCTAGCTAAACTGAATACAGTGTATATATATATATATATATATATATATATATATATATATATATATATATATATATATACAAAACCCAGGATGCATATATATACACAATACACTGTAAGTGTAGCTAACTGATTCGCCTGCCTACTCTAATCTAACTTAAATCAAATGACACTGTCTCTCTCTCTCTCTATCTCTCGCTCAATGCCGGAACACACCACACAGGCCTTAAATAGTGTGGAGCGTGTACTAAACCCCCTGAACCATAATTGGCCAAAGCCACCCTGGCTTTGGCCAATTACGGCTCTCTGTATAGACAGCGCTGTGATTGGCCAAGCATGCGGTCATAGGCCAGCAATGCACTGCGATGCCGCAGTGAATTATGGGCCATGACGTGCCACTCGAATTTGGCATGAACGGCCCATAATGTTCGCAATTCGACAAACGGTCGAACATGCGATGTTCGAGTCGAACATAGGTTCGACTCGAACTCGGTGCTCATCCCTACTCACAAATGACCTACTAACTGCAAAAACCAACGGACACTATTCTGTACTCCTACTTCTGGACCTTTCAGCTGCCTTTGACATGGTTGACCACCCCTCCTCAAAAAAAACTTTACTCCCTTGGTCTCCGTGACTGTGCTCTTCAGTGGCTCTCATCCTACCTATCCCAACGCACCTTCAATGTCACTTACAATTCTACTTCCTCCACTCCTCTGTTCTTGAACCTCTTTTATTTTCAATCTACACCTCTTCAGCTGACAGCTGGGTCAGCTGACAGCCTCTCATGGCTTTCAATATCATTTCTACGCTGACGACACACAAATCTATCTCTCCACCCCTCAACTCACTCCATCAGTCTCCTCACGCATCACTAACTTACTAACAGACATATCTGTATGGATGTCACACCACTTCCTCAAACTCAACTTGCCCAAAACCAAACTTATAATATTTCCTCCCCTACGTACCTCTTCCCCTGACTTATCTGTCAAGAGCAATGGCACAACCACCCACCTATCCCCACATGTCAGCATGCTAGGTGTTATCCTGGACTCTGAACTCTCCTTTCGGCCCCACATCCAATCACTTTCCAAAGCTTGCCGCCTCAACCTCCGCAACATCTCTAAACTGCATCCCTTTCTAACCAATGAAACCACAAAGCTCCTTATTCACTCCCTGGTTATCTCTAGCCTTGACTACTGCAACTCCCCCCTCATTGGCTTACCTTTAAATAGACTATCCCCTCTTCAGTCCATCATGAATGCTGCTGCCAGACTCATCCACCTTACAAACCACACAGTGTCTGCTACCCCTCTCTGCTAATCTCTCCATTGGCTGCCACTTGCCCAACTAATTAAATTCAAAATACTAACAATAAGTTACAAAGCCATCCACAACTCAGCCCCCAGCTACATCACTAGCCTAGTCTCAAAATACCAACCTAATCACCCTCTTCGTTCCTCCCAAGACCTCCTGCTCTCTAGCTCCCTCATCACCTCCTCCCATATCCGCCTCCAGGACTTCTCCCGAGCCTTGCCTATGCTCTGGAATTCGCTACCCCAATCTGTCAGGCTGTCTCCAAATGTATCCACTTTTAGGCGATCCCTCAAAAATTTCCTCTTCAGAGAAGCCTATCCTGCCTCCATCTAACAACTGCACTATTTTCTCCATTAGCTCATCCCCCACAGCTATTACCCTTTTGTATAACTTGACCCTCCCTCCTAACGAGCAGGGCCCTCTGATCCCTCCTGTATTAAATTGTATTGTAATTGTACTGTCTGCCCTAATGTTGTAAAGTGCTGCGTAAACTGTCGGCACTATATAAATCCTGTATAATAATAATAATAATAATAATAATAATAAAAAAACATAGAGGCTGCCATAGTTGATCCGTTTCTGGAAAAAATGAGTTGCCTAGCTGTCATGCTGACCCTCTTGCTTCAATACTAGGAGTCACTGTTATGGATCAATTATGCAGATAAAGACTTATGACACTAGTTAGCACTAGTATTTTCAATATGGTTGCAACACAGGCATACATACATAGTGTTCACTTTATTTTCTGCCATCCACAACATCCTTCCTTTCCAGAAATTGAAAGCTGCAATCCCACATTTTACTTGTAGTGTCATCATTGGGTGTATCTTGGGATCAGCCACCGTTGAAATCCTGAGTGCCATTACTTTTGTACAAGTGAAAACCTTAACAATGCTTTTCTCTTATTTACCCCATATTGGTCTGGTAAATACACCACTGAAAGTATTTGTTATAAATGTTTGATAAGTGCAAAAAAAAGTCCTTTACAAGCTTTGACAAGTTTAGAAAAACTCTGTGTTGTCTTAAAAATCTCCCAGTTCTTGGTACCACTTCTTGGAACTACAATTCAATCTGTGCCAAGATCTTGAGATGAACTGCAGATAAATTTATATATTTGTTTTTTTTAATTTTGCTTTGACATACGCTTTAGAGTTTGTTCACACCAGCCTTGTTGCCAAATGCAGTCACAAAGCATACACCTTTGTGTACACCTGACTGGAGTTTACATGTTCTCCCTGTGCCTGCATGGGTTTCCTCGGGGTACTCTGTTTTCTTCCCACACTCTAAAGACATGCTGGTAGGTTAATTGAATCTAAATTAGCCCTAGTAAGTGGATGTATGTATGTGAGTTAGGGTCCTTAGATTGTAAGCTCCTTGAGGACAGGGACAGATGTGAATGTACAATATATATGTAAAGCGCTGCATAAATTGACAGCGCTATATAAGTACCTGTAATTAATGAACAAAAAAAAATAAAATACACAAAACAATACGCCTTCTGTTCTGATATCTGCAGTGTGTGCTGAAAAAAAGAGAATACGCTGCATTTTTAAGTGATGAGTTTGCGATGCATTGCAGCACATCTCAGCGTGCTGTGGTGCATAGAAAAGAATAAATTGTTATTTTGTGGCACTTCAATAAATTAAAAAATAAAAGTAAATAGTATGATGCACTTTAACCAGGCATGCCCCTACACATCACACACTAGTGGGTGCTTATTATACAGAACATGCAACGCGTGCTTGCTGCTGGAATTAGGCCCCTAATCTGTCAAGAAATACAAACAAAATTGGAATGCAGATATCTGTTTCTGCAAAGTGAATGTGGATTCTGGGATCACCTTTTTTTAATATATTGTGTGGCTAGTAGCTTTGTATTTAAAATAAAAATAATAATAATAGTAATAATAATAATTATTTGATGGACTTAGTTAAAAATAAATAAATTAACTTGAACAACAGAATAATTACAGTTTGAATATGTCGTTGGACACAGTCTGAGCATATTTGCTTGAAGATTACTCAAATGATCCAATAAAACATATTCTGCTTAATTCCAGGCTGTGAGATGAATGTACACAAACGCTGTGTCCAGAGCGTGCCAAGCTTATGTGGGGTGGACCATACTGAGCGCCGAGGTCGTATGCTTATAAGAGTGGAAGCAATTCACGATGAAGAGTTTCAGGTAACAGGTATGTGACAATAGCCCTCTCTGATAGTATATTAATCTGTTACTATATTAAAGTGGAACTAAACTCACTTAATCAATGTGAAAGCGGTTCTCTACACTGGAAAAGTAAAAATCCTGTAGCTGCTGACTTTTAATATAAGGAAACTTACCTGTCCAGAGATCCAGCACAGTTCTTCACTAGCCTTTGGGTTCCATGCACCGGCATCCTAACTGTGGGCAGCCGGCTATGCTGCTTTCGACTTTATAGTTGGCTGCCAACTGTGCATGCAGGAGTTGCGCTGCACTCTGTGAATGGTCCTGAGCCTTCTGGAATCTGGAGAGGAGAACTTCGAACAGAGCAGAAGTGGGAGTGGGTACCTGTCAAAATTAGGTACCTGCTCTCCCCCCAAAAATGATTAACCAAATATGTTAGAGAAGGGGGGAGGAGGACTGACCTAAGGGCAGATAGATTCCAGGAAGTAAATGCTACATGAATCATTTGCCCTTATTCAAGATGGCTGTGGCTAGAAATGCTGGGGGGTGAGGGCTTTTCAAAGCGATTTCTCAACAAAATGAAGCATGGAGACATGGATGGATTGTTGAGTTTGCTTTGAATATTAAAAAAAACATTTAGTGCTCAGATACAGTTGAGTTCCACTTTAATGTTTTTATAATCAAACATCTTGAGCTTTGATTTGATTTTTTTTTTTACTCTGCAGTGCTAAATGCAGTCCCTTTGCATCCCTGCATTATCGTAGTGAACATCTTTATAGCAAAGCATGACTTAAGCCGGCCATAGAATCTCGGTCAGTTCAGCAAGGACCAGCCAAGATTCGTACCATGAATGGACAGGCTTATTGTACCGAAGTTTATCGATCAACCAGCATGTCAAGTTTTTCATGTGATTATTGCCAGCGTCAATAACCGCTAGCAATAATCACTGTGCATTCTCCCGGCCAGGATGGTTCTCCACACACAACCCCCCCCCCCCATTGGGAGAACACAATAGGCAGGAGGTATTCGACAATCAACACTGACTGTGGTTGCATGAAAGAAAATTGCTCCATCTATGGCCAGCTTTAGTAAGAACTGCGTGTTAGCTGATCACTCTCCACAAGCCGTGATCAAAAGTTGGAGACTAGTGCTGATACTTCTAAATTGTTTGTGACAAACTAGGGAGTTAGATTGGTCAGTTAAAATATGATCAATGTACGGTTCACTCTATAATATCAAAGACAATCCTACTGCAACACAACCGACACAGCTATTATAGAAAGATTTCTTGAACAAATCAAGCTCCCCAAACTTACACATGAACACCTTACTAACCTAAACTCTCCTATCACCGCTGAGGAGGTGAGAAAAATCATACAATTTATTCCAGTTAACAAATCCCCAGGCCCAGACGGTTTTACAGGAGAATATTACAAGTCATTCTAATCCCTCATCTAGTTGGAATTTATAGCTCTGCTGCTGCCTTCCCCTCATTCCCCACAGAGATGTTAAAGGCCATAATAGTAGATCTACAGAAACCGGGGAAGGAACATGATTCCCCCTAAAATTTTAGGCCTATATCATTGCTTAACAATGATATCAAGATATATGCAAAACCTATAGCTACAAGACTAGTGGACATCTTACTCTCTCTTATTGATATTGACCAGTCTGGAATCAGATGTTTGATAAATGTGATACATCTAGCTAGCTTCTAGCATTGGACGCAGAGAAGGTGTTGGACAGGATACATTGGCAATTCCTGGCACAGGTGTTGAATAAGTTTGGTTTCGATGGCTCTATATACAAAGCCATAATGGCTCTTTACACCCACCCATCGGCTCAAGTTTATATCTCCAGGGCACTGTCTACCCCATTTACATTTACCAATGGCACTAGACAGGGCTGCCCTCTTTCCCCACTAATTTTTAATCTTTTAATCGAGCCACTAGCCTCCTACATACGATCAAACCCACAGGTCACAGGAATAAAGGTTGGTACCAGATCCCACACCATAAGTCTCTTTGCTAATGACATAATATTAATGCTCACAAACCCAGGAATTTCTCTCCCCTCCGTGCAGGAAGCACCGAGAACATTTAACCTCCCTGGTGGTATGGTTATGTCAGATTTTTGATGCTGAAAGTGGTACAATTATTTTGCATGGAAATTTGGTGTTTTATATTGTAGGCCTGTAATTCTTAGGAATAACTCACTTAAATCTGTCCAAACAAGAGTCTAGTAGACATCCCGGGTATGATAAAGTTTGAAACACGAAATCATAAATTATAATATAATAAATAACTATAAATAATTATAACAAATAATAATATAATAATAATAAAAATTATTCAATAATGTAATCAAATCAAAAACACTGAAATTTGCTCAGTTGCAGAATTGTCACTGTCATTACTTTCAGTGTTTGATGACAGATTTCCCCACAAATTACTATTGCTCGATTCTGCAAGTGATTTTAATTTACTATCGCTGTTTTCTAGCTGGTCTAAAATCACTTTTGATGTAAAGGGACACTTTTTGGTTGCTATGGACAATCTCCAGTTTCCAGGCAGAAAGAACAGTATTTATAATATAAAACTGCATGCAGGGCACTGGACAAACCACTAGGGACAAAAGGGAGGTGAAATAAATTGATACAGTAATGTAATCTGTAAGATTACAGTGTACTGTATGTGTAATGTGTTTTTTACATTTTTAATTTGGCGCCGTTCTCCGTCCCCGTGCATCACAACGCTCGCAAGGAACGGAGCTCGGCACTGTGATAGATCCGGCAGAGTACAGCTTGCACACAGAGCGGGGAGACATCGCAGGATCCTGGGGACAAGGTAAGTAGCTTTGCCTGGATCCTGCAATGCTATCCCGGGTGTAGCTTGGGGTTACCGCTTTTGGTACTGAAAATCCACTATGAGTCACACTCGGGATTACCGCCATGGAGGTTAATGAGGTTAAACAATTAAGCAAAATCCTATATTTTGAACTTAGGCATCCCAGAAAAGCTCAGACACGATCTAGCGCAAAAATTCCCATACATTTGGAAGAAAGAGGGCATCAAGTATCTAGGCATAACCTTGACTCCTAAAACAGAAGATCTCAGCAAAATATACACCTTTCCTAAACTCACTAGGGACCAGGTTAAACAAATTAGCACAGAATAAACTATTGTGGTTGGGCAGGCTTGCAGCTTTTTAGATGCAGATACTACCTCAACTCCTCTATCTTTATAGAACATTACCAATCCCAATTCCCAACTCTTTTTTTAATTCATTACAACCAATACTAAGTAAATACCTTTGGGGAAAAGAGCTAGATGCGCTTTTACTAGGTTCCTTAAACACAGAAAAGTAGGGGGAGTGGGCCATGTACATTTGCAAGATTATTACTTTGGGCACTTTTGGCACTGACTAATAGAAGATTCCAAAATGCTATGGAAGGAAATAGAAATAACTCAAATCCCTAAAGGGACCTTACATGATTTTCTACTGTCTGTGCATCACAACAAGTCTCTAGACAAAAAGCTAGCACCCCCTATTTTAGCATCTGTAAGAGCATGGATGTGTCTCCGAAAATTATCAAAAATGGAGTGGTACAGTGACTCCCCTAAAATTTCCCATTTCTGCACTTACCCAAGTAATTCCAGATATTAACCTATCTATTTGGAAAGAAAAATGAATTACTCACCTAGATGAGGTCATGCATGGCTTCACACTTAAATCGTTTGCCACACTGCAGCAAGAATACCAACTGCCCGGAATGGAGTAATTCAAATATACACAAATAGCTCACTTAGTGAAAAAGAACCGCCCTTAGTCACCGCACTACCTGAAAAAAATAACCCAATTTTACCAAATAACCCCAAGTATGCACAAAGGTATATCACTTATTTACTCAGGCCTACAAGAGAAGAATCTTTGTATAAAATCTCAATCTATGTTAGCTTGGGAACAGGAACTGGGGATAGAGTACACATCTCAGCATTGGGAAAGAACGTTACGCCTTATCTATACCGCCACAAAAGGCACCAACCTATGGGAAATGCAACAAAAGACATCACTCAGATGGTACTTGACCCCCCACCGCATAGCAAAAATCTTTTGAGATGCCTCACCAAGTTGTTGGCACTGCCCCAAACTAAGAACACTGTGGTCACAGGTTGAGGGAATAATGGCGAATGTCACAGGTCTACATCAAATAATATCTCCAGGAATGTCAATTTTATCACTAGATATACATTCTATACCTCCACCCTTTAGAACTGTGATATCGCATATTCTACTAGCCACCAGATTATATATTCTCCGACATTGGCAGGAAACAACAGTCCCACTGATCTCAGAAGTAATACATACTACCCACACCCATGGTACATATGAGGTTCTACGCTACTCTACCACAGGGAATTATGAACATGTGTACAAACAATGGGCTCCATGGGGAGAATGGTACAATCAGAGAGTACAAAAAAGATGAAATATTTAAAAGAACTAACTAACCTAGTTAAAAGAAGGAATAAATGGACATCACTATGACTGTTTTTATTATTTTATGTTTTATGTTTTGTGTTGTTTACCATAAATTTTGTATAAAGGTGGTCGCTGTACTCCAGCCAACAGACATGCTGGTAGATAAACAGTAAAGGGGTTGACAAAACCCAACGGAGTGGAATGTCCACAGCGAAAAACTATAGTGATAGCAGGTGGATGTTCATAGAACCCTTGTGACGAGAAATAGGGCCTAAGCAATACCTCTAAAACTAGAGCGCTGAAACAATTGACACCATGAAAGCGGATACACTATATTTAGAGTATACATGAAGTACAAACGACCAAGGAATATTCATACTTACAATGTAATGTACATTATGTTGATTTTCTTTTCTGTCAATGTAAACTTAATAAAAATTATTGAAACAAAAATATGATCAATGGTTGGTGCAATAGCCTGTGTCCCCCTACATCATCAAAGGAGTGAGAAAGTTGCACACTGAAGTGGAGTTTAGTAAATTCCATTGTGTTAGCTAATCAATATCGAGCCTTTAGTGATCAAGAGTTGGGAATCATTGGTGAGGTATCCCAAATTCTTCAGCATAATCTCAGATGCCATTTTTAGCTGATGTGGGTGCATCATGAATTTATGTATAATTTTCCATTCATGCAAATGCAGACATTGAATGTACTTGGGGCTGTTAATAGGTGTTTCCACTATGCACATTTAAAGTCACAAAAACAGTATATATACGTTGTAGTATGTGCTCTACTAGGTGTCGTCAGTGACTTTAGAGATAAAAGCACAGAAGTAGATACTACAGCTTGAGCCACTCCATTAGGTATAAAATATACTCTTTTCTTTGTCTTAAAAATCACCTGGGCTTGGTCAGGTAACTTTTCTGTAGCAAGAATAAGTTAAGGAGCATGTTGTGTCTTATGGAAAGTATCATTTGGAAGGGTCTGCAGAAGGTGTAGTCATTTTCAAGCAAATTGCCCACCTTATACAAATCCAAGATTTTGATGCTTGGAAAGGCAGGGAACCCCTGATGTGAATGGCGGTCCTCTGGAACCACGGGGTTGTTTGAAGCTGTCCGATGCACCTATCAACAACTTTATCCCAAATACTATCACATTTTAGTACTACATTACAGCAAGATTTGTACATTATAAATTTCAGTCATGTTAAGCTAGCCATCAGTTTATACCCTCAAATTTAAGATTTTCATTAGAGTCCATAACATTTTTCTTTTCAGGGAATAAGGACTGTGTCTACCAGCATTTTTAAATGTTTTTATAGTGTACCGCTTTAGGTTTTCATTTGTAATGCAATACCTCCCATGAAAAAGCTTTGCAGCATAAACACCAGTAGGATGTTAATAAATAGCAGTAAGAACCTCACTTTAATGTTGCTTCATAGAACTTGATGAACTGAGGGATAAAAATTGAAACATCATAGATTTCATATAGAACCTGGTAAAACACTGGGGAGGACATCAAACAAATTAGCAACAAAATTGGACACAGATCAGTCTGCCTATCATTCATAATTTATTTCAAACATCTGAGACAGATTGATCACCAAATGGTAGGCAGATTTTTACTTCAAACAGATGCACAATTTAGAAGTTTCCATACTTTAGAGCAGCAAAGGGAGGAATTTCTGAATGAAGTTGAACTCTTTTATAGTTTCTCACTGCCCGTGTTTAGCATTGCCTTGGTGTGAGACAGATTTGATAAATTGCTACCTGATAGGAAAGATCAAGTCACATTCATTACTGAGGAGCTGCAAGCAGGTTAATTTAGAGTCTCATTTATGTTTAAAATTTAGGGAAAACTAGAAATTCAGGAATAACACATTCTTTACATAATATATATTTCCTTACTGAAATACTGAGTCATTTATACATTCTTACAATTATACAAACGCCTGTGTGTACAAGAAAGATTTGTATCAAAAATATGCATGCAGAATCTATTGAATATCTTGTTGTGATAAGTAAAATATGAAATACACGGTTTTAGGTCAGGAAGCAAATACAAAATTTAGGTCACCATGTATAATAGATCCACATTAGAGCTGGCATATTGGATTAAGCCCTATAACCTGCCCTACAGCCATCCCTCTAGCTATGAAATACAGGCTGTACCTTCACAATTAATGATAATACATGGTGGATACATTTTAAAATATATAGACTGACAGGCTGGTTGTGTAAGCCTGGCAATTGTTCTTGGCAAACAGTTTTAAATTACACATTGTGACTATAATTATCAATTTTTGTAAACCTGACCAGCACCTTTGATTGGATAGGAAGTCACCTGGAAGGCGCCTGTATTTTTCTGTTCCCAAGGGTATTTTATTTTGTACTTGAAAATTTTTTGTAATCTGTTTTTATTATAAATCTTCACAAGTACTAAAAGAAAAAAGTGGAACTGGTGGCGTGTGTGTTTTTAGATAAGGCACCTCATCCCAAGGGGTAAGTAGAAACAATGGATGGACTAGTGGGATTATTGCGGTGCCAAAGATATAGCAAAACAATATATTAAAATAAATTTGTTTTATAAAAAAAAATCCTTTAAAAATAAATGCATTTAATTTACAGTACAAATACATACAGGGGCATATACAATTGTATTACAACCAATAGATGAAGGAATCAAACAAATCCCTACTAGTTTCACCAATACATTGGCTTCTTCAGGGGTGTATTAGGTTGCAATTCTACAGAGAGAAAATTTAATTAATCTGATGAAATAAACTGAATACAAAAAAAGCAGTGCAGTGTTAACCCCTAGCAGAAGTGCATGGAAACTAGACAATAGCACCCAATCAGTGGTCCCAGTATCGATGGAAATATCATCAGTTGAAAATCACACATACATACCCAAAGAGACCCGGAGGGCCACAGAGGAAGCCTCCAAAGTGAGGGCCAACTCCTCACTGCCTTAGTGTGACTGCAGGGGGCTTGGTGAAAAATCCTTAAAATTAAATGTAGAAATGTATATATGTGTAAGGCTAGCTAGCTTAGTTACATCAAAAAGGAGGGAAGGGACAAAAAAGTCCTCAATACTCACCAAAAGTTAAAATAACATAAATAAGAGAACCGGGACGCTGAAAAGATTGATGGTAATTGATCGATCAGTACTGTTAGTGGACCATATAGATTGACCAGGCTAAAGAGAAAAAAAATATATATGTAAAAATAACAAGGTGAAAAAAGCAAAAAGCTTTTTGGTCATCTGTGGCATGAATGCTAGGATTGACTGACAAAACATACCTGTTAAATCAGCTGAACAGAATGGGCTGCAGACAGGAAGCAGTCTAATACCTTCAATGGAACATATGCTGCAGTGGATGTTACTAATTAGCTACATCAAGTGTGGTGTTCAAGCCTGGGGGATGTGGGCAAGATTCCTAAGTTAAATGGAATGATAAAGTAAATGTTGTGCTATATTATCACTGCATTTAAAATATTGTAATTGATCACAGAATGAATTTACCTACTCATTCAAAACGACCAGTATAGCGTCCCGGTGTGTCCGCAATCATGGATAGTTGGTACACCTATTTAAAGCCCCCCACCTGATTGGCGAAGTGAATCAGCCAATCAGGAGCGGACAAGGGACGGCCCGTGCGCCTGCACACTAACTGCCGCGAATGCCTACAACACCCATAGTCCCTTGTTCCTCCCAGAAGCGCAGGCGGACAATATGTGTCCAACACACGCCTCCAGGGGCGAGGCTACAGATGGAGGATGTTGTTGTAGTTGATGGAATAGGCGGGGAGTGGGGGGCGATGACGAGCCGGAAAGTGGGCTGGCCGACAACAGCGGCCAGCCCTTGGGTGTCCATACAGCCACGGGCTGTGCTGGGAGTGACTCAACACAAGGGAGGGGCTGACGGCCGAACGAGACACAGGGTAGGTAACGAATCAAGAAGATGAATGGACTGGGAAGCACTGAGAGAGTGAGATCGAATAGGAAACCACTGGGCATGCTCCAAGCTCAGCAGTAAAACAAGCCATGAACTTATAAGGCAAGGAATTGCACAGCGCTGCAAATAATCTAGATAGACTATTAACTCGCATAACTCGTAATATTTCAAAAATAACCGGATAGGGTGGTAGAAAGCCCACTAGAATGTAGTTTGCAGTCAACAAACCAAATTAACATATATTGAAGGCTACACATTAGGAGAGAAATCAACCATCAGATATAGGGGGAAAGAAAGAAAGAAAGAAAGAAAGAAAGAAAGAAAGAAAGAAAGAAAGAAAGAAAGAAAGAAAGAAAGAAAGAAAGAAAGAAAGAAAGAAAGAGAGAAAGAAAGAAAGAGAGAAAGAAAGAAAGAAAGAAAGAAAGAAAGAAACCATCAGATACAGTGGGGCAAAAAAGTATTTAGTCAGCCACCAATTGTGCAAGTTCTCTCACTTAAAAAGATGAGAGAGGCCTGTAATTGTCATCATAGGTATACCTCAACCATGAGAGACAAGATGTGGAAACAAATCCAGACAATCACATTGTCTGATTTTTGAAAGAAGTTCATCTCAATACTTTGTTATATATCCTTTGTTGGCAATGACAGAGGTCAAAAGTTTTCTGTAAGTCTTCACAAGGTTGTCACACACTGTTGCTGATATGTTGGCCGATTCCTCCATGCAGATCTCCACTAGAGCAGTGATGTTTTGGGGCTGTCGCTGGGCAACATGGACTTTCAACTCCCTCCAAAGGTTTTCTATGGGGTTGAGTTCTGGAGACTGGCTAGGCCACTCCAGGACCTTGAAATGCTTCTTATGAAGCCACTCCTTCATTGCCCGGGCAGTGTGTTTGGGATCATTGTCATGCTGAAAGACCCAGCCACGTTTCATCTTCAATGCCCTTGCTGATGGGAGGAGGTTTGCACTCAAAATCTCACGATGCATGGCCCCATTCATTCTTTCATGTACACGGATCAGTCATCCTGTTCCCTTTGCAGAGAAACAGCCCCAAAGGATGATGTTGCCACCCCCATGCTTCACAGTAGGTATGGTGTTCTTTGGTTGCAACTCAGCATTCTCTCTCCTCCAAACACGAAGAGTTGTGTTTCTACCAAACAGTTCTACTTTGGTTTCTTCTGACCGTATGACATTCTCCCAATCCTCTTCTGGATCATCCAAATGCTCTCTAGCAAACCTCAGATGGGCCCGGACATGTACTGGCTTAAGCAGGGGGACACGTCTGGCACTGCAGGATCTGAGTCCCTGGTGGCATAGTGTGTTACTGATGGTAGCCTTTGTTACGTTGGTCCCAGCTCTCTGGAGGTCATTCACTAGGTCCCCCCGTGTGGTTCTGGGATTTTTGTTCACCATTCTTGTGATCATTTTGACCCCACGGGGTGAGATCTTGGTGGAGCCCCAGATCAAGGGAGATTATCAGTGGTCTTGTATGTCTTCCATTTTCTAATTCTTATGCCCCGTACACATGGTCGGATTTTCCGATGGAAAATGTCCGATCGGAGCGTGTTGTCGGAAATTCCGACCGTGTGTGGGCTCCATCGGACATTTTCCATCAGATTTTCCGACACACAAAGTTGGAGAGCAGGAGATAAAATTTTCCGACAACAAAATCCGTTGTCGGAAATTCCGATCGTGTGTACACAAATCCGACGGACAAAGTGCCACGCATGCTCAGAATAAATAAAGAGATGAAAGCTATTGGCCACTGCCCCGTTTATAGTCCCGACGTACATGTTTTACGTCACCGCGTTTAAAACGATCGGATTTTCCGACAACTTTGTGTGACCGTGTGTATGCAAGACAAGTTTGAGCCAACATCCGTCGGAGAAAATCCTAGGATTTTGTTGTCGGAATGTCCGAACAAAGTCCGACCGTGTGTACGCCCTATTACTCCCACAGTTGATTTCTTCACACCAAGCTGCTTGCCTATTGCAGATTCAGTCTTCCCAGCCTGGTGCAGATCTAAAATTTTGTTTCTGGTGTCCTTCGACAGCTCTGATAAAAAAAGTTCAAACAGGTGCCATTAATACAGGTAATGAGTGGAGGACAGAGGAGCCTCTTAAAGAAGAAGATACAGGTCTGTGAAAGCCAGAAATCTTGCTTGTTTGTAGGTGACCAAATACTTATTTTCCACCATAATTTGCAAATAAATTCTTTAAAAAATCAGACAATGTGATTGTCTGGATTTGTTTCCACATTTTGTCTCTCATAGTTGAGGTATACCTATGATGACAATTACAGGCCTCTCTCATCTTTTTAAGTGGGAGAACTTGCACAATTGGTGGCTGACTAAATACTTTTTTGCCCCACTGTATAGGGGGAAAGAAAGAAAGAAAGAAAGAAAGAAAGAAAGAAAGAAAGAAAGAAAGAAAGAAAGAAAGAAAGAAAGAAAGAAAGAAAGAAAGAAAGAAAGAAAGAAAGAAAGAAAGAAAGAAAGAAAGAAAGAACTAGGTCCACACGCCACCTATATCCATATTATATGCCTGGAGATTAGAGGTAGATCCTAGTACAAGTCTACAAGATATCTCAAATAAAGGAAATTTAATTTAATGCATATCTAAAATGGTTCCACACTATCCAGGTGAGTTTGAATGCCTCTTTAATGCCCTTTTCCAAAGAGACCATTTGTTCCATGTGGCATATAGAATCCATTTCACTCGTCCACTCAGACATAGGAGGAGTATGAGGCTTACACCAGTGTCTAGAGAAAATAGTCCTTCTTGAGGTTAGGAAATTACAGTTATTCCTTTTTAATTAGCTTGAAAGAGCCTGGTATCAGAGTGCAGTGATTTGTGAGATATTGAGAATGTTATCCCCCATAAGCTTATAATATACCTGCAGTATTTTATCCCAGAATGGAACAATTAATGGGCACATACCCCAAATATGAGTCATTGTACCTGGATCCCCCAGGCACTTCCAACACTCTTTTGGAATAGGGATCAATATTATGGAGCACAGTAGGATACGGGTACCACCTAAAGAGTATTTTATAATTCCACTCCTGTGCTCTCATTGGAATCAAAGCCTTATGAGTAAACATCAAGACTGTATCCCACTCCAATGCATCCGTGTAGTGCCGAGTTCCTTTTCTCACTTAGAAAAGGCATGTGAAGCTCAAGGGAAGGATTCCTTCAGAAGAAGTTGATATAACAAAGATAAAGAATGCTCCGGCTTTTATTGCTGCATGAGCATAGCCTCAAAGTTCCTGTATGGTCTGAAGAGAAGGTCTGATCAATATAGTCTGAAGGTAATGTAGTAGCTGAGAATATTCAAACCAAGCCAATGATTGGGAATGGCACAATGGTAGAAAAACAGAGAGAGGGGGAAGTTTTCTGTCATGTAAGATCTGATGTAACAAAGATCTCTCGGTTTGAGTCCATGACAAAACATGAGACTTCTGTAATGCCAGTGGAAATGTGAGGCTGTCAAACAACAGCATGATGGGGGCTAGGCCTGGAAGAGAGGAGACCTTTATATACATAAGAATTCCAGGTACTAAGTGTAGATGGCACTAAGAGCAGCAATGAATTAACAAACCCTATGGCTAGGGTTTGTCTACAATAACGACGAAAGGTCTGGTTTAATTAAGTCAGCTTCCAAATTAGTCCACAATTTTATGGATCTACTATGGTACCAGTCCAGAATTCATATTATTATGGAGGAATGGAGATAGAGAGATATGTTCAGGAGTGTCACTCTTGGCACTGCTTTTTTGCAACAATAATGTAGAACTCTTAGCCCTGGGTTTAGTATGGTTCCACATAAATTTACTGTTGAGATAAATACAAGTAAGAGGGCCAACTGGTTTGGAGCAATATCCAGCAAACTTTATTAAAAGAAAAGAAAATAGATAAGTACTACTCACAAACATCAGTAGTATAAGTGCTCATCTGACAACACAGGTTTGTTGCAGTTTCCCAAACTCTCCGAACACTCAAGTATAGGGGGACCTCACCAGGGTCCCTGCTGGCTAATGCGTTTCAAAGGCATATCCTTCTTCATCAGAGCCAAACAGCATTTTATCTTACAGTCTCATATACCGTATTTATCGGCGTATAACACGCACTTTTTTCCCCTTAAAACCAGGGGAAAATCACAGGTGCGTGTTATACGCCGATCCCCTGCGATCCCGACCTGTCAGATTTGCAAAATCACCGACCGCGATTTGAAAATGGCGCCGCCGGCGCCGAAATACACAGAGCCGGTCCTCGGCTCTTTCCGGCGGCTCTCGTTCATTTTCGGCTCCACTCGTAGTCCCGAGCGGAGCTATCCGAACCTACTCGGCTAGGTTCGGATAGCTCCGCTCGGGACTACGAGTGGAGCCGAAAGTGAACGAGAGCCGCCGGAAAGAGCCGAGGACCGGCACTGTGTATTTCGGCACCGGCGGCGCCATTTTCAAATCGCGGTTGGCGATTTTGAAGCCCAGAATGGCTGGGATCACTGGGGAAGGCTGCACTAGGGAAGACTGCACTAGGGAAGGCTGCACTGGGGAAGGCTGCACTGGGGAAGGCTGCACTGGGGAAGTCTGCACTGACAAGGCTGCACTGGGGAAGGCTGCACTGACAAGGCTGCACTGGGGAAGGCTGCACTGACAAGGCTGCACTGGGGAAGGCTGCACTGGGGAAGGCTGCACTGACAAGGCTGCACTGACAAGGCTGCACTGACAAGGCTGCAATGATGGGCATTTAAATGTAAGTTTTTTTTCCCTTCAACTTCCCTCCTAAAAGTTTTTTTTCCTTAAAATTCCCTCCTAAATTGGGGTGCGTGTTATACGCCGGTGCGTGTTATACGCCGATAAATACGGTACCTCCGTTTTAGTCACCGCCACACCCACCTTGTCAGACCCATGACCCCCTCCCAACCAGAAGGGGCGGAGAGCAAATAGCACCCAGAAGAGCAGGGGGATAGTACATCATTCTACTTGGCATAATTCAGGATAAGCACATTAATGCGATAGAATAAAACTATGTATATATATATATATATATATATATATATATATATATATATATATATATATTCCATAAAATAGGTAATAATGGGTATTCTTATGTATCTTAAGCAGTAAACTTCCCACTTAGTACCTTTTGCAGCTATAAATGTCAAGTCTGATACACAGTAGGGCTGCTAGAGTTCACATTCCTATCACTGGACCACAAGGGGCCATACAAACATTCTGGATAGTCATGACTGCCAGTCCTGGAACGCACACCAAAGTTAGAAGCTGGAAATGCAAGCTAGAAATGTGTTCCAGCTGCTACTTCAGGGTGATGTATTCGTCACTTCATGTTGGCACATCCCTTGGTTGCAAGGAATCATTATAAATATAAAGAAGAAGAGAGAGTGAGTTGAGGAGTAGCCCATTCTTTTACAGGAATTGCCAAGAGTTGGGCATCCCTAGAAAGGGGATGTAAAACTCATTTTAATGGTTTGTAGGATAGTGTTGTCAGATATGGTCAAATCATGCAGCAAAGTCAAGAGGTGCACAGTATCTCTGACAAATAAAAAATGGATTTACTACAAATGGCTGTAGAATCTAATCTGTGTATTCACTTGCTCGATTGGTGAGTGACCCTATACCCAAGATAATTGGACATCCCGGGGTGTCACTCACTGGAAAAGAAAACTGAAATCCTTGGGTATTCCACCTGCAGGAAATACACTGCACCTTTGTCAATGATATTCTCACGATGGGCCTGGTCAATTATGGGAAACAACCAAGCCTCTTCTCTCTCCAAATTGATGCTGAGTATTGGAGTATACCAATGCGTGTTATTCAAAATTCTTCTGCACATATCAATGTACCCCTTTTTATCCATCACTACAATGTTTTCCCCCTTGTCCACCATCTTGATAATTAAATCGGGCTTAAGTCGCAACTCTTTAAGACATTGCATTCTGCAGGTGTTAGATTGTCACTGGCAATGCCTTTCTATCCTAAATTCCTTAATTCTTTTGTGACTGCATTAACAAAGCATGATACCCCCGGCTACGGTGGACAAGGGGGGAAAAGAACTTAATCTTTTGAATACATCAATCTCCCATAGTGGGACAGTGATGAAAATGTGTGCACACATGCATGAAAAAAGTATGTGCAGGTACACTATATTGCCAAAAGTATTGTGACACCTGCCTTTACACACCTTTAATTCCATCCCAGTCTTTGTCCGTAGGGTTCAATTTTGAGTTGGCCCACCCTTTGCAGCTATAACAGCTTCAACTCTTCTGGGAAGACTGACCACAAGGTTTAGGAGTATGTCTATGGGAATGTTTGACCATTCTTCCAGAAGCGCATTTGTGAGGTCAGGCCCTGATGTCAACGAGAAGGCTGCTCTAATTCATCCCAAAGGTGTTTTATCAGGTTGAGGTGAGGACTCTGTGCAGGCCAGTCATGTTCCTCCACCCCAAACTCGCTCATCCACGTCTTTATGGACCTTGCTTTGTGCACTGGTCCAAATCATTTGGTGGAGGGGGGTTATGGTGTGGGGTTATTTCAGGGGTTGGGCATGCTTCCAATTTTGTGGCAACATTTTGGGGATAGCTCCTTCCTGTTCCAACATGCCTGCGCACCAGTTATAGGAATTTTTTTGTAAGCTTGTCTATTCCATCCTATTAAATGACCGAGTTTATGGTAGGGATCAGGCAACACAAAAATAGCAAAACAGTTTGTATATAATCGCATACTTACAATGGTGTATTAAAAACTGTAACATGATTTTTTTTATTAGACCCCTTTCACACTGGGGCATTATTCAGATGCTTTTGGGCTAAAAATAACGCCTGTAAAGCTCTTGAAAAACGCCTCCCCAGCAGCCCCAGTGTGAGAGCCGAGTGCTTTCACACTGGGGCGGTGTGCTTGCAGGACGTTAGAAAAAGTCCTGCAAGCAGCATCTTTCTGGCGGCGTGGGATCAGTGAATACATCGCTCCTCCACCGCCCCTGTCATTGGAATCAATGGGCACCGCTGCCGAAGCGCCTGCAAAGCACTTCAGCAGCGACACTTTACGGGCGCTATTAACCCTTTGTTCGGCCGCTATCGGGGTTATAAGCGCCCCGCTATCGGTGGAAAAGTGGCGCTATGACTGCGGTAAAGCACCGCTAAGATTAGCAGCGCTTTACGGCTAACATCCCCCCGCCCCAGTGTGAAAGTAGCCTTACAGTGCCTTGAAAAAATATTCATACCCCTTGAAATTTTCCACATTTTGTCATGTTACAACCAAAAGCGTAAATGTATTTTATTGGGATTTTATGTGATAGACCAACACAAAGTGGCACATAATTGTGAAGTAGAAGGAAAATTATAAATGGTTTTCAAAATGTTTTACAAATAAATATCTGAAAAGTGTGGCATGCATTTGTATTCAGCCTGCTTTACTCTGATACCCCTAACTAAAATCTAGTGGAACCAATTGCCTTCAGAATTCACCTAATTAGTAAATAGAGTAATTTAATCTCAGTATAAATACAGCTGTCCTGTGAAGCCCTCAGAGGTTTGTTGGAGAACCTTAGTGAACAAACAGCATCATGAAGGCCAAGGAACACACCAGACAGGTCAGGGATAAAGTTGTGGAGAAGTTAAAAGCAGGGGTAGGTTCTAAAAAAATATCCCAAGCTTTGAACAGCTCATGGAGCACTGTTCAATCCATCATCCGAAAATGGAAAGAGTATGGCACAACTGCAAACCTACCAAGATGTGGCCATCCAACTAAACTGACAGTCCGGGCAAGGAGAGCATTAATCAGCAAAGTAGCAAAGAGGCCCAAGGTAACTTTGGAGGAGCTGCAGAGTTCCACAGCTCAGGTGGGAGAATCTGTCCACAGGACAACTAGTAGTCATGCACTCCACAAATCTGGCCTTTATGGAAGAGTGGCAAGAAGAAAGCCATTGTTGAAAGAAAGCCATAAGGAGTCCAGTTTGCAGTTTGTGAGAAGCCATGCAGGTGACATCCGCAAGATAGCTCCTCCCCCGTACACGTTATGTCCTACAGGACTTCATCAGCGAGGGCGGATCTACCACGTCACCCGGAAGTTTAAATAGATGGCTGGTCTCCATGGAGAGTGCGATGGACCGGAAGTCAGAGTGGCTTAAACGGTCACACATTCCCATGGAGACACAAACTAATGCATAGAAACACATATAAGTACTATATGAATGCAATATCTAATATGGACATAGCGATTACGAAATGTAAGCCTACACCTGTAGTTAAAAGAAGAGAAAAGTATAAAGGAATAAACGGACCTATAAACCCGTGGCCCTCTCTTCACATAAAGACCATTTATGTAGCAAAACACTTTTAAAAAATCCTTAAAATACCTTATAGCAAAACATTTTTAAAAAACGTTAAAAAGACATCTGAAATAATATTGATTTATCTGATATGAAAAAATTTAAGTCAAATTCAGCATTTAACCCTCTTGGAACCAAAACCTGCGTCTCATGGATCCAGAAGGATTCTCACTGACTTAACTGGCGTATGAAATTTCCACCTCTCCAGTGCTTATTTACCTTTTCCAGCCCCCAGAATCTGAGGCATCTTGGGCCCCTATTGTGAAAGATTCTGAAGTGTTTCGAAACATTGTGTGTTCTTAAGCCTTTTTTAATATTATTCACATGTTCATGCGAACACCCATAGGTCTTGATGTCCTCCCCACATACGGGAGTCCACAATCGCACTCCAGCATGTACACGACCCCCACTGTATCACACGTGATAAGATCTTTTATGGGGTATTTTCTGTTAGTGGCCGAGAAGACAAAATCTTTGCGTTTTTTAAGGTTATGTTTACATAGCCTGCATGCAGGGCATTTTCCACAAGTGTAAAATCCAGACAAAAAGGCAAACAATCTATTTTCCTTAACCACAAGGGGGTGTACTACACTCTGGGCCAAAACATCTCGGAGGGTAGGAGGTCTTCTGTAACTGAATCTGGAGCATGGGGGCAGCACTGTGCCTAGAATTCTATCCTTCTTTAAAATTTCCCAATGTTTCATGTTTTCACATTTTTGTTGTTGTATATTGTAATCTAAGATTATTTTATATTCAAATTTGTTGTCTCTTTTATTATTATTTTTATTGGAATCTGCAACTAAAAGGATTCGATCCAGGTTCCCAATGCTCTGGATCTCACTTGTGATCTGTTCCTTCTTATATACTTTTTGGAAAAAGTGCTCAGTTAACACATTGGAATCCTTATAATAATCAGATTTAAGGGTACAATTCCACCGTAGGCGTATAAACTGACCTCTTGGGGTGTTATACAGCCATGATTGGTGGTGGCAACTATCTAGAGGTATGTAGCCATTTCTATCAGTCGGTTTGAAGAAATTTCTTGTCTTAAACGAACTTCCCTGTCTGAAAATCTCCAGATCGAGGAATGTCATGCAGGAAGCATCGGCATTACAAGAGAGACTGATGTTTTTATTATTGCCATTAAGTTTAGACATGAACAGCTGTAAGCTAACAAGATCTCCCTCTCATACCATGATCAAATCATCTATGTATCTTTGTAGCAAACCAGCTGTGCAGGTCGATCACAGAAAATAGTTTCGTCTTTCCTTTGCACCATAAATAGGTTTGCTACACTCGGAGCAAACCGAGCGCCCATAGCAACACCGAGAATCTGAAGGAAAAAAATTTTATCATACCAGAAATAGTTTCTGGCCAAACAGAACTCTAGTGATTTCATTAGGAAGATTTTATGTAAGTCAGGAAGATTTATCCAAGGCCCATATTACAGACATCAGTGCATCCTGGTGACCAATAATGGTGTATAGTGAGCTGACGTCGACGAAAAATGTGTGATAGGACCTTGTTGTCGGAAATTCCGACCATGTGTGGGCTCCATCACACATTTTCCATCTGATTTTCCGACACACAAAGTTTGAGAGCAGGCTATAAAATTTTCCAACAACAAAATCCGTTGTCGGAAATTCTGATCGTGTGTACACAAATCCGATGCACAAAGTGCCACGCATGCTCAGAATAAATAAAGAGAAGAAAGCTATTGGCTACTGCCCCGTTTATAGTCCCGACGTACGTGTTTTACGTCACCGCGTTCAGAATGATCAGATTTTCCGACAACTTTGTGTGACCGTGTGTATGCAAGACAAGTTTGAGCCAACATCCGTCAGAAAAAATCCTAGGATTTTGGTGTCGGAATGTCGGATCAATGTCCGACCGTGTGTACGGGGCATAAGAGTTTAAAAAAATAGTCAATGTATTGACCTAACCGTGCTGACACCAAGGCAATACCGTTAACTATGGGTCTGCCTGGGGGAGACTGAGCGTTTTTATGTATTTTAGGCAGGAAATACACAATCGGCCTCCTACAACCACTGGGGTTTAAGTACATTGCCTCCTTTTTATTTAGAACCCCCTTGGTTTTACCAAATTTGATTAGTATTTGAAGTTCACTTTTAAACTGGAACACTGGGTCATTACTTAACACTTGGTATGTATTTTGATCGGCCAATAATCTTTCCATTTCCCACTTTGTAAAAGGATTGCTCATAACCACTAATCCGCCCCCCTTATCTGCGGGGAAGACAACTGCATCCTTATTTTTTGCCAAAGTAGTAATTCCTTTTTTCAAATAAGCAAGGTCCTTGACTTTTTTAACTTTCATTCCTTCCAGGTCACTTAGTCACCATATTCTTAAAGACTTCAATATGTCTATTATAATTTTTGGGTGGGTTGAATACTGATTTATTGGCCAGATTGGAATGAACCCCAGAGGAAACATCAGGACCAGATTGATAAAATCTCTCACCGGGTTTGGAAAGGAAGTATCTTTTAATATTAAGAGTTCTAATAAACTTCTGCAGACTAATATAAGTTTGAAATGTATTAAAGTACCTTCAGTTCATCCTCAGATAGTGCTGAACCACTGATGTTATAAATGCCTGCTCCTAATGGGACCTTTTCCTTTTTTGTTCTTCTTCCGGCTCTTCTCCCTCTCTTTCTTTTCTTTTGCCCCCCTGTTTGTTTCCAGTCGGCGTTTGACCCCAAGGTTCTTGACAGTAGGGTTGGGGGTTCCCTAAAAAATCTCCCCCTGTTGTACTTCATCATTAAATAGGGGTGTGACCCTATTATGAACTGATATTGGGGCTCTATCATAATGATCATTTCCCCTAGGATATTGGATCTGATTGTTATAATGGTGATTACCCCTGTTAGACTAATTATTGGGGGTCCTGCCTCTGTGTGGGCGTGAGGGGCCCCAATTGTCTTCCCAATATCCTTGATTCTGAGGAGGTGCAGAATAATGATGGTTTCCTCTACTTCTCCCACCTCTGTTAAAATTCCCTCTGCCTCTATTATTGGGATGAATGCGACCCCTGTTATTAATACCCTGGGAGGTGGGGGCATTAGAAATATTCACTGGGGTAGAAGGAGGGAGTTTTTGGGAGGTCAGATTCGTTGATACCTTAACTGGGACAGGTTTCAAGGTTTGAACCTTAGATTGACATTTAACCCCCCCCCCCCCCCCCGAGTGTAGTCACCAGAATCTCTGATATAGTTATTGTTTTTCTTTTCCTGAACCTCCTTATCCCATTTGACGATTTTATTTTTTACACTGGAAAATTTTGAGAAATCCAGTGAATCCTGGAATGGTTCTATCTTATTTTTGAGAGCAACAATTTGTTTATCCAACATTCATTTTTCTCTGCTTCCTATGTAATAAAAAATCCATCAGTTCCTGGCCCTTTTTATCAAAAAAAAATCATGCCATTCCTGTATAGACTCATGATCAGTTAGACCATCATTGGGTGGGACTCACCTCAGTCTTCTGGCTAATGATTGTTTCCAAAACACTTCAGAATCTTTCACAATAGGAACCCAAGATGCCTCAGATTCTGGGGGCTGGAGAAGGTACCTAAGCACTGGAGAGGTGGAAATTTCATACGCCAGTTAAGTCAGCGAGAATCCTTCTGGATCCATGAGACACAGGTTTCTGTTCCGAGAGAGTTAAACGTTGAATTTGACTTAAATTGTTTCATATCAGATAAATAAATATTATTTCAGATGTCTTTTCAACATTTTTTAAAAGTGTTTTGCTATAAGGCATTTTAAGTGTTTTGCTAGATAAATGGTCTTTATGTGAAGAGATGGCCGCAGGTTTATAGGTCAGTTTATTCCTTTATACTTTTCTCTTCTTTTAACTACAGGTGTAGGCTTACATTTAGTAATCACTATGCCCATATTAGATATTGCATTCATATAGTACTTACCGTATATACTCGAGTATAAGTCGTTCCGAGTATAAGTCGAGGCCCTAATTTACCACAAAAAAAATGGGAAAAACTTATTGACCCGAGTATAAGACGAGGGTGAGATTTGCACAGCTACTGTAAGTGGAAAAGAGGGTCAACAATGCCCATTTGCAGCATCACTGTGCCCATTTGCAGCCATAGGTCCCCTGAACTTCAAACTCGGTAGTTAAGGGTTTCTAGATGCCCCCTAGCTGTAGCCAAAATTTGGGGTCTCTGAACCCAAAGGGTTCAAAATGACATTGCTGCAAATGGACAAAGTTGCCTGAATTTGGGGCCCTGTATCTTGGGGCCACTTAGTGATAAGAACCCCAAATTTGGTGTGCAAACACAGTGGAACTAGCACCATAACATTTCCAAAGCTAGTGTTTCTAGCACCAAGTGGTCCCGAGTAGGGATGAGCTTCGAGTTCGAGTCGAACTCATGTTCTACTCGAACATTGGCTGTTCGCAAGTTCGCCGAACAGCGAACAATTTGGGGTGTTCGCGGCAAATTCGAATGCCGCGGAACACCCTTTAAAAGTCTATGGGAGAAATCAAAAGTGCTAATTTTAAAGGCTTATATGCAAGTTATTGTCATAAAAAGTGTTTGGGGACCCGGGTCCTGCCCCAGGGGACATGGATCAATGCAAAAAAAAGTTTTAAAAACGGACGTTTTTTCAGGAGCAGTGATTTTATTAATGCTTAAAGTCAAACAATAAAAGTGTAATATCCCTTTAAATTTCGTACCTGGGGGGTGTCTATAGTATGCCTGTAAAGGGGCGCATGTTTCCCGTGTTTAGAACAGTCTGACAGCAAAATGACATTTGGAAGGAAAAAACTCATTTAAAACTACCCGCGGCTATTGCATTGCCGACAATACACATAGAAGTTCATTGATAAAAACGGCATGGGAATTCCCCACAGGGGAACCCCGAACCAAAAAAAAAAAAAAAAAAATGATGTGGGGGTCCCCCTAAATTCCATACAAGGCCCTTCAGGTCTGGTATGGATATTAAGGGGAACCCCAGCCAAAATTTAAAAAAAAAATTGACGTGGGGTTCCCCCTAAATTCCATACCAGACCCTTCAGGTCTGGTATGGATTTTAAGGGGAACCCCGCGCCAAAAAAAAAAAAAAAAACGGCGTGGGGTCCCCCTAAAAATCCATACCAGACCCTTATCCGAGCACGCAACCTGGCAGGCCGCAGGAAAAGAGGGGGGGACGAGAGTGCGGCCCCCCCCCCCCTCCTGAACCGTACCAGGCCACATGCCCTCAACATTGGGAGGGTGCTTTGGGGTAGCCCCCCAAAACACCTTGTCCCCATGTTGATGAGGACAAGGGCCTCATCCTCACAACCGTGGCCGGTGGTTGTGAGGGTCTGCGGGCGGGGGGCTTATCGGAATCTGGAAGCCCCCTTTAACAAGGGGACCCCCAGATCCCGGCCCCCCCCCCTGTGTGAAATGGTAAGGGGGTACTTACCCCTACCATTTCACTAAAAAACTGTCAAAAATGTTAAAAATGACAAGAGACAGTTTTTGACAATTCCTTTATTTAAATGCTTCTTCTTTCTTCTTTCTTCCTTCATCTTCTTCTTCTTCTGGTTCTTCTGGCTCTTCTGGTTCTTCATCCGGCGTTCTCGTCCAGCATCTTCTCCGCGGCGTCTTCTATCTTCTTCTCCTCGGGCCGCTCCGCACCCATGGCATGAGGGGGGAGGCTCCCGCTCTTCTCTTCATCTTCTTCTCTTCTTCATCTTCTTCTTCATCTTCTTCTTCTTCTTTTTCTTCTTCTTCTTCTTCCTTCTTCTCTTCTCCCTGTCTTCTCCGGGCCGCTCCGCAATCCATGCTGTGGCATGGAGGGAGGCTCCCGCTGTGTGACGGCGTCTCTTCGTCTGACGGTTCTTAAATAACGGGGGGCGGGGCCACCCGGTGACCCCGCCCCCCTCTGACGCACACATGACGGGACTTCCCTGTGGCATTCCCCGTGACGTCACAGGGAAGTCCCTCAAGTCACCGTGCGTCAGAGGGGGGCGGGGTCACCGGATGGCCCCGCCCCCGTTATTTAAGAACCGTCAGACGAAGAGACGCCGTCACACAGCGGGAGCCTCCCACCATGCCAGCATGGCTGCGGAGCGGCCCGGAGAAGACAGGAAGAAGAGAAGAAGGAAGAAGAAGAAGAAGAAGAAGAAGATGAAGAAGAAGATGAAGAAGAGAAGAAGATGAAGAGAAGAGCGGGAGCCTCCCCCCTCATGCCATGGGTGCGGAGCGGCCCGAGGAGAAGAAGATAGAAGACGCCGCGGAGAAGATGCTGGACGAGAACGCCGGAGGAAGAACCAGAAGAGCCAGAAGAACCAGAAGAAGAAGAAGATGAAGGAAGAAAGAAGAAAGAAGAAGCATTTAAATAAAGGAATTGTCAAAAACTGTCTCTTGTCATTTTTAACATTTTTGACAGTTTTTTTAGTGAAATGGTAGGGGTAAGTACCCCCTTACCATTTCACACAGGGGGGGGGCCGGGATCTGGGGGTCCCCTTGTTAAAGGGGGCTTCCAGATTCCGATAAGCCCCCCGCCCGCAGACCCTCACAACCACCGGCCACGGTTGTGAGGATGAGGCCCTTGTCCTCATCAACATGGGGACAAGGTGTTTTGGGGGGCTACCCCAAAGCACCCTCCCAATGTTGAGGGCATGTGGCCTGGTACGGTTCAGGAGGGGGGGGGGCCGCACTCTCGTCCCCCCTCTTTTCCTGCGGCCTGCCAGGTTGCGTGCTCGGATAAGGGTCTGGTATGGATTGTTAGGGGGACCCCACGCCGTTTTTTTTTTTTTTTTGGCGCGGAGTTCCCCTTAAAATCCAATTTAGTATGGAATTTAGGGGGAACCCCACGTCAATTTTTTTTTTAAATTTTGGCTAGGGTTCCCCTTAATATCCATACCAGACCTGAAGGGCCTTGTATGGAATTTAGGGGGACTCCCACATCATTTTTTTTTTTTAATTTTGGTTCGGGGTTGCCCTGTGGGGAATTCCCATGCCGTTTTTATCAATGAACTTCTATGTGTATTGTCGGCAATGCAATAGCCGCGGTAGTTTTAAATGTGTTTTTTCCTTCAAAATGTCACTTTGCTGTCAGACTGTTCTAAACACGGGAAACATGCGCCTCTTTACAGGCATACTATAGACACCCCCCAGGTATGAAATTTAAAGGGATATTACACTTTTATTGTTTGACTTTAAGCATTATTAAAATCACTGCTCCTGAAAAAACGTCCGTTTTTAAAACTTTTTTTTGCATTGATTCATGTCCCCTGGAGCAGGACCCAGGTCCCCAAACACTTTTTATGACAATAACTTGCATATTAGCTTTTAAAATTAGCACTTTTGATTATTCATGTTCGTGTCCCATAGACTTTAACGGCGTTCGCGTGTTCGAACGAATTTTTTTCCTGTTCGCATGTTCTGGTGCGAACCGAACAGGGGGGTGTTCGGCTCATCCCTAGTCCCGAGATACAGGGCCCCAAAATTCAGTTCAGAAAATGTCAAGCACTTTTCTGCAGCAGACAATGACATTTTCCGAACCGTATTTGGGGCCCCGTATCTCGGGGTCACTTGGTGCTAGAAACTTCAGCTATGGATATGTTGTGGTACCAGTTTAACTGGGTTTGCACACCAAATTTGGGGTTCCTAGCACCAAGTGACCCTGAGATATGGGGCCCCAAATTCGGTTCAGAAAATGTCAAGCACTTTTCTGCAGCAGAGAATGACATTTTCCGAACCGATTTTGGGGCCCCGTATCTCGGGGTCACTTAGTGCTAGAAACTTACGCTTTGGATATGTTGTGGAACCAGTTCCACTGGGTTTGCACACCAAATTTGGGGTTCTTAGCACCAAGTGGCCCTGAGCTACGGGGCCCCAAAGTCGGTTTGGAAAATGAAATTTTTTGCTGTAGAAAAGTGCTTGACTCGAGTATAAGTCGAGGGGGGCACTTTCAGCACAAAAAAATGTGCTGAAAAATTCGACTTATACTCGAGTATATACGGTATATGTGTTTCTACGCATTTGTCTGTGTCCCCATGGGAATGTGTGACCATTTAAGCCACTCTGACTTCCGGTCCATCGGGTGACGTGGTAGCCCCGCCCTCGCTGAAGAAGTCCCATGGGACGTAACACGTACGGCGGGAGGGGATATCTTGTAGACGTCACCCGCTGCCATCTCTGGATCTTTAGATCCTTTGTTTTTAGTTTTATAGTGACTTATTGGTTTTGCACTCAGCGCGATATTGGTGCCATCACCGTATGCCATTTTATGGATCTTTTTTAAATAAATCAACGGAGAGCACTTTGAACGTGTCCCCTTGTCTTTTTACACTTGCCCTGGATGTTCCGTTTCCACTGCCGTGCTGGAGAATACCATCATTCCACTGTGGATACAAGCGTTTTTGACCTTCTGTCTCATCAGGGGTCCACCTTTTCTGGTAAGAGCTTTTGTTTGCCGGTGGAGGGCTTGTCACCTAGAATTACCTGTGGATTGGATTCTCCATTCTCTCCTGAGGGGTCTCATCTTCCATTCCAGGACTTGTAGTTCTTTTACATTTATGGATGGACTTTCTCTTACTTGTATTGCGCTGCACTAATTCCTTTATTTTGTATACTCATTGAAGGTGATGTGATTGGCCTGTAGCGTTCAGCTTGCATTTTCCGTTTAGTTTAACCAATTGTTTGCGCTGATTGTTCTCTATATATTTACATTGATGGGAAGATGGGTGGAGCCAAATACAGGGCAATCTTAGAAGAAAACCTGTTAGAGTTTGCAAAAGAAAGACATTTGACTAGAGGTTCACCTTCCAGCAGTACAACAACAATATATATACAGCCAGAGCTGCAATGGAATGGTTTAGATCAAAGCAAATTCATATGTTGGAATGCCCAAGTCAAAGTCCAGATCTAAATCCAATTGAGAATCTGTGGCAAAACTTGAAAATTGCTGTTCGCAGACGCTCTCCATCCAATCTGACAGAGCTTGAGTTATTTTTAAAAGAAGACTGGGTAAAATGTCACTCTATAGATGTGCAAAGTTGGTAGAGACATACCCAAAAAGACTTGTGGCTGTAATTGCAGTGAAAGGTGGTTCTACAAAATATGAATACAAATACACACCACACTTTTCAGATATTTATTTGTTAAAAAAGTTTGAAAACCATTTATCATTTTCCTTCCACCTTTTGTTGGTCTATCACATAAAATCCCAATAAAATACATTTATGTTTTTGGTTGTAACATGACAAAATGTGGAAAATGTCAAGGGGTATGAATACTTTTTCAAGGCACTGAATTCTATGTTAATATGAAAGGAAAAGCTTAAAGTAGTTGTAAACCCATTCTCATCATTTATAAAGTACTGCCATAGTGCTGACCTATAAGGATATGCATGCCTCCTGCATGTATCCTTACCTTTCAAATATGTCCCCTTTCTCTATTTGGAGCCCCCAAAAACTCTGGATTCAGTGGACAGGTCTGTTATCTGTCGTGACGCCAGCAGACTCCCCGTCCACCTTTACAATCCCCTTGGCCAGAGCGCGCACAGGAGAGGCAGATCGCGCTCTGGGTAAAAGCAGAGCGTGCTCACGGCCCCCCTGTCACTTCTGCACACATGGATATCTAGTGACAGCTGGAAATGATCGGTGCGCCAGGGACAGCTGTGAGCACCGATCCCCCTGCATGTTCTTTCAGCTAAAAGCCGTGGGAGGGAGAGAAGGAGAAGCGGCTGATGAAAAGCCATGCAGGGAGATTGGTGCTCACAGCTGTCCCCCGCTGCACCAATCATCCCTGACTGTCCTCCGTGTCTTCCTCCTCATCCAGTGCCCGTATCTTCTTCCCTGGTCCCCCTCCTCATCCACCTGCTGTGTCTTCCTCCTCCACCCCTCTCGTCCCCCGCAGCCGGCTCCCCTCCTCTCCCGCGGGCTGTGGGGGGGGGAGATCTGTCAGGATGGAGATCGGAGAAAGGGGCCAGTATGTCATTTACTGGCCCATTTCTTTTCTGAATAGGACATAGTTTGTTACCGATCGCTCCTGTGTCCTGTTATAACTGAGTAGAGTAACCTGTGTGTTACTCTGCTTTAGTTTATGAATGGACAGGAGCCTCTGTCTCCTGTCCATTAATCTTCAGTGCAGAGAAAGGGACTGGGGGAATCTGTGACCTCGGTCCCTTTCTCTGTCTCAAAAGGGAGATGTCAGGGGTCTCTTTAGACCCCTGATATCTCACCAAAGCCCCCAACAGGGCTGATAAAAAAAATACATAAATAGTACAAAATAAAATTGTAAACCCCCCCCAAAAAAAACTACTGACACCACAACTGCCCCCCCCCCATACCAACACAGTCCAGAGCCCCAAGCCCCGCCTCCAAAAAGGATTTTTAAATTATTATTATTAAATTGTAAAAAAAAATACATAAAAATTAAAAAAACGACTGACACCGTCCACCGCCCCCACTGACACTGTCCACCGCCCCTACTGACAATGTCCGCCACTCTACTGACACTTTCCACTGCCCTACTGACACCATCCACTCTCCTACTGACACCATCCACTGCCCTACTGACACGGACCACTGCCCCACTGACACCATCCACTGCCCTACTGACACGGACCACTGCCCCACTGACACCATCCACTGCCCCACTGACACCGTCCACTACCCCCTAATGACACCATCCACTCTCCTACTGACACTGTCCACTGCCCCACTGACACCGACCACTGCCCCACTGACACCATCCACTTCCCCACTGACACTGTCCACTACTGACACAATACACTCTCCTACTGACACCGTCCACTGCCCTACTGACACTGACCACTGCCCCACTGACACCATCCACTGCCCCACTGACACCGTCCACTGCCCCACTGACACCGTCCACTCTTCTACTGACACCAACCACTGCCCTACTGACACCTACCACTGCCCCACTGACACCGTCCACTGCCCTACTGACACCAACCACTGCCCTACTGACAACGTCCATTGCCCCACTGACACCTACCACTGCCCCACTGACACCTTCAACTGCCCTACTGACACCTTCCACTGCCCTACTGACACCTTTCAGTGCCATACTGACACCAGCCACTGCCCCACTGACACCGTCCACTGCCCCACTGACACCGTTTACTGCTCTACTGACACCATCCACTGCCCTACTGACACCAACCACTGCCCTGCTGACACCGACCACTGTTCCACTGACACCGACCACTGCCCCACTGACACCATCCACTGCCCTATTGCCATCATCCACTGCCCTACTGACACCAACCACTGCCATGCTGACCCCGTCCATTGCCCCACTGACACCGTCCACTGTCTTACTGACACGGTCCACTGCCCCACTGACACCGTCCACTGCCCCGCTGACACTGTCCACTGCCCCTCTGACAGTCCATTGTCCATTGTAAAAAATAATAAGAATTAAAAAAATTCTGACACTGTCCATTGCTCTACTAACACCATCAACTGATCCCAAAAAATAATTTTGAAAAAAAAATACAAAAAAAATTAAATTGTAAAATAAAAAAATTAAGAACTACTGACACTGTCCACTGTCCTACTGACACCACCCTACACATACTACCCATCACTGTACACTCCGCATTCCTCCCCTGCATACACTACCCACCTCCATACACTCTGCACTGGTCTCCTGCACATACTACCCACCTACGTACACTACGCACTCCTCTCCTGCACATATTACCCACCTCCATACACTCCATATTCCTCTTCTGTACATACTACTCACCTTCATACACCCCGCACTCCTCTCCTGCACATACTACACATTACCATACACTCTATACTCCTGTTTTGCACATACTACCCACCGCCATACACTCCACACCCCTCTCCTGCATATACTACCCACTGCCATTCACTCTGCACTGTACATTACATATTTAACATTACCACATTCTGCGCTATGTAAGTCATCTCGGATTGTAGTAAACCACACCCCTTTTAGTCAACGGCCAATATTTTATGAAAATTGTAGCACCCTCTAGTAGCGTAGGTGCTAGAGTGAGATTTCTTAGTGCAGGTAAAATTAGGCCAGTCTGGCTGGCAGCCAGACCTATTCGTTTTTGTTTGATCTGGGCTGGGAGTGGCTCAGGGTAGAAGCTGGGTTACTCACAGGCAGCATTACCAAGACTTCCCTCTTTCTAGAGCTCTCTAGAAGGTTCTGGAAAGAGAGGGGGATGTGGAGCTGCCTGGGGTATTCTGAGGAGCCCTGACCAATCCCCAATTTGGAATTGGCAGGGGACGGGCCTCCTCAAATACCCAGGGTCATCCCAGTTTGGGAGAAGTTGTCGGGTGGAGGAGTTGGAGATTGAGTAAATGTGGAGGTGTCCTGGACAGGAGGCCCAGAGGGAGAAAAAGAGGATAGCGGGAGAGAGTACTGCCGGGCAAGTCTCCAGGGAGAGAAACCATTGGTTGCAACCAAGAGAGCTGGTGAGTGGCATGCACAGTCGGTAGGAATGGGGAGGCACACCTGAAAGGACTGAGAGAGTGCAGTCAGAGATGGGTGCAGAATCAGAGGAGAGGACTGTGGTGTCATGGGCAGTGGACGGGCAGCTGCAGCCCGAAGGGCTGGCAGGGCCTGAAGAGGGCTGACTGGGATCAGTAGCCACATGTGCAACAACTAATACCAGAACTTACTATTTTCTTTTTGCTACACCATAGGGGCCCACAGTCCCTGCCTGTGAAGGGCATTTGCTTTAGGCCTGGCTAAGTCAGTGTCAGGCCTACAGTGCTAGCTAGTCTGGAGAACAAAAGAGAGTAAGCGATGTACAGGAGGAGTATGGAGCGATACTCAGAAGATAGGAAGTGATGTGCAGGAGGAGTAGGGTGCAATACTCAGAAGATAGTAAGCAATGTACAGGAGGAGTATGGAGCGATACTCAGAAGAGAGGAAGCGATGTACAGGAGTAGTATGAAGCGATACTCAGAAGATAGGAAGCGATGTGCAGGAGGAGTATGGTGCAATACTCAGAAGATAGGAAGTGATGTATAGGAGCAGTATGGAGAGATACTCAGAAGATAGGAAGCGATTTACAGGAAGAGTATGGAGAGATACTCGGAAGATACGAGGCGATGTGCAGGAGGAGTCTGGAGCGATACTCAGAAGAGGGGAACCGATGTGCAGGAGGAGTATGTTGCGATACTCAGAAGATAGGAAGCAATGTACAGGAGGAGTATGGAGCGATACTCAGAAGAGAGGAAGCGATGTACAGGAGGAGCATGGAGTCATACTCAGAAGAGAGGAAGCGATGTACAGGAGGAGTATGGAGTGATACTCAGAAGAGAGGAAGCGATGTACAGGAGGAGCATGGAGCAATACTCAGAAGATAGGAAGCGAAGTACAGGAGGAGTATGGAGTGATACTCAGAAGATAGGAAGCAATGTGCAGGAGGAGTATGGAGCGATACTGTCAGGGCTGGCTCAGTCCTTCCTTCTTTAAGCTGGCCACTCAGCTGTTAGCTAATTGCCAGCTCTCATCTCTCTCCACAGTTAAATAGCTGTTGTGGATCTGCTCGTCAGTCCCGCCTACTTAACCACTTCAGCCTCGGAAGGATTTACCCCCTTCCTGACCAGAGCACTTTTTGCAATTTGGCACTGCGTCGCTTTAACTGCTAATTGCGCGGTCATGCAATGCTTTACCCAAACAAAATTTGCGTCCTTTTCTTCCCACAAATAGAGCTTTCTTTTGATGTTATTTGATCACCTCTGCGGTTTTTATTTTTTACGCTATAAATGGAAAAAGACCGAAAATTTTGAAAAAAGATTACATTTTCTACTTTTTCTTATAAAAAAAATCCAATAAACTCAATTTTAGTCATACATTTAGGCCAAAATGTATTCGGCCACATGTCTTTGGTAAAAAAAAATGTCAATAAGCGTATATTTATTGGTTTGCGCAAAAGTTATAATGTCTACAAACTAGGGTACATTTTCTGGAATTTACACAGCTTTTAATTTATGACTGCCTATGTAATTTCTTGAGGTGCTAAAATGGCAGGGCAGTACAACCCCCCCCCCCCCAAATGACCCCATTTTGGAAAGTAGACACTCCAAGGAAATTGCTAAGAGGCATGTTGAGCCCATTGAATATTATTTTTTTTTGTCCCAAGTGATTGAATAATGACAAAAAAAAAATTACAAAAAGTTGTCACTAAATGATATATTGCTCACACAGGCCATGGGCATATGTGGAATTGCACCCCAAAATACATTCGACTGCTTCTCCTGAGTACGGGGATACCACATGTGTGGGACTTTTTGGGAGCCTAGCCGCGTACGGGGCCCCGAAAACCAATCACCGCCTTCAGGATTTCTAAGGGCGTAAATTTTTGATTTCACTCCTCACTACCTATCACGGTTTTGAAGGCCATAAAATGCCCAGATGGCACAAAACCCCCCAAATGACCCCATTTTGGAAAGTAGACACCCCAAGCTATTTGCTGAGAGGCATGTTGAGTCCATGGAATATTTTATATTGTGACACAAGTTGCGGGAAAGTGACACTTTTTTTTTTTGCACAAAGTTGTCACTAAATGATATATTGCTCACACAGGCCATGGGCATATGTGGAATTGCACCCCAAAATACATTTAGCTGCTTCCCCTGAGTATGGGGATACCACATGTGTGGGACTTTTTGGGAGCCTAATCGCGTACGGGGCCCCGAAAACCAATCACCGCCTTCAGGATTTCTAAGGGTGTAAATTTTTGATTTCACTCTTCACTGCCTATCACAGTTTCGGAGGCCATGGAATGCCCAGGTGGCACAAACCCCCCCAAATGACCCCATTTTGGAAAGTAGACACCCCAAGCTATTTGCTGAGAGGCATGGTGAGTATTTTGCAGCTCTCATTTGTTTTTGAAAATGAAGACAGACAAGAAAAATTTTTTTTTTTTTCTTTTTTCAATTTTCAAAACTTTGTAACAAAAAGTGAGGTCTGCAAAATACTCACTATACCTTTCAGCAAATAGCTTGGGGTGTCTACTTTCCAAAATAGGGTCATTTGGGGGGGAGGGGGGGTTGTGCCACCTGGGCATTCCATGGTCTCCGAAACTGTGATAGGCAGTGAAGAGTGAAATCAAAAATTTACGCCCTTAGAAAGCCTGAAGGTGGTGCTTGGTTTTCAGGGTCCCGTACGCGGCTAGGCTCCCAAAAAGTCTCACACATGTGGTATCCTCGTACTCAGGAGAAGCAACAGAATGTATTTTGGGGTGTAATTTCACATATTCCCATGGCATGTTTGAGCAATATATCATTTAGTGACAACTTTGTGCAAAAAAAAAAAATTTGTCTTTTTCCCGCAACTTGTGTCACAATATAAAATATTCCATGGACTCAACATGCCTCTCAGCAAATAGCTTGGGGTGTCTACTTTCCAAAATGGGGTCATTTGGGGGGGTTTTGAACTGTCCTGGCATTTTATGTACAACATTTAGAAGCTTATGTCACACATCACCCACTCTTCTAACCACTCAAAGACAAAGCCCTTTCTGACACTTTTTGGTTACATGAAAAAATTATTTTTTTTTGCAAGAAAATTACTTTGAACCCCCAAACATTATATATTTTTTTAAAGCAAATGCCCTACAGAATAAAATGGTGGGTGTTTCATTTTTTTTTTTCACACAGTATTTGCTCAGCGATTTTTCAAACGCATTTTTTGGGGAAAAAACACACTTTTTTAAAATTTTAATGCACTAAAACACACTATATTGCCCAAATGTTTGATGAAATAAAAAAGATGATCTTAGGCCGAGTACATAGATACCAAACATGACATGCTTAAAAATTGCGCACAAAGGTGCAGTGGCAACAAAATAAATACATTTTTAAAAGCCTTTAAAAGCCTTTACAGGTTACCACTTTAGATTCACAGAGGAGGTCTACTGCTAAAATTACTGCCCTCGATCTGACCTTCGCGGTGATACCTCACATGCATGGTGCAATTGCTGTTTACATTTGACGCCAGACCGACGCTTGCGTTCGCCTTAGCGCGAGAGCAGGGGGGGGCAGGGGTGCTTTTTTTTCCCTTTATTATTTTTTTGCTTTTTTATCTTATTTTTAAACTGTTCCTTTCATTTTTTTTTAAATCATTTTTATTGTTATCCCAGGGAATGTAAATATCCCCTGTGATAGCAATAGGTAGTAACAGGTACTCTTTTTTGAAAAAATTGGGGTCTATTAGACCCTAGATCTTTCCTCTGCCCTCAAAGCATCTGACCACACCAAGATCGGTGTGATAAAATGCTTTCCCAATTTCCCAATGGCGCTATTTACATCCGGCGAAATCTAAGTCATGAAATGCTCATAGCTTCCGGTTTCTTAGGCCATAGAGATGTTTGGAGCCACTCTGGTCTCTGATCAGCTCTATGGTCAGCTGGCTGAATCACCGGCTGCATTCTCAGGTTCCCTGTTGAGACAGGAGAGCCAGAGAAAAACACGGAAGACAGTGGGGGGGGATTCCCTCCCACTGCTTGTAAAAGCAGTCTAGAGGCTAATTAGCCTCTAGGATTGCTTTTACATGAAAGCCGACTGCTGGCTGAAAAGAATGATACCAAGATGATACCTAAACCTGCAGGCGTCATTCTGGTATAACCATTCAAAGTCGTGAATTGCGTACCTGAAGACAAAAAAATGGTTAACAATAAAACACAGTAAAAGGTAAAGTATAAAAAATTGCATACCTGAAAAGCAAACATGCTAAAACATAATAACAATAAAACATTGCAGAATAGAATACAGTAAAAAAGAGCAGAACAATAGAGAGAGAATAAAGAGAGAGAGAACAATGAAACGACAACTATTTTTTATTTTTTTTTAATATATTTTTTTGTGTTTTTTTTTTTTACACTTTTTTTTGTAACTGTAACTTTTATAACTATAACCGGTTCCAGGTTCGGGTCTCTCAAAATGCGATGGCATCTTGGGAGATCCTGTGAAAGTGTGCCTAGTCTGTGCAATTCTGTACCCTACGCTAATACTCAACTAGTGAATGGTAGCATTCAAAACATTCACCAATGCAAAGACCAGGATTGTCAGGACAGAAGGGACAATAATAGCGGGTGTCACGTCTATATCCATGCTTGCTGCAGACACAACATCTTTTTTGGGGGGGGTTCGTTGGGTAGGGGTACTCGGGAGGACATAAAAATGCCTCTCATGCAGCCGACTGCATTTGGTTGGGGATGTGAATGGGGGAAGTACGGGCGCTGCAGAAGTGGTGGGTTCCCAATTAGGATTAGCGAATGCAGCAGGAAGGGCATTATGGGCACGACGGGCCTGTGTTCGTCTTCTTCTTGGTGGCAGCGGGACACTACTTGTGCTTGCCACCTCACCAGCTTGAACTGCACTTATGGGACTTGCCACATCACCAAGTGTTACTGCAGTGCTGGTTTGAATACGACCGGGGTGTATTAGGCCACTGGTGCTTGCCAGTTCACCAAAACGCTACCAAAAAAACTGTTAGTGATCACAGGGATCAGGCCTGACTCTGCAAACTCTGCAGTTATGCATTTAGTGTTTTGTAAGTGACAGTGATTGATCAATACTGCACTTGAGTGGGCTGGGCTGGGCCGGGCGGAGGGGCAAAACGCAGGTGCTAGCAGGTATCTGGGCTGATTCCGCTAACACTGCGTTTTTGGGAACCCTAAACTGCTGGGGACACTAGTATAGATCTGATCGGATCAGATATTGATCCGTTCAGATACTATACCACTAAGGGAGGCGTATTCTGCGTGCATGGGTGTTAGCGGTGCTGGCGCTAATCTGACACTGCCTGGGGCGACGCATATCACCGCCGGGTGATCAGGGGGCTAAACCTTTATTCGGTAGTAAACGGCGGGTGCCCTGACACTATAAAAAATAAACAAACTAACAAGTGTCACCCGTAACAGTTATATGGTGATCAGTGGTGAAAGGGTTAACTAGGGGGCAATCAAGGGGTTAAAACATTTATTAGATAGTAAATGGGGCTCCCTGTCGCTATAAAACGCTGACAGCGAACCTAAATATTTACCTCCCTAACTAGCGTCACCAGTGACACTAATGCAGCGATCAGAAAAATGATCGCTTAGCGACACTGGCGACGGGGGGTGATCAAGGGGTTAAAACTTTATTAGGGGGGTTAGGGGGGTACCCTAGACCTACAGGGGGCTAACACTAACTGCCCCACCACACTGTCACAAACTGACATCATGCAGTAATCAGAAAAAAAAAACTGCTTGGTGTCAGTGTGAAAGAGGGGGGAGGGGTGATTGGGGGGTGATCGGGGGGGATCGGGGGGTGATGGGGGGTGTAAAGTGTGCCTGGCATGTTCTACTGTGTGTGTACTGTTGTGCACTCACAATGAAGTCTTCTCTCCTCGGCGCCGGAACGGAAAATACAGAGCCGAGGAGAGATGACATCATTTCCTTAGCATACAGCAGCAGAGGAATGATTCTGATTGGCTGGGAGCGATCGCGAGGGGGGGCACGAATGGATGGTCTCCCCCTCACCTCTCATCGCTCCCAGACCAAAGCCGACCGCCTCGCGATTGGACCCCCTGCCCGCGGGAAGGCAATCACGTACCAGGTACGTGATTTTGCCTGCCTGTGCCATTCTGCCGCAGTATATCTGCGTGAGGCGGTCGGCAAGTGGTTAAAGATCTCCAGCTCACTTCATTCCTGCCTTCGCCTTGGTCACATCACAAGAAACCATCTCCTGTGTTCCTTTTTAAAGACTGGCTTTGCTGACATCCCTTCTGGCTCCTTATCCTGCTTGCTGTTCCTCTACTTGGATCCCTCACTTCTGGCCTGGCTGATTACCCAATCTGGTTACTGAACTCTGGCTTGGCTGATTACCCGATCTGGTTACTGAACTCTGGCTTGGCTGACTACCCGATCCGGTTACTGGACTCTGGCTATGCTTTGACTACGCTTACTCTATTTACCTTTTTATTCTTATTAATAAACAAGTGTGATTTTACTGTACTTCTGTCTCAGTCTGGTTCATGGTTTCTGACAGTAGGTGAAGGCTATGAATTCAGAAGATACAGTCAATCCACTTGTTGGTAATATGTTTTCCAGATTGGATGAGCAAGATCACCGCATGAATCAGTTTGCCATGGCATTACAAACGCTCCTGAGTCACATGGCTGTGGCTGCTCCGGTACAACCTGAGTTGCAGGCTGTCCCAGCTGCTGTGCCAGTCTTTGTGCAGGCACCCGCCTTGAGTATTACTTCTATAAGAGGTATGTTTGGTTCCGCCCCGCTTCCCCAGCGATTTGGGGGCAATCCAATTCAATGCAGAGGGTTTCTCAACCAAGTTGAGATATACTTTGGGATGCTGCCCCAGGCGTTTCCCACAGACAGAAGCAAAGTAAGGTTCGTTATATCTCTGCTTTCTGAGAGAGCCTTGATAATGGAGCGCGGCTGCCACGTCATTGCAGCCCGTACGCTAGTAAAACACATCGCTTACCAGTGACATCATCTCTCCTTGCCTGCCATCCATCTGCATTTCAGGCCTCACTTTGAGTTTTGTCTCCACCGCGGATGGCTTTTTCAACTTGAGGTGTCCTGAGCACACACAGCTACACGCTTGGCAAGCAGGAAGACCCCCCCATGATGGATCTGATGACTTTTCCCACGATAGATGCACTTTTAACTATTACATGCCTATTAATGACTTCATACATGTGAGTTGCCTGTACATGTGATTTAATAAATTGCTTTTTACTTCTACACCCAGAGGCGCCTCTCTCCTTGTGCTTTCTCTGAGAGGGCCTTGGCCTGGGCTAACGCTCTATGGGAGACGCAAAAACCTGTTGTCTTGAGTTACTCTGAGTTTGTGGCCTCCTTTAAAAGGGTATTTGACGTTACCGCACGCTCCGCTTCTGCTGCCAAGTGCCTCATGTACATCAAACAGAGTACAAGAACTGTTGCCTACTACGCCATTGAGTTCTGTACTCTGGCAGCAGAGGTTGCTTGGAACAGTTAAGCCCTCGTGGATGCTTTTTCTCATGGTCTCTCGGATTCCATCAAGGATGAGATAGCAGCCCAAGATATACCCACTGAGCTGGAGAGCTTGATTTCGTTTGCCATCCTCATTGACTCCAGGCTCAGAGAAAGAGTTTCTTTTAAGGAGTGCTTGCGGAAGCCTCTTGTATGTTTGCCTCCGAGCTTTGCAGTCCCACTCTTGCCTCCCTAACCTGCCATGCTGGTACCGAGTCGGTCAGTGAAGATGAACCCATGCACTTGGGCTTCACACGTCTCTCTACGGATGAGAGAGCCTTTAGGAGGAGGGAGAGATTGTGCCTTTATTGTGGACAGGCAGGTCACTTTTTGAAGTCTTGTCCTACCCATCCTGGGAACACCCGAACCTTGAGGTCCTGTCATGGACAGACCTTAGGTGGTGTTGTGTTGTCCCCAGTTATCCAGAAGGATAAGCCCCTGGTTTCGGTCACCCTTTCTTGGGCTGAGTCGTCTATCGTGATAAAGGCTCTAATCAACTCTGGGGCTGCAGGCCTGTTCATTGATGCTGCCTTTGTATCAAAGCACTCGATTCCACTGAAGCTGCGTGGCACTCCACTTGCCATTGAGGCTCTTGACGGGAAACCTCTACAGCCTGCCCACGTGACTCATGAGACAGTTCCGTTGTCCATGGCCGTAGGGGTTCTTCACCATGAGATAATCCAATTCCAAGTGATTTCCTCTCCTAAGTTTACGCTGGTTATTGGTTATCCTTGGTTACAGAGGCACAACCCCTCTTTTGATTGGCTCCGTGCTGAGGTTCTCTCCTGGTCACCACAATGCAGTGAAACATGCTTCCGGAAGGTAACCAAGGTCCTGTGTACAAGCCTTAATTAAAAAAAAAAAAAAAAACTTTTGGGTTTACATTAACTTTAAGCCTATATAGAGAATGAAATTCTACGACTCAGTTTCAGTGCTGTTAATATTTAAAAAGCAGTAGTATTTGCATAGACAAGAATGTTCAGATCTCTAAAACGCTGATGCCTTGCCTGGAAATTAATGAGACTTGGCAGCTATGTTACAGCTTGAGATGCATGGCTAACTGTTTAATTGTTTTAGACTCATTCCGTTCAGCTTCAAATAAGCTTAAATGTGCAGTTATTTGTCACTGTTGCCACCTTGTGGAGAATATGTGCCATCAAATGTCAATCTAACAAAAGTGATACCCCTTAGCAACAAGCCATAGTTAAAAATAACCTTTATGCTAAACTTGGATTTCTTTCTCCTGATGTGTGCACACATAAAAACAGTATTCAAGCTATCCTCTGAGCTGAGCATTGCAACCGTGCCATTGCATGAATGTAGATTATTCGGCATTCTTAATTCTGTAGATCAATATGTAAAGTGTAAGAGATGACAGAGAGAGCTTGTGGTTCGGCTCATAAAATTTGGTAACATTCCTAAAAAAAAAAAAAAAAATCACTATGCCTAAATGCCACTAAACTTAAATCCATATTTTAATATTTATCGTTGCTGGGTGGCCTGATAGGATAGGTAAAATTTACAAGGCTTTATCACCTAGGTAAGCATTTTTTTTTATAATAATGTGATTGTAATTTGCAGTTCCTATTGGCCTCTCATGAAAATAACAATCACTTTTTTTGAAAATAAACAAAATAAATCTTATCCTAGTGTGCTTTGTACATTGAGCCTCTAGTCAAGACCCAAAGCTACTAAAGTGATTTGTCACTTGCAATGGGGACAATCATGCATGCTCGCTCCCGAGCCCTGCTCTATGTGCCCATAAAACATACAGAGCAGGGCTTGACCCCACCCCCTCATTCCTAGTCCCTGGCATTAATTGACAGCACCTGGAGGTAATGGCTCCTATTGCTGTATCTGAACGAATAAGGAGCACGAGAGCGTGAGAGAGCCTCAGGTCTCGTGCACATCCCTGGATAGAGATCGGGCTCAGGTATGTAAAGTATTTAGGGGGGTTGTGGGGGAAGCTGCATGCAGAATGCTTTTTTACCTTTCTGCATAGAATGTGGTAGGGTAAAAAACCTCCTGCCTTTACAATCACTTTAAAGAGTAACTCCGCTTTGTTGACAAAAAACAATTAACCACTTAAGGGCCAAGCCTCGTTTTTATACTTGTTGTTAACAAGTGTTGTTGTTTAAGTTAAAATCATTTTTTTTGGTAGAAAATTACTTAGAACCCCCAAACATTATACAATTTTTTTCTAACATCCTAGAGAATAAAATGGCAGTCGTTGCAATACTTTCTGTCACACCGTATTTGCGCAGCAGTCTTAAAGGCACACTTTTTTTGGAAAAAAATACACTTTTTTACATAAAAAAGTAAGACAACATTATATTGTGAAAGATAATGTTACTCCGAGTAAATTGATACCCAACATGTCATGCTTCAAAAATGCGCACACTTGTGGAATGGCGACAAACTTTTACTTAGTAAAGGTTTACGGGTACATCATTTTGCATGAAGTGGTTAATTTACATTGCAAGGATTTTAACAAATTTTGTTGCAGAATCATACCATTTTCTGCTCTGAAGAAATAGCCGTTCTGTCTTTCGCATACTGTGACTAGTTCAGAATAATCAGCTGGTGCATTCTACATGTTTTGATGAGAAAAGCTCCAGTGTCTACATTTATTTAGAAGTATGTAACCCTAATAGAGTATCTCACCAAAACTAAAATTTCTATTGCAGAGGATACCTAAAATTAGACTTGTAGCTTAGTGCTTCTTGAAAAATCAGTGAGCCAATTACACAAGAAGGAAATTTCTGGGGCATTCCGTGCACCAACAGTATACAGAATGCTTCCAGGGTATTATATCGCATTCAATTATACCATAAATTACAGCGACTACAGGTTGAAAAGGAAAGATAATATGTAATATGGGGAGCCTGGGATCACCAACCCGCCATATGTAAAAGTTTAACTTGTCTTTATTGTTCCGTCAAAAACGGGCAAATAAACCAGCTTTCTTAATCAAAGCAAATACAGATTCCTTAGTTCTGGTATATTGCAAACAATACTATGGCTCATCACAAGCATACCAGTTCCGCATCTGGCTTAGGGTTCCCAACTGCTTCAGGGTACAGGAAAAGTTGCAGGAGCTCATGAAATGAAGTCCCATTTGCCAGACAGCCCAAACTTTCTCACAGCTGTGAACTACTCCACTCCATCTTACAGACGGGTGCTGACTCCTTCCTGCCCCTTTTCAAGCCTCCCTTGGAGGCAAGTTAACCCTTTCAGGACCAAAAGACTAGTAATTAGAGTTTGGAAGCTTTTTACCACCCAAAGTCGCTCCAAGCCTCTGAACTTAAGGTCCAAAATGAGGACTTACCAGTCCAGAGAGTACTGCAAATTCAGTCCTCTTTCCTACAACCAGACTACCCCAGAACCCCTCACCCTGCATGGGTGAAAACCTCTGAGTACTCAACAACATCCCTTATTGTCCCTCTTAAAAGGATCATAATCCAAATAAGGAATAAAAAGACGTCTGCCGTCCAGGACACATTCCCAGTGTCCTGTACAAATAACAGTAAATTACAATATGGCTTGTTTGGCAATTTTTATATGCATTATTTTTTTTTTCTATATTTTTGTAGGAAAGTTGAGTCAACCTTAAACTCACTTTTTATCCCTTAAATGAATGATCAAGCCCCTAACCAAACCTTGACACATGTCCTAACCCTAACACTCAACCTTGACTCTCCTTTGTAATTGTAAAGGAGTTGTAAAGTCTCAGGGTTTTTCATCTTAATGCATTTTATGCATTAACCACCTCAATACTGGGCACTTTCGCCCCCTCCCTTTCCCAGACCAATTTTCAGCTTTTAGTGCTCTCGCACTTTTAATGACAATAACTCAGTCATGCTATGCTGTACCCAAATGAAATTTTTATCATTTTGTTCGTACAAATAGAGCTTTCTTTTGGTGGTATTTATTCACGACTCCATTATTTATTTATTTTTGCGATATAAGGGCAAAAATAGTGGAAATTTGGAAAAAAAACAATATTTTCTTCTTTCCGTTTTAAAAGAAATCCAATAAAATCGAATTTTGTCATAAATTTCAGCCAAAATGTATTCTGCTAAATGTTTTTGATAAAAAAAAATCCTGTTAAGTGTATAATAATTTGTTTGTGTGATCACGGACATATGTACGCAAATGATCATGTACAGATGTGTGCAGGTGATCACGTACATATGTGTGCAGATTACCATTGGGACATGTGATTTTAGTGGGACATATGTGGGGGACAGCTTTTTTATTATTATTTGGGGACATGTGTTTTGTGGACATGTGTGTTTTACATTATGTGGGGACATGTGTGTGTTTTACATTATGTGGGGACATGTGTGTGTTTTACATTATGTGGGGACATGTGTGTGTTTTACATTATGTGGGGACATGTGTGTGTTTTACATTGTATGGGGACATGTGTGTTGACACTAGGTTGGTGATCAGTGAGTAAAAAGCTGTAAAAAACAGTTCATACTCACTGATCATCAGCCGGCTGCAGTGATACGCTCTCCTCTCCTCAGCGACAACTTCCGTGTAAGGAGAGGAGAGCTGATCGCCTAGCAACCGGCTGTGTTTACATCACATGACGGCTGTGATTGGACACGGCCATCATGTGATCAGGAGGGCCAATCACAGAGCCCTCCTGCCGATCCGAGATGCGCCGTGTCCGGGTGACACGAGCGCATCAGGATCGCGGGGCTGCACGGGCTCGCGTGCGCGATCCCGCTCCTTCTGAGGGATGTTCCTGAACGTCCACTCAGAAGGAGAGAGCACCCACCTGGCCGTTTATGTACATTGGACGGGTGGGAAGTGGTTAAGGTGTAAAACCTTCTATGCTGCAGCAGCCCCCCAGAGCCCCCCTTTTTCTTACCTGAACCTGATCGTTCCAGCAACAAGAACGAGCCCAGTATGTCCAGCCGCTGTCTCAGGTCCTCATTGGACAGATTGATAGAAGCAGGACCCATTGGCTCCTGCTGCTGTCAATCAAATCCAGTGACACGGGAGGCAGAAGGCAGGGCCGAGTCCTACTGTCTGTATCAATAGACGCAGCAGCAGGAGTCGGGAACACGCCTGCGCAAGTGCCCCCGTGGAATGTGGCTCTCCGGGGGGGCACCCGATGAAGAGGGGGACCCCATAAAAGGAGGATTAGGGTTGCTCTGTGCAAAACCCTTGCACAGAAAAGGTAAGTATGTCATGTTTGTTATTAAAAAAAAAACAAACAAAGCTTTACAATTACTTTAATCCTAAATCCAATTACCTCAACCCTAAATCTAACTGTAATTTAGATTTTAACCACTCTTAACCTAGGGAGCCCAAAAATAGGGATATAACCTAAGGTTTCAGGCAGATATTTCTGAGTCAGATTCAACAAAGGTAGTGAGCACCAAGTACTGTATAATACAAATACAATGCATTTGAGACTTGGTATATATGTGTAGATGTGGCCACTCAATGATATTTAGTGTATGAACTCTAAGTGAGTTTATACTTTCTTTTTTGCTAATTTTTAGACCAACACCAAAAACATATTCAATAATAGCTCAGCATACAGATCTAGAATTTTCTAAGTAATGCTGAATCTCCTATCCAAATTGCTGAAGGGTTAAAAGAGTAAAGAGAGGAATGTCAGAGAAAAACAGTATGATGTGATTTTCTCTCTGTTGCACAATAAGCCTTTGACTATATTTCATTCGATATTTCTCCATATTTTATCAAAGAGATTAAAAGGTGCTAATGTCTCCAAGCTGTAATTCAGACCATTGAATGATCAGACACTATGAAGTTTTTTTTTACTTTTTTATACACTGTTTAGAGAAGGCTCTGCTTGCTGCTGATTTAATCATTACTGAACACATGAGGGAAGCTACATTTCTCTACAGTGCAAAATGTGAACATTGATGTATCTTTGTTATTAATTCTGGTGTCTCTTCCACAGACTGTAACAGGTGCGGAAAAATTGATCTTTAGGTGTCGGTGGTGCCTTCACACCATAACCCTATAGAGGTATTTTTAATGAAAGCAAGAATTTGCCTTGCTGTCAAAAATTGCAATGATATGCACCTGTCAAACAGGTGCAGAAAAATTGGTCTTTGGGTGTCGGTGGTGCCTTCACACCGTATGGCTTAATGTACACGGGACGTTTTTACAACCTCTCCTGAACGATTTAACTTGACAGATAAAAACCCACGTTTAACCACTTCCCGCCCGGTCAATAGCATATTGACGTCCGGGAAGTGGTTGCGTTATCCTGACTGGGCGTCATATGATGTCCAGCAGGATAACATGCCAGTGCGGTGATCGGGGACGGCGTGTGTCCACGTTAAACAGCAGTGATGGGAGTAAGTCACACATGTGTAAGTCACAAGCAAGTCTTAACCTTCAAGTCACAAGCAAGTCCCAAGTTACTGTGGTGAAAAGCAAGCAAGTCAAGTCGAGTCCCTGCTAGAAGTCAAGCAAGTCAAGTCAAGTCATTTATTTTGGTCAAGTCACAAATTAAGTCAAAATACTGATCTATCCCGAAGCCGGAACTTGGGGGGAGCTTTTTTTTGTGGGGGGGGCGGCTTTTTCCTAGGCCAAGACACAGCACTGGTGGTGCCAAGTCATTGCAAGTCAAATAGCCCAAGTCAAAGTCAAGTCGCAAGTCATTAGTGACAAGTCAAAGTCAAGTCGAGTCACTTATTTAATTTTGTCAAGCAAGTCACAAGTCCTCAAACAGGTGACTCGAGTCTGACTGTCAATCAGCCCATCTGTCAACCAGCCCATCTGTCATTTAGCCCATCTGTCAACCAGCCCTTCTGTCAACCAGCCCTTCTGTCAACCAGCCCATCTGTCAACCTGCCCATCTGTCAATCAGCCCATCTGTCAATCAGCTCATCTGTCACAAGTCCACCTCCAGCGGTACCGCCACACAGGCTACCAGTACCGCCATCAGTACCACCACTAATACCGCCACTAGTACTGCCATCAGGCCCACCATCTATACTGCCACACAGGCCACTACCAGTATCGCCACTAGTGCCGCCATTGGTACCACCACCACCCGTACCACCGTCAGTACCACCATCGGTACCACCACTACCCATACCGCCACCTGTACCACCATCACCACCTGTACCGCCACAACCACCCGTACTGCCATTGGTACCACCACCTGTACCGCCATCGGTACCACCACCACCTGTACCACCACCGGTACCGCCATCACCACCTGTACCGCCACCACCACCTGTACCGCCATCGGTACCACCACCACCCATACCGCCACCGGTACCGCCACCACCACCACCACCCATACCGCCATCAGTACCACCACCACCACCCGTACCGCCATTGGTACCACCACCACCCATACCGTCATCTGTACCACCACACAGGCCCGCCACTAATACCTCAATCGGTACCACTACCACCAGCAGTACCATTACACAGGCCTGCCAATAAGCAATGCCATAATGTCCCAAAGGGTTTACACACCTGAGGAGGCATATGAGATTCTTGCCATGTCGGATGATGAGAGCAGCGGGGAGCTCCCATCATCCGATTCTGGTTCGGAATATGAGCCAGTGGAGGATAGTGGATCAGAGTCAGAGTCCGAGTCTGCGGAGGAAACCGTCCCTCCCAAAACAGTGAGATCAGGACCAAGATCAGGAGATCTGCCCACCACCAGCAGCGCCAGACCCCAGGAAGAGGAGCCCAGTACAAGTACTGGAATTACACGACCAACCTGAAGAACCCAGCCCCAGTCCTACCTTCTTGATGCCCTGGCAAACCCCTTATGGTTGCCTGCCAACTCAGGATCCGCTATCATCCCCCCTTTCACTGCACAGCCAGGTGTGCAGCCCGACACTACAAATTTTTCTCAATTTGATTATTTTTCCTTATTTTTCCCACAAAATTTTCTGCAGAATATGGTGGATCAAACTAATTTGTATGCATCCCAATTTATTGCTGCCAACCCCAATTCTTCCTACGCCCGCATGTTCCAGTGGCGATGTGTCACAATGGATGAATTTAAATTGTTTTTGGGCCTTACTTTCAATATGGGGCTTACAAAAAAGAACAAAGTCCATGCATATTGGTCCACCAACCCCATCCAACACATGCCCATATATTCCGCTGTCATGTCCAAGACAAGATACGTCATGATTACGCGTTTTCTCCACTTCAATGACAATTCACAGTGCCCTTCCCGAGATCATCCCAACCATGACAAATTGTACAAGATACGCCCCCTAATCAATTCCTTTTCCCAGCGATTTAGAGAAGTTTTCATCCCAGACCAAAAAATTTGTGTGGACGAGTCCCTCATACATTTCACTGGCCGACTGCACTTCAAGCAGTATATACCAAACAAGAGAGCCGGGTATGGGCTGAAATTAAATAAATTATGTGATCGAGCCACTGGATACGTCTTCACATTCCGGATCTACAAAGGCAAAGACTCCCAGCTCCAGGCCCGTGACTGCCCCACATATATTGGAACCATTGGTAAAATTGTCGGGGAACTGGCATACCCCCTGTTTGAAAAGGATACCATTTATATGTCGACAACTATTACACCAGCCTGCCCCTTTTTCGTCATCTTTACAGTAAAAAAAGCCCCGGCCTGTGGTACCTTAAAAAAAAAACGTAAGGGATTCCCACAAAATCTGTTGACAAAAAATTTGCAAAACGGAGAATTCATGAGGAATGAGGAGGTGTTGACCATGAAGTGGAGGGACAAGAAAGATGTCCACATCCTCTCTACCATCCACAATGACTCCGTGGTGGAGATCCAAAGAAGACGCGGCCCCATTGTAAAGCCTGAATGTGTCCACGACTACAATATGTATATGGGGGGTGGATTTGAATGATCAGATGCTACAACCCTACTTATCAACCAGAAAGTCCCGTTACTGGTACAAGAAAGTTGCATTTTATCTATTTCACATGGCCCTTTTTAATTCCTTTGTCTGCTACTAAAAAGCAACTCAAAATCAACAAATCACCTACCTCAAGTATATTGAAGATATTGTCACTGCCCTCATTTACCAACAAGGTCCTGACCCAGGAAGCATTCATTCTGATAGTGTGAGTCCACTTCACGAGCAAATTGTGTAAAAAAAAATGCATTTTCATTTTTTCTCCACACATGTGGTATCACTATACTCAGGAGGAGTAGCAGAATGTATTTTGAAGTGTAGTTGCAATTATGCAAATGCTGTGTGAGAGAAATAACCTGTTAATATGACCAGTTTGTGTTAAAAAAATATATTTATTAATTTTCCCAAGAATTGTGGGAAAAAATTACAACTTAAAACTCACCATGCCTCTTAGTAAATACATTGGACTGTCTACTTTCCAAAAAGCGTCATTTGGGGGGTATTTGTACTTTCCTGGCTTGTTAGTGTCTCAAGAAATGAGATAGGCCTTCAGGTGAGATAGTACATCAGGTGTGATCAATTTTCAGTGATTGGCACCATAGTTTGTAGACTCTATAACTTTCACAAAGAACAAATAATATACACTAATTTGGGTTATTTTTACCAAAGATATGTAGCAGTATAAATTTTGGCACAAATTACTAATTTGCAAAATTTTACAATAGAATAGAAAAAAAAATGTTTTTTTCAAAATTTTCACTGTTTTTTTGCTTATATCGCAAAAAATAAAAACCCAGTGGTGATTAAATACCACCAAAAGAAAGCTCTATTTGTGAGAAGAAAATGATAAACATTTTGTTTGGATACAGTGAAGCATGACTGAGTAATTGTCATTCAAAGTGTGAGAGCGCTGAAAGCTGAAAATTGGTCTGGGCGAGAAGGTGCATAAGTGCCTGGTATTGAAGTGGTTAAACACCTGTGGCAATCCGTTACAGAAAAATATTTATATAACAATCCATATATGTTATAGAAAATTATTTTCTTAATAAAAAACATAAAAAACAAAAAAAAAATCTAAAAAAATATACAATAAAAAATGAATTATTATTTTTATATTGTATTTTTTTTTTAAATGTTTTTTATTAACCACTTCACGCCCGCGCTATAGCCGAAAGACAGCTGCAGCGCGGACGCTATCTGCCGGGCGGCCGTCCCTGGACGTCCTGGTGTTTACTTCCGCGTTGCGCGCTCCCGCGGGCGCGCATCGGGGAAGTTCTGTGCTGGCCGTGTCCCTCGGACACAGCCAGTCACAGATCGCTGAAAACGGCCAATGACAGCGGCCGTTTTCAGCGTGATCGGCTGTGCCAATGAGAGACGATCTCATATGTTTACATATGAGATCATCTCTCATCGCCGGTGTTCTGTGGCTCTCCCTCCTCACACAGACAGTGTGTGAGGAGGGAGAACGAACCGCTGCGGCGGTAAGTGAAAAAAAAAAAAAACTAAAATAAAGTTTTAAACTACCATCTGTCCCTGCCATCTGTCCCAACTATCATGCCCATTCCATCTATCCCCAGTGCCATCTGTCCCTGTCACTGTCATCTGTCATCAGTGCCGCATAGTGCCATCTGTCATCAGTGCCACATAGTGCCATCTGTCATCAGTGCCATCTGTCATCAGTGCCATCTGTCATCAGTGCCACATAGTGCCATCTGTCATCAGTGCCATCTGTCATCAGTGCCACATACTGCCATCTGTCATCAGTGCCATCTGTCATCAGTGCCACCTGTCAGTGTCACATGCCATCTGTCATCAGTGTCACGTATCAGTGCCATCTGTCATCAGTGCCATCTGTCATCAGTGCCATCTGTGCCACGTATTAGTGCCATCTATCAGTGCCACGTATTAGTGCCATCTGTCATCAGTGCCACGTATTAGTGCCATCTGTCATCAGTGCCACGTGTCATCAGTGCCACCTGTCATCAGTGCCACGTATTAGTGCCACCTGTCATCAGTGCCACCTGTCATTAGTGCCACCTGTCATCAGTGCCACATATTAGTGCCATCTGTCATCAGTGTCACGTGTCATCAGTGCCACATATTAGTGCCATCTGTCATCAGTGCCACGTATTAGTGCCATCTGTCATCAGTGCCACGTATTAGTGCCATCTGTCATCAGTGCCACATCAGTGTCAGTGCCACGTATCAGTGCCATCTGTCATCAGTGCCACGTATCAGTGCCATCTGTCATCAGTGCCACGTATCAGTGCCATCTGTCATCAGTGCCACGTGTCATTGTCCTGGTGCTCCAGAGCCTTCAAAAGTGTAATAGGTAGTTAGATGTGTAATTTCTGCTCCTAGAACACCTAATGATGCTCCCTGCATGTTGGGCCTCTCTATGTGGCCAGGCTGTGAAAAAGTCCCACACATGTGGTATCGTAATACTCAGGAGGAGTAGCAGAATGTATTTTGGGGTGTTATTTGTGGTATACACATGCCATGTGAGAGAAATAACCTATTACAATGACAATTTTGTGGGGGGAAAAAAAAAATCTTCATTTTGCAAAGAATTGTGGGAAAAAATGACCACATCAAAAACCTCACCATGCATCTTACTGAATACCTTGGAATGTCTACTTTCAAAAAAGGGGTCATTTGGGGAGTATTTGTACTTTCCTGACTTGTTCGGGTCGCAAGAAATGAGATAGGCCGTCAGTACATCAGGTGTGATCAATTTTTTATGATTTGCACCATAACTTGTAAACTCTCTAACTTTCACAGAGACCAAATAATATTCACTAATTTGGGTTATTTTTACTAACGATATGTAGCAGTATAAATTGTGGCCAAAATTTATGTAGAAAAATTACTAATTTTCAAAATTTTATCACAGAAACTAAGAAAAATGCGTTTTTTTTTCAAAATTTTCGGTCTTTTTTCATTTATAGCGCAAAAAATAAAAAACCCAGAGGTGATCAAATACCACCAAAAGAAAGCTCTATTTGTATGAAAAAAAGGACAAAAAATTAATTTGGGTACAGTGTTGCATGACTGAGTAATTGTCATTCAAAGTGTGACAGCGCTGAAAGCTGAAAATTGGTCTGGGCAGGAGGGGGGTTTAAGTGCCCAGTAAGCAAGTGGTTAAGAAAATAATTTTCTATAACATACATGGATTTTTATATATATATTTTTCTGTAACGGATAGCGGCAGGTGTTTAAAATGTTTTGTAATATGTTGTTGATATTTTTTAATATTTGGTGAAAGGGATGGTATTTACAGCAGTGCTGATACCTTTATCCCTTTGTGTTATTTTACATCATTTGAAAGCAGAGTTGTATTTCTGCCTTCTGTTGCAACCCTTGCATTCCATCCTGGTTAGATGTTTCTGTGCAGAGCGTGCATGCCTGAGTAGTTGAGCATAGTCATTCCCTAGGTTACGCTTGCTCTATATTTAGACGTCGGGTGACGTCATGGCTCCACCCCGCTGACGAAATCCCGTAGGATGTAATGCGTACGGGAGGAGGAGCCACATTCTTAGACGTCACCCACTGCTATCCGAATGTATTGTGTGCTACCATGTTTTACTATACCAGCCATCCGGCGGATGTTTTATATGCTGTACACAAGATGTAGAAGTCTGTAAGTTACTTTTTTTAATACAGCGCAAGTTGTATTACGATACAGAGAGCACTTAGATTTCTTTTTTTGTCCTATATTTGCCATCTGGATGACGGGGATTTTCTGATCTGCTGAGGCCGGTTTACATCTGCCTACACCCCCTCCCCTTTATTTTCCCGGGTTAGAGGGAAAAACTGTGAGTCTTAACCTGACTGTGAAATACAGGGGTCAATATTTTTGAGGTGAGCGACGCAACCCTTATGCTGGTGGTGGGCTATTTACACTTGGAATCAGGGTCCCCGCGTCTCTGGATTTATTCACACAGGGATCTGAACACTGTTGTGTCTTTCCTTGGATGTGGACTTTTATTCACTATATGATATATGATTTATTTGCGCTGCAGTTTTATATTAATAATGTACTGATATATACTGCGTTAAACGTGCAGTATTGCACGGATATATACTGCGTTAACCGTGCAATAACGCATGGCTATATACTGCGTTAAATGTGCAGTAACGCATGGATATATACTGCGTTAAATGTGCGGTAACGCATGGTTATATAGTGCGTTAAATGTGCAGTAACGCATGGATATATACTGCGTTAAACTTGCAGTAATGCACTGATGTATACTGCAGGAAACCTGCCCTGACAAATTAAATGGACACTAAAGTAAAAATGAATGGTCACACTACATGCCCAAAACTGACACTAAATTAAAAATGAATGCTCACTCTACACTCACACTGACCTATCACTAGATTCACACTAAACTGATATTCTACACTGACAATGGAATCACTATAGCACACTAACTTGCTAGCAGCTTGCAAATGTTCTATCTCTCTCCATGCCAATATCACACTGCAAATGGCCGCTATGGGGAGAATATATTTATAGTGTGGGGCAGGACTAAGAGCAGTGAGCCATGATTGGATAGAGTCATCATTACTTTCTCCAATCATGGCTCTGACAGTGCTCTGTGCCCTGATTGAGCAAAGTTTTATTGCTTCAACCAATCAGACCTTCCAATGCACAGTGCGGAGGCGCAGTGCACTGTGGTCATTCTGCGGGCCGAACAAACGGTTGAATGTCCCGATAATTTGTTTGCCCAACTCTAGTATGAGCCTTGAAAAAAATTCTGATAATGTCGGCTTTTAGAGCTTTGCCATGTGAAATGTGTCCTATCTGTATACAGGAGTGGGCAGATAAACAATTTTCTAGGGTTTCAAGAACTGAGCTACAAATTATCTGGAAAGTTGGTATAACGTGTTAATTTGTTCTATTAGGTAACTTCAATAATTCTTCACTTGTTTTCTAAAATGTACCCTCTCACTTTTTAGGTAAAAATAATATAAAGAATTAAGTAAATGGCTAATATATAAAGGGCTGTGGAAGCACACTGCAAAAACTCTATAATAATTAATCCTTAATAATAAACTCTATATAATTAATCCTTATCTAAATTATTTGTTTTGGATGGGGTTGTCCTTTAGTTTTTTTATGTTATTTGGATTCTGTTAATTGAAACATTCCGAAAACATGAACACACGCAAATATTTTGTTTCTTTATTTGATTTCTCAAGTATGTGAAGCTCGAAACCTTATTCCTATGGATCCCAATGGGTTGTCAGACCCATATGTGAAGCTGAAGCTCATACCAGACCCAAAGAACCTGACCAAACAGAAAACCAGGACTGTGAAGTCTACGCTTAACCCTATATGGAATGAATCCTTTATATTGTAAGTAAGCTGTTCTTCCCTTTTACCATTAAAGGGGATGGTATTTTTTAATGCTTTAGTATACATATCAAAGCAATCATCTGAAGAATACCAATAATCTCATTAATGTTTGATAATTTCTTAAAAACCTTGTTGCTAGTTTGTAAATACATTTGTACAAAGAAGGCAGACAGTTGTAAGGTATGCATGAGATGTAAAAATTTTCTTCCTGCTAATATGATTTTGCCTTGCTTATTATCTTCCCTCACTGCATGCCTGTTAGACAGGGTCTGTTTGATTGAAAATAACAGACTCTCTCAAGTCTCTAATGAAGTGAAACACCCACAGTGCTCCTGGTAGCTAGAATACATGCAATATTTTTCCTATGCTTTAGGTGACATTAAGGAGTTTGGGAACATACAGTGCCCTCAAAAAGTATTCATACCCCTTGAAATTTTCCACATTTTGTCATGTTTCAACCAAAAACATAAATGTATTTTATTGGGATTTTATGTGATAGACCAACACAAAGTGGCACATAATTGTGAAGTGGAAGGAAAATGATAAATGGTTTTCAAAATGTTTTACAAATAAATATCTCCCAGACTGACTCTGCATCCATCCCAGACTGCTTGCACCCAATCCCTTCACACTTGCATTTGTATTCAGCCCCCCTTACTCTGATACCCATAACTAAAATCTAGTGGAAACAATTGCCTTCAACATCTTAGTGAGCAAACAGCATCATAAAGGCTGTTCTGCCCTCATTACACGTGGTTGAGGTATAATTAGACAGACAGCTAACTCTCCTCCCTTAACAACTCATTGAGGCAGGCGCTAGGTCCTTTTTTCAACTTTTATTGCAGGGAAGTTAGAGTAAAACTAAAATTAAATAAATAACATTCGATCAGTGTATACATTATACAACATATACAGTCCTGACACACTAGTCTAACTAGGGAAAGGGGTTATAAACATACCGGCGATGTTTCCGCTAGGCTGACGATAAAATTGCAGCTGAGAAGATGTGGTGTCCTCTGGAGAAGATGTAATATGGCCACTAGGGGCTGTCTCTCAGACCTCATGGTCTAGTTCACTAGAATGATGGGAAATTACAGTGGCTTTCAAGCAACAATATGCCTACCTACAGTAAATAATCTATAAAACTATAGGTAGGCAAAAGAACCACTAGAAGGCAATATTACAATTTACTTTATAGTATACTAATATACTATACCATTACCATATTCAACAATTAACAAAAGAACATAAGAAGCACTTGCTGAAGCCATGACAAAGGCCAAGGAACACACCAGACAGGTCAGGGATAAAATTGTGGAGAAGTTTAAAGCAGGGTTAAGTATTAAAAATATATCCCAAGTTTTGAACATCTCACAGAGCACTGTTCAATCCATCATTCAAAAATGGGAAGAGTATGGCACAACTGCAAACCTACCAAGATATGGCCATCCACCTAAACTGACAGGCAGGGGAGGAGAGCATTAATCAGAGAAGCAGCCAAGAGGCCCATGGTAACTCTGGAGGAGCTGCAGAGATCCACAGCTCAGGTGGGAGAATCTGTCCACAGGACAACTATGAATCATGCACGCCACAAATCTTTATGGAAGAGTGGCAAGAAGAAAGTCATTGTTGAAAGAAGTCCCATTTGCAGTTTGTGTGAAGCCATGTGGGGGACACAGCAAACATCTGGAAGAAGGTGCTCTGGTCAGATAAGACCAAAATTTAACTTTTTAGCCCAAAAGCAAAATGCTATGTGTGGCAGAAAACTAACACTGCACATCACCCTAAACATACCATCCCCACCGTGAAACATGGTGGTGGCAGCATCATTTTGTGGGGATGCTTTTCTTCAGCAGGGACATGGAAGCTGGTCAGAGTTGATGGGAAGATGGATGGAGCCAAATACATGGCAATCTTAGAAGAAAACCTGCAAAGGACTTGAGGCTGGAGCAAAGGTTCACCTTCCAGCAGGACAATGACCCTAAACATACAGCCAGAGCTACAATGGAATGGTTTATATGAAAGCATATTTATGTGTTAGAATGGCCCAGTCAAAGTCCAGACCTAAATCCAAATGAAAATCTATAGCAAGACTTGAAAATTGCTGTTCACAGACGCTCTCCATCCAATCTGACAGAGCTTGAGCTATTTTGCAAAGATCCATGGGCAAAAATTTCACTCTCTAGATGTGCAAAGCTGGTAGAGATATACCCAAAAAGACTCGCAGCTGTAATTGCAGCGAAAAGTGGTTCTACAAAGTATTGGGCTGAATACAAATACACACCACACAGATATTTATTTTCAAAACATTTTGAAAACTATTTATCATTTTCCTTCCACTTCACAAATATGTGCCACTTTGTGTTGGTTTATCGCATAAAATCCCAATAAAATACATTTACGTTTTTGGTTGTAACATGTGGAAAATTTCAAGGGCTATGAATACTTTTTCAAGGCACTAAATATCTTTATTTATAGTGAAAAGGTATATACTCTATATATTTTTTAAAAAGATAAATGATACTCGATTGACTCATGTAAGGTGTGAATTTTAATGGTCGACTTTAGTAAAGTATGAGCTGGCACAGGTGAGTAAATAAGCTTTGAGGCCATATTATGAAAACCATTCAAAGAAAATGGTTGGATTTTAAGATCAGTTGTCCTGCAACAGGTTAGTGATAGAAAGAAAGCTAATTTTTAATATGGGTAATAGGGATGAGCCCAATGTTCGAGTCGAACATAAGTAACGTAAGTAACAATTTGGGGTGTTCGCGGCAAATTCGAAAGCCGTGGAACACCCTTTAAAAGTCTATGGGAGAAATCAAAAGTGCTAATTTTAAAGGCTTGTATGCATGGTATTGTCATAAAAAGTGTTTGAGGACCTGGGTCCTGCCCCAGGGGACATGTATCAATGCAAAAAAAAGTTTTAAAAACTGACTTTTTTTGGGAGCAGTCTTTTTAATAATGTTTAAAGTGAAACAATAAAAGTGAAATATTCCTTTAAACTTTGTACCTGGGGGGTGTCTATAGTATGCCTGTAAAGTGGCGCATGTTTCCCGTGTTTACAACAGTCCCTGCATAAAATGACATTTCTAAAGGAAAAAAAGTCATTTAAAAGTAGAAAATGGCATGGGATTCCCCCGAATGAAAAAATTTAAAAAAAAATGTGTGGGGGTCCCCCCAAATTCCATACCAGGCCCTTCAGGTCTGTCCCATAGACTTTAACGGTGTTTGCGTGTTCGAACAAATTTTTTGCCTGTTCGCATGTTCTGCTGCGAACCGAACCAGGGGGTGTTCGGCTCATCCCTAGCAACATCGCTTACAAAATTACCTGAAAATCACTGACTGGCTACAGCCTGGCTTTTTTTTTACCTGCTCAGCAAATTTCTTTAGTCAGCGGGACTACCTTTCACTTCTTCCTTTTCTACCTGCTTTCGGTACAAGGCTTCTTTATTGTACAGGTATTAACTTTTAATATCTTTGTATGTTTTTCCATCTCTTTTTCAAAGCATAAATGAAATAGAGTAGTGGAATAAAAATGGGAGTAAAACTAGAGATGGGAAGGCCTAGGAAAGAAATTGAAAAACTGGGAAAAAAAACGTTTTTTTTTTCAGTTGTTTTTTTTAAAGCCTTTCTTCATTTTTGTTTTTTTCCGGAAGAATTGGAAAAAAACAAAGACATTTGGATTGTGTTCTATGTTATCTATGACATGGTATTCAGACTATATAACATGAAGACCTTAACCCATTTGCACCCAAGTCCAAATTTGCAACTTTGACATGTGTAAGTAAAACCGTACATATCATCACAACTGCTTTGTGCATCCAGGTGGATTATACCTTTTTTATAGGACAAATTGGGCTTTCATTTGGTGGGAAATGGTAATGGATATCTCCTGATTTCTCTTTATTATCAAAGAAAAACTGGCCTAAAATAGAAAAAAATATATATTACCACCAATGAACAACAATAAATTCTCCTGCTCCTGACAATCGCAGCAATACCACATATTTGTATGTCATTTGTTGTTTGTACTCATAGTACAGCCCAGAAACAGTAGTGTGTGTTTTTCTTTTTTTTTATCCCAGCTAAAACACACTAACACTGACATTAACTGACCCTGATACTTTTTCTATCTCTGCAAGGACAGAGAAAGATACAATGTATCTCTCTCATCCATTCTCAGAGACAGAAACCAGGGGCAGGCTTCACAGTGACTGATCACTGTAAAAGCCAATCAGAGGCTATCACAATGATCAGGTGACCCAAAATCTCAAGTTCCAGGTCCCAATCCTTAGTACAGGGCTCGGGGCTCATGGTGAGAACCCGGTCTCTGTGCTGGGAGCGCACCGCATGGAACAAAGTGTGAAACACAAATATACAGCCACACAGAAAAAAGCCCAGTTCAGTGGGGCCACATATTTGTGTGACGTTGGCGCCAAGGGGTTATGAAATATTTCTGAGACTGTATACAAAGTCCTAAATTATTGCAAGTTCTCTCAGCTTAAGAAAAGCTAATCCTGGAACAAAATTCAAGTAATACTGTATTTCTCAATGCAGTTCTCAAACAAGAGAAATATGCTTTTCTGCCACAAGGGGGCACTGCGGGGGAAAGGCTCTAGTTTAGTTTGCTTGTGGACTCCATCTTGTACTTCTTACAGTTGGGTGATTGTTGGGATACAATAGATGATAGTTTCTGTCCTTGCAGGCCTTAACGGGTAAGAGGGTAAATTTGTCTGACAAATGAGTTTATCTTTTTTTAACCTTTAAATGATTCTTATTAATGTTCTCCACCATCACAGCATACTGCTTCCCTATTGTCTGGTCAGTACATTGGTTTTTCTTTTCCTCCTCTCAGTAAAATAATGAGAACAACATCTAGAGTTTGGAAGCATTTCCACAGTACAACTTTTGTTGAGAGCGAAGCTGCAATTTGCAAATATTGTCAGAAGAAATATTTTTTTTCAAATGCTACAAAGATGACACACAACAACATCCGAGCATGCCAGATTTGCCCTAAAGATATAAAAAAATACTTTATGAAATGATGAAGACCGTGATGAAAGTGCAAGTAGCTTTTCCCTCCAGAGTTCTCATTCTAGAAACTCTCTTTCATCACAAAGTGTTTCTTTACCAGCCGCATCTTCAAGTAAGGTAGTGTTACAAACCACAGCCTCCCAACAACACATAATATCAGAAGAACATTGATCAAGCTCTTGCAAGAGCAATATATGCTTCTGGATCAGCATTGTCAATAACTGGAAATGCATATTGGCAGGAAGCTTTTAAATTATTGTGAGGGAAAGGGGAGTGGTTAACTGTTCTCATTTATTTGTTTGGAAAAAAAATATGGATTTTTAGTCACCAATGGTAAAAACAAATTTTATTTATAACAATTCACATATAATACTAAAAAAGTCATATAAAAACCTTTACTGTAGCATCCTACAGTTAAAAATTGATATCTCCAAATTCAAGCCGTTATATCATGGATCAAAGAATCTGAAGACCCTAATAATGATCAACACGGCTGAAATAAAATGTTAGTATTAATGGAAAGCTCTACATGTTTCATGAAGACCACTTCTTCAGGAGCTTATTTGCATTTTTCTAAATGGAATAAAGAGACATCAAATAAGTATACACAAGTATACAATGCTTATCAATAATTGTAAACAAAATATTAAAGCTGTGTCTGGGATCCAACAACCCAAACTAAAGAATTGCATGCATGGAAAGCTGTGGACAAATGTGGGGACACACCCGGTGCCTATAAAGGTAAAAGAATAATAGAACCACACACCAAAGATGTTTTTCTTTAAAGTACATATAGAGAGTGAGGGAACAAGACTACCACCAAACATACTGCTGCTAAATACTACACCGGAAATAGGCGTAGGCTATACCAACAATGGCAGAACCCGTGATCACAACAAACACACCGACCTCTAAACAATGTCATTACATGTAGAAAAAGATTATAAACGCAGTCTCTCAGCATAGGTAATAAACAATGAAGGGGCTTATATGTAGACTGTCATGTGAGACCATGAGCAGAGATGGACATCTATAAATATATAGATGTGAAAATGTCCATATACAGAAAGTACAAAAGAGAAATCTACATAAATAATATTTTACATTTTATCAAGAGTGGGGGGAGGGGATGGGGAATTTATTGGTCCTCACCTGAGGTGGTGACATTAATAGGTATAATTCAACATATTTATTCTAAGAAGGAAGATCAGGCAATCAAAAACCATCATTTGTATCACACTTCTTACTGGCCATAATACCTTCCCCAAAAGAGTAATATACACCGACAACACTCAAATAAACAGGATCACAGCTAGACAGTCTAAAAGCATAAAAGACGAGAATAGCATAAGCAAACAAATCTACCAAAGTCAAGGGAAGCATTAAACTAAGAGACTGTTACATAACCAGTGCATACCTTAGATGTATTTGGAAACACCAGGCCTGGCCGTAGGAGCACGGAGGAGATATCTGCCACAGTGTAGGGCTCAATGGTGAGCCTTATATGTGTGTCCCAATCAGGGGGGCGGCACCGTGCAGCTTCCGCATTACCTGACCTGGCCGAGTAGAAGTGCGCACACACCACCGCCCCACGCACGCATGCATGGCCAGCCAAAAGAAGTGGCCGCCAACCCATAAAGATCGGGAGCGCAGTACTGGACACCTCATGAAGGACAAAGGCAGGGATGAGCTCCCCCCCGGCGTAGCTTCCACATAGTGCACAGTGAGATGATGTTTTTTGATTGCCAATCTTCCTTCCGGGTGTGTCCCCACATTTGTCCACAGCTTTTCATGCATGCAATTTTTTCGTTTTGTTTGTTGGATCCCAGACACAGCTTTAATATTTTGTTTACAATTATTGATAAAGCATTGTATATTTGTGCATATATATACTTATTTGATGTCTCTTTATTCCATTTAGAAAAATGCAAATAAGCTCCTGAAGAAGCGATCTTCGCAAAACATGTAGAGCTTTCCTTTACTATTTACTACTACCATTTTACTTCAGCCGTGTTGATCATTACTAGGTACTTCAGATTCTTTGACCCATGATCTAGCGGCTTGAGTTTGAGGGCTTGAGTTTGTAGGATGCTACAGTAATGTTTATATGACTTTTTTTAGTATTAAATGTGACTTGTTATAAATAAAATTTGTTTTTACCACTGGTGCCTAAAAAGTCCATATTTCCTTTCCAAACATATACATTACATTATTAGGATGTAGCACTATATACTATGTTAATTTACATCCACAGTACCATCATGTGTTGGTGTATTTGTCATTAATTATTGTTTTCATTTATAGGTCAAATGTTCCTAACATATACAGTCCTTGTTATTCCATTTGTAATAAAAAATGAAATTTTAAAAGCAAGTTTAGTTTATTTACTGAATTACAAAAGAAAAAGATTGTGCCCATGGGACTTTTTAGAGTTCCGCCAAATAAAGTTAATACCACTTTACATGAAATTTAGAAAATGTATTCCATATTGAAGTAAAACATTTTACATAGTAAATAATACATATATTATAAAAAAAGTTGAAAAAGTACAAATGTAAGTTGATATATATTGGTTAAATTCAACCAATATTGCAAATGAAGTCAGATGAGTACATATTGGACTGATACTTCAACGCGTTTCGTGAAGCAACGTTCGCTTCCTCAGGAGAAAGCTAAGATGAATATATATATATGTTATATATATATGTTTAGAACAGTCTGACAGCAAAATGACATTTCGAAGGAAAAAACCCATTTAAAACTACTCGCGGCTATTGCATTGCCGACAATACACATAGAAGTTCATTGATAAAAACAGCATGGGAATTCCCCACAGGGGAACCCCGAAATTTTTTTAAAAAAATGACGTGGGAGTCCCCCTAAATTCCATACCAGGCCCTTCAGGACTGGTATGGATGTTAAGGGGAACCCCGGCCAAAATTTAAAAAAAAAATGACTTGTGGTTCCCCCTAAATTCCATACCAGATCCTTCAGGTCTGGTATGGATTTTAAGGGGAACCCCGCGCCAAAAAAATAAAACGGCATGGGGTCCCCCCAAAAATCCATACCAGACCCTTATCCGAGCACGCAACCTGGCAGGCCGCAGGAAAAGAGGGGGGGACGAGAGTGCAGCCCCCCCTCCTGAACCGTACCAGGCCACATGCCCTCAACATTGGGAGGGTGCTTTGTGGTAGCCCCCCAAAACACCTTGTCCCCATGTTGATGAGGACAAGGGCCTCATCCTCACAACCCTGGCCGATGGTTGTGGGGGTCTGCGGGCGGTGGGCTTAGCGGAATCTGGAAGCCCCCTTTAACAAGAGGACCCCCAGATCCCGGCCCCCTCCCTGTGTGAAATGGTAAGGGGGTACTTACCCCTACCATTTCACTAAAAAACTGTCAAAAATGTTAAAAATGACAAGAGACAGTTTTTGACAATTCCTTTATTTAAATGCTTCTTCTTTCTTCTATCTTCCTTCATCTTCTTCTTCTGGTTCTTCTGGCTCTTCTGGTTCTTCCTCCGGCATTCTCGTCCAGCATCTCCTCCGCTGCGTCTTCTATCTTCTTCTCCTCGGGCTGCTCCGCACCCATGGCATGGGGGGAGGCTCCCACTCTTCTCTTCTTCTTTTCTTCTCTTCTTCTCTTCTTCATTTTCTTCTCCGGGCCGCTCCGCACCAATGCTGACATGGAGGGAGGCTCCCACTGTGTGACGGCGCCTTCTCATCTGACGGTTCTTAAATACCGGGGGCAGGGCCACCCGGTGACCCCGCCCCCTCTGACGTACGGTGACTTGACGGGACTTCCCTGTGACGTCACGGGGGAATGCCACAGGGAAGTCCCGTCATGTCCCGTGTGTCAGAGGGGGGCGGGGTCACCGGGTGGCCCCGCCCCCCGTTATTTAAGAACCGTCAGACGAGGAGACGCCGTCACACAGTGGGAGCCTCCCTCCATGCCAGCATGGATGCGGAGCGGCCCGGAGAAGAAAATGAAGAAGAGAAGAGAAGAAGGAAGAAGAGAAGAAGATGAAGAAGAAGATGAAGAGAAGAGCGGGAGCCTCCCCCCATGCCATGGGTGCAGAGCGGCCCGAGGAGAAGAAGATAGAAGACGCCGCGGAGGAGATGCTGGACGAGAACGCCGGAGGAAGAACCAGAAGAACCAGAAGAAGAAGAAGATGAAGGAAGACAGAAGAAAGAAGAAGCATTTAAATAAAGGAATTGTCAAAAACTGTCTCTTGTCATTTTTAACATTTTTGACAGTTTTTTAGTGAAACGGTAGGGGTAATTACCCCCTTACCATTTCACACAGGGGGGGCCGGGATCTGGGGGTCCCCTTGTTAAAGGGGGCTTCCAGATTCCGATAAGCCCCCCGCCCGCAGACCCCCACAGCCACCGGCCAGGGTTGTGGGGATGAGGCCCTTGTCCTCATCAACATGGGGACAAGGTGTTTTGGGGGGCTACCCCAAAGCACCCTCCCAATGTTGAGGGCATTTGGCCTGGTATGATTCAGGAGGGGGGGCGCACTCTCGTCCCCCCCTCTTTTCCTGCGGCCTGCCAGGTTGCGTGCTCGGATAAGGGTCTGGTATGGATTTTTGGGGGGACCCCAAGCCGTTTTTTTTTTTTTTTTGGTGCGGGGTTCCCCTTAAAATTCATACCAGACCCTTCAGGTCTGGTATGGAATTTAGGGGGAACCCTACATCATTTTTTTTAAAATTTTGGCCGGGGTTTCCCTTAATATCCATACCAGACCTGAAGGGCCTGGTATGGAATTTAGGGGGACTCCCACTTCATTTGTTTTTTTTTAATTTTGGTTCAGGGTTCCCCTGTGGGGAATTCCCATGCCGTTTTTATCAATGAACTTCTATGTGTATTGTCGGCAATGCAATAGCCGCGAGTAGTTTTAAATGGGTTTTTTCCTTCGAAATGTCATTTTGCTGTCAGACTGTTCTAAACATGGGAAACATGCGCCCCTTTACAGGCATACTATAGACACCCCCCAGCTACGAAATTTAAAGGGATATTACACTTTTATTGTTTGACTTTAAGCATTATTAAAATCACTGCTCCTGAAAAAACGGCCATTTTTAAAACTTTTTTTTGCATTGATCCATGTCCCCTGGGGCAGGACCCAGGTCCCCAAACACTTTTTATGACAATAACTTGCATATAAGCCTTTAAAATTAGCACTTTTGATTTCTCCCATAGACTTTTAAATGGTGTTCCGCGGCATTCGAATTTGCTGCGAACACCCCAAATTGTTCGCTGTTCGGCGAACTTGCGAACAGCCAATGTTCGAGTTGAACATGAGTTCGACTCGAACTCGAAGCTCATCCCTACTAGTGAGAAATGAAAAGGTGAAAATGCTGTGGTCAAATTATAACAGGAGCCGGAAGTGTATAAATAAGTAATTATGTGCATAAGCAATACAAAGGATCCATACTGTAAAGTGAGCAAAATATCTGAACAAAAATTATTTCTACACGTGGACAATTAGAAGAGTTGAAACTGAAATAAAATATCTAAATAGAACCTCACACAAGGGGAAGCAAAAAGGGAAGGAAAGAAAAGAATAGAGAATCAAACTACATGTCAAAGAGTGATAAAAAAAATGAGGCACCAATCCCAATGTTACAATGGGAGATCCAAAGAGAGGGCTAACTGTACCTATAATGTTGGCAAGTGATAAATGCAGATCCTGTCCAGAGGGGGCCCCACTATTGTATATAGTGCCTTTCCGGAGGAAATCCCTGTCCCCCTAGTGTCATGTATGTATGAGGCTGTGAGCCCACAAAGCTCTAGACATGTGCATTGCATTTCGTTCCGAATCGAAATTCGGACAAATTTTTCATTATTCTGAAATTCTAATGCATCCGAATTTCTGAATTACAAAAGTGATGAATTTAAACGAATCCGAAAAAAAGCGAACGGATTCTAATCAAATTCGAATCGAATGCGAAAACAAATTCGAATTGAATTCGAAAACATATTCGAATTCGAAAACATTTTCGAATCGAAGTCGAAAACATATTCGAATTCGAAAACATATTCGAATCGAAGTCGGAAACATATTCAAATTCGAAAACATAATCGAATTCGAAAACAAATTTTAATCGAATTCGAAAACAATAGAAATCGATTTTCTAAAAAATACAATAAAATAGAATATAAAATCATAAAGCAATAGAATACATATATATAATATTTTTTTAATTCTGTTTTATTGTTTTTCTATGCTTTTCTTTTCTTTTCTATTATTTTCTATTCTTTAATACTCTTTTCTATTCAAATTCGAATTCATTCTATACGAAATTCGAATTTTGGAACATGGCTTCTGAAAATCGAATTTCGTATAGAATGAATTTGAATTTGAATAGAAAATATTAGAATAGACAAGAAAATAATAGAAAAGAATAAACTAGAAAAACATATATTGTATTTTATTCTATTCTTTTCTATTGTTTTTCTATTCTATTCTTTTTTATTATTTTCTATTCTATTCGAATCTTTTCTATTCAAATTCAAGTTCCAAAATTTGCTGCACTTAAAAATTTGTTGCTTTATTCCATCAAATCTTTAGAAAAAGATTACAAAGCAAGTAGAGTCATTCCAAACATGATCATTACAATCATTTGTTCAGACAAAGATTGCATTTCAGGCTGATTTGTTCGCACCCTTAGATCAGTCAGAACACATCTGAACTTTATTTTTATATATACAAGGTCGGTGGGAGGACCTGTTTGCTGACACTAGATTGAAAGCTGTGTGGTTCTCCTCTACACTTCAATCTATATATATATATTATATTTTTTTCTATTCTGTTCTATTGTTTTCTATGCTATTCGTTTCTATTACTTTCTATTCTATTCTAATCTTTTCTATTCAAACTTGATTTCAGTCTATATAAAATTCAAATTTCGGAAGATGATATATATATATTATATATATATATCTATATATATAGATAGATATATATAGACATATATATAGATAGATATCTATAGATATCTATCTATATATATATCTATATATATAGATATATATATGTAATATTTTATTTCTATTCTGTTCCATTGTTTTTCTATGCTATTCTTTTCTATTCTAAACTTTTCTATTCAAATTTGAATTCATTCTAGATGAAATTCGGGAATGAATTTGAATTTGAATAGAAAAGATTAGAATAGAAAATAATAGAAAATAGACAAGAAAAACAATAGAACAGAATAGAATAAAATATAATATATATATATATATATATATATAAAAAATGTTTTATTCTATTCTGTTCTATTGTTTTTCTAGTCTATTCTTTTCTACTCTATTCTAATCTTTTCTATTCAAATTCATTTTATACGAAATTCGAATTTCGGAAGATGATTTTATATATATATTATATATATATTATTTTTTTCTATGCTGGTCTATGGTTTTTCTATGCTATTCTTTTATATTATTTTCAATTTTTTTCTAATCTTTTCTATTTGAATGCAAATTCATTCTATACGAAATTCGAATTTCAGAAAATGGTTATATAGAAATAGAATGAAATCGAATTCTAATAGAAAAGACTATAATAGAAAAAACAATAGAACAATATATATAAAACATCTTCCGGAATTGGAATTTGGTACAGAATGAATTCGAATTTGAATAGAAAAGATTAGAATAGAATATATTATATTTTTTTCTATTCTGTTCTATTGTTTTTGCATGCTATTCCTATTTTCTATTCTATTAGAATCTTTTCTATTGGAATTCGATTTCATTCTATATGAAATACGAATTTCGCAAAATGGTTATATATAGTTTACTTTTTCAAATTCGGTCAAATTTTTTTCGAATGCGGTAGAATTTTTTCGAATTTAATAGTTTTTTTTCAAATGCGGTAGAATTTTTCGAATTAAAACGTTTTTTTCGAATGCGGTAAAATTTTTTCAAATTTGATAGTTTTTTTTCGAATGCAGTAGAATTTTTTCGAATTTGATATTTTTTTTCGAATTCGTTAGAATTTTTTTCGAATTTGATAGTTTTTTCGAATGCGGTCGAATTTTTTTGAATTCGAATACTAAACGAATCCCGAAACGAATGTAATGAATGCAACTAATTTAACTAAACTAATTTAGTTAAATAACGAACCGAAACTAAACTAAACTAAACTAAACTAATTTTTTCATCCTGCACATGTCTACAAAGCTCCCACCACATGGGGAATGGTGGCAGGCCGCCGCTGAATGCATGGTGTGTGGAGCAGCAACCGCACATGTGCCAAATTTCATCATGTGGGCGCGACAGCGCCATGTCACAAGTCTGACTGCTCAGCAGCATATAACAACTGTGCATGCTTCGGGTTCAGGTGCAGCGTCAGATGGCTCAGGTGCAGAGGTCCCCCCAAGGGGGAAACAAACATGACCCCACCCACTGCCAGCCAACAAGTAGCCAAAGGCATGACATAGCCACTCAGGTAGATGGCAAAAAGAAAAGGAAAAAGAAAGGGAAAAGAGGGAGAGAAAAGGAAAAAAGTGGATATTAAAAAAAATAAGTGAAAAATATTGAATAATATATAAAAAAAATAAGTAAGAAAAAATAAATAAAAATAAATATAACAAATAAATAATATTTAGAAATAATAAATAAATAAGAGAAAAAAAAGGAAGAAAAAAAATGTACTGAAGAGCCACAAGAGGGATACTAGTGGCATCACAGCTCCCAGAACAGAGACCATCTAGAGGAGTCCTCACAAACCCTACATGAAAAAATGATCTTGGAATTTTTTGCTTCCAATTCAAAATTATCATTATCGCTAAAATTTTGTTTTCTCCTTAGATACTGGCTATATGGAATAGAATGTATTAAGGGTAAAGGATGAGCACTGTTAGCATGTAGGATCGTGTTGCCTGCTGTAGGCTTATGAAACAGAGCATTAAATCGTAAACCTTCATTGTTCTTTTTGATAACAATGTCCAAAAAAGGGACTTTTTCTTGATGGCAAAACATATTAAACTGAAGATTCCAATTGTTGGAATTCAGACGTAACAGAAATTGGTCCAACACAGCTTTGTCACCATCCCATGTGACAAGGATGTCATTGATGTACCTATGCCACAAAACAGTGCAGCACAGGTACATTGAGAGATCCTCCTCAGGAAACAGCTGGCGCTCCCACCCCCTCGGGTACAGGTTGGCATAGGAGGGGGCACAGCATGTGCCCATTGCCACTAGTGAGAGCTAGTGAGGCAAAAGACATAAGACCTAAGAATAAAGTTCAACAAATCCATAACAAATTTGTCCTGTTCTCTGTCCTGTGGGCCCTGTGACAAATATGACCATACTGTTTCAACACCACAATCATGGAGGATACTACAATATAAGGCTTTGACATCAATCGTTACTAGCCACGCTGAGTTGGGAATAGAGGTTTCTTCCAACATTTGTCAGGCTAGGAAAAAGCTGCACATGCAGTCCCATGGGGCAACATTTTACATATATATATTGTTTCAAAAATGTAACATGCCAGAAGGTAGAACTCCTACGTTCCACAAGTTTCTTCAGCTTGATGAAAAAAGCAATGATTTCAGTGTCACAATTAATTTGACCACCATATTTAGAATAATGTTGGCACATCTTAGGTTTCCAATTAGAGCCCTGTTATTGACCCATCCTCAGAAAAAAAAATATTTTTTCCCGGAAAAAAAAAACAGGGACTTTTTTTTTCCTATGGCTTCAAACTTTCCAGAAATTTTACATCTCTAAGTAGAACATTTAATTGTAGACTATATAAGGCTAATTTATTAAGGAGTTTCCAAAAGAAATGAGGATTTGCAGTCAGTAAAAAAAACATATAAAAACCACTTTAGTTTTAGTTTGTAAACATGTGATCTATACCGCCACTTGGGATGACCACGCAATCAAATGTTATGTTATGTCTGGGCATGCAGTACAGTATCGGTGTAGTACAATACAGTATCAGTATTCTAATAATTCTCTTAGGAAAAAATATGAACATGGACAGGAATTTCTAAATTTTTATAAGAAATCCTACTGATTTCATAATGTGACACAGCAGGTCTCGTTGGCCATACCCAGCTTGAATCTTTGGTAGAGCATGCAAATGCAGTGGCTTGGTGCTTTTGACAACAATCAGTATTTTTTTTATAGGCAGCTAAAGCACATACTGTATATGTTACTGTCAGAGATATGCACTCCAAAAAGCCCAAACTCTACTCTACGCTACTTGGGATCCTTTGCTCAGTGAAGCCCACTGGAAATATTACCATCTCACCGAAGAAACAACAAATGTCACATAGGTATAGTAAGAATAAGCATAGCAAGATAGCCAGCTTTCAAGGTAGGTTAAAAACGTACCCACGTAGATCAGCTTTGCCAAGTCTCTTTCTCAGCAACTCCCAATCACTAACAAGAACTACAAACTCAGGCTTAGGATTACCTCACACAAAATGAAAGGTTGTGTGATTGCTATTACAGAGACTTGGCTGGATGACTCCTTTCCCGTGGGTATCAAGATAGCAGACTGCTATGTCTACTGATCATACAGGACTGCAGACTTAGATGTCATCCTGTGCATGTGCCGCCTGAGCGGCCCCTGCAGGGAGTGGGCGGCACGCTCTGTGATCAGAGAGTCCAAGAGACTTGGCTGATCACAGATCGGAGTAAGGGGCCGGTCCCGGCCCTTTACCATGTGATCAGCTGTCAGCCAATGACAGTTGATCATGTGATGTAAACAGAAGCCAGTAATCTGTTTTTTTTTTCCCTCACGCTGATAGCATGAGGAGAAAAAAAGAAGCCAAAAACCAGCTTGTGTAAACGGGACATCGGTCCTGCACACTCCACACCCACTGCTGCTAAGCAGTGCCCACCAATGCCACCTACCAGTGCCCACCAGTGCCACCTATCAATGCCCACCAGAGCCATCTATCAGTGCCTATCAATGCTGCCAATCAGTGCCCATCAGTGTGTCATCATCAGTGCCATCTATCAGTGCCCATCAGTGCCACCTATCAGTGCCATCTATCAGTGCCGCCTATCAATTCCCATTAGTGCCACCTATCAGTGCTCATCTGTGCTACCTATAAGTGCAGCCTCATCAGTGCCTCATGATCAGTGCCGCCTGATCAGTGCCCATCAGTGCCGCCTTTTCAGTGCCCATCAGTGCAGCCTATCAGTGCCCATCAGTGCAGCCTCATCAGCGCACATCAATGAAGGAGAAAAATTTCCATATTTATCTGTGTATAACACGCACCGGCATAAAACACGCACCCTGATTTTAAGAGGGAAGTTTCAGGAAATAAACTTTCCACAGCCCACTGCACAGCACACGGACCCCTTGCACAGCACACAAGCCCCTTGCACAGCACACAAACCCCCTTGCACAGCACACAGACCCCCTTCCACAGCACACAGACTCCTTTCATGATAAAGCCACCTGCACTCCCAGGAGACCCCTAATCTCCTGGGACAGAGCTGCCAGCATACCTTTAGGGGTTGAGAAGGTGTTGCTGACAGCCCTTTCCCGTGAGCCGCTCCTCCTGTGTCACTCTCATTGTGGATGGGGGCTTCTGTGTGCCTCAATTGATGCTGCTCTCTCATGGACCTGGTCATGTGACTCTCCTCTGCTGTTTTATTGATGGTCACATGACTGCTCTCCTCCTCCAATCAAAAGCTACAATCGAGGAGGAGGAGAGCGGTCATGTGACCATCAATGAAACAGCAGAGGAGAGTCACATGAACGGGTCCACGAGAGAACAGCATTAATTGAGGCACACAGAAGCCTCCTCCTCCAATCAAAGGCTACAATCGAGGAGGAGGCAGAGCGGGAGGAGACGAGTGGCGTTGATGGAGGTATAGGCTCCCGTTTGCAATGGGGGTGACGCGGGGGGAGCGGTGTGTGGGAGGGGGCTGGCAGTGATATTTTGAAGTATAGCAGCGCTGTCCCAGGGCCAGGAAGGGCGGAGCGGTTGGCCCAACACCCTCCCAATGGGTGGCACCCAAGGCAGAGCGCCCTATCCCCGCACCTCCATTGGTAAAAAAAAAAAAAAAATATTGATGTATAACATGCAGGCACAGTTTACCCTCTGTGTTTCAGGGAGAAAAAGTGCATGTTATACGCCGATAAATACGGTACCTGATTGCAAAATATTATAACAAACTATAAAAACTGTTTTTTTGTTGTTATTTTCAGTATTCTTTTGTTTAGCAAAAAATAAAAACCCCAGTAGTGATTAAATACCACCAAAAGAAAGCTCTATTTGTGTGAAATAAATGATAAAAAATGTCAATAAGGGTACAGTGTAGCATGACCGCACAATTATCATTCAAAGAGTGATAGCGCTGAAAGCTGAAAATTGGCCTGAGCAGGAAGGGGGTTTAAGTGCCCAGTAAGCAAGGGGTTAAGCAAACAAATGCAAAATAGTCCATAACCCTGGTATCATGAAAAACAAGTGATCAGCTTACTGCCACTATACCAGTCTTACAATAGGGTTTGGGGTTTCCCATATGCTACAGGGGTACCACACAGTCTACAGGAGCTCAGCAAAATTGTGTCTAAGTCTCCGGAGAGTTAACTCCCTCACAGCTGTGAACCACTCCACACTCCTTCACAGACAGGTGCTGCTTTCTTTCTGCTGCATTTGAAGACCCCCTTGCTTGTGACTTAATCTTTTTAGTACCAAAGTCCCTGTAACCAGGGTTTGGAGGTTCTTTCCCACCCCGAAGGTCTCTCCGAACCTCTGAAATCCAGGTCTAATAAGAACTTACCAATCCAGAGAGTACTGAAAATCAGTCCTCCCCTCTCCAACTGGACTACCCCAGAACCCCTCACCCTGCATGGGTGACAACCCTTAAGTACTCTTTAACTCATCACCCTTAAAAGGGTCCACAACACAAATAGTGGAGAAAAATACCTGTCGCATAGGACCCATCCCTGGCATCCTGCATAATATGTAAACATGGACTGATAAAGATATTATTGAGACAAATTGCTCACTGGACTTGGACTACCTAATAGTGAAATGGAGACCGTTTTTTATACTGAGAAAGTTTACTACTGTCATAATCATGGCTGTGTACATACCCACCCATGCAAATGCTAAACTGATTCTGGAGAAATCCACATGATGCTATTAACATCCAGCTGAATGCGTATGCAGAGGGGGTTGTGATTGTGGCTGAAGACTTTAATCACACAAAGTGTAATACAGCATTTTCTTAAATTCTGTAAAACTTAGAATTTCCCAACTGGGGAAAATAACATCTTTGGCCAAGTATGCACAAAAATTCCTTGAGCGTACAAATCTAATTTGTTATCACATCTTGGTCTATCAAATTACCCCTCATTGATCATGATTCCATCCTATAAACTTCTAATCTGCAGAATAATTATTAAAACTGTCCAAGACTGGAGTGAGGAAGCCACCTCACTTTATCAGGACTGCTTTGAAATCACAGACAGGGACGTGTTTTCATAAGGTGTAGATTTAGAGGAACATACCTAATCTGTTTTGGTCTATATACCTTTCTGTACTGAGACTGTACTAACTAAATTAATAAAGGTGTTTTTAAATAAAAAGCCATGGCTAGATGACAAAGTTGGTGCTCTGCTCAGGTAAAGGGACACTGTCTTTAAATTGGGTAATTTGTTGGCTTTCAACATTTGTTCCTAACCTTTTCTGTGCCCCCCACCCCTAGGAAGTGTGTTATTAATGTAATACTAATTTCTTATTTTTGAGCCAGAATTGAAACCACATACGATACTGGAGGTGAACAAACTGAACTTAGAAATATATGCCTTTAAAATGCAAATATAAATTAAACAATGAGATTCTAAGTAAATGTAAAAGGTAAATAAAATCCCAATTGAAAACATAAAATTCAATGACTTTTTCTGCTCCTGCTTCTTATTCGTTATTTTGTGAAAACGTGGAACTTTCCTGCTGACTGTGATCAGCCACACTGGCTCTAGATTTAGGAGTTTTCTAACTTTTGTGTTGATCGACAAAAGAGAATTGAATCCAGATTTGCAAGAGTATGTTGTACAAATGGAATGAGTACACTGAGTGCTTTTCCACCAAGTCTTGGGAACACCTGTGCTGCACACCAAAACTCTTCCAAAGTCTTGCTTTCAAATTGCATTTCAAGAGCTTGATTTCCACTCAAATCAACAGGATCTTCCTTCAGCTCTTCATCATCTGACATTTTCTCCAAATTGTAGAAATATGGATTCATGATTTTTTTTTCTGAAATCTCCAGGTCTCTAGCAGCAAAATAACCTTCAAATGTTATGAGTGAAACAATATACATTTATGAATTCGAGAGTGCAACAATATGCAATGATTATGTCAAATGTTGCATTATGGTGATTTTAAAAGCAATACAGATACTTCTCGTTTAACGACTTAACTGTTTAATGACCACACTGACTTACAACCAGCTCTCCCCACTTAAACGATGCACTAGACATCATTGTATTGTACAGTACAGTGCAGAATTTTAGTTTATGTTCTGTATTTATGCAAATTAAAACAACGTTATATTGAGATGGAGTTTTGTGTTTAGACCTTTTTTTCACATTACAGTACACTAAGTAGTTAAGAACGCTTAAAATATTGATTACTTGTAGCTCCTCATTTAACAACCAATTTGTTTAATGGCCTGGTCGTTGGAACAGAACCTGGTCGTTAGGTGAGGAGTACCTGTATTCGAGGTTACTTCTTTTACTTATGTGATTTCTGTTATTCACTGATTAACCACTTGAGGTGGTAATTTTGCGGTCATACAAAACTGTATCCAAACAAAACTTATATCATTTTTTTTCACACAAATAGAGCTTTCTTTTGGTGGTATTTGATCAGCACTGTTTTTTTTTTATTTATGGTGATATAAACAAAATCTCACAAAAAAACGTATAGCGTCTACAAACTTTAGTATATATATACATTTTTTTTTTTGTTATACTAGTAATGACTGCGATCAGCGACTTATAGTGAGACTGTGATAGTGTGGCGGACAATCCGACACTAACTGATGCTGGGGAGAACTGACTAACTGACACTGACATCACCAGGGACACTAATACAGTGGTCAGTGCTAATAATATACACTGTCACTGTACAAATGACACTAATTGGGAAGGGGTTAACATTTAAGTGCAATCAAGGCGTTATCTGTGTGCCTAACAATGTTTACTGCGTTTACTGTGTGCTGTTTTTACTAAGCAATGTTCCGGGTTTAACTCCCTGCTCTGCAGGGAGAAAAAAATGGCCCATTTCTGCTGTTTGTAGTAGAGAGCCCTTTGTTATTTACCAACACAGGGCTCTCTACTACAAACAGCAGAAATATGCTAATGCATGTGCACTTGGAAACCCGAGCTGTCATTCGCTGTAGCACAAGCCGATCAGCGGGTCCCCCAGCCAATGATTTATGGCCAAGACCTGCTAATCGGCTGACCAAATGACAGAAGAGAGCCTTGTGTTGTTTACCAACACATTGCTCTCTTCTATCATTTGCTCAGCCGATTAGCAGGTCACGGCCATAAATCATTGGCTGGGACCCGCTGATTGGCTTGTGCTACAACAAATGACAGCTCAGGTTTCCAGGTGTGCATGCATTAGCGGATCTGGAAGAAAACCTGGACGTACAGGTAGGTTAAAGTGCCTGTACAAGCCGCCCAGCCACAGTATATGTACTGCAGCAGTCGGCAAGTTGTTAGATAAGCAAAACTGGGACCTACACAACACAACCACCTACTGCCACTGCTTAAGGCACACCGGCAGCTGGCTAAGTGAGAATTTGTGACACGTCACTGAGGAACACAAGCCACTCTTTGTTGCAACCCCTGAAATTCCATCTCACACCCCAAATTGGGAATCCCTGGCCTACAAGAAGAGAAATAAAAAGAGTTGTTAGAGAGGCTAAGTGTAAATAAATACAAGCAGTGCATTAAATGCCATCTTGAGAACAATAATTGCAATGGCATGTGAAAAGGAATTTTAAAAATACTATTTTAAATCTAGTACTCCACGGATCAGTGATCCTGATACCCTAAAGCTTTTTTTTTTTTTACCCATTCTTTTACCCTTCTTTACAGATCTTGTCTAAATCCTTAAGGTTACTTGGCTGTCTCTTGGTAACTTGAAGTTTCAGCTCCCTCCATATATTTTCTATAGGATTAAGGTCTGGAGACTGACTAGGCCACTCCATGACTTTAATGTGCTTCTTCTTGAGCCACTCCTTTGTTGCCTTGGTATGTTTTAGGTCATTGTCATACTGGAAGACCCATCCATGACACATCTTCAGTGTTCTGACTGAGGGAAGAAAGTTCTCATCCAAGATTTTACAATACATGCCCCCCTCCATTGGCCCCTCAATGCAGCAAAGTCATCTTGTACCTTTAGCAGAGAAACAGTCCCAAAGCATCATGTTTTCATCTTTGTGCTTGACTGTAGGGATGGTGTTCTAGCATTTGTTTTATGTGTTTTTTCAGGATTTTTGGTAAATATTCTGTCTCTATCATTAAAAATACACCTATGATAAAAATTATAGACCCTTACGTTTCTTTGTAAGTGGGCAAACTTACAAAATCTGCACAGGATCAAATAATTATTTTCCCCACTGTATGTTAGGATGTTATTTTTTTTATTTTAGTTCTGCCTTCAATACAGTAATCAACCACAAATTGGAATTCATGCTTAGTAACCTGTGCTAGGCTCCTCATTCCATTGCTACAATATGGATTTCCTTACTAACAGACTACAAACCATGAGAATGGGAAAGCAAATCTCCTCCACCTTAATTTTGAATACAAGTGTCGCAGAGCTGTGTGCTCAGTCTAGCTCTGTTTGCACATGATTGCATTCCTATTCATGCCTCTACTATAGTGAAGTTCGCAGATGATATCACTCTAATTGGAATTATACATGACAATGATAAGACAGCTTATCAGCTTTAATATAGGTACTGGAATACCAAAGTTGGACACTGTGTATGTTGGCCAACTAAAAAAAAGGTCTAGCAGCATCAGCAAAAATCCAACTCACCCAGGATATATTGTGTTTATCCCACTTTCATCATGAACAAGACAAAGAGTACTCAAAACTCACATAAACCGACTGAAGTGCAGTTTCTCTCCCAGAGGTGTACTATCCATTAGTCCATCATGTACAACCTCCCAAGAATGGTAATGCACCTTGGAAGTTTATCTTTCATATGCAAATATTGCATTTGTATTATTTGCACAGGCTGTTGTTCATATTAAATAGGTATGCAATATTGGTGCATATGTATGTATGTGTGGATACTATATATGCTGTTTTGTTATGCTGAGTTTCAGTCATTTTAGCAGCAACTTAGATTAGATTAGATGCTTTATCATTAGTGTATTCAGTACAACAAAAATTTACATGGTAAGGCCGGACATACATGGTTCGAATCTCGGCCAGTTCAGCGGGAACCTTACCATGTACATTTTTGTTAAATTGAATACACTAATGATAAAGTATCTAATCAAATCTAAGTTCCTGCTGAAATTACTGAAATTTGAACTGTGGGTGGCCGTGTTGGCAGCACCTGGCTCAACAAAACTTGAATAAGGTAGGCCATACGCGGTTCGAATCTCAGCCGGTTCAGCAGAAGCCGGCCGAGATTTGAGCTGTGTATGGCAGGCTAAATGTACCAAGTTGGTTGATTTATCAACTTAGGTACAACCAGCATGCTGGGTTTTACCTGTGATTATCTCAAGCAGCTGTTCTTTCCTACAACCCATGGTTGACCAAAGCTGTTTAACATGGAGGGAATAATCTGATTTTCTCTCTATCATCCTACGGGCTAAAGGAGAAAATTCTAGCCATGCATTGATAACTTTAGACTGCATAATGTGTTGAAAATTGATTGCAGAAGGATTTACATCTGTCTAGTGTATTAGGCACACAGAGGTGGGTGTACTGTTTCTGAAAGTGAATAATACCCTTTTATTTTCTTTTTCAGATAACATTGTTATTAGCAGAATGATAATGTTGTTTGCAATTTTGGCTTTCTCAGCTCTCTAAAGTCAGGGGATGGAGACAGACGTCTTTCTGTGGAAATCTGGGACTGGGACCGTACATCGCGGAATGACTTCATGGGCTCCATGTCCTTTGGTGTCTCAGAAATTATGAAGAATGCGGTAGATGGCTGGTAATTGTCTGTAATATTTTTCACTCTAGCAGACTCACTGAACTCATACAATATTGTGTCTCTGTGGAGCTTATTGGTGAATGCGCTGGCTGAATTTGTAATGTAGGTTATCCGTGAAACGTCAAGCTGTAATATAAACAAAGCATTGCAGATATATGGAACATCAATCACAAATGCAATTTTCTACCAATACCTACCTTACTTTCCTTTCTTTTTTTTTCCTTATCTTTCTTTCTCTGTTTTATATTTGTTCATTCTGTGTTTATCTAATTTTATTTGCCCTCATTTTTTTAATTAATTCCTTAATTTTTAATTTTCTCATATTTGATTTGGACTTTTTTTAATGTTTTTTTAACATATCTCCATGAAATCACACATGATGCAACTTATGTGGTTTCAACTATTTTAACATTTTTCATCCATGGTTTTCTGATCAACTCAAACCACCCACATCATTTCTTTGCTCTACCACCTTATCACTGTGTTGCCCTCTTTTTTGGTCCTGGTTGTCTGTCTGCCGCATGTCTCTCTCAGGTACAAGCTTTTGAACCAAGAAGAAGGCGAGTATTACAATGTGCCCATAACTGATGACCCAGATGACTTTGGACTTCGACTAAAGTATGAGGTACAGGCCCATGCACACCATAGGGCAGAAGCTTAGGTGGTGCCAGTACCCTGTTTTTATCATGGGTTCTAGGAGCGTAACACTCCTTTTATACAAATCTACAGATATATCAGTTTCTACACTTACCTTAAAAAGTTAGCAATTTGTGAAATCTAGCATTGTATAACTGAAGGATAATGATATGGTTGGGTGTTGATTACCATCACCTCTTTAAATCAGATCCAGAACTCTGCAGTTTCATAGTAATGCTTCTTTTGTGTTCTGCTCAGCAAGCTTTTCATACTTTTCATTGGGCCTTTAGAACCTAGAAGAAAAACTTAATTTTGAAACATGTGATTGAAGAAGGGGTCAAGTAGCCAGGTGCTTAAGTCCCTCTAAAATATAAAGTGTACATAAAGCCAATTTTTGTTTTCTTGTTTGGGATAGCATATGGATTAGTTAAGATCCCTGTCAGATTTTGTTTTTGCAGTTTTTGTCCCATTGGGGAGGTTTCACTTTATTTCCTGTGACAGATACATCAGGAAGTAATCTCTCTAAAGTGTGAGGATATCCTCTGTTAGGTAACTGTCCAGAGAGCATGTTTGTCAAGAGAGTCCTGTTCCTGTGGCAACTTAAGAAGTTTCAATTTCCCATCACTATCTCTAATGGAGACAGTGGTCAACAGAAATAGTACATTGGGCAAATCTCCAGCAGGAACGCAGACAGTAATATTAGGTATTAATTCTTCCACATTATATTCAAAACTAAAACATTTTGGCTATATATACACACTATAAACCCTTATAGTATCATATTATATTCTGTGAATACTATCAGGCAACCCAGCAAAGACCACTTGTTGAGTTGGCCTGTTTGTTCTTTGGCAAGCCCACATGAGTCAATGGAAAAATCTCAAACACCGGTTGTTATTTTAGATAGCTCTTGGGGTCCCAGGTTAGTAACCGCAGATCTAAGAATTTGGGCAGAGATGTTCATATAATTTACCCCTTTGTTTACCTCTTCTCAAAACCACAGATCCATTGAGTATGGGATATTTCAGTAGTCTCATGTAATTTCTGAAAGAACTTTATCTTTTGGTCTTCATGCTCAGATTTGTTTACCAAATCAGTGCAAATATACTTATTTTTCCAGTTATATATTATTCTCTTTAGTGCTCTATAAATGTATAACATATAACTATTCAGATTAAAACATTTCTTCTATACCTGGTAAATGAAAGGGCAGTTTAAAATACAGCCAAATGGGATACATAGCCCCTCTTCTATAGTTAAGCTATAAATATAATTTTTTGAAACACAGGGCACTTTTACCTTTACAAATGTAAAAGAAAATTTTACACTTCACCTAAAGAAATGTGGGTGGAGGTTAGTAGATAGATCCGTTGTGCCCTGTGGCTATCTACACATCTGTGACAATTGGTTTGTTGCACAGATATAATTTAACACAATAATCCATAGTTATTTTTAGCTGTTTTAAGCATAGTGTGGTTCAATAGAGTAAAATACCTACAGTGAAAATTACAATATAAAAAAAAAACTGGTCATATATATTTTCATGTATCCAAATGACGACCAGTATCAAATAAAGTGGAACTATTCTCCAATGTTAACTTTAAATCTGAAGTTTATTGTATAGTAACATTGGTGCAGCTTAGACCAATTCAAGTATGTATAGCTCATACCTGAAAGATCCCTTTAAAAGCTGCAAATCAATGTAGGAGTTGCTGCCACCACTATGATAGCAGCAATCTTCCAGGCCAAGTGTCAAGCAGCTGCCCTACTGCATTGTAATCACAGGGGGTTGTTTGCTCGTCACTGCCACCATTGACAGAACGTCTTGCATTTTTTCGATGAATACAAGGCATTCTCTGATTGGATGAGGCAGACATTGTGACATCACCACCCTGCCTCTCTATTTTATATTCACTGAAAAAAATAGAAAAGAGCTTGGTGAATGGTGTTAGCACTGAGTGACCCTCTTTGGATACTATGCAGAAGGGTAGCCATTTAACATTGTATATGGAAGACCGCTTCTATCACTGTTGTATCAGCAACTACTACAGTGATTTGCAGATTCAAAGGGGATTGCTCAGGTATGAAATATGCATACTTACATTGGCCCATATAACTATGTAGTAAACGTCATGCTTAGAATACAGCTTTAAGCTATGTTAAAGTGGACCTTGCATCGAAATACAAGGTATTGATACTTAGCAGAGCTCGATCATGTAAAAATACCAAAGGAAAAAAAAAAAAGACGGTAAAAATATAGTTACCTACCTTACTACCTAGTTTCATGCATCCTCAGATAAGTGCCATGGTACCTAGGTGGTGCCACTCAGTCTTTTGGTAGGATCCTGAGAAAACTAATGCCGCGTACACACGATCAGAAATTCCGCCAGCCAAAGTCCAATGTGAGCTTTTGATCGGAAATTCCGACCGTGTGTATGCTCCATCGGACTTTTGCTGGCAGAATTTCCACCAGCAAAAGATTGAGAGCAGGTTCTTTATTTTTCCGACGGAAAAAGTTCCTATCGGAAATTCTGATTGTATGTAGAAATCCCGACGTGCAAAATTCCTGCGCATGCTCGGAAACAATTCGACGCATGCTCAGAAGCATTGAACTTCATTTTCTCGGCTCGCCTTAGTGTTGTACGTCACCGCGTTCTTCACAGTCGAAAGTTCAGAGAACTTTTGTGTGACCGTGTGTATGCAAGGCAAGCTTGAGCGGAATACCGTCGGAAAAATCATCCAAGGTTTTTACAGATGGAAATTCCGATCGTGTGTACGCGGCATAAGTATCCCAGATCTTACAAGAATGTGCCCCCGCATGTACATTTTTACATGGGGGATCTGGCTCTCCTAAATAGCGCTAACTTTCATGTTGATGCAAGGCCTGCTTTAACAGTCTTGCTTGGATGACTAAATAAAGAATAAAATAAGGGCAGAATTACCTACCTTTCCTTAAAAAAAGGGTATGATACTAATTACATGATCACTGCAGGAGTCAATCTGAACTTTCATTCCTTGCAGCAAAGATCACATTACCTTGTGTCTAGGTTTTGATTTTGTTTGCAGAACTGGAGAAAACTGTAGACATAGGCGTTTACAGATGTTTAGAGGCAGGAGGGTTTAGAGGCAGAAAAGAAATATTCTTCCAAGTAGAAAAGTCAGCAACCATGTGAGGATGAATAAAATGTCTCTTTATTTTGTCCAAGGAGTACACATGTACTCCAAACATAGCCAACACTAACACGTTTCAGCCTATCAAGACCTTACTCATATGATAGGCTGATAGGCTGAAACACTTTAGTGTTGGCTCTGTTTGGAACATGTGTACTTCTTGGATGAAATAAAGAGAAATTGTATTCATCCTCACCTGGTTGCCAACTTTATATGCCCTGATTGCATGATTGGGTTGCAATGCCATTATCTTGCATGTATGTTTAGAAAAAGAAAGGCACCACCAGCCTTTTTAGGAGAGGAGCATTTGGCCAGAAAAAACAGCAAACGCTCAAAAAAGCGCATTGATGCTAGCGTTTTTAGGAACGTTTGCGTGTTAATGCATTCTAATGGTCAGAATAAATTATTATTCTAGCCAATAGAATGCATTAACGCCAATCGCGCATAAACATGCATTAACGCAAATGCAAAACGTGGCTTTAGGTGCTTTTCTTCAGCTGCAGTTTCCTCCCCTGAAGTAAAGGCACCCAGCAGAGGAAAAAAAACACCCTGTGTGCATAAGGTCTAATTAATATGGGACTATCAAACCCATCACATTTACTAGGCTAGTACATAACTCAATACAGTAGAGCCTTCATAGTAAGTGTAATCCCCTTTGTTATTGCTCGTGGAGACAGAAAGGGGTTGTAAACCCTCACGGTTTTTCACCTTAATGCATTCTATGCTTTAAGGTGAAAAACCTTTTGTGCTTCACAACAACCCCCCCAATCATTCCAGCAATGGGGACAGGCACAGCAGCTCCAGCGGCTGTCTCGGGTCCTCAATGGATAGATTGATAGCAGCAGGAGCCATTGGCTCCTGCTGCTGTCAAGCAAATTTAGTGACATGGGAGTTGGGGGGCGGGACAAGTCCTTCTGTCTGTGTCAATGAAAGCATCAGCAGCGGGATTCGGGAGCGCACCCGCACGAGTACCCCCATGGAAAGCGCTTCTCCGTGGGGGCACTCAATGCGGAGGAGGAGCCAGGAGCGTCGCCGGGGCGCCCCAGAAAAGGAGGATCTGGGCCACTCTGTGCAAAACCCTTGCACAGAGGTGGTAAGTAGGGATGAGCTTCGAGTTCGAGTCGAACTCATGTTCTACTCGAACATTGGCTGTTCGCAAGTTCGCCGAACAGCGAACAATTTGGGGTGTTCGCGGCAAATTCGAATGCCGCGGAACACCCTTTAAAAGTCTATGGGAGAAATCAAAAGTGCTAATTTTAAAGGCTTATATGCAAGTTATTGTCATAAAAAGTGTTTGGGGACCCGGGTCCTGCCCCAGGGGACATGGATCAATGCAAAAAAAAGTTTTAAAAACGGACGTTTTTTCAGGAGCAGTGATTTTATTAATGCTTAAAGTCAAACAATAAAAGTGTAATATCCCTTTAAATTTCGTACCTGGGGGGTGTCTATAGTATGCCTGTAAAGGGGCGCATGTTTCCTGTGTTTAGAACAGTCTGACAGCAAAATGACATTTGGAAGGAAAAAACTCATTTAAAACTAGCCGCGGCTATTGCATTGCCGACAATACACATAGAAGTTCATTGATAAAAACGGCATGGGAATTCCCCACAGGGGAACCCCGAACCAAAATAAAAAAAAAAAAATGATGTGGGGGTCCCCCTAAATTCCATACAAGGCCCTTCAGGTCTGGTATGGATATTAAGGGGAACCCCAGCCAAAATTGAAAAAAAAATTGACGTGGGGTTCCCCCTAAATTCCATACCAGACCCTTCAGGTCTGGTATGGATTTTAAGGGGAACCCCGCGCCAAAAAAAAAAAAAAAAAACGGCGTGGGGTCCCCCTAAAAATCCATACCAGACCCTTATCCGAGCACGCAACCTGGCAGGCCGCAGGAAAAGAGGGGGGGACGAGAGTGCGGCCCCCCCCCCCTCCTGAACCGTACCAGGCCACATGCCCTCAACATTGGGAGGGTGCTTTGGGGTAGCCCCCCAAAACACCTTGTCCCCATGTTGATGAGGACAAGGGCCTCATCCTCACAACCCTGGCCGGTGGTTGTGAGGGTCTGCGGGCGGGGGGCTTATCGGAATCTGGAAGCCCCCTTTAACAAGGGGACCCCCAGATCCCGGCCCCCCCCCTGTGTGAAATGGTAAGGGGGTACTTACCCCTACCATTTCACTAAAAAACTGTCAAAAATGTTAAAAATGACAAGAGACAGTTTTTGACAATTCCTTTATTTAAATGCTTCTTCTTTCTTCCTTCATCTTCTTCTGGTTCTTCTGGCTCTTCTGGTTCTTCCTCCGGCGTTCTCGTCCAGCATCTTCTCCGCGGCGTCTTCTATCTTCTTCTCCTCGGGCCGCTCCGCACCCATGGCATGAGGGGGGGAGGCTCCCGCTCTTCTCTTCATCTTCTTCTCTTCTTCATCTTCTTCTTCATCTTCTTCTTCTTCTTCCTTCTTCTCTTCTTCTCTTCTTCTCTTCTTCCTGTCTTCTGCGGGCCGCTCCGCAATCCATGCTGTGGCATGGTGGGAGGCTCCCGCTGTGTGACGGCGTCTCTTCGTCTGACGGTTCTTAAATAACGGGGGGCGGGGCCATCCGGTGACCCCGCCCCCCTCTGACGCACGGTGACATGACGGGACTTCCCTGTGGCATTCCCCGTGACGTCACAGGGAAGTCCCTCAAGTCACCGTGCGTCAGAGGGGGGCGGGGTCACCGGATGGCCCCGCCCCCCGTTATTTAAGAACCGTCAGACGAAGAGACGCCGTCACACAGCGGGAGCCTCCCACCATGCCAGCATGGCTGCGGAGCGGCCCGGAGAAGACATGAAGAAGAGAAGACATGAAGAAGAGAAGAAGGAAGAAGAGAAGAAGAAGAAGATGAAGAAGAAGATGAAGAAGAGAAGAAGATGAAGAGAAGAGCGGGAGCCTCCCCCCTCATGGGTGCGGAGCGGCCCGAGGAGAAGAAGATAGAAGACGCCGCGGAGAAGATGCTGGACGAGAACGCCGGAGGAAGAACCAGAAGAGCCAGAAGAACCAGAAGAAGATGAAGGAAGAAAGAAGAAAGAAGAAGCATTTAAATAAAGGAATTGTCAAAAACTGTCTCTTGTCATTTTTAACATTTTTGACAGTTTTTTAGTGAAATGGTAGGGGTAAGTACCCCCTTACCATTTCACACAGGGGGGGGGCCGGGATCTGGGGGTCCCCTTGTTAAAGGGGGCTTCCAGATTCCGATAAGCCCCCCGCCCGCAGACCCTCACAACCACCGGCCAGGGTTGTGAGGATGAGGCCCTTGTCCTCATCAACATGGGGACAAGGTGTTTTGGGGGGCTACCCCAAAGCACCCTCCCAATGTTGAGGGCATGTGGCCTGGTACGGTTCAGGAGGGGGGGGGGGCCGCACTCTCGTCCCCCCCTCTTTTCCTGCGGCCTGCCAGGTTGCGTGCTCGGATAAGGGTCTGGTATGGATTTTTAGGGGGACCCCACGCCGTTTTTTTTTTTTTTTTTTTGGCGCGGGGTTCCCCTTAAAATCCATACCAGACCTGAAGGGTCTGGTATGGAATTTAGGGGGAACCCCACGTCAATTTTTTTTTTTAATTTTGGCTGGGGTTCCCCTTAATATCCATACCAGACCTGAAGGGCCTTGTATGGAATTTAGGGGGACCCCCACATCATTTTTTTTTTTTAATTTTGGTTCGGGGTTGCCCTGTGGGGAATTCCCATGCCGTTTTTATCAATGAACTTCTATGTGTATTGTCGGCAATGCAATAGCCGCGGTAGTTTTAAATGTGTTTTTTCCTTCAAAATGTCACTTTGCTGTCAGACTGTTCTAAACACGGGAAACATGCGCCCCTTTACAGGCATACTATAGACACCCCCCAGGTATGAAATTTAAAGGGATATTACACTTTTATTGTTTGACTTTAAGCATTATTAAAATCACTGCTCCTGAAAAAACGGCCGTTTTTAAAACTTTTTTTTGCATTGATCCATGTCCCCTGGGGCAGGACCCAGGTCCCCAAACACTTTTTATGACAATAACTTGCATATTAGCCTTTAAAATTAGCACTTTTGATTATTCATGTTCGTGTCCCATAGACTTTAACGGCGTTCGCGTGTTCGAACGAATTTTTTTCCTGTTCGCATGTTCTGGTGCGAACCGAACAGGGGGGTGTTCGGCTCATCCCTAGTGGTAAGTATAACATGTTTGTTATTTAAAAAAACAAAAAAAAACAAAGCTAAAATGTGTAAGAAATTAGTGCAGCGCTGGACAAGTGTCACAAGTGAAAAAAATGTGTGAAAAATTGTGTTTGAAAATATAAATATAAATAAAAATTAAGCAACAATAATGAATAACAGCTAATGATGGTGACTGATGAAAGAATCATTCAATCCAAAGTCCATAGGTGATAAAGAAGGCAAATACAATGAATGCAAATTTAGTGAAAAAAAAGTTCATAAATATGATGTGAGTGAAGTCCAAAGGTTATTCAATGCGGAATTCTGCATCAATAATCCACCGCCAGTGCTGCCCACCACCTGGTGATAAAGTAATGAAGGCTTACCAGAAAGCCTGCGACCGCCCTTATTCAGGGGGGTCAAAACAGGCTTAGTAGAGAGAGATATGAGGTGAACTTCAAGGGATGTCCCATAACAGGCTCTGTAGGGAATTTTGCCAACCTCCTTCCTGGGCGACTACTCAGTAACAGCAGGGCCCCAATTCGTAAGATGCAGTCCCAAGGACACTTCCTAGTTCTGTGTCTTCTTGGCTTTCCTTGGATATCTTCTGTTGCCTGTATTGTTTGTATGATGACCCCCACCTCGTCCTCTTTTTCCTCTTTGATCTGGTGACTGTGTTGATGTTTGAGGATTTGTTGCAGGTTGCTGTAATGGCTCCTCTCTGGAAAAACCCAAGCTGACTGAACCTCTTGAGGAGACAGGAGACTGTCTTCTGTCTCCTCAAGAGATTCAGTCAGCTCGGGTTTTTCCAGAGAGGAGCCATTACAGCCATTACAGCAACCTGCAACAAATCCTCAAACATCAACACAGCCACCAGATCAAAGAGGAAAAAGAGGACAAGGCGGGGGTCATCATACAAACAACACAGGCTACAGAAGATATCCAAGGAAAGCCAAGAAGGCACAGAACTAGGAAGTGACATTGGGACTACATCTTCTGAATTGGTGCCCTGCTGTTGCTGAGTAGTCGCCCAGGAAGGAGGTTGGCAAGATTCCCTAAAGAGCCTCTTATGGGACATCCCTTGAAGTTCACCTCATACCTCTCTCTAATAAACCTGTTTTGACCCCCCTGAATAAGGGCGGTCGCAGGCTTTCTGGTAAGCCTTCATTACTTTATCACCAGGTGGTGGGAAGAACTGGCGGTGGATTATTGATCCAGAATTCCGCATTGAATAACCTTTGGACTTCACTCACATCATATTTATTAACTTTTTTTTCACTATATTTGCATTCATTGTATTTGCTTTCTATATCACCTATGGACTTTGGATTGAATGACTCTTTCATCAGTCACCATCATTAGCTGTTATTCATTATTGTTGTTTAATTTTTATTTATATTTATGTTTTCAAACACAATTTTTCACACATTTTTTTCACTTGTGACACTTGTCCAGCGCTGCACTGCTCTCTTTATGTCTATTTCTTGTGCCCTCGTATTGGGGTTATAGTGTTCAGCAGCAGGACCCTCTTCATGGTTACTTTATTATTAATTATTTTTTCATATTTATATTTTTTTGAGCACCTAGCGCAATTCTTTTTTCTTTATATTTAATATAAATATATAAATATAAACAAATATAAATAAATATAAATAAATAAATATAAATATTTATATAAATATAAATATATAATATAGGCAAATATATAAATATGCCTTACATCTAAATAGATTATACAAAAAGGAGACAGATAGATACGTATAACAAAAAAAAAAATCGAGAAGTAATTTCCCCTTGGTCCTGCGGACCGGAGTCTGTCGGACAATTTGATCGTGTGTGGGTCCCAGCGGACTTTTTTTCCCCAAAAGTTCGATGGACTTAGAAATGAAACATGTTTCAAATCTTTTCGACGGACTCGAGTCCGGTCGAAAAGTCCGCTCGTCTGTATGCTATTCCGATGAACAAAAGCCAACGCTAGGGCAGCTATTGGCTACTGGCTATGAACTTCCTTGTTTTAGTCCGGTCGTACGTCATCACGTACAAATCCGTCGGACTTTGGTTGATCGTGTGTAGGCAAGTCCGTTTATCCGGAAAGTCCGTCGTAAAGTCTGTCAAAGTCTGCCGGACAAAGTCTGCCGTAAAGTCCGCTCGTGTGTACGCGGCATTAGAAAGCACAGGATGTGTAATGCCGCATACACACGAGCGGACTTTACGGCAGACTTTGTCCGGCGGACTTTTCGACGGACTTTACGATGGACTTTCCGAATGAACGGACTTGCCTACACACGATCAACCAAAGTCCGATGGATTTGTACGTGATGACGTACGACCGGACTAAAACAAGGAAGTTCATAGCCAGTAGCCAATAGCTGCCCTAGCGTTGGTTTTTGTCTGTCGGACTAGCATACAGACGAGCGGACTTTTCGACCGGACTCGAGTCCGTCGGAAAGATTTGAAACATGTTTCATTTCTAGGTCCGTCAAACTTTTGGGGAAAAAAAGTCAGCTGGAGTCCACACACGATCGAATTGTCCAATGGTCTTCGGTCTGCCGGAACAAGTATGCCGTAAAGTCCGGTCCTGTGTATGCGGCATAACAGTTTACAGTAGATGCAACAGACAAATCTTCCTTTTGATATTAATAAAAGCCTCATGGACATGGTATATGCATGCTTCTTGAAAGGTGGTGCATGGTAAAAAGAGACTGCTTTTGATTACCATGAAGTTGGTTATAGTTAGTGGAAAGCACAAGAGAGAATTAAAGAGTTAGGGTGGGTTTAGTTAAAGGGGTCTCAGGTTGGCTTTGCGTGGTTCTGTATACAGGGGTAAGAAAGCACAAAAGAAATTCTGATAGGTTTAGGTAAAAAGGTCTGTCTATATGCAGAGGGAGGAAAGCACAAGAAAGATTGGAATTGATTTAGGTGTCTCTATATAGGATGGGGTGTTAAGATAAAAAAGGTCTCGGTTGGGTTTTGGTAGCTCTATATGCTGTAATAGAACAGCACAGCAAACATTTGGATGGATTTAGGCAAAAAGAAAGTCTATGGTTGGATTTAGGTACAATAACTCTATATGCAGTGGTAGGGAAGCAGAGATAGAGGTGGGTGCAGGTGAAAGGTGTCTCAGCACTAGTTTCAAAGAAACTTGACAGAGATAGTTGTATTTGACAAGTTGTTTGTAGATCAAGATGAAAAAACTGGGGTTGGTCCTTCCTCATCCACAAAACATATATTACTGTGTCTTCTGTGTTAGGTCTGGGGTCAAACCTAACAGGATCATTTGGCAGGTATACCTGAGTTATACTGGAATAAATGAACTGTATATCTTTTCTAATGCTAATACTTGGAATTATGTTTGAAGTAAAAATATGCCCATGTTACAATCAGCAAGTCATAAGAGGAAACGGCTATTGTACACAGTAGACACTTGTAATGGCCAACAAAATTCATGTAAAGATCTAGTTAATGAGCTAGAAACTTTTTAGACATGTTTTACTATCACTTATTAGTGGTGGAGACCCTTACCATGACTGAACTACTATTTTTAAAAAACACTGATCTGTCTGGTGGTTTCCTACACCATCTACATGTACATCTTAAAATCATTGATGTCAACCACTGAAGCCACTTATGGGAAGCTGTCTTTCAGTCTTTTCCCCCAATTAGATATATTATGTAGAAAAGAAGGAGGGGCTATTGAGGTGCGAGGATAAGCGGGTTTGGTTTACCAGTTCTATTGAGGTTCTTGCAAATATCTAGTTTACAGTATTTTACAACATAATCACAAATTAGGCACTCTGTACACACACTTACTGTATCTCTCTCAAAGATTGGAAACATTTTTCTTTTTTTTTGTTCAGCTAATGTGGGGCTAATATACGAAATAAGTCATCTACATGCTCACCTGTATTTAGTTTAATAAGCCATGTTCAGGGAAATTCAAAACATACATTTGACCTGAACTCAGGGCCAGCACTGCCATGGGTCCCGGTGGGTCCATTGGACCTGGGTGGTAGTTTCAGAGGGGCGGCACATTGACGCCCAAGAAGACAGCGGCGGAACTCCCACCCACTTGCTCCGCTTCACCCATTCCTTATTTCACTGTGGGGGGACCGCCGCTTATCCCACTGTTAGGGTGGCCCAGCGCCGCTGCTGTAAGAGGTAATGGCAGATCACTCACTGCCATACCCACACAGTGGACCACCCACCCATCCTTGTCACGGCTCCCCCCATTGCTGCTGATGGATGCCACGTCGGGAAAAGAGAAAGTCAGCTGACCAGGTGACGGCCAACAGCATGAAGGGGAGGAGCTTTCTGTTGTGCACAGAGACCCCATGTTAGAAGAGGCATCGCTGGAGGCACAGCTGACACAGAGGGAAAGTAAGTGCCAGCGTGACTGATCCCATCTCCACCACCCCTACCAGTGACTAACCCCCGCCACACCTGCCTGTGTCTAAACCCCCCCACCACCCCTGCCTGTGTCTAAACCTCCCCACCACCCCTGCCTGTGTCTAACCCCCCGCCACCCCTGCCTGTCTAAACCCCCCGCCACCCCTGCCTGTGACTAACCCCGCCACCGCTGCCTGTGACTAACCCCGCCACCCCTGCCTGTGTCTAAAACCCCCCGCCACCCCTGCCTGTGTCTAACCCCCTGCCACCCCTGCCTGTGTCTAACCCCCCGCCACCCCTGCCTGTGTCTAAACCCCCCGCCACGCCTGCCTGTGTCTAACCCTCTGCCACCCCTGCCTGTGTCTAACCCCCCGCCACCCCTGCCTGTGTCTAAACCCCCCTGCCACCCCTGACTGTGTTTAAACCCCCCACCACCCCTGCCTGTGTCTAACCCCCCATCACCCCTGCCTGTGTCTAAACCTCCCCACCACCCCTGCCTGTGTCTAAACCCCCGCCACCCCTGCCTGTCTAAACCCCCCTGCCACCCCTGCCTGTGACTCACCCCGCCACCCCTGCCTGTGACTAACCCCCGCCACCCCTGCCTGTGTCCAAACCCCCCGCCACCCCCTTGCCTGTGTCTAAACCCCCCTGCCACCCCTGCCTGTGACTAACCCCTCCGCCACCCTTGCCTGTGTCTAACTACCACCACCCCTGCCTGGGTGTAAACCCCCCCGTCACTCCTGCCTGTGTCTTAACCCCGGCCACACTTGCCTGTGTCTAAACCCCCCTGCCACCCCTGCCTGTGTCTAACCCCCCACCACCTCTGCCTGTGTCTAAACCCCCCACAACTCCTGCCTGTGTCTAACCCCCCTACCACCCCTGCCTGTGTCTAAAACCCCCCTGCCACCCCTGCCTGTGTCTAAACCCCCCGCCACTCCTGCCTGTGTATAAACCCCCCCACCACCCTTGCCTGTGTCTAAAACTTCCCCCCACCACCCATGCAAAAAATAAAAACCACAGAGGTGATCAAATACCACCAAAAGAAAAAAATTTGTGAGAAAAAAAAGGGTGCAAATTTAGGTTTGGGTATAGCATTACATGACCGCGCAATTGTCAGTTAAAGCGACGCAGTGCCAAATTTTAAAAAGTGCTCTGGTCAGGAAGGGGGTAAAATCTTCCAGGGCTGAAGTGGTTAAAACTGTCCCCAAAATACAGGGGGGAGTGGGGTTGTAAAAAACCCCACCTGTCACCCTCACTCCCAGCATGTGGCTTTTTCGATGCAGGATTCAAATGCTTGTTTAATTGGATGATGGTGCACTCATTCCAACATAGATCAAAAACATATAAAACATACAAAATACAATCTAATATTGCACAAAGTCCCATAAGTGAATAAAATAAATCCTCTTCACGGATTAAAAATAGTGACTTTTTTTCTCAAAGTGTTCATAAAGTGCTCATCCAAAGAAACTTTTCAGTGACAAAGTGACACCACCTCCAACACTGGGTGCAATGCCCGCTCACCTTAGGAAGCGACCCCACTGGGTCTAGTCGCCCTTTTAAGATATAAAAATCTCAGAAAGTCCAAGCACGGCTGTGCTGCTGTGTCAGATCTTTTCAGAATATTTAAAGGGGGCTTCCAGATTCCGATAAGCCCCCCACCCGCAGACCCCCCCAACCACCGGCCAGGGTTGTGGGGATGAGGCCCTTGTCCTCATCAACATGGGGACAAGGTGCTTTGGGGGGCTACCCCAAAGTATATAGGGCAGGACCCTACTTTCAAACAACTAACTTACAAACGACTCCTACTTGCAAACGGAAGGAGACAACAGGAAGTGAGATGAAATCACTTAGGGTGTGGGGGGTAGCCAGGAGGAGGTTTTTCAAAATCGGTCAGTGGTCACCATTCCAGCCACTGTGGGGCAATACTAATTTCCCACATTTCCGTACAATTCCGGACCCTCAAGTTTGGGCAAAATTTGGAGTAAAGACTCTTCGGGATATTATGCCTGCAGGGAATTTATTGACATACAAGGACCTTTATGCTAAGTTTAAGTTACCTGGGTGGATGTTTTTCAGGTACCAACAGTTGCGCCATACTGTGCGTGCACAGTTCACGGGACCCATTGTCCTGTCCATGGACCCCATAGAGGAACGTTTGGCTCGGGAGTCACTTTCCAAGCCTCTCTCCTCCCTTTATCTGGCATTGCTTAGCCTGGACTCTCCCGGTTTGGAGAAGCTGTGGGAATCGTGGAAAGCTGACATTCCCACCTTGGAGAGAGAGGAGTGGAATGACTGTTCTGAGGAGGGTTTTGGGTTGGTCATTTCATCCAGAGATAAAGTAATCCAAGCTAAGTTTCTTCATAGAGTGTACTACACTCCGCAGCGATTGCACAGACTGTACCCCTCGAGGGACCCCCTATGTGGTAGATGTAAGAGAGTTGTAGGGACATATTTTCATATGTTTTGGACTTGTCCGGTAGTGGCTAAATTCTGGGCTGCAGTGTTTGAGGCCATTAATGAGCGACTTGGGTTATCATTGATACAAGCACCGGAGTTGGCATTACTGGGGGTACTGGGAGATGACCAGATGCCAAGGTATACTAAACTTCTCATCGGTTTTTTACTTTATTACGCAAAACAGACGATTCTTCTTAGGTGGACATCTGCATCCCCCCCACCATGATGCTTTGGAAAGATACCATTAATAAAGCTCTCCAACTGTATAAAATGACGTACTTAAATAGGAAATGCCCCAAGAAGTTTGAGGGTATTTGGTCACCTTGGACGGCTTAGGGTTTATAATGCTCATACCTTGATAGTATAATGGTACATGTATTCACTTGTTGTCCGGGGTGCTCTGGGCTTCCCTCCCCCCCCCCTCCCTTCCATTACCTCTTTTCTCCTCCCCCCATTCCTTTCCCCCTCCCCCCCTCCCCCTTGGTCATTCCTCATTTTGGATTGTGATGTAATCTACTGGTGATTCCCTCTAACTTTAATAATTCACATTGATTTAATGACATGAGTTGAATGTAGTTTGAGGCTATCGGTTGTATTCTCACTAATATATTTTACATATATAACATGTAAGACGCATCATTTGTGTATTTCTGGTTTCTTTTTTGGTTTTGTACCATGCTGTTTCTTTATCAATAAACTGAGATTTTGACCGTGAAAAGAAAGAAGACTTCACAGAGCAAACTTGAATGATTGGCAAGAGATTTGGCACCGATCTAGCTGATCACTGGGGTGACTCAGAGTGAAAGAAACACAAATTTCATTGCATATAAAAAATTCGGACTTATTGTATATAACAATAGTCCTACTCACAAAAATGTCATCTTGTGCATTGCATAACAAAAACGAGATGTGAACAAAGCCAAGAGGGACAAAAGGCTCTCCTCCTCACTACTACTGCCGGGTACAGAGACACTTGAAATGAGGTCACCAACTTCTCAGATGCGTTGCGTCACAGATCACGTGACTTCTTCAAGGGAGAAGGAGTCTAGTGACGAGCGCCGGATTTAAGAGCACAGAACTGTGTACATGTTACTATAGTGACGGGTGATTCATCGGGTCATAATGCCTTAACATCGAGCATAATATGTGGAAATAATGCTAAAACTTTTGTCTGCAACAACACCGTAAACAATGTTTAATAACTTTAATAATATTAATAGTAAAAAAACACCTTCTACTGCTGCATACATAGCCAACGGCTATATACAGATTTACAACTGTAGTTGAGAAAAAAGGGCAAGCAAAGCCCCTAGTGGTGACAACTGGATAATTAATCCATTATACATATTGTTTTTTCTCTTGTCTTGGTGTATCTCTAATAAGTTCTTCTCCTTCTAAAGCTGACACTTCTATTTTCTTTATGATAAATGCTTCATTGTATCCTTTTTTGGACAAATCTCTTGCCAATCATTCAAGTTTGCTCTGTGAAGTCTTCTTTCTTTTCACGGTCAAAATCTCAGTTTACTGATAAAGAAACAGCATGGTACAAAACCAAAAAAGAAACCAGAAATACATAAATGATGCGTCTTACATGTTATATATGTAAAATATATTAGTGAGAATACAACCGATAGCCTCAAACTACATTCAACTCATGTCATTAAATCAATGTGAATCTGCGATAGTACATGCTTATTATTAAAGTTAGAGGGAATCACCAGTAGATTACATCACAATCCAAAATGAGGAATGACCAAGGGGGAGGGGGGGAGGGGGAAAGGAATGGGGGGAGGAGAAAAGAGGTAATGGAAGGGAGGGGGGGGGAGGGAAGCCCAGAGCACCCCGGACAACAAGTGAATACATGTACCATTATACTATCAAGGTATGAGCATTATAAACCCTAAGCCGTCCAAGGTGACCAAATACCCTCAAACTTCTTGGGGCATTTCCTATTTAAGTACGTCATTTTATACAGTTGGAGAGCTTTACTAATGGTATCTTTCCAAAGCATCATGGTGGGGGGGATGCAGATGTCCACCTAAGAAGAATCGTCTGTTTTGCGTAATAAAGTAAAAAACCGATGAGAAGTTTAGTATACCTTGGCATCTGGTCATCTCCCAGTACCCCCAGTAATGCCAACTCCGGTGCTTGTATCAATGATAACCCAAGTCGCTCATTAATGGCCTCAAACACTGCAGCCCAGAATTTAGCCACTACCAGACAAGTCCAAAACATATGAAAATATGTCCCTACAACTCTCTTACATCTACCACATAGGGGGTCCCTCGAGGGGTACAGTCTGTGCAATCGCTGCGGAGTGTAGTACACTCTATGAAGAAACTTAGCTTGGATTACTTTATCTCTGGATGAAATGACCAACCCAAAACCCTCCTCAAAACAGTCATTCCACTCCTCTCTCTCCAAGGTGGGAATGTCAGCTTTCCACGATTCCCACAGCTTCTCCAAACCGGGAGAGTCCAGGCTAAGCAATGCCAGATAAAGGGAGGAGAGAGGCTTGGAAAGTGACTCCCGAGCCAAACGTTCCTCTATGGGGTCCATGGACAGGACAATGGGTCCCGTGAACTGTGCACGCACAGTATGGCGCAACTGTTGGTACCTGAAAAACATCCACCCAGGTAACTTAAACTTAGCATAAAGGTCCTTGTATGTCAATAAATTCCCTGCAGGCATAATATCCCGAAGAGTCTTTACTCCAAATTTTGCCCAAACTTGAGGGTCCGGAATTGTACGGAAATGTGGGAAATTAGTATTGCCCCACAGTGGCTGGAATGGTGACCACTGACCGATTTTGAAAAACCTCCTCCTGGCTACCCCCCACACCCTAAGTGATTTCATCTCACTTCCTGTTGTCTCCTTCCGTTTGCAAGTAGGAGTCGTTTGTAAGTTAGTTGTTTGAAAGTAGGGTCCTGCCCTATATACTCAGCAGAAATTTGGGCCTTAGGTGTTGCTGTGGCCACAACACTGTAAGCCCTCACAGGGCCCTGCTGTGAAATATTAGATCAAGAACTGTAATTACATGCCCCTGTTGAACAGGAGCTGAAAAATTAGGCCTTAGGCACTGGTGCTGGTGCCACAACACTGCAACCCCTCACAGACACTCTAGTTGGAACGCAGGAACGAGCCCTGCTGCAAAGTATTGCATCAAAAATTGTAATTACACGCCCCTGTTAAACAGGGGCAGAAAAAATGGGCCTTAGGCACTGGTGCTGGTGCCACAACACTGCAACCCCTCACAGACACTCTAGTTGGAACGCAGGAACGAGCCCTGCTGCAAAGTATTGCATCAAAAATTGTAATTACACACCCCTGTTAAACAGGGGGAGAAAAAATGGGCCTTAGGCACTGGTGCTGGTGCCACAACACTGCGACCCCTCACAGACACTCTAGTTGGAATGCAGGAGCGAGCACTGCTGCAAAGTATTACATCTAAAATTGTAATTACACGCCCCTGTTAAACAGGGGCTGAAAAATTGTGCCTTAGGCACTGGTGGTGGCGCCCAGAACCAAAAATGTTCTTACAAGCTATCAGCGTGATGATTGAGGAGGAAGAGGATAATTACTCAGGGATAGTCACTCAGCATCAGCATAGGCAGTCTTTGAAGGTATCTGAGATTTCAAAAAAAATTATTCGGTTACATCAGCATCAGGTGCTTGGTAGCTGGTGGTGATCCAAGACTGATTCATTTTTATGAAGGTCAGTCGATCGACCGAGTCAGTGGACAGACGCACCCTGTGATCGGTTACCACGCCTCCAGCAGCACTGAATGTGCGTTCCGAAAGAACGCTGGATGCAGGACAGGCCAGTAGCTCAATTGCATACTGTGCAAGCTCTGGCCAGTGATCCATCCTCAAGACCCAGTAACCCAGAGGATTTTCGGTGGGAAAGGTGTCCAAGTCAGATATTGCCCCTAGGTATTCCTGCACCATGTAAAACAGACGCTGGCGATGGTTGCTGGAACCGATCATACCTTGGGGCTGTGGACCAAAAAATTGTCTGAACGCATCGGTCAGACGGCCACCTTCTCCACCGCTCCTTCTTTGACTGACCGAAGCCTCAGCAACACGTTGTCCAGAAACGGGAGTTTGTAACCTCCCAGTCTCTGGGAACGCGTTGCACAGACCTTTCTGCAAGGCCTCCCGTAGATGTTTCATCCTCTGCTCCCTCTGCGATGGCAAGATAAGGTCCGCAACCTTACCCTTGTAACGTGGATCAAGGAGGGTTGCCAGCCAGTATTGGTCCTTCTCCTTGATACCACGAATACGAGGATCCTTACGCAGGCTTTGCAGGATCAGGGAGGCCATGCAGCGTAGGTTTGCTGAGGCATTCGGTCCGGAGTCCTCTGGGTCACTAAGGACGACATGGTCCGCAGCCACCTCCTCCCAGCCACGTACAAGTCCATGTGTTTCTTGGGACTGATCCCTTAAAGACTGCTGCTGATGCTGAGTGCCAGGCTCCACCTCCATACTGACACAATCTTCCTCCTCCTCCTCCTCCTCCTCGTCCTCTTCCTGTGTGATCGGCGGGCACGCAGGAACACTGTCTGGATAAAGGGGGCCTTGAGAGCTAAGGAAGTCCTCCTCTTCCTGCCTCTGTTCTGCCTCAAGTTCCCTGTCCATTATTCCACGCAGCGTGTGCTCCAACAGATGGACAAGGGGGACAGTGTCACTGATGCATGCACTGTCACTGCTCACCATCCTCGTGGCCTCCTCAAATGGTGACAGGACAGTGCATGCATCCCTGATCATGGCCCACTGGCGTGGGGAAAAAAAACCAAGCTCTCCTGACCCTGTCCTGGTGCCATAGTTGCACAGGTACTCATTGATGGCCCTCTGCTGCGTGTGCAGCCGCTGCAGCATGGCCAACGTTGAGTTCCACCTGGTGGGCATGTCACAGATTAGGCGGTTCTTGTGCAGGTTAAACTCCTTTTGGAGGTCCGTCAGCCAAGCACTGGCATTATATGACCGGCAGAAATGCACACAGCCTTTCCTGGCCTGCCTCAGGACATCCTGTAAGCCCGGGTACCTGCCCAAGAACCGCTGCACCACCAAGTTAAGGACGTGAGCCAAACAGGGCACATGGGTCATTTGTCCCTGTCGGAGGGCAGAGAGGAGGTTGGTGCCATTGTCGCAAACCACCATTCCTGCCTTAAGTTGGCGTGGCGTCAACCACCTCTGAACCTGCCCCTGCAGAGCTGACAGAACCTCTGCCCCAGTGTGGCTCCTGTCCCCCAAGCACACCAGCTCAAGCACCGCATGGCATCTTTTGGCCTGCGTACTTGCGTAGTCACCCAATGCGCCGTGAAACTTAGGTAACGTCCCTGTCCATGCCTGCTGGACCATGAGTCAGCGGTAATATGCACCTTACCGCTGACCGCCCTGTCCAGCGAGGCATGGACATTGCCTTTCACATGCTGGTAGAGAGCCGGAATCGCCTTCCATGAGAAAAAGTGGCGTTTGGGTACCTGCCACTGAGGAAACGCACATTCCACAAACTCACGGAAGGGGACAGAGTCTACCAACTGAAAAGGCAGCAGTTGAAGTGCTAGCAATTTTGCAAAGCTAGAATTCAACTGCTGGGCATGTGGATGGCTGGGAGCAAACTTCTTTCGGCGGTGCAGCAGCTGGGGCAGGGAAATTTGCCTGGTACAATCTGACGTTGGTGTACCAAAAGCAGATTGCCCACAAGTACTTGGCTCTGACACACCTAATTGTACACCTTCATTCCTCTCAGTGCAGGTCTCAGAGAGGACTGAAGGTCTAGTGGGGTTGGAAATCTCAGCTGATCCTCTTTGTTCTTTGGTGTGGGTCTTTTAGATACGCTTGCCAATGAACTGCATGGCAGGTCAACATATGTCTGGTCAAGCATGTGGTACCCAAGCGGGAGATGTTTTGGCCACGTGAGATACGCTTGAGACATATGTTGCAAATAGCAGCGGTGCGATCTGATGCACTCGTCTCAAAAAAGGCCCACACCAAAGAACTTTTTGAATAACGCACAGAGACTGCAGCGCCCTGCACATGTGGAGCTTTGGGGTGTGATGCAGTCAATGTGCTGCCCTTAGGCTGGCCCCTGCAGGGCATCCTACCTCGTTGGTGATGTGCCGCCTCCTCCTCCTCCTCCTCTCTCCTATCAGGCACCCACGTTGAGTCAGTGACCTCATCATCCCCTCCCTCCTCATCACTGGAGCAAACCTGGCAGTATGCTGCAGCAGGGGGAGCATGACTGCCAGATTGCTGTCCTTCTTGGGCACCCCCTCTGTCCATGCTCATGTTACTGCCTTCATCGAGCTCAGTATCATCATCAGAGCCTTCCAAACGCTGGGCATCCTCCTGGAGCATGTACCCAACACTGTGGTCAAACAATTCGAGGGACTCCTCAGGAGGACATGGTGGGGCTAGGGAAGGAGTCACTGATGACATTGAGCCGAGGGAAGAGGCCGCTGCTTTGCCAGACAAAGTACCCTGGGCATGGGTGAGAGAGGATGAGGAGGATGAGGACGGCTTTGTCATCCACTCGACCAAGTCTTCCGCATGTTGTGGCTCAACATGGCCAGCTGCCGAAAAAAAGGCCAAGCGTGTCCCATGGCCATGTGCTGATGAGGATGCACCGTCTCCACGACCAGCACTAGACACAGAGCCTGCTTGCCCTCTCTTATTGGCTTGTGACTGTCTGCCTCTCCTTCTTGGCCTTCCAGACATACTAATGGCCTGTAGCTGCACTAAGCTGGGATATATATATATATATATATATATATATATATATATATATATATATATATACTGATACTGCAGCTAGCAAAATCAACTGCCTGCCTGTAGTATGAGAACACCACCTACAGGTTCTACAGGTAGCTTTAGCTGAACACTGTGAGCAGGACGCACCCCACTAACTTGTAGGTTTAGCTGAACACTGTGAGCAGGAAGCACTGCACTAACTGTAAATAGTCTAGCTGCCTGACTGTGGTACTAATAGGATCAAAAGAACACCAGCAATTTTCTTCAGGTAACTGTATTTACTGTAACAAGACAAGCCTGCCTGTCAGTAAGAAGATAACAGAAATGGATCTAGCTGAACACTGTGAGCAGGACGCACCCCACTAGCTTGTAGGTTTAGCTGAACACTGTGAGGTGGACGCACCCCACTAACTTGTAGGTTTAGCTGAACACTGTGAGCAGGACGCACCCCACTAACTTGTAGGTTTAGCAGAACACTGTGAGCAGGACGCACTGCACTAACTGTAAATAGTCTAGCTGCCTGACTGTGGTACTAATAGGATCAAAAGAACACCAGCAATTTTCTTCAGGTAGCTGTATTTACTGTAACAAGACAAGCCTGCCTGTCAGTAGGAAGATAACAGAAACGGATCTAGCTGAACACTGTGAGCAGGACGCACCCCACTAACTTGTAGGTTTTGCAGAACACTGTGAGCAGGACGCACTGCACTAAATGTAAATAGTCTAGCTGCCTGACTGTGGTACTAATAGGATCAAAAGAACACCAGTAGGGATGAGCTTCGAGTTCGAGTCGAACTCATGTTCGACTCGAACATTGGCTGTTCGCAAGTTCGCCGAACAGCGAACAATTTGGGGTGTTCGCGGCAAATTCGAATGCCGCGGAACACCCTTTGAAAGTCTATGGGAGAAATCAAAAGTGCTAATTTTAAAGGCTAATATGCAAGTTATTGTCATAAAAAGTGTTTGGGGACCTGGGTCCTGCCCCAGGGGACATGGATCAATGCAAAAAACATTTTTAAAAACGGCCGTTTTTTCAGGAGCAGTGATTTTAATAATGCTTAAAGTCAAACAATAAAAGTGTAATATCCCTTTAAATTTCGTACCTGGGGGGTGTCTATAGTATGCCTAGGGGCGCATGTTTCCTGTGTTTAGAACAGTCTGACAGCAAAATGACATTTTGAAGGAAAAAACTCGTTTAAAACTACCGCGGCTATTGCATTGCCGACAATAAACATAGAAGTTCATTGATAAAAACGGCATGGAAATTCCCCAAAGGGGAACCCCGAACCAAAATTAAAAAAAAAAAATGACGTAGGAGTCCCCCTAAATTCCATACCAGGCCCTTCAGGTCTGATATGGATATTAAGGGGAACCCCGGGCAAAATTTTTTTAAAAAAATGACGTGGGGTTCCCCCTAAATTCCATACCAGACCCTTCAGGTCTGGTATGGATTTTAAGGGGAACCCCGCGCCAAAAAAAAAAAAAAAACGGCGTGGGGTCCCCCCAAAAATCCATACCAGACCCTTATCCGAGCACGCAACCTGGCAGGCCGCAGGAAAAGAGGGGGGGACGAGAGTGCGTCCCCCCCTCCTCCTGAACCGTACCAGGCCACATGCCCTCAACATTGGGAGGGTGCTTTGGGGTAGCCCCCCAAAACACCTTGTCCCCATGTTGATGAGGACAAGGGCCTCATCCCCACAACCCTGGCCGGTGGTTGTGGGGGTCTGCGGGCGGGGGGCTTATCGGAATCTGGAAGCCCCCTTTAACAAGGGGACCCCCAGATCCCGGCCCCCCCCTGTGTGAAATGGTAAGGGGGTACAAAAGTACCCCTACCATTTCACTAAAAAACTGTCAAAAATGTTAAAAATGACAAGAGACAGTTTTTGACAATTCCTTTTTTTAAATACTTCTTCTTTCTTCTATCTTCCTTCATCTTCTGGTTCTTCTGGTTCTTCTGGTTCTTCCTCCGGCGTTCTCGTTCAGCATCTCCTCCGCGGCGTCTTCTATCGTCTTCTCCTCGGGCCGCTCCGCACCCATGCCATGGGGGGAGGCCCCCGCTCTTCTCTTCATCTTCTTCATCTTCTTCTCTTCTTCTCTTCTTCTTTTCTTCTCTTCTTCTCTTCTTCCCGTCTTCATTTTCTTCTCCGGGCCGCTCCGCACCCATGCTGGCATGGAGGGAGGCTCCCGCTGTGTGACGGCGCTCCTCGTCTGACAGTTCTTAAATAACGGGGAGCGGGGCCACCCGGTGACCCCGCCCCCCTCTGACGCACGGTGACTTGACGGGACTCGCCGGGAGCCTCCCTCCATGCCTGCATGGGTCAGAGCGGCCCGGAGAAGAAAATGAAGAAGAGAAGAAGAGAAGAAGAGAAGAAAAGAAGAGAAGAAGATGAAGAAGATGAAGAGAAGAGCGGGAGCCTCCCCCCATGCCATGGGTGCGGAGCGGCCCGAGGAGAAGAAGATAGAAGACGCCGTGGAGGAGATGCTGGACGAGAACGCCGGAGGAAGAACCAGAAGAGCCAGAAGAACCAGAAGAACCAGAAGATGAAGGAAGATAGAAGAAAGAAGAAGTATTTAAATAAAGGAATTGTCAAAAACTGTCTCTTGTCATTTTTAACATTTTTGACAGTTTTTTAGTGAAATGGTAGGGGTACTTTTGTACCCCCTTACCATTTCACACGGGGGGCGGGATCTGGGGGTCCCCTTGTTAAAGGGGGCTTCCAGATTCCGATAAGCCCCCCGCCCGCAGACCCCCACAACCACCGGCCAGGGTTGTGGGGATGAGGCCCTTGTCCTCATCAACATGGGGACAAGGTGTTTTGGGGGGCTACCCCAAAGCACCCTCCCAATGTTGAGGGCATGTGGCCTGGTACAGTTCAGGAGGGGGGGGCGCACTCTCGTCCCTCCCTCTTTTCCTGCGGCCTGCCAGGTTGCGTGCTCGGATAAGGGTCTGGTATGGATTTTTGGGGGGACCCCACACCATTTTTTTTTTTTTGGCGCGGGGTTCCCCTTAAAATCCATACCAGACCTGAAGGGTCTGGTATGGAATTTAGGGGGAACCCCACGTCATTTTTTTTTTTAAATTTTGGCCGGGGTTCCCCTTAATATCCATACCAGACCTGAAGGGCCTGGTATGGAATTTAGGGGGACTCCCACGTCATTTTTTTTTTAAAATTTTGGTTCGGGGTTCCCCTTTGGGGAATTCCCATGCCGTTTTTATCAATGAACTTCTATGTGTTGTCGGCAATGCAATAGCCGCGGGTAGTTTTAAATGGCTTTTTTCCTTCAAAATGTCATTTTGCCGTCAGACTGTTCTAAACACAGGAAACATGCGCCCCTTTACAGGCATACTATAGACACCCCCCAGGTACGAAATTTAAAGGGATATTACACTTTTATTGTTTGACTTTAAGCATTATTAAAATCACTGCTCCTGAAAAAATGGCCGTTTTTAAAAAAATTTTTTGCATTGATCCATGTCCCCTGGGGCAGGACCCAGGTCCCCAAACACTTTTTATGACAATAACTTGCATATTAGCCTTTAAAATTAGCACTTTTGATTATTCATGTTCGTGTCCCATAGACTTTAACGGTGTTCGCGTGTTCGAACAAACTTTTTTCCTGTTCGCATGTTCTGGTGCGAACCGAACAGGGGGGTGTTCGGCTCATCCCTAAACACCAGTAATTTTCTTCAGGTAGCTTTATACACTGTAACAAGACAAGCCTGCCTGTCAGTAGGAAGATAACAGGAACGGATCTAGCTGAACACTGTGAGCAGGACGCACTGCACTAAATGTAAATAGTCTAGCTGCCTGACTGTGGTACTAATAGGATCAAAAGAACACCAGTAATTTTCTTCAGGTAGCTTTATATACTGTAACAAGACAAGCCTGCCTGTCAGTAGGAAGATAACAGGAACGGATCTAGCTGAACACTGTGAGCAGGACGCACTGCACTAAATGTAAATAGTCTAGAAGATAACAGGAACAGATCTAGCTAAACTGAATACAGTGTATATATATATATATGCAACACCTGGGATGCATATATATACACAATACACTTTGAGTGCAGCTAACTGACTGACTGTCCTGCCTAATCTAGCTAACTCAAATGAAATTACACTGTCTCTCTCTCTCTCTCTCTCTCTCTAAGCACACCTGAACACACTGCACAGGGCCGCCGTGCAGGCGGCCTTATATAGTGTGGGGCGTGTACTAAATAGCCTGAGCCATAATTGGCCAAAGCCTCCTTGGCTTTGGCCAATTACGGCTCTCTGTTAAGGCGGCGCTGTGATTGGCCAAGCATGCGGGTCATAGTGCATGCTTGGCCAATCATCAGCAAGCAATGCACTGCGATGCCGCAGTGAATTATGGGCCGTGACGCGCCACACGAATTTGGCGCGAACGGCCCATATTGTTCGCAATTCGGCGAACGACCGAACAGCCGATGTTCGAGTCGAACATGGGTTCGACTCGAACACGAAGCTCAACCCTATCCAGCAGACATCAGGTCATGTAGGGGAAGACAACCGCACAAAAGTCCCCATGCACGACATTAGGCACAGACCTTATTTCGGAGCCAACAGGTCAAAACAATAGTCCAGGGGATCAAGAGATGACCACTCCAAATCAGTGGAGAGTTCCCCATGGTCGAACCACAGGGCCACACAGCAGGATAGTCTCCTGGAGCAGTTAGTAAGTGACAGGATAACATCAACATACTGTATCATATTCCCTTGACTCTGAGGGCTTGTTTCACCGCGTCAAACGACTTTCGTTGCTTCTGGGTGTCCACCGAGAAGTCCGGGAAGAACATCAAGTGGGCTGCCTTATGCCGGATGTCCGTCATCTTGCGGGCTTCACAAAGTATCTGGTCACGATCTCTAAAGTTGAGCAACCGAAATATAAATGTGCGAGGTGGAGCCCCAGGTGGGCCTCGGCCGGTGGCATCCTGTGGGCCCTCTCAACAGCAAAATGAGGTGAAAAAACCGCCTGCGGGAATAAGGAACGCAGTAGTTTCTCAGTGTAGGTGGACATATCAGAGCCCTCTGAGCCCTCTGAGCCCTCTATTATCCTCAGATTATTGTGTCGATTTCAGTTTTCAGAGTCCTCGGCTCTCGCCTCCAGGTGTTTTACCCTCACTTGCAGGGTATGTAGGGAAGCCGAGTGATCTCTGACCGTGTCTTCTGTATCACCCACCTGACGCTCCACCTCAGTTACCCTCTGCCTCACCTTCTCAAAGTCCTGTCTGATGAGACCTATTTCCAATTGCACAGTGTCAATCTTCGTAGGGAGAGTAGACAGGGAGGACTGACAGCCTGTGATGGCTTGCATCAGGGCTGCAAAGTTGCTCTGCTCCGTGAGAGCGGGCTCCAAACCATCCGTCTGGGTCGCCATGTTGATCATTGCCCCCACGTGTATGGCCGCACTGCCCGGACTAATCTGGCTGTCTCTCAGGCCGCGGTGATCCAGTTGACGCCGGCTCCGTGTCCGCATCCGCAGGGGGAGAGCGGGAGGTGCCTCGGGTGAGTTAGGAGATTATCAGGATGAGATAGAAGGATAAATTCCTGCAGAGCTCCCTGACTAAGCGTCCTGCACCGTCGCCATCTTGGTCACGCCCCCTCTTTAGACTCTCCTTATCTCCTTTCCATATTAAAACCAGATCATCAATGAATCGTCTATATAGTACTAGTTCTGATGGACAATTGTTGAATACCATTTCTTCCTCCTATTCAGACATAAATAAGTTTGCTACACTGGGTGCAAACTTCGCTCCCATCGCTATACCTTGCAATTGTTTGAAATATTCAGAGTTATGACAAAAATAGTTGCGCTGCAATCCAAACTCTCAACATTTGTATATCTTGTGTTTTCTTGGAAAATTCCCAAACTTGTCAACTTTCACCCAGTGTTGGAGGTGGTGTCACTTTGTCACTGAAAAGTTTCTTTGGATGAGCACTTTATGAACACTTTCAGAAAAAAAGTCTCTATTTTTAATCCATCAAGAGGATTTCTTTTATTCACTTATGGGACTTTGTGCAATACTTGATTATATTTTGTATGTTTTATATGTTTTTGATCTATGTTGGAATAAGCTCACCATTATCCAATTAACCAATTATATAGTGCTAAAGACCACTCTTTAAATGGTGCAGCTGTTCTGTTTATTTAACACACATAGCATAGTATTCCATATCACAGGATTGAAATGCTAAATTCATTATGTCCAGACCAATATTAGATAAGTGTACCCCATCACTTCTGTAAAGACCAGAAATACCCTCTTCTAGGTCTACATGTCGGTAACTAAAAACCAAACGAAGGGCACATACATTTTTCAATAACCTACGGACTTTCTCAAAAGGTTTCATCATAATAAAATCTAACCAACGCAACCTCGGGATAATCTCGGAAAAAAGTAACAACAAAGTTTGGTGACGACACTTTAATATGATGTACAGTATAGTACATTTCATATTAAATATAAGATCTAAAGTATGAAGCTGACCTACATTATTGCCACCTAGGTGTAGGATCAAAATACAAGGTGCAGGCCAACATAAATGAAGCCTACTGAACTCCAACAATAGTTCATCCCACAACATACCCCTTCGGTATCTAAAATGTAAGTATTCGGCTCTTTTTATGGAACTAACCCTACAAGGGACAAACGAAAATTTACAAAAGGAGGATGGACAAAAGGGCCAGACATCCGGCCTTCCAAAGTTTCAATATTCAATTTTTCAAGAACCACTAGAGGAAAATCAGAGACTGATCTTAAATTATTCACCAAAGTGCATCCCCTGTAAACGGAGGAATTACAAATCCTTCAGCTGACCTATCAGGTCAAAGACCCTAACCTTCCAGAAAGTCCCAGGTCAGCTGACCTGGCTTACCTTATCACAGACTCTCCCGTTGTTTTAAACAGCTGCGGATCCTTGAAATGGCTAACTGCCACGAGGAAGAGGGGGGCCTTGAAACAAGCATACCATCCTTTTCCTCCTATTCACTTAGGCAGTTGAAGGAAAAATGTACTCACAGGGAGGCTGTCATTGCCAGTCTGTATTTCTAAAAATGCTAGCTCCATGGTTTTTATATTTATCCAACAGCTTCAATACTCACTTAGTCACTGACCCAAAGCAACCCAGAACACATATGACAATCAAGAGTTCTGGCTTCAGTTTGACATTACATGCTGCATCTGGGTCAGAAACTCAAAGTACTAAAGCCAGAGAGGGCCAGTTAATTAGCATTTTTTGAAGAAGGTCAGCAGTATTAGACTCTGTATTTGCCTCAGCAGAGAATATATTAAGTTTCTTATCCCCAGGCCTTAGAGAACAAATGCATTGGTATTTTAGAATAATTGCGTTATTAAAAAACAGGTAATCAGGCAAGAGGCAAAACAGTTAACAACTTACACAGAAAGAACAATATATTACATTACATATAATACAATACATTACATTCTTGACATTTATTATGATGGAAAAGTTTGAACATATCATTTCATTTATGTACATTTCTGTGGATAGGTACTGTTAAACAAGTGCAAAAATGTCTTCAGGGCTTTGTCTTAGAACACATACAGTATATAAACACTGATCACAGGGTAAACACTTACCCACACAGAAGCTGACTTGACTTACAGATGGATTGTATTTTGCATGAACAAAGCTGCATGCAATATATCTGTACATTTAGGCAATATTCATACCTGAGTGTTTTGAAGCTCAAAGCTCCAAAACGCTCAACATCCAAAATCTTATAGTTTGAAGTTGTAGCTGTTTGCACCTGAGTATAGTGTCTCTTGAAGCTTGTAGCTTGAAGTGTTTTTAGCGCCATTAGACTTCAGTGGGAGTGTCTGAAAACCAATGCATGTATCACATGTTTTTTTTATTTTTTTAGCTTTCCATTGGCTAAAAATAATTCTAAATAATGCTCAAGCCTGAAAGTGCCCTCAAAGACATTCAAAAATACCTGTACAAACACTCAAAAATAAAAGATTGTGAAAAGATTAAAGACACTTAGGTCAAGTGTGAATGCCATAGTGACTTTAATATCATGTGACTGTCTCCTCTCTCACCATGAGGTTCTTTCTGCAGCATTAAATTGGAACTAAACCATCTTATCCTTTCTAGCCAAGGAAGCTGCCATCTTAGTCTCTGTTTGATCTATACTTGCCATGGTTCTGCACATGTGATCAGTTATGAAACCAGCCATTTTGATAACTTGACAATTTGTTTGAGAGCACAAGCAACTGTGACAGTTATTATTCACGGAAGGGGACTGCACAGCTAAAAGTCCATTGTAGATAACAATACCAGTTTGTGAATGGACTTAATGGAGCACTAGTTATTAGATTGTTGTTATATAAGTGAGTCACAAAATTGAAATACGTAATGTATAAACATCGAAGAAGACACAGATAGCACTTTATTTGGTTATATAGAGCAGCGTTTCTCCACTGGGCTACCATGGCACCCTGGGAAGCCACCTGCCCCTCATCATTTGTATTAGACAATTATGAGAAGTTAATTTATTAAGAGTGATTATATACAGTATAGCATTTGAGTAGGTTTCTGTTATAGTGCTGCACTCATGTCTACATGATCTTTCACAGCTTGCCTTTAATATAGCTGTTTTGGGAAATAGTTAAATAAATGGGTTTAGTTCTGCTTTAAGCAGAGGAACTCTGAAAGATACCACAGGCTACAAAATGCAGGCCATGGTATGGAGAAACCCTGGAAAGTAAAATGTGGTTCAGATTGCAATGTTCACTTTCCATTATAAATAAGCCCCTTAGTCTTTCTGGTTAATCGTACATACACAAATAATCTGCAACATTATGAAAATTCACAAAATGTGAATGGACACAGATGTGTTGCAGCACCATGCAAAAATGGTATGCTACCTTTCTACTATGTATATACATCCCACTAACAGCTGCCTAAGGTAGCAATGCTGTTTTTAGAAGGAGCATTTTAATAGCTATGTTTGTTTACAGTGTTCCGTAATTCTCTTTTTCAAAGCCTGTACTGTGGCATTGGATGCAGAGAGGGGAATTTACTAAGGCTGGAGCAGCCAGAATCTGATGCAGTTGTGCATGGCAACCAATCAGCTTCTGTCTTTCATTTACAATGCACAAGCTAAAGGTAGAAGCTGATTGGTTGATATGCCCAGCTGCTCCAGAATACGTATGCTCCAGTTTCTGTAAATTCCCCATACTCCTGTTATAATAATCTTAAGGTACCAGGTTCATAAATCCAATCTTATTTCTTCCTCTCTAACCTGTTTATATTGGCCTGTTTTGCTTCCTGAACTTCCCATTTAATATCTCTTTCATCCCCAAACAATAATTTTCCTCTTTATTTCAGGCATGCAATTACCCACTTGAACTTTATGAGGTAATTTGTATGTTATTTGTTGTGAACAAAAAAAAGCATCTTGTATGTTTGTCTTGTTAATTGTTGCAGCAGTGGCAGATTCATATTATCTGTTGGGTGTATATATCTTATATGTGGGTTTTAAAAAACATAGAAATATGTTTACAACAGGACAGTGTATCTATCTATACTGTATATACATATATTATTCATTATTTACAAACAAATTCATTTAAACTTGGAAAAGAAAATGAGCCCAAATTTGGAGTTGTTCCCCTTAGCAACCAATTAGAATTCCAGTTTAAAGTTTTCATTAAATGAAAGGTGAATGCTTTTGGTTGCTATTTTCAACAGCTCCATTTTTATGCGTATTTTTCAGTTCTCCTGAATCAGCCCCAGGATGCTCTGTAATCAAATGTATTATAGAAAAGTAAAAATGTGAACGAGGGGTTAAAAACCCCAGAACCAGTGCAAAGTTGGAGGATAATTAGTGCAATTAAAGTAATTAAACAGGTGAAAGTTGGTAAGGAGCAGCACTTTGTAGAAAAGAACATGGATAAGTAGAAATCAATACTAAATTGATTAAACTGCGCTCCTTCCCTAATAAAGTGCAAACATGCAAAAGTAATTTCAACTGAGCACCAACATGATAATAATATGTGTATAAAAAGTCTAAACACAAAATAAGACCCCTTTCACACTGACCCGCCCCGGGCGTCCGCGGTAAAGTGGCGCTATGTTTAGCACCGATTTACCGTCGTTTTAGCAGCACTATTCGGCCACTAGCAGGGCGGTTTTAACCCTCGCTAGCATCCCAAAATGGGTTAAATCCTCCCGCAAAACGGCGCTTTGCCGGCGGTATAGCAGCACTGCCCCAATGTTTTCAATGGGCAGGGGCGCTTTAGGAGTGGTGAGTTCACCGCTCCTAGTGCGCTCCAAAGAAGCTGCTGGCAGCACTTTTTCTGATGCCCTGCCAGCACACCTCTCCAGTGTGATAGCCCTCCGGCTTTCACATTGGAGAGACAGGAGCCACTGTTACAGGGCGCTTTACAGGTGCTATAGCGCACTATAGCGCCTGCAAAGCGCCTCAGTGTGAAAGGGGTCTAAGTTCAGTAGTGCAAATAGTGAATATTCAAAAAATGTATCAAAGTCTTCAGACAATGTATCAACTTCTTCAGATAGTGTACACAATCTTTGAATCCCTGATAAACAGTAGGTAAATTTAACTGAAAAATATTCCACCACCATCATCTGCCACACATCCTACTCACCAGACTTCCATGACCCCTATTACAGGTAGTCATAAAGCACATATGGGTATATCCAGCAGGAGTTGTGCATGATCCCAATGTCGATCCCAGCGTTTAACCGACCTCCAGGACACACACACCAAAGTGAATACAGATCGTTTGAGCATGTTCCCAGGAGAAAGATGATTTGAAGGGAGTTGTCCAGTGATTAGTGGGACAAATCAAAAAGAAAGGGCTTCCATAGTGAAGTATGTCACAGTTTTATCCCAAAAAACAGATAAAAACAAGGTGAAAACAAATTCTTGCAGCTTAGAAATCCTTGTGCATGGAAACGCTATGGTGTGTTCCAGCTGCGCTTCAAAAACAGCGGAGATGACGTATCACAATCAAGCACCCTACCGGTTTCATTGGTACACACCAACGACTTCAGGCGCATGACCTGAAGACCCCTGAAGATGTTGGTGTGTACCTGCGCTTTTGGATCAAAAAACTGTAAAACCTGAAGCTGTCACTTTTTTGAGTCTAGCAATAATCAAGTTCGAATGTTTGTAGAAATATGTATTCAGACCGGAGGACACTATAAAAGTAGTTTTGGAAATTCACGGCTGGAGATCGGAATCATCATAAACCCCTTAGGTGTGGTTTAAAAGTGATTTAGCCAAACACAAGAGTGGGAGGCATATGTAGCTGGTGAGTGCGTTTCTTATGGGGAGTGGAATCACTTGCACGGAGGTGTGGTGGAAGCATTAAAAGAAAACTTACTGGATTTACATCATTGGATTGTTTATCTTATAAGGACTTTTTATGTGCACAGGAATTATTCATGTCAAAGACTTTGTTTTCACTATCTTAAAGACTTTTTTGCTTTTTTTCACCTATCACAGGGTGATATTTGTAGATCATCATCGCAGATTAATTCATCACTACTGAATGTCTGTTACTTTTTTTTTTTTATCAGCTCATTGAGTGCTTTTTTTAATTTCATTTATTATCACTGATCACCTTTTTAAGGGTGTAGGGAACATTCAGAAGTTCCACATACACATGTGTATGTATTGATTCATTTAATCTTTTTCACTTAAATATTTTTAGCGCCACTATTGGTTCACTTTCTATGCGGGTTTTATAGAGGACACAACACTGTTTACATCCCTAAAAAGTAAAATGGATTTGGTGGGTTATTAATTCAAAATTTAAAGCCAAATCCAGCAGACATAAGAAAACACCAATTAATGTAGCCATGTATGAATTAAAAAAGAAAAAACTTTAATGTGTATGACAGGGCAAAATAAAAAAAACACATATATAGAACATTGTTGCAACACACACACACAATTCCCATGTTTTATCCCCATTGCAAATGCTGAAAATGCAGAAAAATACCTATTGATCAGCCAGAAATGCTGACTGCTGTACTGAAATCCCAAACAGTGTTATCAGTCCTGTCAAAGCTCTCCTATGCTGGACTACGGAACACCTCCTCTCAGCGAATCCATAACCTACTGGGGAGGTATTCTGTAGTCAAGTAGGGGAGAATAGGGCAGAGCTGTTAGGGGGGGCAGAAGCAGCACTGTTGGCTCAAACAATAAGTTAGAAGCTCTCTCCTGACTGCAGGTGTTCTGTCAGACTAGCAAACCTAGTAGCGGTGGAACGCATGTGCGGCTGACGGCACGTCACTCCCGTTAGCTGATCTGACTGGTTCGCTTATCTGATAGAACACTGGAAAGGTTTTTATCATTCTGTTATAAATTTAAAGTATATGGCAATCAAAAGTAAAAATGAAGCATGAGATGCATACAGGAAGTGTAGTCAGTTATCCATCCAGGCAATGCTGCACCAACCAACTCAGGAAGGTTCAGAAGGTATTCAGTTACAGTCTGTCTTGCCATTCATAGAAGTTTGGGACCCTAGCAAACAGAAAAATTATGAGCCAGCCCCTGTATAACCCCTTCTCTACCTAGCATGCCTCAGTTTTTTGCTAATGTCCTAGAAGGCTAGGCACATTTTCTTCGGCTCTGTTAAAAAGTCTATTTTTTTGCTGGCTTTCTTTGGTTTGTGAATTACTTTCCTTTAACTTTAATCAAGATTCCTCGCAGGCACCTGTGCTTTAGCTGGTCTCTATATATCAGCTATCTGGATTAGTGTTTTCTCAGCCTAGCTTTAAACACTATACCAGGTCCACACTGAACCAAACATGCAGGGCTAGGTTTCAGCGTGACCTTAGGTCCATGGACTCTGCATTAAAGTGCTTTCCAGACCAGAATAATTAATTAAATGAATACATTTTTTAAAAATTGTTATTCAGTAGGGAGTGGGTATTTTCAGTCATTGTAAATGCGATAGGGCCCTAAAGTTGTATGTGATTTTACAGAACATTACAATTCTCTGGAACAGCTTCATATTCTGGCATCACATAAATTGCATCTTTAATGCTATTGTTTACATCCAATATGATTTATTTTCACTAATTTTTTTTTATTGGGTGCTTTTTGCAATAATAACTGACACAATATGGCTAAAATCTTTTGGAAGGTATACGATAAAAAGAAATAAGGCTAAAGCAATCAACGTCATACAAATTGGCAAACAGTGGCAATAAAAGTTTTGCAGCATATTTTGTGTTTTTTTTATTACCATACTGTTATGTATAAAGTTTAACAAAATTTCAACACAAAGTGCACAAAAATGCATCAAAACCATCAAATTCTAGAGATGATGCAGTTATTATGCCAAAATAAATAGATTACAGGGCCATGTTTCAGATAGCCATAGAATTTGGAGAGTATGTAAGCAGCTTGACTGGACACTGGGCAGCAATGTAATGCTACGTACACACGATCAGAAATTCAGCCAGCAAAAGACCGATGAGAGCTTTTGGTCGGGAAATGCGACCGTGTGTATGCTCCATCGGACTTTTGCTGGTGGAATTCCTGGCAGCAAAAGATTGAGAGCAGGTTCTTAATTTTTCGGTCGGAAAAAGTTCCTATCTGAAAATGCGATCGTCTGTACAAATTCCGACGAATATTCCTATGCATGCTCAGAAACAATTCGACGCATGCTCGGAAGCATTTGAACTTAATTTTCTCGGCCGTCGTAGTGTTGTACGTCACTGCGTTCTTGACAGTCGAAAGTTCAGAGAACTTTTGTGTGACCATGTGTGTGCAATGCAAACTTGAGCGGAATTCCGTCAGAAAAACCATCCAAGTTTTTTCCGATGGAAAATCCCCTTGTGTGTACGTGGCATAAGAGTGAGAGGTGAGTAATTTTTTATCAAAAAACATTAAATGTCATTTCAAAGACAGCTTCAGAATAATTGTATAGATTTGCTCGTTATGTAAGCATTTCATTTTATTATGTCAAAATCAAGAGCCAGAAATCTTGCACTGTACACTGCCACATTAGAAGAGGAAGAGACTAAACAGGTTTTTTCAAGAAATTAAAAATGACAGTGTATTTTTTCTGACACAGAAGGCAGAAACATTGTACAGATTTAATGGACAGTATGTACTCCTTTTTTTCCTGGGATGCAATTTAAGAGGAAGTGAGCAAGTGGATTTAACTTTTTTCTGTGACTCGAAAAAAATTGTATGGATTTGCAGTACAGCCTTCCATCCTTATTAATAGGCAGTAATTTCAGAGCAAGCAGATTGCTGCTGCAAATAAAAAACTGTTGTCTATTGTTGGGGACTGAAGCATGAAGATGGAATAAAATTCACCCATTTGCACAACAGCTATTAATCCTTTTTTTGGCAGGCTGCAGTTTTGGAGGTATTGGACAGGCACAAGATTACATATTTGCAGCACAGCTTTTAAGCCTCTTTGGACAGGCAGCTATTTCTGAGAGAGAGATCAAGGAGGTTGCATTTTGCAAAGAAAAAATGGGTTCTTTTTTCACAAACTAAAAATGTAAACATTTTACAGATTTGCAGCACAACTTTTAATCAATCCTTGTTGGACAGGCTGCCATTTCTAAGTAAGTGAGCAAGTAGATTGCATATTGCACAATGTTATAGATTTGCACCACATCTATGAAGCCTTTTTGCCCATGCCACAATTTATGAGGAAATGAGCACACATATTGCATCTGGAACTGAGAAATTAGTTTTATCTTTGAATTGGGAAACAAAAAAAATGTCACACATTTGCAGCCCTGCTTTTAAGCCTGTTTGGAGAGGGTGCAATTTCTGGGGGAAAGAGTAAGCAGACTGCATCTTGCAAGAAAAGATTGGGTTATTTTTTTCCCAGCCTGAAGACATAAAAAATGACAGATTTGCAGCAAAGCCTTTTTTTTGATAGGCTGCTATTTCAGAGAAAGAGAAAAGCTAAGAGATTTTACCTGGAAATTAAAAATCTGTGCATTTTTATTAGATTGAAATGAGAAAAATGTTACAGATTTTTCAGCACAGCTTTAAGTCTGTTTGGACGAGCTGCTATTCCCGAGGGAGAGTGCAAACAGGTTTCATCTTCCAAATAAATCTGGGTTTTTCTTTTACAGACTAAAGCTGTAAAAGCTTTACAGGTTTGCATGACAGCCTTTAATCCTTTGTGGACAGGACAACAGTCCGAAGTCAAAGAGCAAAGAGATTCCATCTAGAAAAAAAAAAGATTTTGCAGACTGAAGAAGGAAAATGTTACAGATTTGCATCAAAACTATAAAACTATTTTGCCCAAGCCACAGTTTTTGAGGAATTGAGCAGGAAGATTGCATTTGGAACTGAAAAATGTGTGCCTCTTTACTTGAAGTGTTTGTTAAGGTTAAAAATGTTCTGCTATAGTTCCCGCTGATATACACTAAGCTCCCCAGTGGATGTTATTCATAAAAATATGCTGTATAATAGCTTACTTCAGTGCGCCATTCGGCGCTCAGCTGACTGCCCGCTGGTCTCATCCCCCGATGCAATAGCTGCAGGGGGAGGTGCTGGGAAACCCCTGTTGACATCAGCCGAGATGAGGAGAGGAGGAGACCGGCAGGCAGTCACGTGAGCACCAAACGGCACTCTGAAGTAAGCTATTATACCGCATATTTTTATAAAGGACATCCACTGGGGATCTTAGTGTTATATATCAGTGGGAACTATAGCAGAAAAATGAATGCTGTTATAGTTAGAGCAGGTTAGGTGGATCAGGGAGCTGACAGGCAGAGGGGGGAGGAGGACAGAGGAGGACACAGACACAGGAGAGCAGGCTGCAGATGATGGAGGCACATACTCTGACCACAGTGTTAGCTCAGCAGCCCTGATTATCGTGGTCAGTTTACAGGAGGGGGGTCAGAAGCTGACAGGGTCAGCCAGGTATTTCAGGTGATACGGGGGGCCAAATCACACAGCACAAGCACTGTGCTGTATAAAATGCTTTAAAGAAACAGGATCAATATTTTTTTTGCGTTAAAAAACGCTTTAAGCCTGTTTGGACAGACTGCTATTTCTGAGGAAAAGAGTACGCAGACTGCATCTTGCAATAAAAATCTGGGTTGTGTTTTCTCCAGACTAAAAATGGAAAAATGTTTACAGATTTACAGCAGAGCTTTTAAACCCTTTTGGACTAACTGCGAGTTTTGAGGGAGTGAACATGCAAATTGCATCTGAAAATAAAATATTTTTTATTTTTATTTTAAACAGAAACATGTTACCAATTTCTAGCACAGCTTGTAAGCCTTTTTGGCTGCAATTTCTGAGGGTGAGAGCAGGCGGATTGCATCTAAATATTTTTTCTTTTGTTTACCACAGCTTTTAAACCTATTTGTATATTGTTCATCCAGAAATGTTCAATTAGACTATATTTTTTATGCGATAAATTTTAAAAATTGCACCAATTTGTTGCACAGAATCTCACATTTTTTTAATAGGAGGCAGTTACAGAAAAAGTGAGTAGGCATATTTCAGCCAGAAATATTCAATTCCACTGTATTCTGAGAAACTGTATAAAATTACATAGTTACATACAGTAGTTGGTAAGGCTGAAAAGACACCAGTCCATCAAGTTCAACCTGGTGTGTGAGTGTGATTGTGTTTATATCAATAGTACATTGTATACCCCTGTAAGTTGTGATCGTTAAAGTGCCCATCTAATAGTTTTTTGAAACTATTCATGCTCCCTGTTGATACCACTGCTTGTGGAAGAGAATTCTACATCCTTACCACTCTGCACCTCCTACGAGAACAAAGCAGCAGTTTGCTAGCTTCAGTGGCAGTCCTTGCTACCAGAGCTCTTTTTTTCATCACCAGTATTCACCTGGACTGCTCACCGGGGTACATAGGAGCATACATAGCATACTTGTATCAAAGTGAAGACAAAAACAGTCAAGAAAACACTGGCCCATGCCTCCGTCTAAATGGTGGCCAGATCCTCTGCCTTATCTGGCCCCTCTCCTTTCACTCACAGTCACTGTAGTGAAGACGAGGAAGAAGTCAGCTTCCCTGCAGAGGAATCAAAGTTACCGCCTGCAGACCCTTCCTCCCAACAAGATCTCCTAGTACAGATCGCAGCAATGTCACAAAAAGCACTGCTCAAAGCAACAAACAGCCAAACTGAAGACTTGGGAAGGATGCCCTTATAGCAAGAACTAATGGACTACATCTCCAAATGTTTCAGTACGAGTCCTACATCATATATTTTAAAAAACTATTCGTACGCCAAAAAAACGTCTACAGTGCCTTGAAAAAAGTATTCATACCCCTTGAAATGTACCACATTTTGTCATGTTACAACCAAAAACGTACATTTATTTTATTGGGATTTTATGTGATACACAAAGTGGCACATAATTGTGAAATGGAAGTAAAATTATAAATGGTTTTCAAAACTTTTTACAAATAAATATCTACAAAGTGTGGCATGCATTTTTATTCTTTGTAGAACCAACTTTTGCTGCAATTACAGCTGCCAGCTGCAAGTCTTTTGGGGTGTGTCTCTACCAGCTTTGCACATCTAGAGATTGATATTTTTGCTAGACATGTGCAGAACGAAAAAATTTGTTTAGTTTCGATTCGTTATTTACATACATTTGTTTAGTTAAATTTGTTTAAGCCGTTAAATTCCTTTTCGGAATTTGTTTTGTTTATTCGTATTCGAATCGATTCAAATTTTTGAATTCGGATTGATTTGAAAAGTTTTCGAACCCATATCGAATAGTTTTCAAATCAAATAGTTTTTGAATTTGAAACGTTTTTGAATTTGAAACGTTTTCAAATTTCCAAACAGAATAAAATAGAATAGAAAATAAAGGAATATAATGGAAAAAAATAGAATAGAATAGAAAGGAATATAACAGAAAATAAAAGCATAACAGTAAAACAGTAAAACAGAACAAAATAGGATAAAAAATAAAATAACAGAATAGAATGGAATAGAATGAAATAGAAAGGAATAGAATAGAATAAAAAAAGAATAGAAATAAATAGAAAGATTATAACCATCTTTTGAAATTTGAATAGAATAGAAAAGAATAGAATTGAAAAAAACACTAGAATAGAATAGAAATAATATAGCCATTTTCCAAAATTCACATAGAATCAATGCGAATTTGAATAGAATAGAAAAAAACACAATAGTATAGAAAAAAACAACAAAATAGAATAGAATGAATATAACCATCTTCCTATTCTAATTCTATTCTTTTCTATTCTATTCAAATTCAAATTGATTCTATTTGAATTTTGGGAAAAAGTTATATTCTTTCGATTCTATTCTTTTTTTATTATATTCTTTTTCTATTTGTTTATTCTATTCTATTCTATTGTTTTATTTTCTATTCTATTCTATTATTTTCTATTCAAATTTATTCTATTCGAAATTCAAATTTCAGTAGATGGTTATATTCTTTCTATTCTATTATATTCTATTCTACTCTGTTGTTTTTTTCTATACTATTCTGTTATTTTCTATTCTACTCTAATCTATTCTTTTCTTTTCAAATTCAAATGTATTCTTTTTGAATTTTGGGAAATGGTTATATTCTTTCTATTCTATTCTTTTTTTTTTTATTCTATTATTTTCTATTCTATTATAGTCTATTTTTTCTATTCTATTCTTTCCTATTATTTTCTTATGTATTCAAATTCAAATTTTTATTTGAAATTTGAAGATGGTTATATTCATTCTATGTTATTGTATTCTATTCTATTCTATTCTATTTGTTTCTATTATATTCTAGTCTATTTTGTTCTTTTAGTCTCTATTTTATTTTGTTTTGTTTTACTCTATTATATTCTTTTATTTTCTGTTATATTCTTTTCTATTCTATTATTTATTTTCTTCTATTCTATTCCTTTATTTTCTATTCTATTTTATTCTCTTGGGAAATTGGAAAACTTTTCGAATTCAAATTTAAAAACTAATCGAATTCAAAAGCTTTTTGAATTCGAATTTGAAAACTATTCAAATTCGAAAAGTATTCGAAAAGAATTGGAATTTCATACAAATTTTTTCATTAGTTCAGATTTGTTTATATTCAGGACTATTGTAATTCAGAAATTCGGATACATTTGATACAAAACGAAAATTTGCCAGAATTTCAATTCGTAACAACACAGCTAAAGTAAAAATGTGGTCTTATCTGACCAGAGCACCTTCTTCCACATGTTTGCTGTATCCCAATATGGCTTCTCGCAAACTGCAATGGGACTTATTATGGTTTTCTTTCAACAATGGCTTTCTTCTTGCCACTCTTCCATAAAAGCCAGATTTGTGGAGTGCACGACTAATAGTTGTCCTGTGGACAGATTCTCCCACCTGAGCTGTGGATCTCTGCAGCTTCTCCAGAGTTACCATGGGTCTCTTGGCTGCTTCTCTGATTAATACTCTTGTTGCCTGGCCTGTCAGTTTAGGTGGACGGCCATGTCTTGGTAGGTTTGCAGCTGTGCCATACTCTTTCCATTTTTGAAAGATGGATTGAACAGTGTTCTGTGAGATGTTCAAAGTTTGGGAAATATATTTATAATCTAACCATGCTTTAATCTTCTCCACAACTTTATCCCCAACCTGTCTGGTGTGTTCCTTGGCCTTAATGATGCTGTTAGTTCACTAGTGCCTCGTTTCCACTGAGTGGATCGGTTCGGTTTAGTTCGGTACGGTACGCTATGTTGGGTGTTTCCATTATGAAAGTGGCCCATACAACCGAACCAAACCGTTCCATTCAGGGTCCTGCTTCAGATGTGGGGCCATAGAAAATGGAACGGTTCGGTTATGGCGGAGCTACGATACATTCCACTGATTGGCTGACAGAAAACCCTCTGCTGTGCTATTCTGAGGCATTTTTTCTAAACCCTGTATGGCCCCTTGTGGTCCCACTTGCAGTGGAAACGCTCACCAGAATAGACCAGACCATTCTAGGCCATTCAAACTGTACCGTCCCGAACCGATCCACTCAGTGGAAACGAGGCATAAGGTTCTCTATTAAACCTCTGAGGGTTTCCCAGAATAGCTGTATTTATACTGAGCTTGAATTACACACAGGTGGACTCTATTTACTAATTAGGTGACTTCTGAAGGCAATTGGTTCCACTAGATTATAGTTAGGGGTATCAGAATAAAGGCGGCTGAATACAAATGCACACCACACTTTTCAGATATTTATTTGTAAAAAATTTTGAAAACCATTTATCATTTTCCTTTCACTTCACAATTATTTGCCACTTTGTGTTGGTCTATCACATAAAATCCCAATTGAATACATTTACATTTTTGGTTGTAACATGACAAAAGGTGGAAAAAGTCAAGGGGTATGAAAACTTTTTCAATGCACTGTATGCTAATATTTACCATTGCTCCAGCCTTGTATCTGTGACAAACAATTTATGGATCTGCTTCAGCTACACTTTAATTTGAATCTTTTGCCATACCAACTATTTTTACGGCTTCCATGAACAAGTGGGACAACTTACAACACATCTGGTATTACTGACTCTCAGGGATTTACCCTTTCATAGGCTCTGTACCGGTCTTTATTTTCACAAAATGAATTTTGCTTTTGAAGAGCTCCTTTTTCACATGCTTTTTAAAATAAGTTCTCAAATCCATCTCATAGCACTTACCATATGTTACCACTGTGGTTTTGGTTAATGTCCCAACACCTTACAATTTTATGGCTTTTTCCTGTACATTGGTCCCATCAGCATACAGTTACCCGTGCTCTTGAAGCACTCTCTAGAGATAGAGTCTACCTCCCTTACCCAGACCACATAAAATGAATTTCTGTGTGATACCCAGGTATGGTTTCAGGCTGCGTATCATCTAAGCACTCTAGAGGTTTCCTCTCCTTAATATCCTTATGCATCCTTAATATCCAAAAAATCCCCTTGCTGCAGGGTTGTGACCAACAAATTGACAGATTCCATTCAGAATGTCTGTACCCAGAAGAACTTGTTGATTCTTTTCAGGTCCAGAATTGGATGAATTACACAGTTTGATGTGGAAAGTGTGTAATCCGTGCAACTTCTACCCTTTTGGAACTTCAGTGATCACTCCCTGTGAGAACAGACAATCTAGTACCTGTAAAAAATACTTTTCTTTCTTTGCTAATCCAAAGAGACAGCTGAGAGCGTAAAGCATTGGGGGGGAGGCTTGTAACCCCAAGTCACCACACCCGAATCGTCTGCAATCTCCTCAAGCCAAAATTTAGGCAAAGACCAGCAATCATCCCCCCACTTGTGTAAGTGGAGGTGCCCCTTTCATTGAAGAGAGGACTTGTCCCTAACCTTTCTGGTTTTTGAAGTGTAGGTCCTCTTGCGGAATTGGGTGCTGGGCTTGGGCTTAGAATCTGAGGCCTGTGACTGTTGAAAGGAATGCTTTTTAGAAGTACAAAGGTGTATCTCTTCTGCATCTCTTCTTGACCGGAAACAAGGTACTCTTAACCACAGTTGCTTTTTGAATGTAGTCATCCAAGGCAGGACTGAACAAACATTCCCTTTGAAAGGGTAACCATTCAATCTGCTTCTTACAAAGAAGTGCCACTGACCAACACTTTAAGCCTAGTATCCTGCAAATGCACACATATAAAAAGCCCAAACGAGAGAGCTGCAGAATAGAGTTTTTCAAGGCGTCCACTGAGTAACTAAGGGCACAGGGGAAATCCTCTAAGTACCTACCTAGGTCAGCACCCCTGTCTTTAGAGTCCTTATCTCTCTTTGTTTATTGAACGCAGACCTTGACGCATTGATACACTCCAACAGCTGCAGCTGCTGGTTTGCAGGCATAATTCTTGGTCCAAAGCCACTTGGCAGACCCAGCAGCATGAAAGCAATGATCTTTGTAGCTTTCTGTAAGGGTGGCATTCTGACCACCACTGTAAAGGGACATTGTTCATCGCTGACCATTAATGAAAGGGGCATTCTTCCAACTGACCACTGATTAAATGACTTGTAACAGAGCTTCTCTAAGACCTTAAACTTATTTCTTAGTAAATTTGTTTATCGAGAAAAAAAAACAAAAGACATCAGGAATATAATAGACCAGTTAAAGGACAGTCAGATGCAACATCCAAAATGGAAAAAACAGAACAAGTCAATGCCTGACAATCAAATGATATCAGTATGTCACAGGAGTCAAATACAACCATTGTATAAAGGTAGGTTTGCAGTTGCATATGCAGAGGCATAAGCATGAGAAGAACCAAGGATGCTACATAGTAAGCAATGGGAAATTATAGCAAGTCTCAATACTTAAGGACAAGCAATGTGAGATCTAGGAAGCTTCAAATTATTTCAAGAGTTTTTCTGGGGTTAAAAGATTGTATAAATGCCGGTATAGATTGTACAATCATGTACCTGACATGGAGCTCACTGAATAGAGTTTTCTTTTAGCAAAACACCTTGAATATTGTTAATATCATCTCACTTGGATATGTATTCCTCGATTGTTTCCACTAGATGGCAATGGTGCTCTTTTTTCATCATTGTGTTTCGCAAATGTTGGTAGATTTTTTTTTTAATCAGATTCTGCTTTATTGACCAAGTTTGTAGAGGAATAAAAATAATTTTTCCCCAGTTTAAAGGTCTAAAATAATTGTCAGTGTATTTGCACCTAGATATACTGTATATCTGTATACTGTAACACAATATGCAAATCTTTGGCAGCCCATACTTTTTATTTTTTTTTGTTAACCTTTCCCACTGAGTTATTGTAAGTTATGAGCGAGAAGACTTCCCCAACGTCAGAATACACAGAACAATGAGGTAGACTATAGCCGGCAACACATTGGGAAAAACCTGACAGGGTAGTTATACAGAAGTTGAGCAGTAGATCGAATTCTGTACAACCAACCTGCCCATACATGTATCGATTTTCGACCAGTCCCTGCTTAGCTGGCTGAATTTTAATCCATGTATGGCCAGCTTATGTTACACATACAATTAATATTTACATATGCTAACATGAAACAAAAGACTTATGCCCCGTACACACGATCAGAAATTCCGCCAACAAAAGTTGGAAGTGAGCTTTTGGTCAGAAATTCCGACCATATGTATGCTCCATCTGACTTATGCTGGCAGAATTCCAGCTAGCAAAAGATTGAAAGCAGGGTCTCTATTTTTCGTTTGGAAAAAGTTCCTATTCGAAAATGCGTTCGTCTGTATGCAATTCGGATGCGCAAAAAATCACGCATGCTCAGAAACAATTCGACGCATGCTCGGAAACATTGAACTTCATTTTCTCGGCTCGTTGTAGTGTTGTACGTCACCGCGTTCTTGACGATCGAAAGTTCAGAGAACTTTTGTGTGACCGTGTGTATGCAAGGCAAGCTTGAGCGGAATTCCGTCGGAAAAACCATGCATTTTTTTTCTGACGGAATTTCTGATCGTGTGTACGGGGCATTACTGTGAGATCTGTAAACGTGTAAATGCTGAAGCAATACCAACATTGCAAAGTGGTAATTGTGCAAGTGAGGATTCAAGTGTTTGAATGTGATAACTTGGGGAAAGAAATTGTTCTTAAGTCTGTTGTCCTGGTGTACAGTGAACTATAATGCCATGTACACACGGTCAAGTGTGTAAGTAATTTAATAGCAAAAAAAAAAATGATTTTAACTTGTAAACATTGAGTCTGAAAAATAGGCCTGGTCCTTAAGTGGCTAAACTCCAAACCAAACATTTTATTTACTGCAGCTTAACAATCATTAGATGTGGTGGCTGTTTTAATTTTCTTTTTTCTTCTTTTCCCTCTGTTTCACCTGGTAATCTGGCCAGTAATACACCTCCTGTATTAGAGTGCCTACACTCTGGATGAAGGAGAACAGGGGCACCTTTGGACAGCAGCATTGTCAGCCTGGGGGGGGGGGATAGATGTACTAGCAGATTTAAATACACTAACGACTTGAAACCAAACTCCGGCAATTTATAAGCAGTTGCCAGTAACAGGGCTTTTCCTTTTTGGGGTAAATGTTTTACATAATTATTTAAAAGCTGATCTTTGTAAGCATCCCTGTCAGTGGTACTTGACAAATACTTCAAATAAAATTAAAAAAAAGAAAGAAAGAAAACAGTGTGATGTGCTGAACACCCACATTACATCATCCTCCCGAGCTCACTGCTTACAAAAACGCTAGCTGTAAACACTAAAACAGGTGGGCAGTGTGAAAAAGTCTTCTACCTCGAAGACTGAAATGGATTTGCCACCCACTCAGAAGATTCAATTTGATGAAAGAGGCTAGCTGTGGTCTGTTTTCTAATTAAAGTGTTACTAAACCCACAACAGTAAAATCAGTCTGGATATGCAGTAAAGCATGCTTGTTATACTCACTGTGGATCCTAAGGAGTTAATCCTGCGCATTGTGTAAAAAGGCTGTTTGATCCTATCTTCTCTGATCCTCCCATTCTTCCACTGTCCCCAGCTCATCTGCTGATAGCATAGAGCCCTAGGAGGCACTCTGCACATGCTCAGTTTGCTGTTTATTGCCAGGTTGTTTTTTTTGGAGGGTGCATATGATCAGCACAGGGGCCAATAAGCACTGTCCAGACGGAGGGTCTGGGGTCATGCAGCCTCATAGAATAATCAGAATATAAAGGAAACATCTCCTACAAGTTTTAATCAGTAATAGGCCACACACTGATAGAAGTCACAAGACTGCTATATACTGCTGATAAGAAAAGGTATTTAGCAGTTTATAATTACTAAAATAATTGCATTTCCATATTTGGTGTACTGTGGGAGACCAGATATAGTGAATGCAGGGTCCTGGGTTTAGTAACACTTTAAAGGAGTTGTAAAGGCAGAGGGTTTTTTATCTTAATGCATTCTATGCATTAAGATAAAAAAATGTTGTGTGTAGCAGCCTCCCCAGCACCCCCCTAATTACTTACTTGAGCCCCATCTCTATCCAGAGGCTCCATTTCACACATTGGACACACAGAGCTGTGACTCATCTCAGGTGCCCCCATAGCAAGCTGTTAGCTGTGGGGACACTCAACAGGAGGGAGGGGCCAAGAGCAGCGAAGAGGAACCCGATAAGAGGAGGATCAGGGCCGCTCTGTGCAAAACCAACTGCACAGAGGAGGTAAGTATAACATTTTTTTTTTTTTTTTAAGGTCGGCTATAGACAGTTTGAATCTTTAGCAGGAACCGGCCAAGATTCGAACAGTGTATGGGCAGGCTGAACATACCAAGTTGATTGATCAACTTGGGTACAACTAGCCTGATGGATTTTCTTTGCGACTATCGCTAGCGGCTGGAATAGCAATAATCATTGTCTTCTCCCGGCAGGGACGGAGCCCTTCACCATGTGTAGGTGAGAAACCTAGGTGGCACATACACACTAATCACACTCATGCTTTATAGGTCCAAATACTTGTACTTTATAATATTTTTCGCCACTAAAAAGTATTACTTTGACAATTTTTTGCTTTCTCTACCTGTGTCTATACCTCCAGGTAATCATCCTGTGTAATCATCCCTACTTCCCAAAGGTACAGCAGTTGTGACAAAGCAGACAAGTTAATCTCCATTGACAAAACGTGTCATCAATTGCTTTCTCTCTCCCTGTAAGTCGGCCTCTGTTGCCATGCAACTAGTAGCCAGCCTGCAACCTGGAAACAGATTTCAGATACAGTGTTGAAGAACAGAGAAAATAAATATACAATAGATTGTTATGCAATGCCATAATTGGTGCTTAATGTAGGCTAATCAGCACACGCATCCCTAGTTCTATTTGTAATCCCACAGTTTCTGGTGCTTGTATTATATGAAAAGGTCAAGCTCCAAACCTGTTACATAAAGCAGTTTTCTAATGCTGAGTACTTGGCTGGTTAGAAGGCACATGTTTTTAGGCTGGCATTACTTCATCAATTTAATTCTGTAGGTGGATCATTGATATAGTAGATGGATCACAGATTTGTGCATCCTTATAGTCTTTATATTTTAGGAGATACATACACTCACCGGCCACTTTATTAGGTATACCTTGCTAGTACCGGGTTGGGCCCCCTTTTGCCTTCAAAACTGTCTTAACTCTTTGTGGCATAGATTCAACAAGGTTTTGGAAACATTCCTCAGAAAGTTTGGTCCATATTGATATGATAGCATTACGCAGTTGCTGCAGATTAGTCAGCTGCACATCCATGATGGGAATCTCCCGTTCCACCACATCACAAAGGTGCTCTATTGAATTGAGATCTGGTGACTGTGGAGCCCATTGGTGTACAGTGAACTCATTGTCATGTTCAGAAAACCAGTGGTGAGATGATTTGAGCTTTGTGACATGGTGCATTATCCTGCTGGAAGTAGCCATAAGAAGATAGGTACACTGTAGTCATAAAGGGATGGACATGGTCAGCAACAATACTCAGGTAGCCTGTGGCATTTAAACAATGCTCAATTGGTACTAAGGGGCCCAAAGTGTGCCAAGAAAATATCACTCACACCATTACACCACCACCAGCCTGAACCATTGATGCAAGGCAGGATGGATCCATGCTTTCATGTTGTTTACACCAAGTTCTGAACCTACCATCTACCTCTGGTGTCCCCTACCACTATCAGACCAGGCAACATTTTCCCAATATCTATTGTTCAAATTTGGTGAGCCCATAGTTGCCAACATTGTAAAAAAAATTATAGGGACACTTTTTTTGGCTGTAGGCAGAGTCTTATTATAATTAGGGGGCGAGGCATGCGTTTGTAGGCGTGACATAGCAAAATAGAAAAATGTGTTGCGCCGCGCCAAAAATGGGCTTGTTTTACGTGGAATATTGGGCGTGGCTTATATGGGCATGGTTCAAATGGGGGTGTGGTTAGAGTCTGAGATTAATGAGAGATGGAGAAAGAAAGGGGAAAAGAGGGAGGGAGGGAGAGAGAAAGAAGGAAAGAAGGAGGGAAGGAGAGAGAAGGAAGGAAAGAGGGATGGAGGGACAGCAGGCCCAGATCCTACACCACAATAGAAATGTGTATTCCAGAGTTTAACAAATCAGCAGATAAAGATACTCCAAACACCTGGTGTTAGCGCTTCAATCATACCAGCACCATGGTTGTCATGGTGTCAGGGATGATTGAAGCGCATTATTTCTATTATTACATTGTAATATAGAATGAAATCATTCAACTCACCATAATTCCGAATCAGTGGGACCCCTGAGCATATCACCTGCCACGTTGCCTGCCACCAGATGCCATCAGGTCCCCCCAGTAGTCCGTCCTTGCATCAGGTGCCCCCAGCAGAGTCTGTCCTTACATCAGGTGCCCCCAGCAGAGTCCGTCCTTACATCAGGTGCCCCCAGCAGAGTCCGTCCTTACATCAGGTGCCCCCAGCGGAGTCTGTCCTTACATCAGGAACCCCCAGAAGCAGAGGCCCTCCTTACAGATCTGAGTCCCTGGCAGCGGAGCCCCTCCTTACATCTGGTGTCCCCAGCAGAGCCCCTCCTTACATCAGGTGTCCCCAACGGAGCTCCTTCATACATCAGGTATCCTCAGCGGAGCCCCTCCTTACATCAGGTGTCCCCAGCGGAGCCCCTCCATACACCAGGTGTCCCCAGCGTGGCTCTTCCATACATCAGATGTCCCCAGTGGAGCCCCTCCTTACATCGGGTGTCCCCAGTGGAGCCCCTCCTTACATCAGGTGTCCCCAGTGGAGCTCCTCCTTACATCAGGTGTCCCCAGTGGAGCTCCTCCTTACATCAGGTGTCCCCAGCGGAGCCCCTCCATACATCAAGTGCCCCCAGCGGAGCCCCTCCACACATCAGGTGCCCCCAGTGGAGCCCCTCCATACAACAGGTGTCTCCAGCGGAGCCCCTCCATACATCAGGTGTCCCCAGCGGAGCTCCTCCTTACATCTGGTGTCCCCAGTGGAGCTTCTCCATACATCTGGTGTCCCCAGCAGAGCCCTTCCTTATATCAGGTGCCCCCAGTGGAGCTCCTCTATACATCAGGTGACCCCAGTGGAGCTCCTCCATACATCAGGTGTCCCCAGGGGAGCCCCTCCAAACATCAGGTGTCCCCAGCAGAGCCCCTCCATACATCAGCTGCCCCCAGCGGAACCCCCTTCTTACATCAGGTGTCCCCAGCGGAGCTCCTCCATACATCAGGTGTCCCCAGCGGAGCCCCTCCATACATCAGGTGTCCCCAGCGGAGCCCCTCCTTATATCAAGTGTCCCCAGCAGAGCCCCTCCTTACATCAGGTGTCCCCAGCGGAGCCCCTCCATACATCAGGTGTCCCCAGTGGAGCCCCTCCTTACATCAGGTGTCCCCAGCAGAGCCCCTCCAAACATCAGGTGTCACCAGCAGAGCCCCTCCATACATCAGGTGTCCCCAGCGGAGCCCCTCCTTATGTCAGGTGTCCCCAGCAGAGCCCCTCCTTATATCAGGTGTCCCCAGTGGAGCCCCTCCTTACATCTGGTGTCCCCAGCAGAGCCCCTCCTTACATCAAGTGTCCCCAGCGGAGCCCCTCCTTACATCAGGTGTCCCCAGCAGAGCCCCTCCATACATCATGTGTCCCCAGCTGAGCCCCTCCTTACATCAGGTGTCCCCAGCAGTGCCCCTCCATAGATCAGATGTCCCCAGCGGAGCTCCTTTATACATATGATGTCCCCAGTGGAGCCCCTCCATACATCAGGTGTCCCCAGCGGAGCCCCTTCTTACATCTGGTGTCCCCAGCGGAGTCCCTCCTTACATCTGATGTCCCCAGTGGAGCTCCTCCTTACATCAGGTTTCCCCAGCAGAGCCCCTCCATACATCAGGTGCCCCAGCGGAGCCCCTCCATACATCAGGTGTCCCCAGCGGAGCCCCTCCATACATCATGTGTCCCCAGCGGAGCCCCTCCTTACATCAGGTGTCCCCAGCGGAGCTCCTTTATACATCTGGTGTCCCCAGCGGAGCCCCTCCATACATCAGGTGTCCCCAGCGGAGCCCTCTCTATCTCTATTGTGAACCCAGCCTTAACAAATGTATTTGCATTTAGAGACATATCTGCTAGGAGCTAAAGACAGCTAAACTACGTATTGGTGCAACCAATGAAAACAAGCAGTGGGTGTTTGTGGTCGGCAGAAAACAATTCAGCACTTGATTATTTTGTTAAAAAACAGGAATTGTTAATTAATGATGAAATGGGGAATAATGGAAAGGAGAGCTGTATGATTTCTGAAAATCATACCTACCCATGGAAAGGTAGGTATGATACTGGAAGCATGGTATGATTGTTGATGGTGGGCGGTATTAGTCCATGGAAGAGCTTTCTTCACAAATAAGTGAGTTTGACTCTTTCTAGTAATAGAACTACAAAAAGTTTATTTAGTAAAATTTGATAAATGAATCTCACGATTTCTTCAAAAGGTGACTGTGAAAGTAAAATATATGGTACCCAATATTTGTTTTTTTATTACAAAACTGTATAATATTAATATGTCTCTGGTTAAGAGAATTTGTAGACAAGAACAACTGCAGATTTGGAACAGTGTGATGCTGCCCTGCTTATAATGGGTAAGATTGCTAGGACTCAAACATAACAACATGTTAGCATCACTGTCTGTCATAAATGTTGTCACATTCAAAATGTCTATTCTTGCTTCACATGGTCCAGGTGAAATGAGCTTAAAGGGAACCTATTTTTTCTGTTAATGTCAAGAACAAGAGCAGCAATAGCTCTTGCCTAACCAATTATCTGGCAGCACCATGAGCTAAATTAGGAAATTTTAGAGTTTTGGAGATAAACACAAATAAAAAGTAAGAGTACCCATTCAATGGAATAGAGTGGATCCCACTTGACCACTAAGGGTGGCCAGTATAGCAGTATGCTATACTTCTTTACTCATGGTCCAAGACATTATAAAGACAGCTTGGTTTGAGATCTAATCCATCCATCTGTTCCTAAACATGCATAGTATATTTATATTATGGATACATCAGCAGCAGGCACAACTCATACATCTGCCTGCCTTGGACCCTAAGCAAACTTCGTCACAAGATCACCACACATCCTGAGAGATTTTACTATTTTTCTATTTTTTTTGCCATGGTATAGTGGTTAATATAGTTATATAGGTTAATATAGTGGTATAATAAATATGTAAATACCTGTATTAAATATATATATATATATATATATATATATATATATATATATTTAATACAGGTATTTACATATTTATTATACATTCACATCAGTCCCTGCCCTCAAGTAACTTGCAATCTAAGACCCATAACTCACATTCAAACATACACATACTAGGGCAATTTAGACAGGATCCAATTAACCTTCCAGCAAGTCTTTGGAGTATGGGAGGAAACCCAAGCAGGCACAGGCAGAACATGCAAACTCCGTGCAGGTAGTGCCGTGGTTGGGATTGGAACTGACAACCCTAGTGCTGCCGCACGGAAGCGCTAACCACTTGCTGCTCACATATATATAACTTCCCTTTAAGCTCAGCACATTTATTTTCTGCCAAAAGTGATTCATTGTTATCTCTTCACTTATTGTTTTCATGCAGAAAGTTAGAAGAGGCCCAGTCCCGAGTCCAAGTCCCACAGACTCTAAGCGCGTGAGCTTTTTTGGAACAAGTCGTTTCCACATCTCTGATTTCAATTTTCTTATGGTACTTGGCAAAGGAAGTTTTGGAAAGGTGAGTAGAAGTTCCATTTGCTGCTGACTGTGAGCTTTCCTATTTATAACAATCAAGCCAGTAGCACTGGTCATTTAGAAGCTGCTTGTAGATAGCAGTGAATATACTGTAGGTTGTATCTCTAGGTAACATGTTTTTTCGATTCCTTACTCCAATTTGCCATCTTTCCTAAAATAAAAACCTGAATATACATGTGTACCCAAATAGGAATAATACAACAATGTGACATACAGCATACCTCCCAACTTTTTGAGATGGAAATGAGAGACAGATTGTAGCCAGTAGGAGTAGAAATTGTCCTAGCTATGGTGGGAGTAAACAATGTCAAAGGCTTGGTTGTCAGTGGAAGTGAAAAAAATATATATCACTGGTGTCAGTGGGAGGAATAGTGCCCCATAATTGGTGTCAGTGGGAGGAATTGTGCTCCATCAATGATGTCAGTGGGAGTAATAGTGCCCTATCATTGGTGTTAGTGGAGGAATAGTGCCCCTTCATTGGTACCAGTGGAAGGAATAGTGCTCCATCATTGCTGTCAGTGGAAGGAATAGTGCCATGTAATTGGTGTCAGTGGGAGAATTAGTTCCCCATCTCTGGTACCAGTGGGAGAAATATTGCTTCATATTTGTGAGAGGAATAGTGCCCCAAGTGCCAGATAAAGGCAAGCAAAGGGCCAGATCTGGCCCAAGGGTCGCAGTTCGGAGACCCCTGATTTAGGTGTATAAAGCCAAAGAGGATGAACTATAGGCTCACAGGGCATTATTCCATCAATTAAACAGCAGAAACTATACAGGGACAGAAGAATGAGGATTCAGTTTCTGCTGTACTAGTGGGAAGGGCAGCAGAAAAGAAAGAGAAATACATCTGTTGAAGTAATTGCTTAAAGAGTGTTAGTTAAAATTCAATTTTAACTTGTCTGTCTCCTACCTAGTCCAGGTAAAACTAAATTTCCATTTAGGACTAATCTGATCACAGGGTGACAACAGTGCTGTGCAATTTCTCTACACAACTAACAGTGTGGTCACCCTATTCCAGAAAGTGAAAAAAATAACGGATCTACTGGCAGGATTAACAGGTATAAAAATATTACAGGGGAACTCGCAGAATGCATCATACAAATCATTTTTTATTTTATTATTCTAAAGTGATTAGTAAAATGTAAATAATTCTATAGCTTTGAAATGTATATAAATCAAAATATACATTTCAAATGTTTCACCAAAATTGAGTCATGAGTAATGACTGCCCTTTTTGCCACATAAGAAATCTGCTCCCCACAAGCTTCTTACTGTTAAAAATATGACCATGCGAAAGGAGCAACTTATTTATTATGCAAATGGTATGGTGTGACATTCAGAGAGCAAAGAACTGAAATATTATAGAGGAGGAAAGGAAAAGGAAACATGTTAAGTTATTGCATGAAATTACAGGGTTCTAAAGATACTTTATAATTATTGGTACAGAGGGGGATGTTCAGTATGATTGTGTCAGGTAGTTAGCCTGTATATCTTACTCAGAAAATAAAAGAAGCTTTTTGGCAATCTTTAACTGTTGTTAGAAATGTGAGTAGAAGCTAAAAGATGTTATTGTCAGTTTAATAGTTAATATTCTAACTTTCCTTTTAAAGCAACGTGTTGTGCATATTTCTTACTTTTTAAATCTTTGCATTGCCTTAGCCAATGCCTCTCCTCTAAGGACTTCAGAGTAATTCCCTAGGCTCCTTTACAGCATTGGAATCAGGAAGCTCTCAAAAAGGGCCAATTGCTGTGAACTTCTTTCTGCTAGGTAGACTATGTAGAACCCCATAAGATTTTAGTGGTTTGTAAAAAATAAAGCACAACGTGTATGTCTTGTTTCCAGTATTCTCTAGCTGCAAAGATTTTTTGCTATTAAATTAGATCAGAAGATTTAATGGGCTATTGGTGTATTAATGGATATGAACAGAAAGAGAAAATAATTAACTCATTCTTGCTTTTGCGTAAGTTTCTTGGTGTGAGAGGAAATGAACAATCAATAAAATTAAAATGTTATTGCCCTTGAGTGAATTAATCTAACCAAAATTAGTATTTAAGTTATAATCTGACATTATTCTAAGTTATAAATTAGTAACGTGACACTCTAGGTCAATATCCATATTGTATAAATAGATAGAAGACTAGAAAAATTCAGACTATATAGGCCAGAACATGGAGTCTTGTATAAAATCATACATTTTCATTATACATAGTAATAAAAACAAAGAGATTCCATAAAAACATTTATCATGGTGCCATACGAATCAACTGTATATATACAGCAATGGTTATACTCCTGCTTGATATCTCCAATAGATTATAGAGTCTTCATGTGTCAACAAGTTTCACCAAGATATCGCTTCATCAGGACGCATGAACACAGTACAATGATCCTCTACAAAAGAATGATAATGCTTAGAAAACATCCATACATATAATGGTACAGTGCATTACAAGTTTGCTGTGTGGGACATACTTTAGCAACCCAGCACCAAATGCGTATGATCCCCCGGCGAGCATCGGAGCAACAGGGGGGGCCCAGCAGGGCACGGTAGCAGTAGTACTTCTGTTTCACTGATTTTTATTGAAATTTTACAAGAGTACAAGAAATTCCAAAGGTTTGAGAAATTGAACAACGTATCAAATAACTGTATCGCAGTATAGTAAACATTTTGGGGAGAATATTTGACATCACATGACCTACACACCCTTTACCGTTCGTTATTCCCTCTCATGGACAGATAATAAAGAGCAAAAAAGAAGGTTACCCAACAAAACTGTATTTCTGCACCCTAAAGGCAACAATAAGTGACTTATGGTTTTCCCATTGTTCCACCGCACTCCATATGAGGAAGGAGGGAGCGGACCATGACAAAATTTTCATTAGGCCAGTATCCTCTGTCCCGGTTATCATGGGATCAGTTTGATCTGGTGATACAGGCCCTAAATTCAACATTTAAACAGAGTATTATAACCTTCCCTTTAATGTTATACTCATTGTTGTAGATTTTGTAACATCCTTCTCCCTGATGCTGCAGGGAGAGTATAAGGAAAGGGGTACACCAAAGAAGAGAGGGGGAAAAGAATAGAGAAAGAGGAAAGAATACCAAAAAAGAGAGTGCATTCCCTAGAATGAGTTTTTCCGAACCCAAACAGTTCACAGGGGATCAGACAAATATTTAATCCAGGGTTTCCAGATCTTATCGAACCTAGTTCATTTGTCTAAAAAAATTGCCGAAAGGCGCTCATTCACCATGATCCATGACAACTTGTTTTTCACCAAGTCGAAGGGGATCGTAGGTGTCCTCCAGGACCTAGCTATAGCTATTCTAGCTGACGTGAAAATAAAGGCTATGAGTTTCCCTGCCTGTCTTGGTGTTCCATCAACTGGTTGTCCCAAAGGAGCTTGCTTTGGTGATTTATGTAAGTCCACCTGGGTAAGTGAATAAATTAAATTGTAGATACGAATCCAAAAACATTTCACCAGATATGTAATACCGTGCCTTCCATCCCGCCCCCTCGGAAACAAGAGGAAGAGGCCCCTGTGACATACTTGGCTATTCTCGCTGGGACCATGTACCATCTCATCAGTACCTTGTAGTTTGCTTCAATCAATGAGGTATTCATGTATGATTTTGATGCACACTATGACATTTTGGACCATTCATCCATTTTGAATGTTTCGCCTATGTCTTTCTCCCATTTCGTCATATAAAACAGTTTGTCCGACTTGGACGTCAGTATGTTATAAATTTTAGAGATGTGGCCAGTGTGCTTATCAAAGGACCTACACAAATACTCCATCGAGGTAGACGTGGTTATATCAGATGTACGCTGTAAGGATTTCAAGAAATGCACCATTTGAACATAATGAAAGAATTCTGAGTTCAGGATTCAGTTGATATTTGCCTCGTAAGGTTTTCTTTGATAAGATTCCTCTGTGGTGGCAAAGGTCAGCAATGAGCATCAAACCTTTGTTAGTCCACCAGGGAAATGTGTGGGGATTGAGACCTGGAGTGAAATCTGGGTTGCCTATCAGGGAAGCCATGGGAGTATGTGGGGAATTAAAAGCCGTAAGGCTTCGTTAATCTATCCCATAAATGTAAAGAGAATGATAATGTGGGGCAAAGCATAACCTGTCTGACTTTTGATTTCAGCCACATTAAATGGCTAATCGGTTTTGTGAGATGTAAAGAGGATTCCAATTTCATCCAAATAGGTTGAGGTGAAACAGAGTAAAAGTGGATTATTTGTGCCAGTTGTGCTGCATGGTAGTATTTAGCTAAGTCAGGGACTCCCAGGCCACCTTTTAGTTTGGGCGCATATAAGGTGCGTTTATTCACTCAAGGTCTCTTATTCCCCCATATGAATTTCAGAACCTTATTTTGGAACTTGCGTAATTCTGGCATACATATTGAGATAGGCAATGTTCTGAATAGGTATAACAACCTAGGCAAAAGATTCATCTTAATTGTGTACAGTCTACCGAACCACGATGGGGGGTTGTTTTCCCATCGTTGAAGATCTGCTATCATCGTTCTGTTCTATATGATATCATTCAATGTGTCTATAGTAGGGGTCAGAAAGTCAGAAAGATTCCCAAATATGGAAGGCCCTTTGTCTGCCATTCAAAAGGAAATGATTGTTGTAATTGTATTACCGTAGTCACATCCAAGGAGAGATTAAGGGCAACCGATTTTGCATGGTTGATAGAGGGACCTGAGATAGTGGAAAAGTGGCACATTAATTGATAAAGAATCGAGAAGGATGTGACCCGGGAGGAGAGGAGGAGGAGGCTATCGTCAGCAAAAAGAGCACACTTGTGTTCAGAGTCCCCACAATGTATCCCTTTTATGTCGGGATGGCGCCTAGGTTTGATAGCCAGGGGTTCCAGGGTCAATATGAATAAGATGGGAGACAGAGGGCATCCTTGTCGGGTTCCCCTGTGGATATCTATTTGATGTTAGCTATACCCCTTCACCAGTATCTTAGAAGTGGGCTCGCTGTAGAGGATCTTCAGAACCGTCAGAAACTTTGGGTCAAATCCGTAACTTTTAAGTGCATAAAACAGATAGTCCCATGATAAGGAGTCAAAAGCCTTACAAAGATCTAAGGACAGTTTGACTGTACCCCTAATATGAGATCTACTATTCGTCGGGTCTGGTCTGGAGCCTGGTGGTTAGGCACAAACCCCACCTGATCTGGATGGATAGACCCGGCCTAGAAAGTATTCATTTGATTTGCTAAGACTTTAGTCATTAATTTGAGATCCACATTAATAAGTGAGATTGGATGATAATTAGCACAGTCCCCATAATCCTTCCCCGGTTTAGGGATGACATGAATAAAGGCTGCATTTTCATGTGCAGCCAAAGCCGAGCTGTTCTTCAAGTCATTAAAAAAGGAGCAAAGGTGAGGTACCAGCAATTCTGAACACTTCCTGTAATAGTGACCCGAAAATCCATCATGGCCAGGTGACTTTGAAGGATGCAGGCCCTTGATAGCTGCTTTGATTTCTTCATCCCTAAAATCCCCCTCCATCAGCTCCACGTGGTCTTTTGCCACCTTGGGTAGTGGAATGTCTTTAAAAAAACGTATCAGCTAAAGCTGTGGGAAAGGCAGTCAGGGAAGCATATAGTTTAGCAAAGAAGTCACAAATTTCTTGAACTAATGAGTGTGCATTCTGAGTCACTTTGCCATCTCGTAAGCGTAGCTTTGGGAGGGCAGGATTTTAAGGGCAAGAGGTAAGTTTTCTAGCTAGCAGGGTGGTCGGTTTGTCTCCCATCGTATAAAATCTGTGCCCGGACCAGCGAAGGTAGTTCTCTGCTTTAGTGGTAAGGCTAAGATTTAGCACCGTATGTGCTGCGTCAATTTTGTTTCTCAGGTCTAACTGGGGGTTGTTCTTTTGTTCGCGTGAGATTGCCCATAGATCGTTTTCTTGTTGTAGTATGGTTTGCGTGTGTATACATTTTAACCTAGAGGCAAGTTGAATCAACTTATCGCAGATGGTAGCTTTATGCTCAGTAGTACTTCTATATAAAAAAACAGTACAAATTCCCCTAGGGTCTAATGTTACACAAATCAAAAAAAATCAGTAACAAATAAAAACCACATAACCATGGAAATATGGGGATGGTATTTACCTTGATAATACTCCCCGGGTGGCGTACTATACAGTGCCTTGAAAAAGTATTCATACCCCTTGAAAATCTCCATATTTTGTCATGTTACAACCCAAAACGTAAATGTATTTTATTGGGATTTTATATGACAGATTAACACAAAGTGGCACATAATTGTGAAGTGGAATGAAAATGATAAATGGTTTTCAAATTTTTTACAAAAAAAAAGAAAAAGTGTGGTGTGCATTTGTATTCAGCCCCTTTTACTCTGATACCCCAAACTAAAATCTACTGGAACCAAATGCCTTCAGAAGTCACCTGATTAGTGTGTGTGTAATTTAATCTCAGTATAAATACAGCTGTTCTATGAAGCACTCAGAGGTTTGTTAGAGGACCTTAGTGAACAAACAGCATCATGAAGGCCAAGGAACACGCCAGACAGGCCAGTGATAAAGTTGTAGAGAAATTTAAAGCAGGGTTAGGCTATAAAAAAAAATATCCAAAACTTTGAACATCTCACAGAGCACTGTTCAATCCATCATCCGAAAATGGAAAGAGTATGGCACAATTGCAAACCTACCAAGACATGGCCATCCACCTAAGCTGACAGGCCTGGCAAGGAGAGCAATAATGAGAGAAGCAGCCAAGGGGCCCATGGTAACTCTGGAGGAGCTGCAGAGATCCACAGCTCAGGTGGGAGAATCTGTCCACAGTACAACTATTAGTCGTGCACTCCACAAATCTGACCTTTTAGGAAGAGTGGCAAGAAGAAAGCCATAAGAATTCTGGTTTGCAGCTTGCAAGAAGTCATGTGCGGGACACAGCAAACATATGGAAGGAGGTACTCTGGTCAGATGAGACCAAAATGTAACTTTTTGGCCTAAAAGCAAAGCTCTATGTGTGGCTGAAAGCTAACACTGCACATCACCCTGAACACACCATCCCCACCGTGAAACATGGTGGTGACATCATCATGTTGTGGGGATGCTTTTCTTCAGCATGGACAGGGAAGCTGGTCAGAGTTGATGGGAAGATGGATGGAGTCAAGTAGAGGAAGAGGAAAACCTGTTAGGGTCTGCAAAAGACATAAGACTGGGGCAAAGGTTCACCTTCCAGCAAGACAACGACCCTAAACATACAGCCAGAGCTACAATGGAATGGTTTAGTTCAAAGCATATTCATGTGTTAGAATGGCCCAGTCAAATTCCAGACCTATATCCAATTCAGAATCTGTGGCAAACACTTGAAAATTGCTGTTCACAGATGTTCTCCATACAATCTGACAAAGCTTGAGCTATTTTGCAAAGATCCATGGGCAAAACTTTCACTCTCTAGATGTGCAAAGCTGGTAGAGACATCCCCAAAAAGACTTGCAGCTGAAATTGCAGTGAAAGGTGGTTCTACAAAGTATTGTCTCAGGGAGGCTGAATACAAATGTATGCCACACTTTTCACATATTTATTTGTAAAAAATGTTGAAAACCATGTATCATTTTCATTCCACTTCACAAGTGGAGTGCCACTTTGTCTTGATCTATCACATAAAATCCCAATAAAATACATTTATGTTTTTGGTTGTAACATGACAAAATGTGGAATATGTCAAGGGATATGAATACTTTTACAAGGCACTGTATATGTTCAACTATGGGATGGTAAGAAGCGCAGAGTAGCATATACATATGCAGTTACATTATTCTAACTAGTGTTGGAAGAAATTAAAAAAAAAGAGATGTTGATGCTCGAAAAACAAATGTAGCTGAAATAAGGACCTGTGTTAATGAGCAAATGCAGTGTTCATGGAGGGCAGGTTTGAAATCGTGCGAGACCGGCTGAACTGGCATTTCAGTCCGACTTCGGGAGTAGATTTGGCAGACATCTGTGCAGATTCAAGCACAGATGTCTATTGAAATCTCCCCCAAAGTCGCCAAAGTAGTGCAGAAACTACTTTTGGGAGCTTATTGTCGGCAATGGCACAGTCTGAATAGGTGCAACGCTGACTTTGAGGCGCCGCACCTATTCAGACTGTGCCTTTGCCGGCAATATGCTCCGATTTAGCATGCGATTTGACATGTCAAATCACATGCCAAATCGGCCCAATGTGAACATGGGCTTAAGATCAGTTTGAGAAACTTCTAATGACACTTTGAATTCAATGCAGGTGTAGTTGACCTGATTCAGCTGCTTTTGCTTTTCCACAGACTTGTTTGAGAGGAGAAGTAGTTCTAAAGTGAACAAGAGCCCATTGACACAGGCCCTTAAAGTAGTTCTGTGTAGAGAAAATGGCCAGCATTCATCCACAGCTATGTGAGACCCAGTGGCGTACCAAGGGGGGTGCAGGGGGGGCGGTCTGCCCTGGGTGACACTCATGGGGGGGTGTCAGGCACTGCCCAGGGACCCCGGTTGCATGTGGGGCCCCTGCACTTTCCCTGTCATCGCAGCTTTGTAAAAAGTTGATCAAATCACCCCAGAGCCCAGCGGTGCGGGGGAAGCAGTCTGTAGCTTCCCTGTCATCTCATCAGCCTGGGAATCTTCCTCACCTGACATGCTGTAAGTGACTGAGCAGTGCACACTGTCACTATATGCAGACCTAACCTGTCTCTAAATACCACCCTAACCTGTCTCTATATAACACCCTAACCTGGCTCTATATATCACCCTAACCTGACTCTATATACCACCCTAATCTGGCTCTATATCACCTAGCCTGGCTCTATATACCACTTTAACCTGGCTCTATATACCACCCTAACCTAGCTCTATATACTGTACCACCCTAACCTAGCTCTATATACCACCCTAACCTGTCTCTATATCACCTAACCTGGCTCTATATACCACCCTAACCTGGCTCTATATACCACCCTAACCTGGCTCTATATCACCTAACCTGGCTCAATATCACCCTAACCTGGCACCGTATACCACTCTAACCTGGCTCTATATACCACCCTAACCTGGTTCTATATACCACGCTAACCTGGCACTTTATATCACCTAACCTGGCAATATACCACTCTAACCTGGCTCTATAAACCACCCTAACCTGGCTATATATACCACCCTAACCTGGCACTATATATCACCTAACCTGGCACTATATCACCTAACCTGGCTCTATATACCACCGTAACCTGGCTCTATATCACCTAACCTGCCTCTATATCACCCTAACCTGGCACTATATACCACTCTAACCTGGCTCTATATACCACCCTAATCTGGCTCTATATACCATCCTAACCTGGCACTATATATCACCTAACCTGGCTCTTTATTACCCTAACCTGGCACTATATTACCCTAACCTGGCACTATATCACCCTAACCTGGCTCTATATACCACCGTAACCTGGCTCTATATCACCTAACCTGGCTCTATATCACCCTAACTTGGCACTATATACAACTCTAACCTGGCACTATATACCACGCTAATCTGGCTCTATATACCATCCTAACCTGGCACTATATATCACCTAACCTGGCACTTTATTACCCTAACCTGGCACTATATTACCCTAACCTGGCACTATATCACCCTAACCTGGCTCTATATACCACCCTAACCGGGCACTATTTTTTACCCAACCTGGCACTATATCACCTAACCTGGCTCTATATACCACCCTAACCTGGCTCTATATATCACCCTAACCTGACTCTATATCAGCTAACCTGGCTCTATATACCACCCTAACCTGGCTCTATATACAACCCTAACCTGGCTCTATATCACCTAACTTGTCTCAATATCACCTAACCTGGCTCTATATACCACCCTAATCTGGCTCTATATACCACCCTAACATGGCTCTATACACCACCCTAGCCTGTCTCTATATACCACCCTAACCTGGCTCTATATCACCCTAACCTAGCTCTATATACCACCCTAACCTGGCACTATATACAGCCCTAACCTGGCTCTATATACCACCCTAACCTGGCACTATATTACCTAACCTGGCACTGTATACCACCCTAACCTGGCTCTATATACCACCCTAACCTGGCTCTATATACCACCCTAACCTGGCACTATATCACCTAACCTGGCACTATATACCACCCTAACCTGGCTCTATATACCACCCTAACCTGGCACTATATCACCTAACATGGCACTATGTCACCCTAACCTGGCACTATATTACCCTTACCCGGCACTATATCACCCTAACCTGGCACTATATACCACCCTAACCTGGAAATATATCACCTAACATGGCCCTATCACCCTAACCTGGCACTATATTACCCTAACCTCGCACTATATCACCCTAACCTGGCACTTTATCACCTAAGGTGCGCTGCCTGCCCGTCTGGGGGGGGGGGGTGCCTGATATAGGATCTGCCCCAGGTGCCAAATGCTCTAGGTACACACTTGGTGAGAGCCTGGTCATCAGGTGCAAGTAAGAATTCATTGCAGCAACTAGGGATGAGCTTCGTGTTCGAGTCGAACCCATGTTCGACTCGAACATCGGCTGTTCGACCGTCCGTCGAATTGCGAACGATATGGGCCGTTCGCGCCAAATTCGTGTGGCGCGTCACGGCCCATAATTCACTGCGGCATCGCAGTGCATTGCTGGCTGATGATTGGCCAAGCATGCACTATGACCCGCATGCTTGGCCAATCACAGCGCCGTCAGTAGAGAGAGCTGTAATTGGCCAAAGCCAGGGTGGCTTTGGCCAATTATGGCTCAGGGGATTTAGTACACACCCCACACTATATAAGGCCGCCTGCACGGCGGCCCTGTGTAGTGTGTGTTCCGGTGTGCTGAGAGATAGAGAGAGAGAGAGACAGTGTCATTTGATTTGAGTTAGATAGATTAGGCAGAACAGTCAGTCAGTTAGCTGCACTTACAGTGTATTGTGTATATATATGCATCCCAGGTGTTGCATATATATATATACACTGTATTCAGTTTAGCTAGATCCGTTCCTGTTATCTTCTATCTAGACTATTTACATTTAGTGCAGTGTGTCCTGCTCACAGTGTTCAGCTAGATCCGTTCCTGCTATTTACATTCAGTGCAGTGCGTCCTGCTCACAGTGTTCAGCTAGATCCGTTCCTGCTATTTACATTCAGTGCAGTGCGTCCTGCTCACAGTGTTCAGCTAGATCCGTTCCTGCTATTTACAGTCAGTCAGTTAGCTGACAGTTACATTCAGTGCAGTGCGTCCTGCTCACAGTGTTCAGCTAGATCCGTTCCTGCTATTTACATTCAGTGCAGTGCGTCCTGCTCACAGTGTTCAGCTAGATCCGTTCCTGCTATTTACATTCAGTGCAGTGCGTCCTGCTCACAGTGTTCAGCTAGATCCGTTCCTGCTATTTACATTCAGTGCAGTGCGTCCTGCTCACAGTGTTCAGCTAGATCCGTTCCTGGTATTTACATTTAGTGCAGTGCGTCCTGCTCACAGTGTTCAGCTAGATCCGTTCCTGCTATTTACATTCAGTGCAGTGCGTCCTGCTCACAGTGTTCAGCTAGATCCGTTCCTGCTATTTACATTCAGTGCAGTGCGTCCTGCTCACAGTGTTTAGCTACATCCGTTCCTGCTGTTTACATTCAGTGCAGTGCGTCCTGCTCACAGTGTTCAGCTAGATCCGTTCCTGCTATTTACATTCAGTGCAGTGCGTCCTGCTCACAGTGTTCAGCTAGATCCGTTCCTGCTATTTACATTCAGTGCAGTGCGTCCTGCTCACAGTGTTCAGCTAGATCCGTTCCTGCTATTTACATTCAGTGCAGTGCGTCCTGCTCACAGTGTTCAGCTAGATCCGTTCCTGCTATTTACATTCAGTGCAGTGCGTCCTGCTCACAGTGTTCAGCTAGATCCGTTCCTGCTATTTACATTCAGTGCAGTGCGTCCTGCTCACAGTGTTCAGCTAGATCCGTTCCTGCTATTTACATTCAGTGCAGTGCGTCCTGCTCACAGTGTTCAGCTAGATCCGTTCCTGCTATATACATTTAGTGCAGTACGTCCTGCTCACAGTGTTCAGCTAGATCCGTTCCTGTTATCTTCCTACTGACAGGCAGGCTTGTCTGGTTACAGTATATAAAGCTACCTGAAGAAAATTACAGGTGTTCTTTTTGATCCTATTAGTACCACGGTCAGGCAGCTAGACTATTTACATTTAGTACAGTGTGTCCTGCTCACAGTGTTCAGCTAGATCCGTTCCTGTTATCTTCCTACTGACAGGCAGGCTTGTCTGGTTACAGTATATAAAGCTACCTTAAGAAAATTACAGGTGTTCTTTTTGATCCTATTAGTACCACGGTCAGGCAGCTAGACTATTTACATTTAGTACAGTGTGTCCTGCTCACAGTGTTCAGCTAGATCCGTTCCTGTTATCTTCCTACTGACAGGCAGGCTTGTCTGGTTACAGTATATAAAGCTACCTTAAGAAAATTACAGGTGTTCTTTTTGATCCTATTAGTACCACGGTCAGGCAGCTAGACTATTTACATTTAGTACAGTGTGTCCTGCTCACAGTGTTCAGCTAGATCCGTTCCTGTTATCTTCCTACTGACAGGCAGGCTTGTCTGGTTACAGTATATAAAGCTACCTTAAGAAAATTACAGGTGTTCTTTTTGATCCTATTAGTACCACGGTCAGGCAGCTAGACTATTTACATTCAGTGCAGTGCGTCCTGCTCACAGTGTTCAGCTAGATCCGTTCTTGCTATTTACATTCAGTGCAGTGCGTCCTGCTCACAGTGTTTAGCTAGATCCGTTCCTGCTATTTACATTCAGTGCAGTGCGTCCTGCTCACAGTGTTCAGCTAGATCCGTTCCTGCTATATACATTTAGTGCAGTACGTCCTGCTCACAGTGTTCAGCTAGATCCGTTCCTGTTATCTTCCTACTGACAGGCAGGCTTGTCTGGTTACAGTATATAAAGCTACCTGAAGAAAATTACAGGTGTTCTATCCCAGCTTAGTGCAGCTACAGGCCATTAGTATGTCTGGAAGGCCAAGAAGGAGAGGCAGACAGTCACAAGCCAATAAGAGAGGGCAAGCAGGCTCTGTGTCTAGTGCTGGTCGTGGAGACGGTGCATCCTCATCAGCACGTGGCCATGGGACACGCTTGGCCTTTTTTTCGGCAGCTGGCCGTGTTGAGCCGCAACATGCGGAAGACTTGGTCGAGTGGATGACCAAGCCGTCCTCATCCTCCTCATCCTCTCTCACCCATGCCCAGGGTGCTTTGTCTGGCAAAGCAGCGGCCTCTTCCCTCAGCTCAATGTCATCAGTGACTCCTTCCCTAGCTCCACCATGTCCTCATGAGGATTCCCTCGAACTGTTTGACCACAGTGTTGGGTACATGCTCCAGGAGGATGCCCAGCGTTTGGAAGGCTCTGATGATGATACTGAGCTCAATGAAGGCAGTAACATGAGCACGGACAGAGGGGGTGCCCAAGAAGGACAGCAATCTGGCAGTCATGCTCCCCCTGCTGCAGCATACTGCCAGGTTTGCTCCAGTGATGAGGAGGGAGGGGATGATGAGGTCACTGACTCAACGTGGGTGCCTGATAGGAGAGAGGAGGAGGAGGAGGAGGAGGAGGAGGAGGTGGCACATCACCAACTAGGCAGGATGCCCTCCAGGGGCCAGCCTAAGGGCAGCACATTGACTGCATCACACCCCAAAGCTCCACATGTGCAGGGCGCTGCAGTCTCTGCGCGTTATTCAAAAAGTTCTTTGGTGTGGGCCTTTTTTGAGACGAGTGCATCAGATCGCACCGCTGCTATTTGCAACATATGTCTCAAGCGTATCTCGCGTGGCCAAAACATCTCCCGCTTGGGTACCACATGCTTGACCAGACATATGTTGACCTGCCATGCAGTTCGTTGGCAAGCGTATCTAAAAGACCCACACCAAAGAACAAAGACGATCTCTCCTTGCTCCTCATCAGCTGAGATTTCCAACCCCACTAGACCTTCAGTCCTCTCTGCGACCTGCAGTGAGAGGAATGAAGGTGTAGAATTAGGTGTGTCACAGCCAAGTACTTATGGGCAATCTGCTTTTGGTACACCGACGTCAGATTGTACCAGGCAAATTTCCCTGCCCCAGCTGCTGCACCGCCGAAAGAAGTTTGCTCCCAGCCATCCACATGCCCAGCGGTTGAATGCTAGCTTGGCAAAATTGCTAGCACTTCAACTGCTGCCTTTTCAGTTGGTAGACTCTGCCCCCTTCCGTGAGTTTGTGGAATGTGCGGTTCCTCAGTGGCAGGTACCCAAACGCCACTTTTTCTCACGGAAGGCGATTCCGGCTCTCTACCGGCATGTGGAAGGCAATGTCCATGCCTCGCTGGACAGGGCGGTCAGCGGTAAGGTGCATATTACCGCTGACTCATGGTCCAGCAGGCATGGACAGGGACGTTACTTAAGTTTCACGGCGCATTGGGTGACTCTGCTGGCAGCTGGGAAGGATGCAGGACAAGGTGCAGTAGTGTTGGAGGTTGTTCCGCCACCACGCCTCCAAAATGCTGATTGTGACACACCTCTCTCCTCCACCCCCTCCTCTTCTTCTTCCTCCATGGCCTCTTCCTCGGAACCAGCGGTGCTCCGTAGGCGTTCAAGGGGCTACGCAAGTACGCAGGCCAAAAGATGCCATGCGGTGCTTGAGCTGGTGTGCTTGGGGGACAGGAGCCACACTGGGGCAGAGGTTCTGTCAGCTCTGCAGGGGCAGGTTCAGAGGTGGTTGACGCCACGCCAACTTAAGGCAGGAATGGTGGTTTGCGACAATGGCACCAACCTCCTCTCTGCCCTCCGACAGGGACAACTGACCCATGTGCCCTGTTTGGCTCACGTCCTTAACTTGGTGGTGCAGCGGTTCTTGGGCAGGTACCCGGGCTTACAGGATGTCCTGAGGCAGGCCAGGAAAGTCTGTGTGCATTTCCGCCGGTCATATAATGCCAGTGCTCGGCTGACGGACCTCCAAAAGGAGTTTAACCTGCCCAAGAACCGCCTAATCTGTGACATGCCCACCAGGTGGAACTCGACGTTGGCCATGCTGCAGCGGCTGCACACGCAGCAGAGGGCCATCAATGAGTACCTGTGCGACTATGGCACCAGGACAGGGTCAGGGGACCTTGGTTTTTTTTCCCCACGCCAGTGGGCCATGATCAGGGATGCATGCACTGTCCTGTCACCATTCGAGGAGGCCACGAGGATGGTGAGCACTGACAGTGCATGCATCAGTGACACTGTCCCCCTTGTCCACCTGTTGGAGCACACGCTGCGTGGAATAATGGACAGGGCACTTGAGGCAGAACAGAGGCAGGAAGAGGAGGACTTCCTTAGCTCTCAAGGCCCCCTTTATCCAGACAGTGTTCCTGCGTGCCCGCCGATCACACAGGAAGAGGACGAGGAGGAGGAGGAGGAGGAGGAGGAAGATTGTGTCAGTATGGAGGTGGAGCCTGGCACTCAGCATCAGCAGTCTTTAAGGGATCAGTCCCAAGGAACACATGGACTTGTACGTGGCTGGGAGGAGGTGGCTGCGGACGTTGTTGTCCTTAGTGACCCAGAGGACTCCGGACCGAATGCCTCAGCAAACCTACGCTGCATGGCCTCCCTGATCCTGCAAAGCCTGCGTAAGGATCCTCGTATTCGTGGTATCAAGGAGAAGGACCAATACTGGCTGGCAACCCTCCTTGATCCACGTTACAAGGGTAAGGTTGCGGACCTTATCTTGCCATCGCAGAGGGAGCAGAGGATGAAACATCTTCGGGAGGCCTTGCAGAAAGGTCTGTGCAACGCGTTCCCAGAGACTGGGAGGTTACAAACTCCTGTTTCTGGACAACGTGTTGCTGAGGCTTCGGTCAGTCAAAGAAGGAGCGGTGGAGAAGGTGGCCGTCTGACCGATGCGTTCAGACAATTTTTTGGTCCGCAGCCCCAAGGTATGATCGGTTCCAGCAACCATCGCCAGCGTCTGTTTTACATGGTGCAGGAATACCTAGGGGCAAGATCAGACTTGGACACCTTTCCCACCGAAAATCCTCTGGGTTACTGGGTCTTGAGGATGGATCACTGGCCAGAGCTTGCACAGTATGCAATTGAGCTACTGGCCTGTCCTGCATCCAGCGTTCTTTCGGAACGCACATTCAGTGCTGCTGGAGGCGTGGTAACCGATCACAGGGTGCGTCTGTCCACCGACTCGGTCGATCGGCTGACCTTCATAAAAATGAATCAGTCTTGGATCACCACCAGCTACCAAGCACCTGATGCAGATGTAACCGAATAATTTTTTTTGAAATCTCAGATCCCTTCAAAGACTGCCTATGCTGATGCTGAGTGACTATCCCTGAGTAATTATCCTCTTCCTCCTCAATCATCACGCTGATAGCTTGTAAGAACATTTTTGGTTCTGGGCGCCACCACCAGTGCCTAAGGCACAATTTTTCAGCCCCTGTTTAACAGGGGCGTGTAATTACAATTTTTGATGTAATACTTTGCAGCAGGGCTCGTTCCTGCATTCCAACTAGAGTGTCTGTGAGGGGTTGCAGTGTTGTGGCACCAGCACCAGTGCCTAAGACCCAATTTTTCAGCCCCTGTCTAACAGGGGCGTGTAATTACAATTTTTGATGCAATACTTTGCAGCAGGGCTTGTTCCTGCGTTTCAACTAGAGTGTCTGTGAGGGGTTGCAGTGTTGTGGCACCAGCACCAGTGCCTAAGACCCAATTTTTCTGTCCCTGTCTAACAGGGGCGTGTAATTACAATTTTTGATGCAATACTTTGCAGCAGGGCTCGTTCCTGCGTTCCAACTAGAGTGTCTGTGAGGGGTTGCAGTGTTGTGGCACCAGCACCAGTGCCTAAGGCCTAATTTTTCAGCTCCTGTTCAACAGGGGCATGTAATTACAATTCTTGATCTAATATTTCACAGCACTGCCCTGTGAGGGCTTACAGTGTTTTGGCCACAGCAACACCTAAGGCCCAAATTTCTGCTGAGTATATAGGGCAGGACCCTACTTTCAAACATCTAACTTACAAACGACTCCTACTTGCAAACGGAAGGAGACAACAGGAAGTGAGATGAAATCTACCCCTAAGGAAGGGAAATTCTCTCCTGTAAGAGTTAATATGGGAAAACAATTTCTCCTTTCCACTGATGCTTTCCAATCCTTGTTCCACAAAAAAACCCAAATTTTCCAAAAACATTTTTCATTGGGACAAAAAAGTGAGGTGAAATCTTCTGAAGAGGAGGAAAGACGCAAAACAAATGTCACAGGGGTGATAACCCTTCCCTATGTTTTCCAAAAAGCTTAGAAAAGATTTTTTGGCTGGAGCTAAACACATTAAAAATGTTCAAAATTACAAACAGATTCTACTTAACAACAAACCTACAGTCCCTGTCTTGTTTGCACCGCCTGAATACTGCTGTTCAGAGTATATAGGGACCTTTCCTTATTTTAATTTGGGTGCGGGGTTCCCCTTAATATCCATACAAGACCCAAAGGGCCTGGTAATGGACTGGGGGGTACCCATGCCGTTTGTCTCACTGATTTTCATCCATATTGCCATGACCCGACATGACATTAAACCCGCAAGCAGTTTTAAATGAGATTTTTTCCTTTAAAAATGACATTTGGTGCAGGGACTGTTCTAAACATGGGAAACACGCGTCACTTTACAGGCATACTATAGACACCCCCCAGGTACGATATTTAAAGGAATATTTCACTTTTTTTTTTTTACTTTAAGCATCATTAAAATCACTGCTCCCGAAAAAACGGCCGTTTTTAAAAGTTTTTTTTGCATTGATACATGTCCCCTGGGGTAGGACCCGGGTCCCCAAACCCTTTTTAGGACAATACCATGCAAATTAGCCTTTAAAATGAGCACTTTTGATTTCGAACGTTCGAGTCCCATAGACGTCAATGGGGTTCTAACGTTCGTGCGAACTTGCGGTCCGTTCGCGGGTTCTGGTGCGAACCGAACCGGGGGGTGTTCGGCTCATCCCTAGCAGCAACTGCAGCTTAAATTGTACTACCAGTTGTTGAAACGGGTGTTTTGTTATGTTTTCAACTGCACTTTAAATAGTTTTCATAACAAAGAACTGGCAACTATACTGAGGTAATTATTGTCTCTCTCTTTCTTCTTGGTGAACTGTACTTTAGAAAATCCTAGTTGACTGGTTATTTTGACAGTTTTAGGCTACTTTCACACTGAGGCGGTTTTCAGGCACTTTAGTGCTAGAAATAGCCTCTGAAAAGCACCTGAAAAGCGCCTCCCATTCATTGCAGTGTGTCTTTTCACATTGGGGTGGTGCGCTTGTGGGACATTACAAAAGGTCCTGCAAGCAGCATCTTTGGGGCGGTTGGGGAGCGCTGTAAATAGCGCTCCCAAAACGCCCTGCCCATTGCAATGAATGGGCAGCGCTTCTAAAGCACCTGAAAAGCAATTTGAAAGCACTGCAAAACTGGACTTTTTACCATTTTTTGGGGGGGGTAAAAAGGGCCCCGCTAGCGTCCAAAAAGCACCGCAAAAGCGCCACTAAGACAGCGCCGCTAAAGTGCCGCAAAAACGAGTGGCGCTATAGCGCTAACGGCTGGACGCTGCCAGTGTGAAAAGGGTCTAAAGGGTTCAATACTTCCTAAGCAATTATACAGAGCAAGATTGCTGACTTCACCTAATGCATACACGTTTCTGGTTAGTGACTCAAATAGAACTGATAAACAATATATTTAAAATGATTGTATTGATACCTATTCAGTTTAAGATAGAAATGAAAGGCAAAACATTTTTGTATAAATATAAAAAAAAACATTGATCACATTCCCTCTGTTCTCAGCTGCATAAGGGGGGGGGAGCAGCAGTACACTGAGCTTCCCAGTGAATGGCTGTGCAGCAGGGGCGTGTCAGAACAAGTCTGATCGTTAGAGGAGAGCACACTGAGTTCCCAGCATAGCTAGAGAACTGACCATGGTGTGCTCTCATGCTTAGTGTGGTCAGTTTTTAATAGAAAGCAAGGGGACTAGCAGGAACACCAGGGATTTCACATTAAGGAAGCAATACAACGAGAACAGGATACTTTCTCATACAAGTACATGATTCAGAAGATACATATCAGCAATATGAGGTGTTGGGGTAACAAACGCTTTAACCACTTCCCGCCCGCCCTATGGCGGATTGACGTCCGGGAAGTGGTTGTGTTATCCTGACTGGGCGTCATATGACGTCCAGCAGGATAACATGCCGCAGCGCGCCCCCGGGGGCGCGCATCGCGGCGATCGGTGGAGCGGTGTGTCAGTCTGACACACCGCTACACTGATCTTGGTAAAAAGCCTCCGGCGGAGGCTCTTTACCACGTGATCAGCCGTGTCCAATCACGGCTGATCACGCTGTCAATAGGAAGAGCCGTTGATCGGCTCTTCCTCACTCGCGTCTGACAGACGCAAGTAGAGGAGAGCCGATCGGCGGCTCTCCTAGCAGGGGGGGTCTGCGCTGATTGTTTATCAGCGCAGCCCCCCCGCAGATCACCCCACTGGACCACCAGGGATCGCCACTAGGACCACCAGGGAAGGGGCAACATGTGGATGGCCAGGTATGTACCCCATGGCCATCCACATGTGCCCAGTATGCCAAATCTGTGCCAATCAGTGCCCACAAATGGGCACTGATTGGCACAATTATGTTGCAGTGATGCCCAGCAATGCCACCCTTAGGGGCATCACTGCAAACAAGTAATGCCACCAGTGCCACCCATCAGTGTCCATTCATGCCACCTGTCAGTGCCCATCCATGCCCATCAGTGCCCATCTATCAGTGCCCATCCGTGCCCATCTGTGCCAACTATCAGTGCCACCCATAAGTAACCATCAATGCCACCTACAAGTGCCCATCAATGCCACCTATGAGTGCCCATCAGTGCCGCCTATTAGTGCCCATCCGTGCCACCTATGAGTGCCCATCAGTGCCGCATACCAGTGCCACCTATCAGTGCCCATCAGTGCCACCTATCAGTGCCCATCAGTGCCGCCTATCAGTGCCCATCATCAGTGCCCGTCAGTGCCACCTCATCAGTGCCACCTCATCGGTGCCACCTCATCGGTGCCCATCAGTGCCGCCATATCAGTGCCCGTCAGTGCAGCCATATCAGTGCCCGTCATTGAAGAAAAAAACGTACTTATTTACAAAAAGTTTTAACAGAAACAAAGAAAAACTTGTTTTTTTTCAAAATTTTCGGTCTTTTTTTATTTGTTGCGCAAAAAATAAAAACCGCAAAGGTGATCAAATACCACCAAAAGAAAGCTCTATTTGTGGGAACAAAATGATAAAAAAATTGTTTGGGTACAGTGTAGTATGACCGCGCAATTGTCATTCAAATTGCGACAGCGCTGAAAGCTGAAAATTGGGCTGGGCGGGAAGGTGTCTAAGTGCCTGGTATTGAAGTGGTTAAAGAACACTGGGAACTTTTAGACCTGTAAGTGTAGTCAAATGATGCGAGATAACTCCCGCACAGCAAGGCTTCCCTCAATGGGCACTCAACAGTAGCTCAAATCATAAAAATACAGAAAGGAGCGCCAGACCAATACCAGATAAAAAGATTAATAAAAAACTATAATTGTTGGTAAAAAAAGGGCATATAAAAGCAGCCAACACATAAAGGACACAACACTACTTCCCCTTCATTAGGGCTACAAGAGCAAGCATATTAATGATGTCTACATATGCATATAAGTATATACCACAAAATCTGGTACATCACATACTTGTCAGATGAACTTCAGTTGTCTCCACTGAATTGGAGAAGGTTAAAATATACAAACATAATACATAGTAAAACATAAAATAAAGAAAGTGGGCATATAATGTAACCATGTATTAAATTGCATCAAAGAGAAAATGTGCAAAACATACTGAAAAAAAATTGAAATAAATGACTACTAAAACAAGTACTACAAAAGCAAGTTTTAAAAACATCAAGAGACCAAGCTGTTGAAATAAAAACAAATTAGCTCCTAAAATTAGTACAACATTTTTTAAAATGAGTACTAAAAATATAAGAGACCAAACTGGTTTTATTTCAGCATCTTGGTCTTTTTCTTTATTTAATTTTAAGGTGATTCCTTGGACCAGGCTCCAGCAGTCAAGTCAGTGTCCAGTCTCCACCGATAAATGGTGTCCATTGGGCTTTCATTTCTCTTCATATTCTGCTTGTGTTCCTAATTTTCAGGTCATGTTGGCTGAGAGGCGTGGATCTGATGAACTCTATGCCATCAAAATTCTGAAGAAGGATGTCATTATACAGGATGATGATGTGGAGTGTACCATGGTGGAGAAACGTGTCTTGGCCTTGCTTGACAGGCCTCATTTCCTCACACAGCTTCATTCAACATTTCAGACTGTGGTATGCTTTACATGTAATGCTCCTTTATCTTCTGGCTTCAAAAAGAGCACAATATAACAGTTCAAACCACCTTACAAAGGTCAATATATTATAAAAAAATCACCAAGAGTTATCACTGAACTATTTCAGTTGCCTTAAAAAAATGAAATCTGGAATATCATTGTGCATTCTTCTGCATCCACTATATTTAGATTACCTGTGGACTAAATTATTGTAATTCTATCTCTAGGATCGCCTTTATTTTGTTATGGAATATGTGAATGGCGGGGACCTGATGTATCACATCCAACAGGTTGGCAAGTTTAAGGAGCCCCATGCCATGTAAGTATCCTGGCAACTTGATTGTTTTGCAGTTTTATGTAAAAAAATGGTTTGAGTAACACATGATTAAAGGTAGATAGAAAAATTATCATGAAGATTTTACTAGAACTTGATGTGTAGATAGGTGCAGCATTGAGCAGCGGCAGAAAACATTCAGAATCCAGTTGCCAAGAACAGAACTGTACTGAAATAAAAGTTATTTAATGCACAACAAGCCCTGTGGGAAGACAACCTATCCAGGTACACTCACAGGATGTACAGCGTTCAGTACTAGCGGTAGGTATCACGCGCGCTGTCAACGTCTGTCTCGGGGAGCAGAATGTGGCCTGGCTGGTCCGTACCTAAGTGCCGTGGGGAGGCTTCCAGGAAGGATGGCTTGTCCCTGCAAATTTCATACTCGTCTGGAACCTCTCCCTGACGCCAAGCACTATCCCTGACAGATGGGTGACCTGTTCCTATTCTAGCCACATGCAAAATGCATGCCAAACTGGGGAGCCAGGGTCTTCAATAGACTCTGCCTGACACAAGATGACCGTCAGAGTCACATGGGAATCCAGCATCCAATTGGATGCTGCCTCTTTGTGACCAAGGAGATCATAGAGGAACTAGATTCCTCTCAACTCCCTCTTCCAACCGCATTGCCGCTGTGGATGATTACCACCTGCAGTAGAGAAACTAGACTGCACCTGCCTACAGAATCAATATCAAAGATATACATCTTATGGCAAACAGTTACTTAACATCTAACCATCACACCAACAACTATATGGCCAAATGTATGTGGACATCCATCCAGATTAAGTTCAGGAGTGCAGCAGCATACAAAGACATTTTAGACAGTTGTGCACTTCCATCCTTGTGGCAAAAGTTTGGGGAAGAACTGTTCCACCATGACTGTGCCCATGTGCACACAGCAAGCTTCAAAAAGACAAATGCAAAGAAAAACTCCATAGGCCCGTACAGAGCCCTGACCTCAACCCTACTTAACACCTTTGAGATTAATTGGAATGCTGACTGTGAGTCGGGTCTTCTCATCCAACATCAGTACATGAACTCCCAAATACATAACTTGAATATATAAGAACACATTCCTACAGACACCACCTAAAAACTTGGAGAAACCTTCCCAGAAAAGTGAAGGCTGTTGTAGCTGCAAGAGATGGTGGGGTGGGGGAATGGAATCACATCCATGTTACATTCATGTTCTTCACTTATGTTTTTATGTAGGTTTTATGCTGCTGAGATTGCCATTGGTCTCTTTTTCCTCCACAACAAGGGAATCATCTACAGGTATAGCATGCACATGCTTGTATTCTGTCCTAAGTTCTATAATATAATATAGGGATATATTGCTGATTAGGCTCCCTCAAATTTATATTAGACATTCCCAACATAAAAAACACATATACAAGGATATTTAAACAAAATAACAAATCCATCTTTTTTGCAGACATGCAAAGTCGAAACATGCATCTTTAACAAAAAAATAAAATTAATATGTGACCAGCATGGCTAATATTTTATCTCAACCTTATAGTAAATTTCTTCAATTTAAATGTTTTAATATTAGCCAAATTCATATCATTTAGTCCACTACTAACATCTTAAAGTGTTTGTGAATCCTTATTTTTTTTTAAATAATAAACATGTTATACTTGCTCTGTGTAATGATTTTGCACAGAGCAGCCCCGATCCTCCTCCTCTCGGGTCCCCAGCTGGTGCTCCTGGCTCCTCCCTCTGCCAAGTGCCCACCATAGCAAGCCACTTGATGTGGGAGCACTGTGCGGGCTCGCTTCTGAGCTGGCTCTGAGTGTCCATAGACACACAGAGCATGGCTCGGCATCGTCCCCATCGCAAAGGATTCCCACTGCTTTCCCTGAGCCAATAAGGAGGGAGAGAGCCAAAAGAGCCACTAAACCTATAAGAGGGAGCTGGGGAATTGGGGGGGGGGGGGACTGCACTCAAAAGGTTTTTTACCTTAATGCAGAGAATGCCTTTAAAACAACTTTAACCGCAATAAAGGAGGTATGAATCAACATGCATGCTTTGAAAAACTAGTGCACAAGTATTTTTCACTACAGTTAGCATACGACCTCTTTTAGCACAATGGTACCAAGAATGTCCAGGTGTTCTGTTATGCAGATATTTCCAGGGTCATTTGGATTGCATGCCTTCTCCTGCCCAAGCTGCCTCACTATTGGACCAGTATTGCGATAGGCTGCCTCATTGGTTAAATGAATGGGCACATTTTTTGGCTATGGAGCACAGCAGTGGCGAAGTCTCTCAACATCAAGGGGTTGATTTACTAAAGGCAAATCCACTTTGCACTACAAGTGCACTCAAGTGCACTTCGAAGTGCAGTGGCTTTAGATCTGAGGGGAAGATCTAAAATTAGGGGAAGCTCTGCTAATTTTATCATCCAATCATGTACAAGCAAAAATGCTGTTTTTTATTTTTCTTGCATGTCCCCCTCAGATCTACAGCGACTGCACTTCCAAGTGCACTTGCAGTGCACTTGTAGTGCAAAGTGGATTTGCCTTTAGTAAATCAACCCCCAAGTCTACTCTCCAAAACAGCATCTAATAAGGAAGTATGCTAATTCCTGATTTATTGATGCGATAAATAGCAAGAATCCTCTCTTCATAAACCAGGAGTAAAGTGTTAAGTGGTCTTTTGGACCACTTTACTAGTTTACTTCTTTGAACCATCCAGGTTTTGACTTGATCCATTTTGACATATGGATTTACTCATTCCTAATGTTGAACATTCATTTTAATTTTTAGGAGGTTCATAACTTGATTGGATACATTACAGTTAAACTGGAAAATCAATTAAAAGTGAGTGTTTGGTAAAATGTTTTTCAGTTTAAGGGCCAGTTCAAACCACATGCAGTCCAGTGCGTTTTTTTTCTGTATCAAAAATGCATGGAAAGTAGGTTATATGCTTCCCAATTGCATAGTTCCCACCGCTGCTGTCAGTTCCAGTGCATTCTAGTTCTGGAAAAAAAGTAGAACATGCTGTATTTTTCCTGCACTGGACTGTACTGGAATGCAGTAAAATCCATAAAAAAATGCAATGAAAAACGCACCAGACTCCAGTACAGGAAAAAATAAGAAAAAAACACCAAGAATGCATTGGGAAACATATCAAAAATGCATTAAAAATGTGCATGGAGAAATACATTTGGAACAGATCTGGAATGCATTTTTTTGGTGTGAACCTGCGCTACATTTCAAGTGTAATTCATGTGTATGTGTTTTGTTTCTACTGTAATAATTCACTACTGTACTCTGATAGTGATGTGCATATATTCAGTTTCTTGTAAATTTTAACAGGTTGCCATTAGGGATGAGCCGAACACCCTCTGGTTCGGTTCGCAGCAGAACATGCGAACAGGCAAAAAATTTGTGCGAACACGCGAACATCGTTAAAGTCTATGGGACACGAACGTGAAAAATCAAAAGTGCTAATTTTAAAGGCTTATATGCAAATTATTGCCATAAAAAGTGTTTGGGGACCCAGGTGAAACAAAATATCTTGCCTGGGGGGTGTCCTTAGTATGCCTGTAAAGTAGCGCATCTCTCCCATGTTTATAACAGTGCCATAGCAAAATGACATTTCTAAAGGAAAAAATGTCATTTCAAACTGCTCACAGCTGTAATGTATTGTCGGATCCCGGCAATAGTTATAATAAATTAATGTAGCGCTGTATATTTGAAATTACCTAAATAAAAATTACAAAATATCTCAACTTAATACATCCTACACATCTTTGATAAATAGTCCACAAAAGTTAAAACAAAAACTCTTCTTATGATCAGTGTTTCCACACACTTCCACCACAGTAATTATTCGTCCTCAAAAGGAGTGCACACCACCACCAGTACAATTGTGCGCTCATCTCCCAGATGAGTTAAAACTTATGTTTAGAAGAATTCTTCACGATCTGCTTGTTCCTTTCTAACAGTAACTCAGCACAACCGCATCCACGGAAACAAATCACCTACCAACTCCTCTCAAGATTCTATGTGTTCAGGACATGTAAATAATAAGTACAGAGACCATAGTGTTCTCCGTATACAAATTTATTCAAAAGCCCCCCAAAAAAAGGATGCACTTACAAGATAAAAGGTTTAATATCACATATAAAACCTCCAAAGTAGCACCGCCGTGTACACACTCACAGTGCCTGGCTAAACGTCACACTATCGGCTCCTCCCTTCGGGTGGGCCGATCTCTCTAAACTAATTTATAGTGTATCGTTGCCACAGCAACCCCCCTGGGCGTCACCACGGCTCTGTCTGTGGCACGGAAAGAACCTCCCACTATGGGTGTCTCCTGGCAATATAGATAAAAATACCTAAAACACCCAAAAAAATGGCATGGATGTCCCCCCCAAAATCCATACCAGGCCCTTCAGGTCTGGTATGGATATTAAGGGGAACCCCGAAAACAATTTTTTTTGTAAATGGCGTGGGGGTCCCCCAGGCCCCCAGGCACTATATACTCTGAACAGCAGTATATATACTATACAGCCTGCCCTATAAACTCTGCAGAAAAACTGGTCCTTAGGTGTTCAACACTGTAAGCCCTCACAGTTACGCTCTTTGGGCGCAGGAATGGGCCCTGCGTTGAAATATTCTATCAAAAAGTTTAATTACATGCCCCTGTTAAACAGGGGCAGAAAAATTGGGCCTTGGGAGGTGGAGGTTTTGCCACAACACTGTAACCCCTCACAGATACTCTTGTTGGGCGCAGGAACGGGTCCTGCTGTGAAATAATAGATACAAAATTGTAATTACATGCCCCTGTTAAACAGGGACAGAAAAAGTGGGCCTTGGGTGGTGGTGCCCTAAACCAAAAATATTGTTGAAAGCTAGCATCATAAAGATTGAGAAGGAATAGGATAGTCAGCATAGGCAGTCTTCAAGGGATCCCAGATTCATAGCAAATTCAATCAGTTTCATCAGCATCGGGTGCTTGATAGCTGCTGATCCAAGACAGATTCATTTTTATGAATGTGAGCCTATCAACGGAGTCTGTGGACAGTCGCACTCTTTGATACGTTACAAACCCTCCAGCAGCACTGAATGTGCGTTCTGAAAGCACACTGGATGCAGGACAGGCCAGTAGCTCAATTGCATATTGAGAAAGTTCTGGCCAGTGGTCCATCCTCAAGACCCAGTAACCCAGTGGATGCTCTGTTGGAAAGGTCTCCAAGTCTGCTCTTGCCCTAGATATTCCTGCACCATATAATGCAGACACTGGCGATGGTTGCTTGAACTGATAAGACCTTGGTGCTGAGGACACCTTCTCCACCGCTCTTCCTCTGACTGAACATAGCCTCAGCAACATGTTGTCCAGCACCTGGAAATGGTAACCTCCCAGGGTCTGCAAATGCATTGCACAAACCTTTCTTCAAGGCCTCCTGAAGATGTTTAATCCTCTACTTCCTCTGTGAAGGAAGGATGAGTTCTGCAACCTTACCCTTGTAACGTGGATCAAGAAGGGTTGCCAGCCAGTAATAATCCCTCTCCTTGATGCCACGAATCCTAAGGTCCTTTCGTAGGCTTTGCAGAATCAGGGAGGCCATGCAGCGTAAGTTTGCAGAGACATTCAATTCTGAGTCCTCTGGGTCACTAAGGATCACATTATCCGTAACTACCTCCTCCCAGCCACATACAACTCCTTGGGTTTCTGGGGACTGAAAACCATCCCTTGAAGACTGCTGCTGAGTGTTATCCTCTACATCCATACTGACACAATGTTCCTCCTCTTCTTCCTGTGTGTTTAGCGGGCCCGTAGGAATGCTATCTGGGTAAAGGGGCCTTGAGAGAACAGTCCTCCTTTTCCTCCCGCTGTTCTGCCTCAAGTTCCCTGTTCATGATTCCACGTAGCGTGTGCTCCAGCACTAAGACTAGAGGGAAAGTGTCACTAATGCATGCATTGTTACTGATCACCATTCTTGTGGCCTCCTCAAACGGTGACAGGACAGTGCATGCATCCTTGATCAGTAGCCACTGGTGTGGCGTAAAGAAGCCAAGCTCCCCTGACACTGTCCTGGTGCCATACTCGCACAGGTACTCATTTATGGTCCTCTACTGTGTGTGCAGCCGCTGCAGCATTGCCAACTTTGAGTTCCACCTGGTGGGCATGTCACAAATGAGGCAGTTGGTGGGCAGGTTGCATTTCCTTTGAATGTCATCCATCCGAGCACTGGCATTGTATGACCGGCGGAAATGACCACAGACTTTTCTGGCCTGCCTCAGGAGATCTTGTAAGCCTGGGTACCTGGTCAAGAACCGCTGCACCACCAAATTCAGGACGTGTGCCAAACATGGAACATGGGTCAAGTGTCCCTGTCGGAGGGCGGAGAAGGTTGGTGCCATTGTCGCATACAACCATTCCTGGCTGAAGCTGGCATGGCATCAACCACCTCTGAGCCTGCCCCTGCAGAGCTGACAGAATCTTTGCCCCAGTGTGGCTCCTTTCCCCTAGGCAACTCAAGCATTGCATGGCATCTTTTAGCCTGACTGCTTGCGTAGCCCCTTGAACGCTTACGGAGCACCACTGGTTAAGAGGACAAATCTGCAGAAGAGGCCATAGAGGAAGAAGAAGAGGAGGGGGTGGAGGAGAGAGCTGTGGCAGAATCACCACTAGCATTTTGGAAGCATGGTGGCGGAACAAGCTCCAACAACACTGAACCCTGTCCTGCATCCTTCCAAGCTGCCAGCAGAGTTACCCAGTGCGCCGCCAAAGAAAAGTAACATCCCTGCCCATGCCTGCTGGACCATGAGATAGTGGTAATATGCACCTTACTGCTGACCGCCCTGTACAACAAAGCCAAAACATTGCCTTCCACATGCCGGTAGAGAGCTGGAATGGCATTCCGTGAAAAGAAATGGCATTTTGGAACCTGCCACTGAGGTACAGCACATTTCAAAAATTCACAAAAGGGGGCAGAGTCTACCAGCTGAAAAGGCATCAGTTGCAGTGCTAGAATTTTTGCCAAGCTAGCATTTAGATGCTTAGCATGTGGATGGCTGGGACTGCATTTTATTTTATGGTTCAGCAACTGGGGTAGGGAAATTTGCCTGCTAAAATCAATTGGTGGTGTACTGCTAGCAGATTGACTGCAAGTACTTGGGACACCTATTGCTACACCTTCATTCCTCTCAGTGCAGGTTTTTGAGAGGACTGAAGGTATAGTAGGGTTGGAGATCCCAGATGAGGAGCAAGGAGAAGTCCACCTTTTTCTTTGATGTGGGTCTTTCAAATGCTGTTGCCAAAGGACTGCATGGCAGGTCGTTGTATGTCTGCCCAAGCGGCTGCAGTTCTGCCCACGCTTGATCCGCTTCAGACATAGGTTGCAAACAGCAATGGTGTGATCTGCTGCACATGGGTCGAAAAAGGCCCACACCAAGGAACTTTTAAAATTCAGCAGGGAGTCAGCAGCACCCTGCACCTGCGGAGCTCTGTGGTGTGATGCAATAGGGTGGCTGTCCTTAAGCTGCCCCCTAGAGGACATCCTTCCTCCTTGGAGTTGTGCCTCCTCCCCCTCCTCATTTTCCTCCTCTCTTCTCTCAGGCACCCAAGTACAGTCAGTGACCTCATCATCCCCTCCCTCCTTGTCACTGGAGCAAACTTGGCAGTATGGGAATATGACAGCCAGTTTCTTGTTCTTCAGTGCTACCCCCTTTCTCTAGGCTCACGTTACTCCCTTCCTTAACCTGCGAACCACTGGAGCCTTCAAATCACTGTGCATCCTCCAGCAGCATATAACCGACACTGTGGTTGAATAATTCTGGGATTCCTCTGTGCATGATGGTGGGTCTACGGAAGGAGTGACTGTGGACAAGGAGCCGGTGGAATAGGCTGCTTTGGCAGCTGCATTGGGAGGCAAACTACTCTGAGCCTGGGTGACAGAGCATGAGGAGGATGAGGTTGGCTTCATTATCCACTTTACCAACTCTTCTGCATGTTGTGGCTCAATAACACTGCCAGCAGCAGCAAAAAAGGACAAGCGTGCCCCCCACCCACCTGCAGAGGATGCACCATGTCCACAACCACCACTGTTGACTGTAGACACAGAGGCTGCTTGCCCTCTTTTAGTGGCCTGTGAGCGTCAGCCTCTCCTTGGTGGCCTTCCGGACATGATGTATTTTTTGTTTTGCAACACCACGCTACACTGTATTAGATACTGTGTACACCGCCTGAAGTGTATTAGAAAGTGTACAACAGCTGCACTGTATTGTATACTGTGCACACCACCAGAAGCCTGCACTGCATTAGCAACTGTACAACGACTGCACTGTATTGTATACTGTGTACACCACCAGAAGTGTAGTAGAAACTGTACACATTGTATTAGATACTATGTACTAGGGATGGGCCGAACATCCCCCTGTTCGGTTCGCAGCAGAACATGCGAACAGGCAAAAAATTTGTTTGAACACGCGAACACCGTTAAAGTCTATGGGACACGAATGTGAAAAATCAAAAGTGCTAATTTTAATGGTTAATATGCAAGTTATTATCATAAAAAGGGTTTGGCGACCTGGGTCCTGACCCAGGGGACATGTATCAATGCAAAAAAAAGTTCTAAAAATGGCCGTTTTTTAGTGAGCAGTGATTTTAATAATGCTTAAAGTGAAACAATAAAAGTGAAATATTCCTTTAAATTTTGTACCTGGGGGTGTCTGTAGTGTGCCTGTAAAGTGGTGCATGTTTCCTGTGTTTACAACAGTCCGAGAGCAAAATGACATTTCTAAAGGAATAAAAAGTAATTTAAAAGTACTAGCGGTAGCGCCGGCAGCTATAATGAATTGTCGGGTCTCTGCAATACTCATAAAAGTCATTGAAAAAAACGGCCTGGGGTTCCCCCACACTGCATTACCGGGTCCTTTGGGTCTGGTATGAATATTAAGGGGAACCCCGAACAAAAATTTAAAAAAAAAATGTGTGGGGGTCCCCCCAAATTCCATACCAGGCCCTTCAGGTCTGGTATGGATATTAAGGGGAAACCCACACCAATTTTTTTTTTTAAAATGGCGTGGGGGTCCCCCTCAAAATCCATACCAGACCCTTATCCGAGCACGCAACCTGGCAGGCCGCAGGAAAAGAGGGGGGAAAAGAGAGCGCCCCCCCCTCCTGGACCGTACCAGGCCACATGCCCTCAACATGGGGAGGATGTCCCCATGTTGATTGGGACAAGGGCCTCATCCCCACAACCTTTGCCCAGTGGTTGTGGGGGTATGCGGGCAGGGGGCTTATCAGAATCTGGAAGCCCCCTTTAACAAGGGGACCCCCAGATCCCGCCCCCCCTTGTGTGAAATGATAATGGGGTACAAATGTACCCCTACCATTTCACAGAATAAGTGTCAAAAATGTTAAAAAAAGACAAGAGACGTTTTTTGACAATTCCTTTATTAATGTCTTCTTTCCCCGCTTCCTCTTCCATCTTCTGGTCTTCATTCGGTTTTCTTCCTCCATCTTGTTCTTCACCCGCTTCTTCCTCTTCTTCCTCTGATTCTCTGCTTCTTACTTCGGCCTTCTCGTCTGCATCTTCCTCCGGCTTCTTCTTCCCGCTTCGTTCTTCGGACGATCCACATCCATGGGAGGTTCCCACTGTGTGACGCTTCTGTTCTTATGACAGTTCTTATATAACTGAGAGCGGGGCCACCTGGTGACCCCACCCCCCTCTGACGCACGAGGACTTCACAGGGACTTCCCTATAGTTTTCCCCTTGGTGTCAGAGGGGGGAGGGGTCACCCAGTTACACTTCATTCTTCGGACGATCCGCATCCATGGGAGGTTTCCACTGTGTGATGCTTCTGTTCTTCTGACAGTTCTTATATAACTGAGTTACATCACCGAGTGACCCTGCCCCCCTCTGACATCACGGGAAAAGCCATAAGGAAGTCCCTGTGAAGTCCCCGTGCATCAGAGGGGGACGGGGTCACCAGGTGGTCCCACCCTCAGTTATATAAGAACTGTCAGAAGAACAGAAGTGTCACAACAGGAACCTCCCATGGATGCAGATCGTCCGAAGAACGAAGCGGGGAGGAAGAAGCCGGAGGAAGATGCAGACGAGAAGACCGAAGGAAGAAACATGGGATGGGAGGAAGAAGAGGAAGAAGCGGGGGGAAGAACAAGATGGAGGAAGAAAACTGAATGAAGACCAGAAGAAGATGGAAGAAGAAGCGGGGAAAGAAGAAAACATTAATAAAGGAATTGTCAAAAACTGTCTCTCGTCTTTTTTAACATTTTTGACATTTTTTTGTGAAATGGTAGGGGTACATTACCATTTCACACAGGGGGGGTGGGATCTGGGGGTCCCCTTGTTAAAGGGGGCTTCCAGATTCTGATAAGCCCCCCGCTCGCAGACCCCCACAACCACCTGGCAAGGGTTGTGGGGATGAGGCCCTTGTCCCCATTAACATGGGGATATCCTCCCCATGTTGAGGGCATGTGGCCTGATATGGTTCAGGAGGGGGGGGCGCTCTCTCGTCCCCCCCTCTTTTCCTGTGGCCTGCCAGGTTGCGTGCTTGGATAAGGGTCTGGTATGGATTTTTAGGGGGACTGCACACCATTTTTTAAAAAATTTTGGCGCGGGGTTCCCCTTAAAATCAGATCTGGTGTGGATTTTGAGGGGGACCCCCACACCATTTTTTTTATTTTGGCATGGGTTCCCCTTAATATCCATACCAGACCTGAAGGTCCTGGTATGGAATTTGGGGGGACCCCACGCATTTTTGGTTTGGGGTTCCCCTTAATAATCATACCAGACCCAAAGGGCATGGTAATGCACTGTGGGGGAACCCCAGGTCGTTTTTTCAATGACTTTTATGAGTATTGCAGAGACCTGACAATTCACTATAGCTGCCGGCGTTACCGCTAGTACTTTTAAATTACTTTCTTTTCCTTTAGAAATGTCATTTTGCTCTCGGACTGTTGTAAACACGGGAAACATTATTAAAATCACTGCTTCCGAAAAAACGCCAGTTTTTAAAACTTTTTTTTGCATTGATACATGTCCCCTGGGGCAGGACCCAAGTCCCCAAACACTTTTTATGACAATGGCTTGCATATTAACCTTTAAAATTGGCACTTTTTGATTTCTCCTATAGACTTTTAAAGGGTGTTCCGCAGCTTTCGAATTTGCCGCAAACACCCCAAATTGTTCGCTATTCGGCGATCGGGTGAACAGCCAATGTTCGAGTCAAACTCATGTTCACCCGAACAGACAGCTCATCCCTACTGTGTACACCACCTGCACTGTATTAGAAACTGTACAAGGGCTGCACTGTATTGTATACTGTGTACACCACCAGAAGTGTACAGACATACCCCACTTTTAAGTACACAATAGGGTTTATTTACTAAAGCTAGAAAGTGCAAAATCAGGCTCACTTCTGCATAGAAACCAATGAGCTTCCGGGTTTTATTACCAAAGCTTAATTGAACAAGCTGGGGTTAGAAGCTCATTGATTTCTATGCAGAAGTGAGCCCAATTTTGCACTTTCTAGCTTTAGTAAATAAACTCCATTGTGTACTTAAAAGTGGGGTATGCCTGTATTAGAAACTGTACACACTGTATTAGATGCTGTGTACACTGCCTGCACTGTATTAGAAACTGTACAACGTCTGCACTGTATTGTATACTGTGTATACCACCAGAAGTGTGGTAGAAACTGTACACACTGTATTAGATACTGTGTACACCGCCTAAAGTGTATTAGAAAGTATACACCACCGAATGCACTGTATATACAGGCTACACTAAATGCAGAGTATATATATATATATATATATATATATATATATATATATATATATATATATATTAGCTTGTGTGTGTGTGTGTGTATATATATATATATATATATATATATATATATATACACCACCTGGCAACTATTATAAACTGTACACACTGTATTAGATACTGTGTACACCACCTGCACTGTATTAGCAACTGTACAGCGGCTGCACTGTATTATATACTGTGTACACCACCAGGAGTGTATTAGAAACTGTACACACTGTATTAGATGCTGTGTACACTGCCTGCACTGTATTAGAAATTGTACAACGGCTGCACTGTATTGTATACTGTGTACACCACCAGAAGTGTAGTAGAAACTGTACACACTGTATTAGATACTGTGTACACCACCTGAAGTGTATTAGAAACAGTACACCATGGAATGCACTGTAGCTATAGGCTAAACTGAATGAAAAGTATATATATATATATATATCAAGGCACCCTGCCTTTGGCCAATTATGGCTCTCTCCGCAGAGAGCGCAATGATTGGCCAAAGCATGCAGGTCAGGTTCATGCTTTGGCCAATCATCATACAGCAATGCACTGCGATCTCACAGTGCATTATGGGGCGTTCAGCGGCACTCAAATTTTCCACTAATGCCCCAAAATGTTTGCTGTTCGGCAAACAAGCGAACACCTGATGTTCGAGATGACCTTATGATCGACCCGAACATCGAGCTCATCCCTAGTTGCTATGTGTTTTTGTACAGATCCATGACACACTGCTCTTCTGTGTTCTGTTAGTACAGAATAGTTATAGTATACTAGTCCTCTGTTCTCATCTTGCTGATACTGCCTTTCTGTACACAGGGACCTGAAGCTGGACAATGTTATGCTGGATGCTGAGGGACACATTAAAATCACTGACTTTGGAATGTGTAAAGAGAACATTTTTAGCGGGTCTACTACTCGCACCTTCTGTGGAACTCCAGACTACATCGCTCCAGAGGTAGTGCACCTTTTCTCCACAATACTCTCATTAACCTGTAACACGAGGACCTTTGTAATTTAAACAATAATTTAAATTAAAATATCAATTAATAATAACTAAATCTAAGTATTTGCTGTGATTTTAAGAGGGATGAATAATGATATATATATATATATATATATATATATATATATATATATATATATATATATATATATATATATAGATAGATAGATATAGATATAGATATATCTATATATATAGATATATATATATATATAAAATAAAAAAAAATATATATATATATAGACTGTGTATATATGTAGATATATATATCTATAGATATAGCTGGATATTAACATGGAAATTTATAGATAGGCAACTCCTATCCTCATATTGATTAGTGGTTCCAAATTGATAATAACTACTGCAGTAGGGAACAAACACAAAAGATACACTCCGCATCTTTCCAAATAACTGTTCTGCTTTATTATGACGCAATTGAAGGTTTTTATACAAATGATTATGTAGGTATCACATTAAAATTACAATTGTACGTTTATGGTAACAAGGGGCGTAACATAGGCAGACTAATTCTAATCAGGACTCGAAAGAATGCAAACATGTAATGAAAACATTATTAGTACCATGTGCACAGTGAGGGCAGTGTGCAATACATACAAAATAGAATACAATTATATACAGAACTCACAAATTTCCTTTACAATAAAGGCATACCCCGCTTTTAAGTACACAATGGAGTTTATTTACTAAAGCTGGTAAGTACAAAATCAGGCTCACTTCTGCATAGAAACCAATGAGCTTCCAGGTTTTATAACCAAAGCTTAATTGAACAAGCTGGGGTTAGAAGCTCATTGGATTCTATGCAGAAGTGAGCCTGAATTTGCACTTTCCAGCTTTAGTAAACAAACACCATTGTGTACGTAGCCTCCCTGGCGGTTTTCCTGAGTGTGGCTCAGGGTTAAAATTCAGGACCATTAGTGGTAACCCGGAGCCACACTCGGGATTGCATCGCAGGATCCTGGTGCCTCCTTACTTACCTTGTCCCCGGGATCCTGCGATGTCCCCCGCAGTGTCCGCGGGCTGTGTCCTCCTCCGAAGCCTCTCTGTGCCAGGCTCCGTTCCCTGCGAGCGTCGCGACGCACGGGGGCGGAGCCTGGCGGCAAATTCAAAAAAATATTCAAAAAAATGTAAAAAGCATAACATATACAGTACTGTAATCTTACAGATTACAGTACTGTATGAAATGATTTCACATCCCATTTGTCCCCAGTGCTCTGGCCCATGCCCTGCATGCAGTTTTTATATTGCATATACTGTTCTTTCTGCCTGGAAACTGGAGATTGTCCATAGCAACCAAAAAGTGTCCCTTTACGTCAAAAATGGCTTTAGACCAGCTAGAAAACAGCGATAGTAAATTAGAACACTTGCAGAATTGAGCGATAGTGAATTGTGTGGAAATTTATTTTATTTTATTACTATTTATTTTTATTTTTTTTAATTATTATTTTTTTTTAATTATATTATAATTTATGTTTTTGTGTTTCAAACTTTATCATACCCGGGATATCTACTAGGCTCTTGTTTGAGCAGATTTAAGTGTGTTATTGTTAAGAATTACAGGCCTACAATATAAAACGCCAAATTTCCATGCAAAATAATTGTACCGCTTTCAGCACCTAAAATCAGAAAGAATCATACCGCCAGGGAGGTTAAAAGTGGGGTATGCCTGTATATAGCTAGATCTATCTATCTATCTATCTATCTATCTATCTATCTATCTATCTATCTATCTACACATATACAGTATGTTTACTTTGTTAATGTTTACTGTATCATATTGAGGACTAAAATATGAACATTTTGAAAAAAAAAAATATTTTTTAATAAAGTCACTTTGAAATATTGCACTTGAATGTTTCTTACTTACCTTTCAAGTCAGAAGGTAACGCTCCAGACTAATTTTCACTCGTGTATATGTCTATTTTTTGTTGATAAATAAGCTTGTGGTTTACAAAGCTCAACATCTAAAGCTTAAAACTCATTTGGACCAATGTAAGTATGTATGCGTCATACATGTGGCATCCCTGTTGAAGCTGGAAATCACTGTAGTAGGCACTCCTTCTGCTAAGTTCCCCACTAGCTTCTGAGTTTTCTGCCATGCAACTACCCTGCTGCATTGTGAAGACAGGAGTTAGCTTGGCATGGGTGCCATTCAGGGAATGCTTCGCATTTTCTCACTCAATGCAAGGCATTCTCTGATTGGGTGAGGCAAAGAGCTGGAGCAGTGACACCAGATCTCCACCTCTCATTTTGAATTTATTGAAAAAATGCAGTGTTCTCTGAGTGACAGGTGTGACAAGTGAGTGACTTTCTGTGTTCAGGTGGAGTGGGTAGCAGGGGTAAGGATACTCCATTAGGAGGGAGAGGGAGCTAATGTCACTCCTACAACTGAAGCCGTCCCACAAGTGATGAAAAGCATTGCATGGGGTGTCTTCAAGAGGAGAAATAAGGAAGTCATCTGTTTCCTTAAAGGCAGAAAGCAGAGTCTGTGCACTAAGAGTGCCAATGCATGCAGCAGTCAGAGGATTGGCTGTGATGGCGCTGCCACTGACAATGAAAAAGTGAATGGAAATGGACAGATCAACCAGATATTTACAAAAAAGAAATTGATGTGCTAAAAAACATCACAAAAGTTCGGAGCCGAACCGCAAACCCTATTAAAGTCTATGGGACACGAACTTGAAAAATCAAAAATCCCCATTTTAAAGCGTATATGCAAGTTATTGGCCATAAAAAGGGTATGGGGGCCCAGGAAGTGCCATGGGGGACATGTACCAATGCAAAAAAAAATGTTTAAAAAAGATTGTTTTTAAAAGTGCAGTGATTTTAATAATGCTTGCAGTGAAAAAATATAGTGCCTGGGGTTTCCTTAGTCTGCCGGTAAAGTGGTGCATCTGTACCATGTATAGAACCTGCTGCAGCTAAACTGACATTTATAAAGAAAAAAAAATGACATTTAAATTGATTTTCCCTGCAAGCTTTCTTTATTTGGACAAGCTGGAATTTAGAAGCTGGGCATGTGGTTGGCAGGGAGTTTTTTTTTTTCACTGACACTGACAGAAATGTATAAACTATAAAAAAAATGGGGAAACACTAGCGTCGCAGTCAGAAAAACTGCGGCTGACAATTTTAAAAAGCGGGGCAGGCAGGGGATAAAAAAAAAAGTCAAACCCCCCCCCCAAAAAAAATGGTATACAGCACTGTATACAGCAGTAAATGTTATGTAATGCTGTGTTAAACCCTGCACTACACTAACACACTACACTGACACTACACTATACGCACACTATACTGACACACTACACCAGTGGTTCTCAACCCTGTCCTCACGTACCCCCAACAGGCTATGTTTTGGAAATTTCTCTTAGATAAAATAGCTGTCCAAAATACTAAGCCATTTACTCTGATTTAAAGCGCCTGTGCAAGATAAACGAAAACCTGCAAACATAGCCTGTTGGTGGTACTTGAGGACAGGGTTGACAACCACTGCACTACACTATATACTCACACTATACTGACACACTACACTATACTCGCACTATACTGACACACTATTCTAACACTCTGTCACTCACAATAAGTGAACACACTAACTCGCTAGTAGCAAACTGAGGCCTGCTCTATCTATCTCCACTCCAACAACACACTGCAAAAGCTTACTTTGGGAAGGAACCTTTTATTGTGTGGGGTGGGACTATGAGCACTGAGCCGTGATTGGACAAAGTCATCACTTTGTTCAATTAAGTCTCTGACAGTGCTTTGTGCCCTAATTGGCAAAGCCTTGCACCTGATCTGCTTTGACAATAAATACTTATCTTGAATTGAACTTCTGCACCATGCAGAAGCTATCAAAGATTGAAAATTGTGGCAATTTATGCCATCTTAAAAACATGCATAACACTAACTCTCTACCATCCTACACCCAAGAAAAGATACAGTTAATGAACAGGCACATTTTCAAGGCTCTAACCTATTTATTTCCTGGGAACATCACAGGAAAGTAACGTGAATTGTGGTTTGAATTTTAACAATGATTACTTAAAATGTTTGTAAACCCTAAAAATGAACTTCTCTTGTGTGCTCCCTTTTGGTCTGTTAAATATACCATAGAGCTGCACGATTCTGGATAAAATGAGAATCACAATTTTTTTGCTTAGAATAAAGATCATGATCTCGGCGTAACATGATCTTTCACATTATACAAAAAAAAAGATTGAGCTAACTTTATGGTTTAGTTTTTTTTTAATTCATTGAAGCATATTTTTTCCTAAAAAATTTCTTTTGAAAGACTGCTGCACAAAAATACAGTGTGACATAAAATATTGCAACGATCTCCATTTTATTCTCTAGGATTTCTGCTAAAAATATATATATATATATATATATATATATATATATATATATATATATATATATATAATGTTTCGGGGTTCTAAGTAATTTTATAGCAAAAAAGTACTGATTTAACTTGTAAGCAACCAGTGTCAAAAAAGGTTTAGTCTTTGAGTGTTTAAACTGACTTCATTTACAGACAGAAGATCATTCCTTTGATCTAAAAGAATAGAGAGATGCATTGGGGTTGATTTACTAAAGGCAAATAGACTGTGAACTTTGCAAAGTGCAGTTGTACTCTGCAAGTGTAGTTGCTCCAGAGCTTAGTAAACGAGGTAAGTCTTCACTTTGCAAAGAATACCCAATCATGTGCAAGGAAAATTAAAAAAAACAGCATTTTTGCTTGCACATGATTGGATGATGGAAGTAAGAAAAGCTTCTGCTCATTAACTAAGTTCTGGAGCAATTGCACAGTCTATTTGCCTTTAGTAAATCAACCCCATTGTTTCTCTTTATTGCTGTTGATAAACATTTGCCATTTGAGTTTTTTTCCTTTTGATAGCTCTGCTCGGCTCTGCACTTGTTTAACATGAATCGGGGAAATGCTGTATTAAGATCCTGATGGGGGTTGAATCTCGATAACGTTTTTTTTAACAATTAATCATACAGCTCTAATATACCATTGAAATTGGTTTTGTTATATATGTACAATAAATGCAAAAAATGCAAGTTGGTTATGCCAGAAATGAAAAGATGTCCTGCATCCTATTCATACTCCTGTGTTAGCTCAAGGAGCCTGATTAAGCCTCCTAGTTCTTATCTATGACTACAGATAAATTAGTGCTCATGTTGTGAATAAGAGAAGGAGTGTGATTCAGTAGTTTAGCAAAAGAAAATGGGTAGGGCTGATACCATTCAGACCAAATAAATGCTGTCTGTTTGTTGTCAGCACACAACTGGAGTTAAAGAAAATGCATTTCTGGTGCAGAAATGTAATAGCAGTGTCTTTAAAGTGATAAAAAAAAAACAGCAAATGTATATGTATTGCAGATATGTACTACATATATATATATATATATATATATATTTTTTTTTTTTTGTCCCGACACTTTTATTTTGTATTTTGTCTCAACATACACAAACCAGTAGGTTATGAATGGTGTTGAGCCTCTCACAAGTAAATATTCACTGGAGATTCAAAAGAAAATATTCACTGAACAAAGGACAATAAAGTGAGGAGAGATTAATGTATGTGGTTGTTTTGATATTTTGGGGCACTTCTTTATTACTACATGTTTATTCCTTTTAGATTATCGCATATCAGCCTTATGGAAAATCTGTTGACTGGTGGTCCTATGGAGTCTTGCTGTATGAAATGCTTGCAGGACAGGTAAATCTTTTGATGTATCAAGTTGTTAAAATGTGTATGACATGCCACAATGGTGTATGATAACATTAGAAGAGAGGCTCCGGATTTCAAAAAATATTATAATGCAGTGGCACTTTCACGGGTGGTGGAATGGGCAAAAGAGAGAAATAAGAGGTGGATTAATACTGAAAATATAATGAGTAATACACACTTAAGTCATGTAATATGGAACCCCCCACAACATAGGGCACTGGGACTGAATACACACAAATTAATACGCACTACACTGAAAAATATGGGATAGGTTGCACACACAAAACAAATGGGATTATAATTCCAGTCTGATTTATTTAAAGGATAATGAGTTATTTGAGCCAGGGAAGAGGTCAGTGGGGAGAAATTGGATAAAAAAAGAAAATGCACAATTGAAAGACATATTAAAGAGTGGTAGAATAAGCACATTTCAGGAATTACGATTAGACACGGAGCTAATGACGATTGATGCATGGCGGTACATCCAGCTGAGGCATTTTGTTGAGAAATTGCCACAACCAGGGGCGTTACTAGGTTGCAAAAAGACCAGGAGCTTCAGCCCAAAGTCCAAGGCCAGCACGGAGGGGGCTCTAGTGGAGCTGGGTTTTTTGCCTGACATACACTGACCTACATACACTGACCTACCTGATATACACTGACCTACCCGACATACATACACTGACCTATCTGACCTACACTGACCTACCTGACAGACATACACTGACCCGACAGACATACACTGACCTATCTGACCTACACTGACCTACCTGACAGACATACACTGACCTGGTACCTGACATACACACACTGACTGACCTACCTGACCAGGAGGAGACAGACTTCATGTGTCCAGGTCCTGCAGCAGCAGCTCAGCCGTGGTGCTGGTGTGCGAGGCAGCTAGAGGAGAGGAAGAGATCCGCCCGCCAAGCACCGAGCTGGGATTAATGTGGCACGGCAGGCCCCTTTGTAATTCCCGCCTTCTGGAGCCTTCTTCCTGTTCTACTCACAGTGAGTTGGGAGAGGAGGACTGAGATTGGAGGAGTGCAGGCACTGGGGATGCTGCTTAGGGTGGCGGTGTCTTCTCTCTCTTTCCCTCCTGGGTTCTTCCCAGCTGCCTGAGATATCCCCCTCCCTGCTGCTCTGCACTCCACGCCGCCACCGGACCAGCGGCGGGACACTCCAGTCCAGAACTCGCAGGCCAGGCCCCACGAGCACTAGCGCGGAGAAGGAGGAAGTGCAATCCTCCTCTGCTTTGAATGCTGGGCAGTGTGGGCACAGTGGGCAGTGACGTCACTGGTTGCTAGCCGCTAGGCGGCTATAGCAACCAGTGACCAAGAGTAGAGTCAGGCGGGGGCGGAGCTGGAGCCAGAGCCAGCGCTAACACGGCTCAGTCCGCCCCTGTCCCCTGCATTCTGGACCGGGACAAGAGACTCCGGGCTATTGGCCCCAGGCTCGGGGCTGTAGCCCCAATAGCCACCCCCTAACGACGCCTCTGGCCACAACCAATTAGATTTGGAGAAAATTACAGGCCGTTGGAGTGGCTTTGCATGAGGGAAAAATTTAAAAAATAATATATCGCAAATTTATAAAATACTATCGGCTGGAGATGAACTGGATGTCCCGCCATATATCAAGAAATGGGAAAATGAATTGGGATCATGATGCAATAAACACACACTAGAGAAAATAGTGCGCTACATAATTTGGAGGAACAGAAAGAAGGGACAGAACGAAAGGATAAATGGGAGGTGTGGAAAGCATTTAAAAAAACGTGGAGATATGTTGAGGTGATTATTCAGATAGGGGATAAGGTTTAGATGAAAATAAAAGTTAGAATTATTTGCCTTTAGAGGTCGGTGCAAGGTGGGGAGGATGGGGTATTGGGAAAATGCTATGTATACTATTTTTGTATGATGTTATTTTTAAAAAATAAAATAAAGAATTAAAAAAAAAAGGAGAGAGGCCTTAAAGAAGTAGGGCTAAAGCTTTTTTGGGACATTGGAATGCACTTCGTTCTGCATCTCTGTGACCCGCATTCAACCGACAGCAGACTAAAGCCTACTGTCGGCTGACGTTACTCAGATGCGTGACCAGCAGCTGGCTCAGCCTCTCAGCATGCTGCTGAGAACCTGAGCCAGCTGCTCCCACCCCCTCCACAGCCTAGTGATCCACTGAGCACTGGAGGGGCAGAGCAGAGAGCTGGTGACTAAGGTCTGCTTTTGCTCACTGAAGACTGAGAACCAAGTGATAACCAGTCTTTTATCACTAAGTTCTCGGTGTAGAGGTGGTATGGGACAGATAAGCATTGGACTAATATTGCATCCACCTAGGTGAGTATGAATGTTTTTTTTTTCTAAAAACCCACACTCATATTTTAAATTTGAACTCAAGACAGATAGAAATTGACACAAATTAGTGAAGCTCTGTTAATATTAATGCATATATATATATATATATATATATATATATATATATATATATATATATATATACTGTTTATGTCCCTGAGATTGTGTTAAAGCGGAGTTCCACCCAAAAATGGAACTTCCGCTTTTCGGAATCCTCCCCCCTCCGGTGTCACATTTGGCACCTTTCAGGGGGGAGGGGAGAGCAGATACCTGTATTATCCAGGTATTTGCTACCACTTCCGGGCATAGATAGCCGCAGTACCTGTGGCTATCTATGCTATACTTGGCACCTCCTCCGCCCCCCCCCCCCCCTCGCTGTCTTCTGGAAGGCACACAGGTCCCAGAAGACAGCAGGGACTAGTGGGATCACGCGGTGCGACATACGCATGCGCAGTAGGGAACCAGGCTGTGAAGCCACAAGGCGGCGCCTCCACCCGAGAGCCGAGGGACACATCGGCTTCGGGTGCCGACATCGCGGGCGCCCTGGACAGGTAAATGTCCATATTTTAAAAGTCAGCAGCTACAGTATTTGTAGCTGCTGACTTTAAAAAAAAATTTGTCGGAACTCCGCTTTAAGTTAGCCTCTTTCTGTATACTGTGCACCAGGGCTCAGACTGAGGGAGGAATCAACACAAGGATTCAGTCAGGTGTGCTGTAATGCAAGGGACATGCTGATAGTAGGAGAGAGCACAATGACAAAGAATTGAGCTCATCTGTGTACTAGTTCTCTTCCCCATGTGCAGTCACAGAGTGGGGGTGGGAAAGAGATCTGCAAGTGAAAGTAAAACTGCATCAGAGAAAGAACTGCATCAAAGAAATTCTTATCCACTGCTAGACAAGCTGTGCTGTGTGGCAAAGCTACAGTATGTAAATGAACTGAAACAACTCTCATATATGTATTTCACCTGTGTATTTAAACCAACATTTATCTTTAACCTCTTGCTGAATCCCAGCAGTACATTTACTGCTGGCGGGTGGCAGCCCCAGACACCGTCACAGTGTACTTCCTGACTCGTGCTGTCATTGGACACAGCACAAGTTTGCCGCAGGTTACAGGCAATCATTTTGGCTGTATACCTGTTGATCAGCAGTTGCCAATCACAGCACAAAGATCTGTGTGTTAGTAAACACCACACACAGATCTGACTGGATTAACCCCTGCTTTCAGTTACCGTTAAGAACTGAAAGCAAGGAAAGACTCCAGACAAATGATAGCTACAAGTAAAGGCAGCACACATACATTTGCATACACTTGTTATGCACACAGTTATCCCCTTGATTACCCTCCGTATCACTCCTGTCACAGAGCCAGTGCCATTAGTATAGGGATTGATTTACTAAAGGCAAATAGACTGTGCACTTTGCAAAGTGCAGTTGCAGAGCTTAATAAATGAGGTAAAGCTTCACTTTGCAAAGAATACCAAATCACATGCAAGGAAAATATAAAAACAATAGCATTTTTACATGCACATGATTGGATGATGGAAGTCAGCAGAGCTTCTGCTTATTTACTAAGCTCTGGAGCAACTGCACTTGCAGAGTGCAACTGCACTTTGCAAAGTGCACCATCTATTTGTCGTTAGTAAATCAACCCCATATTGTCAGTGTACAGTATTATCACTGATCACTGTATTAGTCTCACTAGCGACGTCAGTGTCAGTTAGTCAGTTAGTGTCTCTTCCAGCTGCTGTCAGTTAGCGCCAGACTGCCTGAAACACTATCACAGTCACACTATAAGTCGCTGATCTGCCATTGCTAGTATAGCACCTGTACGGATGAGTATCTTGATCATGATTAGAGCTATACTAGTGTCCCCAATAGTATAGTGTCCCCAAAAATGTGGTTTTGTTTTTAACTAAAGTGGTAATAGAATGCATGTTGGCCTAAATTTCTGAAGAAATTCGATTTTATTGGATATGTTTTATAATAGAAGTAGAAAATATTTGTATTTTTTTTCTAAATTTTGGATATTTTTTTGCTTATATAACAAAAAATAAAAAACCCAGTGTTGATCAAATACCACCAAAACAAAGCTTTATGTGTGTGAAAAATGATATAAATATTTCTTTTTTGTACAGTTTTGAATTTAAAGTAGCACAGTGCTGAACAGCAAAAAAATGCCCTGGTCATAAAGGGGGTAAAACCTTCTGGTGGTTAAATGGTTAAAGAATATCTCAATTCAAAAACATGAATGTAAATTATTGCAGCTTACCAGTACTTAAATGAGGTCATTGTTGAATACGATCTCTAGAATTTTTGCTTGCACATGATTGGATGATGAAAGTCAGCAGAACTTTTGCTTATTTACTGAGATAAGGAGCAACTGCTCTTGGAGAGTGCAACTGCACTTTACAAAGTGCACAGCCTATTTGCCTTTAGTAAATCCACCCCAGTGTTGGAAAGCAGTGCGCAGTAATATTTTGGTTTATCAAACTAGTGGAGTCGTTTGATACAAATAAACTTCACTATTTCTATAAATACATAGGGGTTGATTTACTAAAGGCAAAAAGATCTTGCACTTTGCAATGTGCAGTTGCACTCTGCAAGTGCAATTGCTCTAGAGCTTAGTAAATGAGGTAAAGCTTCACTTTGCAAAGATTACCCAATCATGTGCAAAGAAAATACAAAATACAGCTTTTTTCCTTGCATATGATTGGATATTCGAAGTCAGCAGAGCTTCTGCTCATTTACTAGGCTCTGGAGCAACTGCTCTTGCAGAGTGCAACTGTACTTTACAAAGTGCAGTCTATTATGTCTATTGGTAAATCAACCCCATAGCTTTACTAAATGTGATCTATGTGAACACTTTGCACTGTTCAGTTGTCTTAAAACCATAAGAGCATCTAGTATTCATGGGTTCTACAGCAAATTCTGCTCCCTTCTCTATATCTATTTGTCAGGAGGGGGAGCATACACATCAAACCATAGCCTTTAAGTCTTGTTCAAATAGTGCTAACAATAATAATACTAAATATACTATTAGACTGAGCTATGCTAAAGCATGTAAAAAATCTTCTGGGTGGAGCAGCCACAGGCAGCTCCTTCACTTTAATCAATACCATGACCAGAAACTCAGAAGAAATTGATGGAATACCTGAATAGAGAAAAGATGCTAAATTATTTCTATCAGTAAGCCCCTGTCAACCTCATGGCTTGCAGTAAAATTTGTGAAGCCCTAAACAAAACCTCCCCCCTCACTTGCACCGCCCCCACCCGCCACCCACTGATGCCACCCCCCACATGGGTGACGGGCAGGAAGGTGACCTTACCTTAGGAGATAAGGAGGGGTAGGGCTACTGCTCCTCGCTCCAGCCAAGAGAAGAGCTGGGGCTTCTCCTCCTGGCCAAACAGACAGGCTTCTCCTCCTGGATGAACAGGAAGTGGGTCCTGACTGGTTGGGGGTCCTAAGACTCCCTGGCCAATCGGGTCTCAGAACCTGCTTCCTCATTGGCCGGGTGGAGAATCAGGAAGACAATAGCGAACACAACTGGGTGGGCTCAGGAAGCAATGCTCTGCACCCCGAGCCCACCTTTTTTGAAGCCAATTGGAGCCTCAGGCTCTAATCACGTGCTTCCAAAAAACCCATTGGAATCCATGCGTTTGGCACCCTGCATGGAGATTAGGGGCTGGGCGCATGGATTAGGGGGGGCAGCACCCCTGTGCCCCTTATGGATGGGCTGCCACTGCCTATTAGTATTGTTGTGGTCCCAATTTCAAGCTCCATTGCAATTTCAATGCAATGCACAGATGATATGCATCTGGTTGTTGCAGACTGCTATAATGCTGGTGTTTTGCAGCACACTGTAGATGTTTATTGGGGTGCAGCTGACTTTGCATTACAATACACCACAGTAAACCATGTGCAGTTTGTGTTATGCATGTGGTTTTTTTTTATATCAATCATATTTTATAAAATTTTTGAAGCTGCAAAAAACAAGTATCGTCAATACAATTTTGCTACAGATAAGCAAAAACATAGATTTTAAAGAGTAACATCCCAAGAAATGGTATCCAATCTTAGGCATAGGATACACTAACATTTTGACATAAAACGTAGATAATGGCCCAAAAGTTCTATAGGGTGTAGTATGTTATGGCAAGTTCTATAAGGCTGTTCAGCTATACGAAGGGTTATGTAGTAGCAAGCATGTAAGAGGATAGATATAGAAATGCATTAACAGGTATTAACAACTCCAGGGAGAAGAACCCAGCTGGGTACTTCTAAAATAGGGGATACAGCAAAAGATAGATTCCTGAATCCACCCAATTGCCGAGGGAGAGGTCTTTAGTGAAGAGTTCAAGGGAGCAGAGAGGAAGAGGGCTGTAGTTTGAGGGTGTCTGTCGAAATTGTGAGGATCCACAAAAAATCCAGGATTTTGCAGCAGCTTTCCTGGTGAGGTAGTTGGACGGTGGGGCAGGAAGTCCCAATAACAGTGCTCCTAACAGCTCTTTTAACAAGGCGGCCCAGTATTGCTTGTTCGATATGTACCCATTGTTTGCCAGACGGTGGGTGCCACCATGTGTTAACTTGGTCAAGGATGACTGCATAGTAATAGAATTTTAAGTTGGGCACTCCCATTCCAGTTGATGATTTAGGTCTGTAGAAGATCTTATTTCCGAAGCGCGGGGGGGGCATTGTTTTCCCCAAATAAAGAGGTTCAGAGTGGATTTCAGACTCTGAAGATAAGATATGGTAAGTGGAATAGGCAGTGTTCTGGAATAGTATAGGATTGTTGGTAATAGCAACATCTTAGTGACTGCTGATCTACCTGCCCAAGAGTCTTGAAATTTCGAGTAAGATCTTGTATGTTGCCATAGGTTGCTTAGAAGAGACTCATAATTGGCCTTGAAGAGTGAGGAACTAGGGGAGATAATTTTAATACCCATATACTTTATAGATGAATGTGGGGCCCAGGAGCTGGATGACGTTGTTATCTGATCACTCAATTTGTTAGAAAGTGCTACAGGGAGCATCTGCGATTTGGAGATGTTCACTCTATACAGGAAAAGTTGACCGAATTCTTGCAATAGTTTGGTACCTGCTGGGAGGGAAGATGTAGAGTTAGTTAGTGAAAGGATCACATCATCTGCATATAGACTGTGTTATGTATGTTTTTAAAACATGGTTACAAATCTGTCTTCCTTTCCCCTGTGTCTCAACAGCCTCCATTTGATGGTGAAGATGAAGATGAACTTTTCCAGTCCATTATGGAACAGACTGTATCTTATCCCAAATCTATGTCCAGAGAGGCTGTCTCCATATGCAAAGGGGTAACAAAGCTAATACTGTCTTAAACTGTATGTACATGTATCAGTGAAGCTGTGGAGGTACCCAGAACATGCATCTGGCCCTCCAGCAGTGCAATTAAGGCTATGCTAAGAACTTCCAAAAACTTGGCATTGTGCAGTTTTACTGGACATACTTTGCACAGCTCTCAGTGTTTACCAGCTAACTGCTAAGTGAGCAGAGATGGGAAGACGTATAAAAAAAAGAGCTGATATGATTGGATTTCCTTCTCTATCTAAGACTACAAAGTCCACAGGGTGATAACACTGCTGTAATTTCCTTACAGGATAAACAGTATAACTGTCCTGTCTAATATTCTTTCTTCTCCAGCTGCTTACGAAACATCCACTGAAACGCCTTGGATCTGGCTGTGATGGGGAACGTGATATACGTGACCATGCCTTTTTCCGCTGGATAGACTGGGAGCGTTTAGAACGTCTGGAAATCCAACCACCTTTCAAGCCTCGCCCTGTGAGTGTTCTTATTTGTAGTATAAGGTGGAAGGTTTACTCATTCAGTTTGGTTCTATTTTTTTATTTATTACTAAAGCAACCACTATTCAATGTAAAGGCGATGACTAAGCTTTGTTTGTCTAACTTCCTATTTGATCTTTTTGCACATTTTCACTTTTAAGCGAGACTAATTAAACTTTAAACATTGATTTTACCTCTGCAGTTTACTCCAATGTGGCTTTATATGTTAACAGTTTTTACACCTAAGTATGATGTAATTTCTTACTTTCCTTTGTATGTAATACTTTCTTTTTTATTCATTCATAAAGGATTGTCATACATTACAATGGTCATACATGAATAAGACTGACAGAAGACTTAAACAAATCTTGATAACTGCTTGACAACCTATTAGGTTGTTTATTAGATGCTAGATGATCTGTAAAGTGACACTATTCCTTACTCAGCATGCAAAAATTGAAAGACACTTGCACGAGAAGATGAATGTGCACCTTTCTGATTGGCAGTGTATTGAAACTGCTGCAGTGCTGCTATCTGACATTTACAGGTGTTTTGAATTGCATGTTTCTTAAATGGCAGTTGTAGTTCCTCTTGTCAACCACAATGTCACTACAAGACATAGTAGTGATGTAAGGGTCGGTGGTAGGACACACAGCATTCAGTAGGTTCTATGCTATCCCACACACCCTGAAACATCAAAAAGCTGTAGTACCTGGAGTTCTACAAGAGAGTGAACTGCCCACTGGAAAAGTGAGTATTCATGTTCTCCCCATGCAAGGTGGTTTCAGTTTTTTGCTGGCAAGCAACAGGTTTGTTTAAGTTAAATTATTATTTCTCTCTTGTCCAATAAGAGACACAGCTTGATGGTAAGAAACCTATAGTTATACTGCCACTTTCAGGAATAATGGACACTAAGCACAAGAAAAACTGGTGACCTGCCCCTTTAAGGCTATAACCCCCCATCCCCACCTCACAACTGCTAAGTTAGTGTCCTCAGGAGAGTGGATGTGTTTTCTTCAGCTGTGCTGTTTTACTGCTTGTTTGGATGATTTTCTACTATCAACAGCTACTTGTAGATTCAGGCTAGATAATGAAATTCTGGAAAGCTTCGCAGTCAGCCAATGAGCTCAGATTTTCCTATTTCACTTAGTATATTGGTGTTCTTTCTGTAACAGCTGTACATTCTTTTGAATATTGGAAAGACGACAGCTCCACAAAGTTTGGGCAAGTCCAGTAAGAACTGTATTCATCAAAACATGTAAATAAAATCAGCATGTCAGTTTGGCAGCTCAATTCTTGGTGTTATTCTTATTATGATGGACAGCTGTCCAGTGCAGACTTAAACTCACTGCCAGCATACAAGCCCTGATGAAGGGGGTTTTGAACCTCATTTCAATCATTGAGGAATTGTTGACTAAGGCAAGCCATAGATTATGTGATTACGTGATTTCCCCTAGTAACACAGTGTTGATGGGGGAATCCCTCCTGTAGCATTATATTCTGCCAGCGGGGAGCCTTCCCTGCAAGCAGAATATAATGATATATTTTACCGGCTATAGCTGGCAGTACTAATCATTAGGGAAGAACCCATCAGGTTGGTTGTACACAAATCGACGGGCTGATGGGACCCAAGAAGTCTCCAATGTGAAGAGAGAGACAATAACTGACTGAATAATCCAACACTTTTGAGGACTTAGAAAAGGGTTTGGGGCCTTTAAGACTAAAATATAATAAAAGTCTCCTATGGGTTTTAGAACTGTAAAAGGTTTAAATCAAACCTTGAAACTATTTGGTTAGGGGAACAGGAACAATGTCTTAAGATGGCCATACATTAATCAAAATTCTTCCTTCAGTTGGAGGTTGGATCAAACCTTGTCCCTCGTACCTTCAGGGGTCTGCCCTTTCTGTTTTTCTTGAGCCATATCTTCAGTTAATAGGATTTCTAGTTATCAACACGGTCCTGTAGGGAGCCTCATTTGAATGTTCTTGAGACCGATGGCCCTCCTTTTTGCCTAAACTGGTCTCGGCTTTTCATCTTAAAGGGAATACTGTGTTACCTTCCCTGTTTCAGATACCAGTTCATCCCAAGGAGATCTCTCTCTATTACCTGCATCTGGTTTTACCTTTTGTCCATTGCTTCTTTTAGGTGAAAGGATTCCTTGTTTGTTAATCCAACTGGTCCTAATATAGGTTTTATGGCTAACTGATCCACTCTTTTAAAGTGATTTTGACAGGTTTTTGTGTTGGCCTATGAGTTGCAAGAAAGGTGTCTTTTATTTCCATAAAATATCTCTCCTCTAGGGCAGTGAATGCCTCTTGCTTATTTCATCATCAGGCCTATTTGTCTCAGGCCTACAATTCTGCAACTTTTACAAGGCTGATGTGTCTGTATGCGCAAATGCTATTTTCGGTGGCTATTAATACCCCTGGTTTCCTTTTTTTTAACCTTTCTTTTTGGGCTGGTCACTTATGTTCTTGGGTGTGCCTGCTCCTCAGTTTGGACTTTTTAGAAGTCCTTACTTTTCTAATGATCAAGCTGTATGTTAGAGAAAATAGGCTTTTTGCACTCACTGTAAAATCCTTTACTCTGAGTCTGTTGAGAGAAACAGCTCCCCCTCCCCCATATGCTATTCTTCTTTATTTGGACTGCTTGCTACAATTGAGCAGGTGTGAGGAGTTATAGTCTTAAAGGGCAGGTCTTCAGTTTTCTATATGCCTGGGCTCAATTTCTCGCAGGTAGCAGTATAAACCTAGGTTTCTTACTTTCAAGCTGTGTTTCATAGTTTGCTAGGACACCTAAAGGTGTGACTGTCCCAAGCGGGGTCTCAGATAACAATTAAGGCCTGAAAGGGGGTTAACACTTTCACATCCTATCCAATACTAAAACATTTTTAGCTTTAGATACACTTTAGGTTAGGACAAAAGCATTATTGAGGTTGTAATGTGTCTAATATTAAAGCCTGCCCACAAATATAAAACTAATATTGTCTGTGGAGGTTGTCAATTATCCAGGTCATGTGTCCAGGGCCGATCATCCACAGCTAACACTGGACAACAAAGATTTTCCTTTCTGAACACTTTTGGGTGTATCTTGTAGATTTATGGCTACTAATCATGAAAATAACCTGTAATTTAACTCATCACATACCGTCTTATGGAAATCTTCTGTTTTTGCAATTTCTTCTTCTATATATGTTAGATGTTTTCATTATTGCTTGCCTTAAAGGTGCTTTATGTAGCTCATGCATGTCCAGGCATGCACTTGCATACAATTTGTGGGACTTGGGCATGCCTAGGTTGCATTGATGCTGCCTGCAAAAGCTATAAAAGCAGCTCCCATGCACATATGCTACTTGTTTTCGTTGATATCAATTTCATTGAGTTTTGATATGATTGTTTTAAGGCAAAGCTTTGTCTATGTACATGTAATTAGGCCTCAAAAGACACACCATGACTGGACCTCAGAAACAAGTACATTGGTTGTAAGATTGGTAATCAAGACAAGGCCTGGGTTCCTCACATTTGTTGTGGAATCTCACAGTGTGGTTTAGAGCAGTACCCCCAACAGGCCATTTTTTGGAAATTTCTCTTAGATAAAATAGCTGTCCAAAATACCAAGCCATTGGCTCTGATTTAAAGCACCTGTGCAAGATAAAGGAAAACCTGCAAACATGGCCTTATGGGGGTACTTGAGGACAGGGTTGAGAACCACTGGTTTAGAGGAACTCGGAAGTCAATGCCGTTTGATGCCCTGATGATTTAGCAACAACAGAATGATAACATGACAGACTGCTACTTCTACATAGAACTGTTGTTGAATATGCAGTACATAAAGGATATCTGGAATATCTGTGGAGATCCAAAAGTAGTGGCTCTACTGCTTGGAATGCAGCTCGGATATAACAAGTACTGTTTTTATATATGCAAATGGGACAAACATTCACATTACCTTAAAATGAAATGGTCACTCCTAGAATCTGGTTTCGGGACAGAAAAATGTGACACATGAACCTCTTGCTGGTCTGACAATTTTTGCCTCAACTTCACATTAAACTTGGACTGATGAAAAGTTCTGTGAACGATGAACAAGGAAGGTGAAGGTTTTTTGAGACAGATATTTTCAAGAATAACTGATGCCAAAATGAGGTGGTGTGAAAAATACCCCCGAAGGAGCTGCTAGCAATTTTCTTCTGGCTTACCGTTACCATCTTCACAGTGTTCGTCATAGGGGTACTTATCAATTGCTCAATTGAAACACTGGCTCCAACACTTAGTCCTTTTTCCAAGTTTTATTAAAGAAACAAAAATATGCAATAGTAGGGTAGAGGGTGAAAAGGGATTCATGTACCTTGGATCTTGTGGTTTGAGGTAATTTCTATATCCAGCAAATAGCACTTCCACGGCTGGATTCAACAACCACCGGATAGGTCTCTCTCACCAACCTAGCAACCGATGTGATGCTCGAAAGTGGTCTCTGCCACAGACCTTGCAATCTTGAATGAACTGATTGCTGTGCTTAACACGGTCTCTGCCACAGACCTTACAATCTTGAATGAACTGATTGCTGTGCTTGATCCTAGCTGCATCTCCGACTGAGTTCCCAGGCTCTTCTCAAGATACCAGCCTTATGCTCGGTCCTCTCCTGAAGAGTCCTCCCCTGGTCACTGCAATCCCTTGCTTCTTCCCGCAGGCCAGACAGCAAAGAGACCATCCTACGGAACAGTAGGCCACTAAAACTCTGGTCCTTCTTCTAGTACCTAGGCCTTGGGTCCGCCAACCTCAAGGCAGAACTTTAAGCAACAGCAGTTCCCCAGGCCAGGAGGGCCATGAGGTCAGGAAGCGCCAACCCCAACCACACGGTGTCTGTCCCTTAAATACCCCTGCCCAGAATGCCCGGTGGATGAACCACTCCCACCGAAATATTTCTGAGCAATATGTCCAACCAGACTGTATTTACAAAATCCACCAATGGTGACAGCACCACTCATGGTAATAATAAGCTGAGCCAAACTGTAGCTTCAACTAACTTAAATTTCAAAAGAATAGCGTCTGCTCTTCAGGAGCAGGGTGCTACAGAGGGAAGGCATTTTTGTTGGTCCATAAATCAGATATGTAACCAATGACAAGTGGTTTGAAGATCTGTTAGTGGGGCCAGAGAAATTCACCTGAAAAGCATTCAAAGATGTCATTGAGAATTTTCTTGGCAACTGCAGAGCTACTACATTCAGCTGGGTGACAAACCTTTTACAGCATATAACACCATGAAATGCAACATGTCACTGAAGATTAATTTTCTGCATACACACTTGGAGTTCTTTCCCAAAAATCAAGTTGCAGTCAGTGGAGAACTTGGTGAAAGTTTTCACCGGGACTTTGTCACATTGGAAAAATGAAAAACGGTATCAGGGCAACTGGAATTCACCACTGTATGACTATACAGCAAGGTTCACTGGAGTGTACATGTAAAATCAAAAGAAAAACACTTTTAGTCCTGTTGAATGTCACCTATAGCTAATAACAGGGAACCCTGCTGTGTCTCCCATGTGTAATCTCAAACAGCCCCATTCACAAGTGTGAATGAGGCCTTATAGCTCATATAGGGCAACAACCCAAATTTTGATTCTGCCCTTCCCAGTAGTTGTCTGCTGTGTCATCAGTCAATCGACATGAAAATTCAGATACATATTTCTGTGACTTGTGTTTCCCTTCTAGTACTTAACAAGTACTGAGCAGCTTGGGTTGTACAATTTAGACATAAGCATGTACCTTGCAGACCAGCTGATTTGTTTATAGCCAAACTGAATGTATTAGTGGGGTACAAGCAAGTGTAAATTGCTGCAGATTATTAAAGTGGTTATTAACTCTTACATATACCCAGTGAATTGCCTAGCATTAGGTGATACACAGAGATGGAACAAATCCTCCTAAATAAGTTGTGGCCATATATCTGCACCCATTTCCTCTGTAGAATATTCTGAAAACACAAAGATGAATGGATTTCTTTATAGCTCCAGCGGCAGGGGCAGGGATCTGAAGTCTTCACAGAGTTGACAGCTTCGAGCCTGATTGGAGATAAGGGACACACCCCTATTGACACAGTACAGAGAACAAGCACAGCTTTGGATATCAGTCAGAGGCTGTGTGCTGGCGCTCCCTCACCATCACTGTTTTAACTCTTGGTGTCGGCAAAAGCTGCCAGAAGTGATTCATGCTGATAACAGAGGAACCAGACAGCAGAGAGAAATCACAATAAGAGCTTTTGAGAGAGACAAGTAAACAGTATAGAAGGATGTGCTTTTTTTATATTTCATGTCTGAGGTTTACAGCCACTTTAGGCTCTTTAGTTTGTAATTTGTAGATTGTCACTCCTTGCATAGTTGGTTGGATATTAAACAGCTGTGCCACATGACTAAATTTGTAAATATGTTCACTATGCAAGAACTTGTATTGCACATATCCCAGTTTTGAAACCTGAAACTAAATGTCTGGATTTCTCAAGCCTGGTGATATGCATTTAAAAGAAAAGTATGGGTTCTTTAACAAAAGCTGCTTCTAAGACTGGTAAACTGAGCGATCAAAGACTGCTGATTGCTCAGCTCCTAGTTTTCAGCTCACTGGAACGCTGGGCTAAGCATGGGACAGGAGTGGCTGGCTCAGGCTCGCAACGGCTTGCTGAAAGGCTGAGCCAGCTGCCAGTCCAGGCATATGGGGGATCATGACTGTAAAGTCGGGATCGATCCAGAGCCTCAACTGGCTGAGTGACATCAGCCAACAGCCCGCTGTCAGTTGAAAACTAGTAACAGGAGTGCAGAACGAACTGCACTCCTGTGACCCATAGGAGAAGTAGTGGCAAAAAAGCTGTGGTCTTATTTCTCCTTTAAGTCCAAATCTGAACATACATGTTACAATTTGGTCATACACTCTCCTTTAGATCTACCAGCAAATATGAAGTGTATGAGTCTGCCTGACTAGATAAAAAATAAAAGGATTGTTTATGTAGATACAGTATCATTTTGGTAAATCGAAAGGACACCCTAAAGTGACTGCACAATTAGATTGGAACATCATACTTTCCAACTTTGGAACCTGAAGAAGAGAGACATGGATGGAGTAGACATGTAGAAACAAGAACTGCTTGGATAAGGAGAGACTGAAGGATCCTTCTACTACTTAATTGCAGCATCACAACATGGAGATTACAGTTGGATGACTTTCAGTGTGGCCCAAAGGAATCCTGCAGGAACATCTTCAAAAGGCCCTGGCAGGGCATTCAGCCAAAAGCGCTACTGGCCTTTTTTTAAATAAAGGTCCAGTACTAATGGTAAGCAGGCATTTTTTTCCATTTAAGGTGACGGTGTCTCTTGTGGACTGTTGCACATGGGGATGGATGCTGTCTGCATGTTTTCTAATTGGGAATCACATATGGAGAAGATGTTCCCCTGACAATATCCTTTGATTTTATATCTTGAATCACCTACTGAAAGTTTTCACTCTCATATACATTTCTTTGGACTTTGCACCTGGAACTTTTCTCATATATGCTATAATTCATTTTTTCAACTTTTTATTGTGTTTATTACAAATACTAGTTGTTAGAGCAACTCTGTTTCCATATATGTTTACAGTTACTATGCCTACATCACACAGTAGAGTTGCAGCTTATATCATTGTATTTTGGATTTTTTTTTACTTATCAAAAACCTTTACAAGTGTAGCAATGTGGATTACAGTCATAATATGGTGCAATTCCCCGTCATTCTTCACCTATAGACATATCCCTCTAGTGCTGGGCACCAGTGGTTGTCATCACATCTGTGAGCCCGACCAGAAAGGATTGTGGGATTAGTAGTTTTTCAGACATGCGTTTCCTTTGTGTCACATGACATCTGGACTACACATCTCAGGGATCCTTGCTACGACTTTAAGAGACTCCTGGGAGGAACTATAAAAGGGTCCGGAGATCTGCACCACACTCTCTTCTTCCTTGGCCTTGCTGTGTGCACATCTCCCTGTTCAGGGAGAGAGGCTGCGGCCTACCACGTGGTGATTGAGTGATTCCAACCTGGGCCCGGAGGGCCTAAGCCTGCCTGCTGTTCGTCGGACATCCACGCGGCATCCACCCAGCAGATCTACACTACGGACGCCCGCATCCATCAGCCTTGTCATCGCTGGTCCTTCCGCTGAAGGACATCTCTTCCAGGATCGCTGTCTGCAAGGTGTAAGCCCGTCTGGTCATTGGTGAGAGGGCAACTGCCCATCCTTTGCAACCCTTCCTTGCTACTTTATCCGAACACAGTGTACAGAAACCTTTACCTTGGGAACACTTTATTGGATCACTGTTTGGAACACTGTACATAGACATCTTTACTTAAAACCACTTCAAGGAGTATCACTAGCCTGTTTAAGCTCTTTGGCTATTATCACACCATTGTACCTTATTGGATATAATCTGATGATCTCCAACTGCCGGTGTAGACTATCAGGCCTGCATCTTGGACACTGCTGTTATTACCATTTAAAGGGCCCTATTCTATCCCCTATTTCGTCTGATCTCTTATTAGGATATAAAGGTTGAATAGGCCGGCCTGGGGTTCCCCTTTAGTGTAAGACTGCCTGTCCTGCATAGCTAACCTTTTACTGCCTTTACAGGTTATACTTCAGGTGGTAATCCATTGTACATATACAGTATGTAAATTATATTTTGTGCTGTTGAACTGTTTTAAGCTGTCTTTTAGGAAAAGTATTCTTCCAAGTCTGGGCTGTTATCCAGCACTCGGCTGATCAATACCCCTCTTCTGTGTACCAATACCACATTACTTACTCCAGTAAAAGCATCTGTAATATAAGCATACTTGACTTGTGTGACATGTCATTTAAAGGTGTTGTGGAAGATGTCAGGTGGGTTGGAATGTTCACAGGGTCATGGCGATACAGAAGAACTGGAAAATTCAAGCAGTCCTCAAGGGGGCCATGCTACATAAGCACAGTTTTTCCTTTGAGAAAGAATGTAGAAGGGCGTGGCCAGGATGTGAGCTGGAGAGGACATGTGCCTGAAGAGCTCCGTGCTAATCCTGTATATTCGCCCTGTTAAACCGCTCGTTTTCCACTGAGAGAACTCCCTTTGGCTTTCTTACTCACCCTAGACCCATCAGAGGCTGCAATTATGTCCGCAAAAGGCAGTGGGAAGGCACAAAACGCCGCCAAGCCACAGAGACCGGGAAAGGGGTGGGCCGCAAGCTCTCTGGGTGCCATCTTAGGCTCTGTTTCCAGAGCACAGCTTGGAGGGAGGAAGGAACAAAGCCCGACAAGATCTCCTGTGGCCATGGTGTCTCCTGCAGTGGAGATTGAGGCTCCCCTATCCCCTGCATTGGTGGAGGCAACCTCAGAGGCAATTACAAAGCCCATCCTGGCAGCAATAGAGGGGTTTAAATCCAAGCTAATGGTAAGAGTGGAACATCTGAGTGCACCCTCATCCGCCATGACTTAGATAAAATCAGAGGGAGACTCACTGAAGCTGAGGGTCAGATAAGCAATGTGAGGGACCAGCAGGGATCCCACTCATCGCAGATCACTGAATTACAATCCCTGGTGAACAAGCTAGTCCATAAAGTGGACGACGCCGAGAACAGACAAAGCCGTAATAATATACGCATGGTGGCTCTGCCAGAAGGTGAGGAGGGCTCCCGCCCGGCAATCTTTGCTGAATCCCTGTTTCAAAAATTGCTGAACTTGCCCGATATGCCAACAACTTATGTGGTAGAAAGAGCCCACAGGGTCCCTACGGGCTGTCGCCCAGAAGGGGCCCCACCACGGCCATTCCTAGTCCAGTTCCTAAATTAGGGATATGATTTTGGCTGAGGCCTGGAAGCATCTGGAACTACCCTATGAAAAACATCAAAGTAATGTTCTTTCCGGATTTCTCTGTGGAGGTACAGAAGCGACACAGATCGTTTAATGAGGTGAGATGCCGGATAAGAGAAAAAGACATCAAATACAGTATGCTATACCCCAGCAGATTGAGGATCCCGTATAAAGGCGCCTTGTGGTTCTTTGACACGCCTATGGAAGCCAGGGACTGGATCGACGGTCTGTGAGTAAAAGGCCGCAAAGCCTGAGGCTGAAGCTTCTTTCTTTCTTATCACCTGTTAAAACTGTTGTGGATTCCCCTGTTCAGGGGTGGGGAGGGGAGATGGGGGGGCTATGTCCTGCACATGCAACTACAAAAAGGTGCAGGCCTCGCCACTAGGCCTGGACTGCTTTTAAGGCCCTGAACATCTCCCCCTGTAGGAACGACACAAATCCTGGAGGAGCGAGGGGGTCGCATTCCCCCAAATGGGGTTCTGACGGGTCTCCGTTACAGAGACATGGAGTGATAAAGGCACAGACAGTATGTCTTCAGCCTGATGGACTCCAGGAAAGTTCTTTTGTATTCCTTTTTGCACGGAATTTTTTTACCTTTCCTTTTGTTTGGTCGGAACTTTTCTGTGGTCACACTTTCAAAGAATTTTTTTGAGTGAGTTTTGGGAAAAAGCTGTGTGTACTTTTTGTTTTGGTTCTATACACAGCAGCAGGGAGTTATAGGGGTTTGGGAACTGTTTTCTTTAGCAGGTGCAGTTTTTCACACTAGGTCCGCAGTCACACCAATGCTCTGGTGCACACATGGCTCGCATGGACTTCCTAGTTATTTTTTTGTCATAATGTTGGTATACTATGCAATGTATATTATGTTGAAATATAATTATGGCAGGATCAACGGTTAATCTGGTCTCTTGGAACGTCCGAGGCTTAAATGACAAATTTTGTCGAGCCTTGATGTTCCAATACTTAAAGACAATCGCCCACCATGTGGTGTTTTTGCAAGAGACACATTTGGATGGGAGCAGGGTGCGTAGAGCCTGGATACAGTGGATAGAGTGTCAATCCTGATCAGCAAGGCGGTACCCTGTACCATACGTCATGTCATCTCAGATCCTGGTGGCCAATTCCTATTTGTTATAGCTGATATTAGCACATGCAAGATGGTGTTGGTAAACGTCTATATACCTCCTCCTTATCAGGTCCAGGTCCTATATGACCTCCTTGGTAAATTGGCCCCTTACATGCATCTCCCCCTTATTATAGCAGGGGATTTCAATGCCATACTGTCCGCCACATTGGACTCATCTAATGTATCTAGAGTAGCATCTGCCGGCCTTTCAGCATTGGGCGGCTACAGCCTCCTTGACAGAATTGTGGCTATGGAAAAACCCCACCACCAGGAGCTTCTCGCACCTATCAAAAACGCATAGGTCTTCCTCAAGGATTGATATGGTGTTTGCTAATACACCAATGTTACAATTAGTGGGAGGGGCCAATTATTTAGCTGGCGGCATTTCAGACCATACCCCCTATCCATACATGTTGGCATTCCCTCACCACTCAAAGGGGGGGCGTGGAGGTTGAACCCTGGCTTGGCTGGTTAGAGGTAGAAGAGGTGTCTTCCCAGGTGGCGCCATATTTTGCTGGCTACTGGAAAGACAACCTTGACTCGGCTGGTCTCCCTACTGTATGGGATGCGTTCAAAGCTTGCATGCGAGGACACTACACTCACAATAGAAAGGAATAAGAACTACAAGACAAGGAAAGGACTTGTGAACTTGCTCATGCAAATGATCAGTCTGATGTTACGTATGAAGAATTATTAGAGGCACACCGCACTCTGGCACTACACTTCAGTGAACTAACACATACATCTAGGGCAAAGAGGGCTGAGTCCATTTTTGAACAAGGGGATAAAAATGGAAAATTGCTAGCTATACTAGAGGCAGAACAGAGAATACAGACAAATATACCATGTATTAAAAATAGTCAGGAGGACATTCTCACAAACCCAACTGATGTTATGGACACGTTTGTGGAGTAATACAAAGCATTGTATGCTCCTATTCCGGTCTATGATGATCAAAATTTAGAAGTATTATCGTCTCTGAATGTTCTGTTTCTGTCGGAGCCAGATAGGGATATTTTGGAGGCCGAGATAACGGAAAAAGAAATAGAAACGGCTATCAGAGCTTTTCCTCCTCACAAATCACCCGGTCCAGATGGTTTCTGTATAGAATGGTACAGGCTACATCTGGAGGACTTAGTTCCCTGACTGAGAGCTCTGTTTCACTACTGCCTGAAACTTAAATGCCTTCCGGACTCTCTATTAGAGGCCCAGGCGATTCTCTTGCCTAAACCTGGCAAGGATCCATTGACTTTCTCATCATACAGACTCATTGCACTCTTAAATCAGGACCTCGAAATTCTGACAAAGATACTAGCCACAAGACTTTCACAGGTCATCACTACCTTAGTAGACATAGACCAGATGGGATTCATACCACAGAAGTCTACGGACACTAACCTTCATAGACTGTTTGCTCGCTTGCAGATTGACCATACTAACTAAGGGTGGTGGTGTCCCTTGACATGGCCAAAGCCTTTGATTCCACGGATTGGAATTACATGTTAGCGGTACTATGCCATATGGGGTTTGGGGTAAGTTTTCATGACTTGGTTCGCACTACTATACAGCAAACCCCAAGCGGCCATTAAGTTGGGCACCACAGTTTCCCCCGAGTTTCAGTGGGTAGAGGCACGCATCAGGGGTGCCTGCTCTCGCCATCCCTATTTGCTCTAGCGATAGAACCCCTGACCAAAGCTTTGAAGAAGTTACCTGATGTGAGAGCACTAGGGGTGGGAGGTATATGGGAATGGATTGCACTCTATGCAGACAACATGCTCCTCTTTTTGCAAGACGCGGGGTCATCATTAGAGGCAGTGTTTGAGATATTAGATAAATTTGCAACCTTTTCAGGGCTGAGAGTTAACTGGAAGAAATCTAATGTAATGGCTATTGACATGGCCGCCCATGCTCTGGCAACCAACATGGTTCCCATTTCCTGGGTGTTGGAGTTCAAGTACCTAGGCATACGTATATCGCCCAGAGTGGGTGATTTTATGTCCCTAAATTTACTCCCCCTACTGGCCAAGGTCAAATTGCAGCTCAATGCTTGGAGACATCTGCCATTATCCCTAATTGGAAGGGTTAACCTTCTTAAAATGAAGATTCTGCCAGTTTTCTTATATTTCCTACAGAACACAACAATCTGGATCCCATGTTCTTTTTTTAGAGGGGTGAAAAGCTTATTTAGTTCCTTCCTATGGTCCACTGCACACCCCAGAATTGGCCTCCGTACCTTGCAGGGACCTTTGGGTCAGGGTGGACTAGCGCTGCCAGACCTGTTCAAATACTTTATAGAGGGACAAATGATGATTGTCTGACGTTGGTTGACAAGAGACGATGGGGATTCAGCAACAGTGTTAGAGGCAGCCCTCATGGGATCATATGAGAGTCTGTTTTACCTAGTGTACAGGGGACCCCAGGCCTCTCAGTCTCTGACTGGCTCGATGCGTGTTACTATATGTGCATGGGACAGAGCACAGAAGGTGATGAAATCTGCAGACCGGGGTTGATCACAGGACACCCCCCTCTGGTTTAACCCTACATTACCCAATCATATGGGCCAGGGTTGGCATTAAACAACTGAAACATATAGTGAGGGGGAAAAATTACTTACCTTTGATCAACTTAAGGATAAATACAATCTTCCCAAGTGATATTTCTTCCGATATATTCAGTCAAGACACGCATTTCTAAGTCAGTTCAGCTCAGATACGCTGGGTGCCTCCCCATTAGAGCTCATGCTGGGTAATGAAGTCTTACAAAAAACATTATCGGAAGTCTACAAAGAATTATTTGTGGAAGGGCCAAAAATGCTCAGCAAATGCAGGGATACATGGAGTGCACTGGTAATTGATTTTGGGGGGGAAAGGGACGACATGTGGGATCACCCGTTCCGGACTCTGATGTTGGCTACAGATAGGCTCATTCAATTTAAAATACTAAACAGAGTTTATTATACCCCAGCGAGGATAGCTGGTATCTATGGTACTGTTACAGCAGAGTGCTGGTGCTGCATGACTAACCATGCTGACTTTGATCACATATTTTGGGAGTGCCAGCCGATATGGGAGTTCTGGACAGGGGTAACACGCACTATACAGGGATTGCATGCAGTGCAGATCCCTCTAACAGTCTCAGTTTGTTTGCTGGGCCTGGTGGAGGAGTTGGTGCCATGAAGGGCGCAGAGAACCATGATCTCTCCCTTTCTATTTTATGCACGTAAAGCTATTTTATTGTGTTGGAAAAAACCTGAACCACCCACAGTGTCCTACTGGAAAGACATAATCAATAAAGCGCTACCCTTTTACAAAGCAACATACTTAAGTAGGGGTTGTCCAAAAAAATTTAAGAAAGTATGGCAATGCTGGCTTGACGCCAAGGACACGTTGATCTGACCTGCCACGGTGGGGGAGGGCTTTAACTGAGGCACTCTCTGTCCTTAGGTAAATTGACCATGTAATGTTGACCAAATAAATATCTGACTATGTGATGAATGGGTGCACCTTGGACTCATTGGGTAAAAAAAATGCTTTATTGGAACGGTCATGAGCACAGAATGTGGTTCAGTAATTGTTGAAATGTTGCACAGGGGGGAGGGGGGGGAGGGAGTTGGAAGGGGGGATTTTTGGTACATGTTGTACTGTACAGGCATACCCCCACTTTTAAGTACACAATAGGGTTTATTTACTAAAGCTAGAAAGTGCTAAATCAGGCTCACTTCTGCATAGAAACAAATGAGCTTCCGGGTTTTATTACCAATGCTTAATTGAACAAGCTGGGGTTAGAAGCTCATTGATTTCTATGTAGAAGTGAGCCCAATTTTGCACTTTCTAGCTTTAGTAAATAAACTCCATTGTGTACTTAAAAGTGGGGTATGCCTGTATGTGTTGTAAAAAATGTTAATAAACACAAATTTTCAAAAAAAGAGAAAGAATGTAGAAAATGGATGTGGTTAAATTGCACTAAATATTGGTATATACAGTGGGGACGGAAAGTATTCAGACCCCCTTACATTTTTCACTCTTTGTTATATTGCAGCCATTTGCTAAAATCATTTAAGTTCATTTTTTTCATCATTAATGTACACACAGCACCCCATATTGACAGAAAAACACAGAATTGTTGACATTTTTGCAGATTTATTAAAAAAGAAAAACTGAAATATCACATGGTCCTATGTATTTAGGCCCTTTGCTGTGACACTCATATATTTAACTTAGGTGCTGTCCATTTCTTCTGATCATCCTTGAGATGGTTCTACACCTTCATTTGAGTCCAGCTGTGTTTGATTATCCTGATTGGACTTAATTAGTAAAGCCACACACCTGTCTATATAAGACCTTACAGCTCACAGTGCATGTCAGAGCAAATGAGAATCATGAGGTCAAAGGAACTGCCTGAAGAGCTCAGAGACAGAATTGTGGCAAAGGTTACAAAAAAATTTCTGCTACTTAAGGTTCCTAAGAGCACAGTGGCCTCCATAATCCTTAAATGGAGGACGTTTGGGACGACCAGAACCCTTCCTAGAGCTGGCCGTCTGGCCAAACTGAGCTATCGGGGAGAAGAGCCTTGGTGAGAGAGGTAAAGAAGAACCCAATGATCACTGTGCCTGAGCTCCAGAGATGCCGTCGGGAGATGGGAGAAAGTTGTAGAAAGTCAACCCTCACTGCCGCCCTCCAGCAGTCAGGGCTTTATGGCAGAGTGGCCGACAGAAGCCTCTGCTCAGTGCAAGACACATAAAAGCCCGCATGGAGTTTGCTAAAAAAAAAAACACCTGAAGGACTCCAAGATGGTGAGAAATAAGATTCTTTGGTCTGAAGAGACCAAGATAGAACTTTTTGGCCTTAATTCTAAGAGGTATGTGTGGAGAAAACCAGGAACTGCTCATTACCTGTCCAATACACTCCCAACAGTGAAGCATAGTGGTGGCAGCATCATGCTGTGAGGGTGTTTTTCAGCTGCAGGGACAGGACGACTAATTGCAATTAAGGGGAAGGATGTATGCGGCCAAGTACAGGGATATACTGGATGAAAACCTTCTCCAGAGTGCTCAGGATCTCAGACTGGGCCAAAGGTTTACCTTCCAACAAGACAATGACCCTAAGCACACAGCTAAAATAACGAAGCAGTGGCTTCACAACAACTCTGTGACTGTTCTTGAATGGCCCAGCCAGAGCCCTGACTTAAACCCAATTGAGCATCTCTGGAGAGACCTAAAAATGTGTGTCCACCAACGTTTACCATCCAACCTGACAGAACTGGAGAGGATCTGCAAGGAGGAATGGCAGAGGATCCCCAAATCCAGGTATGAAAAACTTGTTGCATCTTTACCAAAAAGACTCATGGCTGTATTGGATCAAAAGGGTGCTTCTACTAAATACTGAGCAAAGGGTCTGAATACTTAGGACCATGTGATATTTCAGTTTTTCTTTTTTAATAAATCTGCAAAAATGTCAACAATTCTGTGTTTTTCTGTCAATATGGGGTGCTGTGTGTACATTAATGAGGAAAAAAATGATCTTAAATGATTTTAGCAAATGGCTGCAATATTATTATTATTATTATACAGGTTTTATATAGCGCTAACAGTTTGCGCAGTGCTTTACAACATGAGGGCAGACATTACAGTTACATTACAATTTGGTATAAGAGGAATCAGAGGAATCAATATAACAAAGAGTGAAAAATTTAAGGGGTCCTGAATACTTTCCGTCCCCACTGTATATATATATATATATATATATATATATATATATATATATATATATATATACACACAGTGTATATACATAACACCCTTAAGTGCAAAAAATGTGTGTATAAGTCCAACACATCCAATATAATTGTGATCGAGTGATATAAAAGCGTTTTCAAAATCCCTTGGGACTCCACCACCAATATATAAAATGACAGCCTCTTACCAGATGAGCAGACCTCGAAGCTTTAGAGGTCTGTTCACGCACAATGTAAAGGGCTTGGGATGATTGGAAATCACAGGGCACACCAGCAGAGATCAAAGGAATTCAGCTTTAGCCAGTACCTCCGCTCAACATGTCAGGATTCACCAAAGAAAACATATAACAAGCTCCACGTGTAAAACCGCTTTTTTTAAAAACTTTGCCCCAGATTTATTTCCAACCACATCTCAAAATATCAGCAAAATCATCCTCTATGCTCCTCCTAAGACCTACTGCTCTCTAGCCCCCTTTGTCACATCCTCCCATGCTCACCTCCAGAATTTCTCTAGACCCTCTCCTATCCTCTGGAACTCCCTGTAAGAACCTGTACAGCTATCTCCTACTCCGTATGCTTTTAAACGATCTCCTTTTACCTGAAAACTTCATTTTACTTTCTCAAGCAATTCATATTCCCATAGTTAATACCTTAAACGATTAAAATCCCCACAGTTGATACCTTTTGTATCACTTCCCCTCCCTTTTTTTGAATTATCAGCACTCACTTGATATTGTAACTGTACTTGAAAAAATAAAAATAAACGGTTACAGCGCTGATAGACGTGATTATACAATAAAGTGCTAAGTGCTAAAAATATACATTTGATGACGCCCTGGGGGAGGGGCGAAAGGCGTCGACGTCACATCCGGCCTTCACACAACCAAGTGACGCTTTTTCATCTTCCTGGCTCCGTGGAACGCACGCTACCAAGCGGCGATCGCGGAAGCATCTGATATGCCTGATATGCCTGACTGCAACCAGGGAAAGCGTGAGTAGCGGTTTGTAGCGCAATTGGCTCTTACATCCCGCAGTACTTCACTATATATTTTTCCTCTTTCTATTTTGGGTGACCGATTACAAGATCCATGGCTCCACTGTTTGAAATATCAGCCAAAACATCCATTTATCCACTTTAGAAGCACCTGTTGTTGGATCATAGATACGGACTGACATTTTTTGATTGAGGAGCCGCCGGGCCATCATTAAGTTGTCTGTCTGAGTTTCCCATGCCCAGCTGGTGCCAGATATCTATTTTGGGACTATTCTCCATATTTTGCACTTATGTATTGTGATTAGAGTTCACTTGTATTTTATTTTTAACCATTTATTGGTTTCTGTCAGCTTGTTTTTAGGTTGTTTTTCTAATTGGGCAACACTAGTTGTTTTCTCACACATTACATACACTGTGGTGACCAGCAGTTGTGTTTGGATTACAGCCAATACTTAATGTATATTTTTAGCACTTAGCACTTTATTGTATAATCACGTCTATCAGCGCTGTAACCGTTTATTTTTATTTTTTCAAGTTTATACTTTTTTTACAGCAGCGATAGCTTCCAATTCAATTCCTTTGTTGCGAGCGCTGTTCCTTTCATTTATTATTTTATTGTAACTGTACTGTCTTGCTTTATTTTGTAAAGTGCTGACCAAACTGTTGGAGTTTTATAAATCCTGTATAATTAAAATAATAAAATACATCTGGTATACAGTATTTCCATTGTGTAGTTATCTGTCTGACTGGATTCAGCTTTAAGTCTGCTGGGGTAAGAGAATGTTAATTGCAGTTTTAGGCAGATACCAGAAAGCAGAACTATCTTATCTTGGGAACTTCAGTACTGAGGTTCTTTAGTTCCATGGTTTGACCAGTAAGGCTGTTGCCACCCTACTGGATATTATTTATTTTCTGTCATGGAGTCTCTAAGAGGCATATAATAGCAGGCTCTGGATAAGTCACCCTAGCACTGCATATTCACAAGTATCAATTTGGATGAACATACACATTTATATAGTGCAGTATGATATTTACTTGCAAAACGAAAATTTACTTGTTTCATTTTTTGTTGCAGTGTGGGAAAAGTGGAGAAAACTTTGACAAATTCTTCACCCGAGCTGCTGCAGTCTTGACACCTCCTGATCAACTTGTCTTAGCTGGTATCGATCAGAGTGAATTTGCTGGGTTCACCTTCATCAATCCAGATTTCGTTCACACCAATCCACATAGCCCAGTGCCCATATCCCTGGTGTGACCTCTCCACGTGTACCATCCTTTAGCCAGCATGGTATACTCCTTGATTATGGCTTTCTTGGCAATATATGCCCATCTTCTTTCCTCCTTCCCTCCCTGCATCTTGGAAAAGCACTTCGTGTTGTAATCTGCTGTGTGAGGGGCAAGGATGCAATAGTGAATCCATTCCTTCTGGGACCTCACACTGATCTGGCATTTCACTCTGTTCAGACCTTGTGAAACGCTGATGAAGTTTTAATTGTGTGTATTTTTCCTCTGGGTTATTCAGCATCTCGAGATTTTGTGATACAGAATCAAGATTTTGCCATGTCACCTGCATTGAAGTCAGAATTCAAAGTCACATGCAGGAACCTGGAGAATACATGCACCCATTGGTAACGTTGGACCCTAAACATGGATGTTGAGTCTACGCAATGATCGCCTAGGATTTTACTTTGTCGATGTGCATCATACTTGAATTAAAACTCAAACAGACATTAAGAATTTAATGTAATTTTTGCAAACCCCCCTCCACTCCCCGGAATGGACTACACACTGCCTGCACCCCGGCCCCAAATCGCATCTAGCACTGGCATGCATGGCCCTTTAATATACTTGTATGTGTACAATATATCTAGATGTTATCCTGTACAAGTAGACACAGGCATCCCCTTCCTCTTTGGGACACATGTCCCCCCAGTTGAACATACCTGTATTATATGCCTTGATCATTTGCTTTAATGCATGGGCTGTACAAGAGCATACTGTGTATACACACTCACTAGTTTGAACAATTTCTCTGAGTCTTTCTGGACTTGGTCTACAAACAGTGGATCAGGATGTCTAAGGCAGGATAACTGGTTAGGGCTTCCATGGTTGTATTTTGATATATAACTTCAGTGTTTTCTGAACATTTTATTGTAGTGTTTTGGGTAGTTTGACTTAGTTTGCATTAAAACATACTTATTAGGCTGAATCCAGAACAAAGTGGGTGGAAGGAATTTTCTGTTTTCTATAGTGTGTAGCAACTGATTCATAACCAATTTTTATGTAGGTTTTGAGTCAAGGGAGCCGATGGAAACAATAACACAGTGGATCTAAGCAGACCACATCAGAGCATCTGTAGAATTGTATGTGATATCATGTTCTTCCGCTACAAGGTAGCAGACGTTATGGGATATAAAACTAGTCATTAAAAGAAAACAATGGTGTGCATAATGTTGTAGTGAGCCAATACAAATAGCTTATCATTTTTTTATTATGTCTCATCAGCTTCTTATTCATGCTGTTCCCTTAAAACATGAGAGAAAAAAAGACAATGCCACTAGAATGACTAACAAGGCTAATGAACTAAAATAGGAGAGAAGAAAAAAAATGGTTATTCATTAAACTCATTTTCACTTTCAAGAGTTGCACTCTTACCCACAGCAGAATGAAAAGCAGAATCTTTAGTAAATATCTAATGAATAAGTTCATTGACACAGGGTACAATATGGATGATGTGGTGATATATTGCAGCAAGGAAATTAAAATGTGGGTCTTTGTAACTTAAAGTGAGACTGTCAGCTATTTTAAATATTAAAAACTTGAAGTAGGTGTCTTCTAGACAACACAGGATGCCTACTAATACTTTGACTACATAAAAAATGCTCCTCTATGTGCCACTTTGAAACTTTGGAGCTTGACTTTAGGCCTAATGCATAACAATGGCCATTTGCCTGTCCAATGAGATTAACCTTACTGGGCACTACAGCATTCCCATGCAGATGGCAGGGCTTAGCACTGAAGTCTGGTCCCAGTAACAAACTGAAGTTAATTTTAAAAAGGCACACATAGCAGAGTTTTCTGGGTAGCTAAGTTACTAATGGGAATCTTGTATTGTCTGTTGTTAGGCAGGACGTATACTGTTAAAAGCTTAAAATAGCCGAAGGGCTCACTTTAAAGATGAATTCCACCCAAAACTTTTAAAATAGTTTTCAGTAATAGGTAACAAGGGCACCCAGTATTTACAGCTCTGCTTACAAATGCAGCCTAGCTTTGATCACTCCCTTATGTGAAGTTTCTTATCAATCTCTGCCCTTTGCTGTTCCTTCTGTCATTTCCTCTACAGATTTATGTCAGTTACACTGACATCAGTGACATCTACAGATACGTTATCAGGCACGGTAGCATGGTAGCACGGTAGTAATTATTAGAACTGGACAGTGTAGCCCTTTAGTGGATTTATATTGCAGGTGTGTATATTTTCATATACTAAGAGCTTTATTTTGCTCCTACCAAAATGAAAACAATAGCGGCAAAAGAAAGACTCCAAATTAGGTCTCAAAGAAGAACTCTAATTTTCAGCTGCAGACCTTCTGAACAAACTAGTGCAAGGAGCAAAGTGCATCAAGTCAGAGTCCATTATGTACTACTCAGGTAAAGTGAATTTTGCTTGGTTGCTCTGTGTTTTATCACTTTGCATCCAGTGTTTTGCTCCTTTCCTTGTTATTAAATAATTATATGCTTTTGTAAAGTTGTATTCGAAAGCAGAGCCAAGCAGGAAAGGTGTGATATAGTGAGGTTTCCAGTTGCTTTCAGTGATATGAGTTATCTTGGTTATCTTCCAAGGCAAAAAGGCTACACTGGGAGCAGTAACTGGAAAAAAACTCCAAGAAAATCTATTTAAAATTCACAGAACTCTATTACCAAGTATAGCTTCTTAAAACAGGTACAAGAAAAGAAAATCTGGGACTTAAACTGTGTCCACATAAAACACAGCTATAAATACAGCTTTAAATAAACAAATGCTTATTACATTTACATTCTTTTATGACGACATTCTATGTCAACAAAATTCTTCTATACTGATTAAAAATAGCCAGTGCATGCTGTGCATAAAAACATAAAAAGTGGTATGGCTTCACAAAGCTAGAGGTATCCAATATGACCACCAGGGTCCACCCAACCTTTGACATCATACTGGACATCTCTAGTCTTGTGGTGCTTTGGCATCCATTTACTTGAACTTACACTTTTGTGGACTCAAATAGAACATATGATGCAGTCTTAGTTTTTTATTTTTATTTTTTTTTATTTAGATATACCATGGCTTAGCCAGCATACATTTGGATGCTGGATCATACATTTAATAGCAAACCATACTTGTGCAAATGTAGCCTGTACACACATGGTGTTGGCGTATAATAAACATCATAAGGGTATGATTAAATTGTGTAAAGAGGAAAGGATCACCACTACTCTGGACCAGCCCAGGTGAATAAACTATAAGGAGCGGCCTCAGCCTACATGTCTGCACCAAGCCACACACCCTGATGCATTTCGCCCTGTCCACTGGTGGTTTAGTGGAAACATGTAGACAGAGGCAGCTCCTTATTGTTTATTCACCTGGGTTGGTTGGGAGTAGTGACTATCCTTTCCTCTTTACATTTACTAGCCCTTTAGATTGGTATCAGGACAAGCTTGTACCCCATGCTCTTGGACACAGGGATATGCATTCACCTCTACTTTGAGCAGCACCGAAAGAAATATAACAGGTATGATTTGATTGTTTACATGTGACCGGTGTGCTGACGTATGTGCATATACTTTAGTACATTAGCCCTAGGTATTATAGCTCTTGGTGCTTACAATAAGCGGGAATTCTAAAGCTTCTCTAACTGTTGCAGTGTTGTAAACTGCTCCCAATACTTAACTCTTCTCCTAAATGAACCCTGTTATTTACCCCCAGCACCAAGCTTTTAACCTGACTAAACATTTAATTTGACCCTAATACTTGCCCTCACCCCTAAAATACCTGTAATGTGAGCTCTTTATACTCAACCCTCCACAAGATGACCTTTTATCTCTCCATAATCAATTCCAAAATGTAATCGCCTAAATTCTGAACATAACAGTTCCTAAACTAAGCTTTAAAATGTAATTTTCGTCTGTATGCTCAGTTTATCCCACCCCAGGTGTCCCTGCACTGAACCTTGACACTCGTGCAGTCAGCTCTGTGTCAAAAAATAATGGCACCAACCTGCCAGTGAAAATAAAGCAAAAATTCCTGCACACAGATCAGGTCACAACTACTTGTTAAACTTCCAGCAGACTCTGTAATTTAGCTTTATGCCGGAAGATTTATTAAATTGTCCTGATTTGAGCTGTGTGCAGCAATTTTTGCTCTACCTTCTGATGGCTTGGTGAATCTAAGCTTTCCAGTGCAGCAGCATTTCACTGAGATTATGCTAGGCAAGGTTGATCAGTTTGTACATACTTTTTATTTACCAAACTTACAGTAGCAGGAGCTTGTAATCCAACAAATATTAGCCCATTCTATCAATTTATCTTTATATGCTGTGAATTTTTGTGGATCACATACAGTTGGGACGGAAAGTATTCAGACCTCCTTAAATTTTTCACTCTTTGTTATATTGCAACCATTTGGTAAAATCATTTAAGTTCATTTTTTTTCCTCATTAATGTACATACAGCACCCCATATTGACAGAAAAACACAGAATTGTTGACATTTTTGCAGGTTTATTAAAAAAGAAAAACTGAAATATTATATGGTCCTAAGTATTCAGACCCTTTGCTCAGTATTTAGTAGAAGCACCCTTTTGATCTAATACAGCCATGAGTCTTTTTGGGAAAGATGCAACAAGTTTTTCACACCTGGATTTGGGGATCCTCTGCCATTCCTCCTTGCAGATCCTCTCCAGTTTTGGTAGTAAACATTGGTGGACAGCCATTTTTAGATCTCTCCAGAGATGCTCAATTGGGTTTAAGTCAGGGCTCTTGCTGGGCCATTCAAGAACAGTCACGGAGTTGTTGTGAAGCCACTGCTTCGTTATTTTAGCTGTGTGCTTAGGGTCATTGTCTATTTGGAAGGTAAACCTTCGGCATAGTCTGAGGTCCTGAGCACTCTGGAGAAGGTTTTCATCCAGGATATCCCTGTACTTGGCCGCATTCATCTTTCCCTTGATTGCAACCAGTTATTCTGTCCCTGCAGCTGAAAAACACCCTCACAGCATGATGCTGCCACCACCATGCTTCACTGTTGGGACTGTATTGGACAGGTGATGAGCAGTGCCTGGTTTTCTCCACACATACCGCTTAGAATTAAGGCCAAAAAGTTCTATCTTGGTCTCATCAGACCAAAGAATCTTATTTCTCACCATCTTGGAGTCCTTCAGATGTTCCATGCGGGCTTTCATGTGCCTTGTACTGAGGAGAGGCTTCCATCGGGCCACTCTGCCATAAAGCCCCAACTGGTGGAGGGTTGCAATGATGGTTGACTTTCTACAACTTTCTCCCATCTCCCAACTGCATCTCTAGAGCTCAGGCACAGTGATCTTTGGGTTCTTCTTTACCTCTCTCACCAAGGCTCTTCTCCCCCAACAGTTCAGTTTGGCCGGACAGCCAACTCTAGGAAGGGTTCTGGTCGTCCCAAACGTCTTCGATTTAAGGATTATGGAGGCCACTGTACTCTTAGGAACCTTAAGTGCAGCAGAAATTTTTTTGTAACCTTGGCCAGATCTGTGCCTTGCCACAATTCTGTCTCTGAGCTCTTCGGGCAGTTCCTTTGACCTCTTGATTCTCATTTGCTCTGACATGCACCGTGAGCTGTAAGGTCTTATATAGACAGGTGTGTGGCTTTCCTAATCAAGTCCAATCAGTATAATCAAACACAGCTGGACTCAAATGAAGGTGTAGAACCATCTCAAGGATGATTAGAAGAAATGGACAACACCTGAGTTAAATGATATGTGTTTCACGGCAAAGGGCCTGAATACTTAGGACCATGTGATTTTTCAGCTTTTCTTTTTTAAGAAATCTGCAAAAATGTCAACAATTCTGTGTTTTTCCGTCAATATGGGGTGCTGTGTATACATTAATGAGGAAAAAATGAACTTAAATGATTTTAGCAAATGGCTGCAATATAACAAAGAGTGAAAAATTTAAGGGGGTCTGAATACTTTCCGTCCCCACTGTATGGTATATCAAATGTGTGATATATGTAAACAGACAGATTTCTAATGTATATAACCTATATTACTGCAGTAATGCGGTGCTAGATGGATACCAGGAGGTTCTCATTCCTTTTGTTTTAACCCTTGGCACCCATCCCTGTATGTTGAATGTGATTAAATAATAATGTTGATACATGCACATTATGCCAATAGAGGCTGTTTCATTTACCTGTTTGAGCACATGGGCTGACCTCTTTTCTTAAATAAAAAAGGCCTTATTCACATGGCGTATCGCAGCATACATCCATGCAAAAGGCTGTGATTGCCTGCACAGGATGCACAGGTATTTCATGCATCTGCATGCAGGCAGTCCCATTCATGTCTTTTGGGATACAGCAGGACTGTCAAATTGAAACCAGAGGCTATGGCTGTGCAGCTGCTGCATCCCAAAAGACATGAATGGGACTGCCTGCACGGATGCACAGAACACATGTGCATCCTGTGCAGGCAAACCCTTTGCATGGATGTACGCTTAGATACACCCAAGTGAAAGAGGCCTAAAGTAGGACTTTGTTGGAATAACCTGTCAAGTACAACTAAGGCTTGGTTCACACTGGGGCTTCAAAGTCGCCAGATTTTGAAGCTGACCCAAAAAGTGCGACTTCAGCGCAGCTTGCAAATGACTTCTTTAAAAGAAGTCAATGCAAGCCACTCTGAAGTTGCCCCCAAGTAGTGCAGGAACTTCTTTCTAAATCAGAGTGTCTGGAGTCACTCCAATTACAACGCCCCAGTGTAAACCGAGCCTTAGATAATAAATTTACATTTATGTGGTGTGTTTTATTATTTGTACATTGTTTAAGCCCACATTTATTTTTTCTATTTTCATTTTACAATTTGGGATGTTAGTTTTCGTTGTTAGAAAATGTTGCATGTAGATCCAGTTCAGTATTTTCAAAAAGGTGCCCTTGTGACCTTCCATTCAAAATGAAATTAATAGTTTTGGGGCAGAGCTCTCATTTAACCTCTACACATATAAAATAGCTGGATTTAATTCTGTGAAAGTTAAAATACCTCTGAAATGCAATGTGAACACAAGCAAGAGTGCATGCTTGCCATTATGATTACTTATGTTATATTATTACTGTATAGTAATGTCTTTGAACTCAGAGCTTGCAATATTAATACAATAAAAGCATAAATATGATGTCTTTAGTTGAACAATGACTGAACTTTTAGAAGGTTTCAATTTAGAGATGATTATATGAAAATAAATAAGTAAAAATGTTTATTTTTTTCTTGCCATATTTTTTATTCTTCTTTGCTCTTTGTTTCGTTGTCAGTAGTTAAAGTGGCAGCCATCGTCGCAGACATTTACCTGGGAAGTTCTGAAACTTTTTTGTATTGTAGTTGATGAATGGCAACATCAGCAGAGTGTACAATCACTTGAGGCTCTGCTGAGGTCAGCATCTCAGGGTACTGCGACTACAGATCACATGGCGTAGAATTGGAACACCACAGGACCTTTTTTTCCAGCTGGTAGGTGAGTTGTTATTTTTCACCTCCACCTCTCTAATTCCTGTCACTGTAATTAAAGCAAGGTCTGCTTGAACCACTTGACGTCCTTAGTTTTTTAAAATGTCTTGGATTTAAAGTGGTTAAAGCAAGCTCATGGCTACAGCTGCAGCCATGAGCTTGGTATTATTTGTTTTTAGCCAGCGATTGCAGCTGACACTGTTTTATTCTACAGGGCCTCTGCTTTAAGAAAATTTGTTTTATTTGAGGGGAGAATGTGTAAAGTATAAAAATACTGATTTTAACAAATTACAAAAATTACCCTGGGTGAAAAGTGGTTAAACGTGCTTTAAACATACACTGAGATTTAAAGTTGAACTCCTGACAAGTGTAAAAAAAACAATGACAGCAGACATGCATATTAAGTATATTTAACATGTCATTTTTTTTTAAAACTTATGCTAGAGTGAGGAAGGGTTAGAATACCTGTCAGGTTTTCCTACTAAGGATGAGTAGAGATGGGGCGTGGCCTAGCGCAGGATGTGATCAGACGTGTTCCTGTGCAGCTCCAGTCTCTCCTTCTACCATCCTGATCGTCCATAGGCAAAAATAGAATTCACTGGTGTGGTAGAAGGGTCTGGCGCTGTTCCTATAACTAAGTGATAATTCCCTACCTGCGTATTTTTATATTTATATCTCTAGTTCAAAACAAGGCATACAAGTATAAGTTCCTAGGTGTAAACAAGACGTGCAGGTGTCCAATAGTGATATCCTTAAAAATTTTAAAAAATATATATTGCACAGTTTTAAACAAGCTATAAATATGTATAAAAATGATAAACAAGCTTTAAATACATAAAAATTCTACTGGTGGTGTCGAATCTTCATATGCGGTGTTGCTGATTAATATTCCAAATGACATAAAGTGAGGGGGAAGGGGGGGGGGAGGGGGGGGTGTGGGTGAAGGTGGGGAAGGGAAGGGGAGGGAGGGGGAAAGGGAGAGGTGTGGGAGATCAACCACTGGTAAAGGAACTGAAAACTGGTCAGAAATCACTTCTACTAAAATGCAAACGTGCTAGTAAAGTTCAAATAAAGTCCTTATTGTGTAATAAACTTGTTATCCTTAATAGTATAATATCTTGGTATATATCTTGTGCAGTATCTTGGTGCATGTGATGTTGTGAAAAAGATCCTTGCTCTGAAAGTGCAGCCACTCACCGGATCACTTCACCCCTGCAGGGGTATCAGGCAGTTACAGTTTTGCGCCACTGTACGGCAATCACTGGCAGACTCAGGATCGTGGTGTATCATATAAAAAGAGAGAAGGAGTGCCCATAGCGTAAAATCGTTTTTTAAAAAATTTATTAAACAAATGGAGAGGTACTCACAATTTCACAGTGTAAATCAAGCAAAGTATTAAACGTCACGGTTAGCCTTCAGCGCTGGTAAGTAGGTAATGTTGGGAAGCACAGATTAGGCCACGCCCTACGCGTTTCGTCGTTAGGACGTCTACGGGAGCGTGACCTGTGCTGTGTCTTCCCACCCTTATATAATGTGCGGTGTCCCCTTGTTAATTTTTCGTTTGGCATCCATTTTGCCTGAGATTCCGCGGACCGGAAGTTCGCCCGCGGCCATTTTGCCTATGTTATGCAGACCGAAGCCCGACTTCCTGTTAGTATATCAGTGTTTGGTGTTTCTAAGGGGTGGTTTGTTTTGGTTATTGTGTGGCCATTTTGCCTGGGATTTTGGCAGACAGTAGACTAGATTCAATGTCTCTGTGCATACTTTCTGAGAACCGGCATCCATTATGCCTATAATTTTTTAGACACAGGAGACCATAAGTTAGTTTTTCTTGCAACTGATTTACCTTAGTTTCGCTTTTAAGCCAATCCCAATCCAAATTTACTGATTAAAATACAGGTATATATTATTGGGTATACCGCATACTGTAAAAGGTTTTTAAAATAAACTTATCAGTTTGCCCATGTTGCAATAAAGTTCGGAATATTTATACTAAAATCCAAATGTAAAAAACAAATGTAAAAAACTGGCATGTGTGCCTCTTGCAATGGGCGGCTGCAGTATAAAAAATATATATGCATACATTAACAAAAAAATGAAAATAAAAACATTTAGAGAAAAACCTGTGTCATTTAAAAAAGAAAGCGTTTAAAAATTAAAACAGTGTGTATTCTATATAAAATGTCGTTTTTTCACATAATTTTATTTTAGTGTATTGCTCTGGGAAGAGGGAGGGAAATGGTTTTGTGGGGAGCTTGTCCTATCAGAATCATGTGTATGTATGTCAACTATTAAGTTGTCTATGTTTAAACTTTATGTATCCACATATGGTTGCTGTTATGGATTGTTAGTGCCATAGTGCACAAAGGGGAGATGTATTAGATATCTGTGCTGGGTCCCTTTCTGGATATAGGTGTGAGGCTATATCGAAAAAGAGTGTGAAATAAAATTAGGGTATTTAACCTATATATATATATATATATATATATATATATATATATATATTAAAAAGCGAGAGAGATGGGGAGAAAGGGGGGGGTTCAACAAACATAGTGTCTCTAGGCATTTCAGAGACTATCACAATAGGGACCCAGCATATATGACATTCTATGCAATTGATAAAATCAAGGGCCATTGGAGAGGCGACAATAATAAAAAAACTAAGGTTTCACAAAATGAAACCAAGTGGATATTTTTACTGGATACCCTACAGCCTATGGGTATGAATATAGACCTTGACCTTAACTGCTTCCTAACCAACTATTAATATTTACATCAACACGAGAAACACGCAGCACCAACACACATGACCTTAGAAGTACATTAACACCAAATCAGGTTCCTTCTCCCCAAAATGAGTGGTATTCGTACCAATTATCCCCATTGAGAAATGTTGAAAATTGTACCAACGAATCTCCAATGACAAAAAAACTAAGGGTCCCATATTCCTCTCAAATAGGATTCCGTGAATACATGCACATGAACTGTATAACACAGACTCCAAAATACCTCCTTTTAATACATATTTATAACATGAATGTATTGGCTCACACCATATGAAATACACACCCCCAACCAGAAAAAAAACCCCTGGTTCCCCCCCCTTTCTCCCCATCTCTCTCGCTTTTTAATATATATATATATATATATATATATATATATATATATATATATATATATATATATATATATAGGTTAAATACCCTAATTTTATTTCACACTCTTTTTCGATATAGCCTCACACCTATATCCAGAAAGGGACCCAGCACAGATATCTAATACATCTCCCCTTTGTGCACTATGGCACTAACAATCCATAACAGCAACCATATGTGGATACATAAAGTTTAAACATAGACAACTTAATAGTTGACATACATACACATGATTCTGATAGGACAAGCTCCCCACAAAACCATTTCCCTCCCTCTTCCCAGAGCAATACACTAAAATAAAATTATGTGAAAAACCGACATTTTATATAGAATACACACTGTTTTAATTTTTAAACGCTTTCTTTTTTAAATGACACAGGTTTTTCTCTAAATGTTTTTATTTTCATTTTTTTGTTAATGTATGCATATATATTTTTTATACTGCAGCCGCCCATTGCAAGAGGCACACATGCCGGTTTTTTACATTTGTTTTTTACATTTGGATTTTAGTATAAATATTCCGAACTTTATTGCAACATGGGCAAACTGATAAGTTTATTTTAAAAACCTTTTACAGTATGCGGTATACCCAATAATATATACCTGTATTTTAATCAGTAAATTTGGATTGGGATTGGCTTAAAAGCGAAACTAAGGTAAATCAGTTGCAAGAAAAACTAACTTATGGTCTCCTGTGTCTAAAAAAGCATAGGCATAATGGATGCCGGTTCTCAGAAAGTATGCACACAGAGACATTGAATCTAGTCTACTGTCTGCCAAAATCCCAGGCAAAATGGCCACACAATAACCAAAACAAACCGCCCCTTAGAAACACCAAACACTGATATACTAACAGGAAGTCGGGCTTCGGTCTGCATAACATAGGCAAAATGGCCGCGGGCGAACTTCCGGTCCGCGGAATCTCAGGCAAAATGGATGCCAAACGAAAAATTAACAAGGGGACACCGCACATTATATAAGGGTGGGAAGACACAGCACAGGTCACGCTCCCGTAGACGTCCTAACGACGAAACGCGTAGGGCGTGGCCTAATCTGTGCTTCCCAACATTACCTACTTACCAGCGCTGAAGGCTAACCGTGACGTTTAATACTTTGCTTGATTTACACTGTGAAATTGTGAGTACCTCTCCATTTGTTTAATAAATTTTTTAAAAAACGATTTTACGCTATGGGCACTCCTCTCTTTTTATATGATACACCACGATCCTGAGTCTGCCAGTGATTGCCGTACAGTGGCGCAAAACTGTAACTGCCTGATACCCCTGCAGGGGTGAAGTGATCCGGTGAGTGGCTGCACTTTCAGAGCAAGGATCTTTTTCACAACATCACATGCACCAAGATACTGCACAAGATATATACCAAGATATTATACTATTAAGGATAACAAGTTTATTACACAATAAGGACTTTATTTGAACTTTACTAGCACGTTTGCATTTTAGTAGAAGTGATTTCTGACCAGTTTTCAGTTCCTTTACCAGTGGTTGATCTCCCACACCTCTCCCTTTCCCCCTCCCTCCCCTTCCCTTCCCCACCTTCACCCACACCCCCCCCTCCCCCCCCCCTTCCCCCTCACTTTATGTCATTTGGAATATTAATCAGCAACACCGCATATGAAGATTCGACACCACCAGTAGAATTTTTATGTATTTAAAGCTTGTTTATCATTTTTATACATATTTATAGCTTGTTTAAAACTGTGCAATATATATTTTTTAAAATTTTTAAGGATATCACCATTTGACACCTGCACGTCTTGTTTACACCTAGGAACTTATACTTGTATGCCTTGTTTTGAACTAGAGATATAAATATAAAAATACGCAGGTAGGGAATTATCACTTAGTTATAGGAACAGTGCCAGACCCTTCTATCACACCAATCTACTTAGCTGTCCCCATTTTTGGTGACTGCTTGTTGGGCGGCAGCAGTTCCATAGACTTCACCTACAGATCTCCATTTCCACTGCGCGGGTTCATTACTCTTTTTAGACTCTAATTCATGTCTAACTGGGTAGGAACGTTTTCCGCATCCTAGGGTGGCGTTTTGGTGGATGGGAAAGTGGCGCGGGAAGAAGAAACCTCCGGCCATGATGAGCATCATCACCCGCTCCTGTCAAGATGGCCACTACAACACTATCCATGGGCCTAGCACATCACCAGCCTCCACTCCTGATCTCTTTGAGGACAGCCAGAACACCTTCCCGCCACCTTCTCCTGAGATCCCAGACCCCCCGGCCGTGTCCCTGCAAGCGACCCCAGGAGAGGATGTTACGGATGACAGCAAGGGGCCTACACTGTCGGAGGTCCTCGCTATCATTAAGGTAAATGACACAGAAGGTGGACGGCCTAAAGATCAACCTAACGATCATGCGGCAGGACATGCAAAAAATACGTGGCCGGATCACTGGGACTGAGCAACGTATTAGTGACCTAAAGGACACCATTTACCCCATCCTGCCCAAACTTACTACCTATGGTTGAAAGATTGCAACCCTAGAAGATAAGGTGGATGACCTTGAGAACCATCTCCGCAGGAATAACCTGCGTCTGGTTGGTCTCCAGGAGTGGGTGGAGGGATCTAACCCTGTAGCCTTCCTGGAAAGCTGGCTTGAACAAGAATTTGGCCGCAATTAACTCTCCCCTGCTTCATGATTGAGAGGGCCCACCGAGTCCCTGGGCGTCCCCTCCCTGAGGGACACCCTTCATGTACGATGGTGATTTGCCTCCTTAATTACAGGGATTGTGACTCCATTTTGGGAGCAGCCAGCAAGAAGGGAAGTCTCCGGATCAACAAAGTTGTGGTGTCCCTGTTTCCTGACTACTCTGCGACAGTCTGCAACCGAAGAGCCAGTCAGCGTGTCAAGCAGAAACTTCGGGAGCGGGATATCCAATACTCCATGCTCTTCCCTGATACTCTCCGGGTTACCCACCAAGGGAGGGTTCAATTCTTCCAATCCCCACAAGATGCTCTATCTTGGTGAGAATCACTACCTCACCCACCTAAGCCACTTGCCTGATGAATGTCTGCACACTAAGTTGGAAAAGCTAAATCATCTTTCTCCCCCTACCCTTGTCCCCTTTACCTTTTGTTATCCATTACTGAAGCTCTGTTAAGCGACATTTTGGTCGACCATACACATCTCCTGCTGGAGAGTAACTGACTCTCAGTTACTGAGCTGGCCCGAGCTGCCATGGGGCGAGTTACTCTAACTCCCCCTGATTTTTTGTTGAACACTGACTATTTTGTTTATCTGAAACTCTTTGCTTTCTGTTGCTAACATGCGCCCCACGCATGGTACAGGTTCGGGGTATAAGCCCACTCCCCTTTTTTGGACCTGAGCAGGGATAATGCTACCCTTTTTGGGTAATGATTATCCTATTGTACATAGTTTTGCTGTTGTGTGTATGTTGTGTGTGTGGAAGTATGATTGTGCACCACTGCAACCCTCTCGACCTTCTGTAGCTGTGACCGGAGATGGGCAGCCCTATGTAAGCCCCCCTCCCCCTTCCCTCCTGCCCTGGAGGTTTTAATGTCTACCCTATGTCCACTGTAAATATTTGTTCGTGGAATGTCTGTGGACTGAATTCTAAATTTAAAAGAGCATCTGTCTTCAAGGCCCTGAAGCAATATATACTGCGTGTCCTGTGTCTCCAGGAGACACATCTCATAGGTTCTAAGATTTTGGCTCTGCAAAAACAATGGGTGGCCCATAACTACCACTCTACCTACTCTAACTATGCCCGCGGGTAGGGATGAGCTTCGAGTTTGAGTCGAATTAATGTTCGACTCGAACATCGGCTGTTCGCCGAACAGCGAACAATTTGGGATGTTCGCGGCAAATTCGAAAGCCGTGGAACACCCCTTAAAAGTCTGTGGGAGAAATCAAAAGTGCTAATTTTAAAGGCTTATATGCATGGTATTGTCATAAAAAGTGTTTGGGGACCTGGGTCCTGCCCCAGGGGACAAGGATCAATGCAAAAAAAAGTTTTAAAAACAACCGTTTTTTTGGGAGCAGTGATTTTAATAATGCTTAAAGTGAAACAATAAAAGTGTAATATCCCTTTAAATTTTGTACCTGGGGGTGTCTATAGTATGCCTGTAAAGGGGCGCATGTTTCCCGTGTTTAGAACAGTCTGACAGCAAAATGACATTTCAAAGGAAAAAAGTCATTTAAAGCTACTCGCGGCTATAATGAATTGCCGGTCCGACAATACACATAAAAGTTCATTGATAAAAACAGCATGGGAGTTACCCACAGGGGAACCCCGAACCCAAACTTTTTTAAAAAATGACGTGGGAGGTCCCCCTAAATTCCATACCAGGCCCTTCAGGTCTGGTATGGATATTAAGGGGAACCCCGGCCAAAATGTAAAAAAAAAAATTGCATGGGGTCCCCCTCAAAATCTATACCAGACCCTTCAGGATTTTAAGGGGAACCCCGCTCCACAATTAAAAAAAAAATGGCGTTGGGCCCCCCCAAAAATCCATACCAGACCCTTATCCGACACAACCTGGCAGGCCGCAGGAAAAGAGGGGGGAGGAGAGAGCGCCCCCCCTCCTGAACCGTACCAGGCCACATGCCCTCAACATTGGGAGGGTGCTTTGGGGTAGCCCCCCAAAACACCTTGTCCCCATGTTGATGGGGACAAGGGCCTCATCCCTACAACCCTTGCCCGGTGGTTGTGGGGGTCTGCGGGCACGGGGCTTATCGGAATCTGGAAGCCCCCTTTAACAAGGGGACCCCCAGATCCCGGCCCTCTCCCCTGTGTGAAATGGTAAGGGGTACAAGTGTACCCCTACCGTTTCACAAAAAAACTGTCAAAAATGTTAAAAATGACAAGAGACAGTTTTTGACAATTTCTTTATTTAAATGCTTCTTCTTTCTTCTATCTTCTTTCTTACATCTTTTATCTTCCTTCGGTTTCTTCCTCCATTTTCTTCTTCTTCTGGTTCTTCTGGTTCTTCCTCCGGTGTTCTTGTCCAGCATCTTCCTCTGCGGCGGCGGCGTCTTCTTTCCTTCTCGTCGGGCAGGATGGCATGGAGGGAGGCTCCTGCTGTGTGATGCTTCTCCTCTTCTCACGGTTCTTAAATAACGGTGGGGGCGGGGTCACCCGTTACGTAACCCCGCCCCTTCTGACGTCACGGGGAATGCCACAGAGAAGTCCCCGTGCGTTAGAGGGGCCCCCGCCCCCGTTATTTAAGAACTGTCACACAGCAGGAGCCTTCCTCCATGCCATCATGGATGCGGAGAGGCCCGAGGAGAAGACGGAAAGAAGACGCCGACGGAGGAAGATGCCGGACGAGAACACCGGAGGAAGAACCAGAAGAACAAGAAGATGGAGGAAGAAACCGAAGGAAGATAGAAAATAGAAGAAAGAAGATAGAGGAAAGAAGAAGCATTTAAATAAAGGAATTGTCAAAAACTGTCTCTTGTCATTTTTAACAGTTTTTTTGTAAAATGGTAGGGGTAGTTTTGTACCCCCTTACCATTTCACACACGGGGGAGGGCCGGGATCTGGGGGTCCCCTTGTTTAAGGGGACTTCCAGATTCCGATAAGTCCCCCGCCCGCAGACCCCCACAACCACCGGGCAAGGGTTGTGGGGATGAGGCCCTTGTCCCCATCAACATGGTGACAAGGTGTTTTGGGGGCTACCCCAAAGCACCCTCCCAATGTTGAGGGCATGTGGCCTGGTACGGTTCAGGAGGGGGGGCGCTCTCTCATCCCCCCCTCTTTTCCTGCAGCCTGCCAGGTTGCGTGCTCTGATAAGGGTCTGGTATGGATTTTTGGGGGGACCCCACGCCATTTTTTTCTATTTTGGCGCGGGGTTCCCCTTAAAATCCATACCAGGCCTGGAGGGCTTGGTATGGAATTTAGGGGGACCCCCTCCACGTCATTTTTTTTTTTAATTTTGGTTCGGGGTTCCCCTGTGGGGAATTCCCATGGCGTTTTTATCAATGAATTTTTATGTGTATTGTCGGACCGGCAATTCATTAATAGCCACGAGTAATTTTAAATGACTTTTTTTCCTTTGAAATGTCATTTTGCTGTTAGACTGTTCTAAACACGGCAAAACATGCGCCCCTTTACAGGCATACTATAGACACCCCCCAGGTATGAAAGTTAAAGGGATATTACACTTTTATTGTTTCACTTTAAGCATTATTAAAATCACTGCTCCCGAAAAAACTGACGTTTTTAAAACTTTTTTTTGCATTGATCCATGTCCCCTGGGGCAGGACCTGTGTCCCCAAACACTTTTTATGACAATAACTTGCATATAAGCCTTTAAAATTAGCACTTTTGATTATTCATGTTCGTGTCCCATAGACTTTAACGGTGTTCACGTGTTCGAACAAATGTTTTGCCTGTTCGCAAGTTCTGGTGCGAACCGAACAGGGGGGTGTTCGGCTCATCCCTAACCGCGGGGTTGCGATTCTAATTCATAAAGGGTTACCATTTTCTTGTCACCAAGTTATTCTGGACCCTACATGTGGCTATATATGGAATTCCCCTCCTGTTGGTCACGGTATACTTTCCCCCTCCGGTCACGCTTGCAGTGTTCTCTGAACTTAATGTACATTTTGCCTCATTACCTAGCTGTCCTATGCTCAGTCTTGCGGATTTTAACTCTGTGTTGCAGCCTAAATTAGATAGGTTGAAGCCTCTACAATATGAATCAAAATTGTTTCCTGTATGGTGCAATACCTATGGATATGTAGATCTATGGCGCTGGAAGTATCCCAGAGACAAGGTGTTCTTCTGCCAGTCCAGGTCTTATGCTGCCCTCTCCAGTATAGACTATGCACTGGCAACGGGTGACCTTTTGCCCTGTGTCCAATCCATAGCATATCTGTCCCAGACAGTGTCTGATCACTCCATAATACAGGTGGGTTTGACTTTGGGCCACAGACCCTCGTTTCAGGCTTGGAGACTTAGCCCTCTCTGGATATAGTGGATTTGACTAGGAAGTAACAATTGTACCTTTCTGCTCGTATTCATGAGCATGGGGAAAAAAAACGGTAGGCTTCTTGCGTATCTCGCCCACACGGACTTTCAGGACAGTTCGATTGCTGAAATTCAACTCCCAGACGGGTCAACTACCTCTGACGCATTGACTATTAACCAAACCTTTGCAGAATTCTATAGCAGGCTCTATGAGGATATGACTGTACCTTCAGGGCAAGCCTTTATGGGTTTCTTTGAATCACTTGACTTTCCAGCACTTAGTAGCCCCCAGCAACTTCTCTTAGATAAACCTATCACATTAGAGGAAGTAACTACGGCCATATGCCTCTTATCAACCAGTAAAACTCCGGGCCTAGATGGCCTCCCCTTAGAATGGTACCAGGCACACATAGAGGACCTGGCTCCCAGGCTTCTTAAGACATTCCAGGACTCTCTTAAGCAGGGGAAACTTCCTGACTCTATGAATGAAGCACTCATTGTTGTCATACCCAAACCTGGTAAGGATAGGTTGCAATGTGGGTCCTATCATCCCATATCTCTCCTAAACAATGACGCAATGACGGTTATTCTATCTTTCATACCGCCGGACTAATCCGGTTTTATACTTGACAGGAGCACCTTTGGTAACATTCGTAGGCTATTCTTGCATGTCCATAGTGCATCACATGCAAAACATTGTGGATTGGTCCTATCCTTTGACATGTTAAAAGCCTTCTACACTGTGAGTTGATCCTTCCTTTGGGAAGCTTTGGCACAAATGGGTTTTGGTTCGCAGTTTGTCCAATGGGTTTGGCTATTATATGCAGACCAGAGGGCCAGAGTCCGCACCAACAAAGATATTTCTGCGTCATTTTTATTACAGAGGGGTACCAGGCAGGGGTGCCCTCTTTCTCCACTTCTGTTCGCACTGGCCATTGAGCCCCTGGCCCTGGTGGTGCGGCAGACGTCAGAGATAGGGGGCATCCGCTCTGGTCCAATAGAGGAGAAGAACTCTCTCTATGTGGACGATGCGCTTATATACTTAGACAGTAGAGAGAGCTCATTTACTAAACTGCTGCACATAGTGGAGGAGTTTGGTGCGGTGGTGGGAAAAATCTCAGACATTTCCCATAGGCCCCCCTTTACCTACTGAATATCTACAGAGGTCACGTCTCCAATTAACATCGTCCTTTAAATACCTGGGCATCCAAATACATGGCGATCTCTCTAAATACGAAGAACTCAACATCACTCCTATAGTCAAACCGATGATGAAACAGTTTTGTCCCTGGACTTCACTGCCCTTCAATCTAATTGGCCGCATAAATATATTTATAATGATTTTCTTATCAAAATTTCTGTATTGTTTTCGAGCTGCCCCAGTTTTTTCCCTAAAAAACTTTTTGCGAAAATAGACTCTTATAGCAAGGTCCTCACCACAGGCGGCTAAGGCCGCGGGAGGCCTGGCCTGTCCAAACTTAGGGAATTATTTTATTGCTTCCCAACTCACCTACGTCCATACCTGGTTACACTCTGATCCCCAAACTCCCTCCACTGTGCTCCTGTCGACCCACTTTGGACCCTCTACCCCTCTCAGGGACGAGCTACATAGGTCAAAAAAATCTGGGGGTTCCAGATTTTCTCCAGTTGATGTCAGTTTTATGTCTTGGAGGAAGGGAGGAAAAATTCTGACACAGTCCTCTTCGGGTATCTTGCCACACACCCCCCTGCGTTAGAATCATAATCTCCCTGAGCTCTTTGGTTACCCGGACTCGCCATGGTGGGGTCAATTTGAAATTACTAATTCCTCTCATATAGTTGAGGATAATACCTTACTATCCTTTGACACACTCAGACATAAATGCGGTCTTGACAATAAATTATTTTTTAAATATCTTTTACTACGACATGCCATTCGGACACAATTTGGGTCGTTGACCATTGAGCTCATGGAATACTCCATAGAAGACCCCCTATAATTTCCAGATTGCCAAGTTGGTGATGACCTTCTATGGTCGCCTCCAGTTGGTGGAGGCGGATCCTTTCCAGAACTCTTATCGCAAATGGCTGCTGTCAATGCCTGAGCTTTCTGAAGAGGACTGGGAAGAGGCAACCGAGATATGCTTTCAGGATATAACCTCACTGCTGACCTATTGATTCAATTTAAGTTCATACATCACCTGCACTACACAGCAACCAGGCTGGTTCGGATGGGATTAGGTCAGGATATTGCATGTTCTAGATGGGATATGATTGCTGCTGATTTTTTTCACATGTTTTGGAGCTGTTCTGGACTCTCGACCTTTTGGAAGGATCTATTTGCTTTCTTTGACCACAAGCTTTAATTACCAATACCTCATACCCCAGAGGTTGGACTTTTAGGAACGCTTAATGATCATGTTCCTCGTACACACGCCAGGACTTTGTTACGTATACTGTTACTTTATGCACGTAAAACCATCTTATTGCATTATAAGGATGTGGGCCCTCTTCCGGCCCACGCTTTCTTCCGTAACGTTCATGGGGTTCTCCCCAAATTTAAATTGATATATAAAAGTAGGGCATGCCCTAAGAAATTCACCAAAATATGGCAACCATGGCTAGATGTCTCTGAGGATTTCTGGGGGTTTGTCCTTACTTCACAACTCACTCGGTGAGTCTTCCACTAATGTAACTCAAGAATAGTGGTCTGAAGGCTGCCTACTCACTAACCAGGGATTGTTCTGTGTGAAATGTTCCGCTACAATCTGCTGTTGATATGGGGTCATGTGTGGTGTGGGTTTGAGTGTGTGTCTGTATGAATGTTGTTGGGGTCTTTCTGTTCCTTCACGGACTACCAGCCTGTTGCACATTAATGACTACATGATTTGGTATAGTCATTAGCACCTTATGTGCCTGTAATGTAAGTCCGTTCCCGTTGTACTTTTTGCTGTAAAACCAAAATAAACACCTTTCAAAAAAAAAAAAAAGGATGAGTCTTCAGCCAATTAAAAAAAGTTATTGTTTGAGCCTGATAGGTTGGGTTTCCCAACTAAATGACTTCCCTTCACTAGTAGTGGGGGGGGGGTCACTTAAATAAGGGAATCTAAGTATAGTGGAGCCAAAATGAGCACCAAACAAATATCTTAGGAGTACAAAGCTTTTTATCATTTCCACAAATGGCAACACAAAAATAAAAGGCAGCCATTGTAGTTTGGGGGTCACAAATCATCAGTGTTTAAGGCCTTGTTCACACAGGCATACTTAAGTGTACACCTATGTGTAGCCACCCTGCCCTTAACAGAAGTGTCTATGTTTAGTGGTGCTAATCTGCAGTCGGCTTAGCTGAAATGATAGCTAGTTAGGCTCTCTCAGTTTTCTCCTATATTCTGGTTACTGTATGTGACTTTCTGCTGCCTGCAGGTGGCACCACTGCCTCTGGAAATAGTATGAGAGCTACACTAACCAGAGTTATGAATATTTATTTCTCCCTGGCCAACCAGTAGGAGTTTCCTTAAACATCCAGGGAGTGACTTTGGGAAGTATGTCTAGTCTGCCCTGGACCTCCTGCCTAGGGGAGGGGTGTTTTTGCCTCTTAAATCTCTAAGGCCTGCTGCCTGAGGAGGTGACCAAGTTGTTTGGATGGGCCTGGAATTTGGACCTAGCCTGTGGAGCCTGGGGATAAGGAGCCATAGATGATCTCCAGAGGTGATGAGGGGCTGTAAAAAGCTTGGAAAGGAAACTTAGACCTTACTGGAGTTGGGAGTACCCTCCCTAAGGTACTGGCAACTGATTTTTTTCACATTCAAAAGCTACAATCACAGAATGCAAGGTTGGCCTCAAGGTTCTATATTTTCGGGGACTGTGGGGTTGATTTACTAAAGGCAAATAGACTGTGCACTGACTTGTCGTTCAAAATGTGAAAGCGCTGAAAGCTGAAAAATGGCCTGGGTAGGAAGGGGGTGAAAGTGCCCAGTATTGAGGTGGTTAAAGGTGAATTAAACAAACAAAAAAAAAAAAGATTAGTTAAACCCACAAGTGCTTTTTTTACCATTATTATTCCGTTAAACTGACTTTTGACATTTACAAATGCAGCAATTTAGAAATTGGATGAAAGGTTTAGCACTGGGAAACACTTTTTGAAAGCTAAAAAGTGCATTTTATACAACTATATAGATCAGACCAAAATGAGGGACAAATGAGGAGGAAAGAGAGGCAGAGGGTCAGCCCCTCGAAATCAGGGACAATTGGGAGCTATGCATATAATACATTTTAATTTATACAATATCAGTGAACATCTAAAATTATTATGGTCAATGTTTTATTACAAACTCAAAAGTCTACAAAAAACAGAACGGGCAACCACAACAGAGACTAGGGATAAGCTTGATGTTCGAGTCAAACGTAAGTTTGGCTCGAACATCGGGTGCTCACCCATTTGCCGAACAGCGAACATTATGGGGCGTTCGCGGGAAATTCAAGCGCCTCAAAATGCCCCATAATGCACTGCGAGATCGCAGTACATTGCTGAATGATGATTGGCCAAAGCATGCACCTAACTTGCATGCTTTGGCCAATCACAGCGCGCACTGCTGAGAGATCATGGCTCAGTCCATGCCCAACACTATATAAGGCTGCTTATAAGCAGCTGCGTGTAGTGTTGTTGGCGTGGACTGAGAGATAGCTTGAGTTAGATTAAGCAGGCAGGGGTATTTGAGAATATATATATATATATATATATATATATATATATATATATATATATATATATACATATACACACACTCTGCATTTAGCGTAGATTATATATTATATATTCAGTGTATACTCTATATTCAGTCAGTACAGGCAGTGTATTTGATATACAGTATATCTCTATCTATCTATCTATCTATCTATCTATCTATCTATCTATCTATAGGGTCTGAATACTTAGGACCATGTGATAATTCAGCTTTTCTTTTTTAACCGCTTCAGATCCGCGCTATTGCCAAATGATGGCAACAGCGCAGACCTACATTGCCGGGGACTACGTCTATTGACGTCATCCCGCGCACGAGCGGCCTGCGCGTCCCCTGCAGGGAGTGCGCGGCGCGCTCGGTGATCAGCGAGTCTATGAGACTCGCCTGATCACAGATCAGAGTAAGGGGTCAGTCCCGACCCATTACCACATGATCAGCTGTCAGCCAATGACAGCTGATCATGTGATGTAAACAGAGCCGGTAATCGGCTATTTTTTCTCCTCGCGCTGACAGCGTGAGGAGGAAAAAAAAAGCCGATCACCGGTGGCCGTGAGAGGGACATCAGTCCTGATCACGGCGATCATCTGCCCCCTGCCAGTGACACCTAACAATAGGCATCAGTGCTGCCTACCAGTGCCTACCAGCGTCACACATCAGTGCCCACAGTGCCATCCATCAGTGCCCACAGTGCCATCCATCAGTGCCCACAGTGCCATCCATCAGTGCCCACAGTGCCATCCATCAGTGCCACCCATCAGTGCCACCCATCAGTGCCACCCATCAGTGCCACCCATCAGTGCCACCCATCAGCGCCCACAGTGCCACCCATCAGCGCCCACATCAGTGCCACAACAGTGCTGCACATCAGTGCCACCTATCAGTGCCCATCAGTGTCACCTACCAGTGCCCATAAGTGCCCATCAGTGCCGCCCATTACTGCCCATCAGTGCCCCCCATCAGTGCCACCCATCAGTGCCCCCTATCAGTGCCACCTTATCTGTGCACATCAGTACCGCCTCATCTGTCCCCATCAGTGCCGCCTTAACTGTGCCTATCAGTGCCGCCTTAACTGTGCCTATCAGTGCCGCCTTAACTGTGCCTATCAGTGCCGCCTTAACTGTGCTATCAGTGCCGCCTTAACTGTGCCTATCAGTGCCGCCTTAACTGTGCCTATCCGTGCCCATCAGTGCAGCCTATCAGTGCCCACCAGTGCCGCCTCATCAGCGCATATCAATGAAGGAGAAAAATTACCTGTTTGCAAAATTTTATAACAAACTATGAAACATGATTTTTTTTTTTCAAAATTTTCCAGTTTTTTGGTTTGTCTAGCAAAAAATAAAAATCCCAGCTGTGATTAAATACCACCAAAAGAAAGCTCTATTTGTGGGGAAAAAAATGATAAAAATTTCATTTGGGTACAGTGTTGTATGACCGCACAATTGTCATTCAAAGTGTGAGAGCGCTAAAAGCTGAAAATTGGTCTGGGCAGGAGGGGGGTTTAAGTGCCAAGTAAGAAAGTAGTTAATAAATCTGCAAAAATGTCAACAATTCTGTGCTGTGTGTACATTAATGAGGAAAAAAATTTACTTAAATGATTTTAGCAAATATCTCCAATATAACAAAGAGTGAAAAATTTAAGGGGATCTGAATACTTTCCGTCCCCACTGTGTATATATATATATATATATATATATATATATATATATATATATATATATATATATATATATATATATATATATATATATATATATATATATATATATATATATATATATATACACACATATACACATATATATATACACACACACATATACACATACACATACACACTCTGTATTCAATGATTCAATGTAGACTATATATACAGTGCATTCAACGGTGTACAGTATATAATACACTTTAGGCGGTGTATTAATATATATATGCATACAGTCTAATATTAATATATAAAATAAATATTTTATTATAGCTTTTCAAGTGACAACACTGAAGAAATGACACTTTGCTACAATGTAAATAGTGAGTGTACAGCTTGTATAACAGTGTAAATTTGCTGTTCCCTCAAAATAACTCAACACACAGCCATTAATGTCTAAACCGCTGGCAACAAAAGTGAGTACACCTCCAAGTGAAAATGTTCAAATTGAGCCCAATTAGCAACCCCCCCCCCCGGTGTCATGTGACTCGTTAGTGTTACAAGGTCTCAGGTGTGAATGGGGAGCAGGTGGGTTAAATTTGGTATTATCGCTCTCACTCTCTCATACTGGTCACTGGAAGTTCAACATGACACCTCATGGCAAAGAACTCTTAGAATCTGAAATAAAGAATTGTTGCTCTACATCAGGGGTCTCAAACTGGCGGCCCTCCAGCTGTTGGGAAACTACAAGTCCCATGAGGCATTGCAAGGCTGACCATCACAAGCATGACTCCCACAGGCAGAGGCATGATGGGACTTGTAGTTTCGCAACAGCTGGAGGGCTGCCAGTTTGAGACCTCTGCTCTACATAAAGATGGCCTAGGCTATAAGAAGATTGCCAAGACCCTGAAACTGAGCTGCAGCACAGTGGCCAAGACCATACAGCGGTTTAGCAGGACAGGTTCCACTCAGAACAGGCCTCACCATGGTTGGCCAAAGAAGTTAAGTGCACATGCTCAGCGTAATTTTCAGAGGTTATCTTTGGGAAATAGACGAATGAGTGCTGCCAGCATTACTGCAGGAGGTTGAAGGGGTGGGGGGTCAGCCTATCAGTGCCAGTGCTCAGACCATACGCCACACACTGCATCAAATTGGTATGCACGGCTGTCGTCCCAGAAGCAAGCCTCTTTTAAAGATGGTGCACAAGAAAGTCCGCAAACAGGCAAACAGGCAAGCAGACTAAGGACATGGATTACTGGCACCATGTCCTGTGGTCTGATGAGACCAAGATAAACTCATTTGGTTCAGATGGTGTCAAGCATGTGTGGCAGCCACCAGATGAGGAGTACAAAGACAAGTGTGTCTTGTCTACAGTCAAGCATGGTGGTGGGAGTGTCATGGTCTGGGGCTGCATGAGTGCTGCCGGCACTGGGGAGCTACAGTTCATTGAGGGAACCATGAATGCCAAAATGTACTGTGACATACTGAAGCAGAGAATGATCCCCTCCTTTCAGAGACTGGGCCACAGGGCAGTATTCCAACATAACAACCCCAAACACACATCCAAGACAACCACTGCCTTGCTAAAGAACCTGAGGGTAAAGGTGATGGACTGGCCAAGCATGTCTCCAGACTAAAACCTATTGAGCATCTGTGTGGCATCCTCAAATGGAAGTTGGAGAAGCGCAAGGTCTCTAACATCCACCAGCTCTGTTATTGTCATGGAGAAGTGGAAGAGGACTCCAATGGCAACCTGTGAAGCTCTGGTGAACTCCATGCCCAAGAGGGTAAAGGCAGTGCTGGAAAATAATGGTGGCCACACAAAATATTGACACTTTGGGCCCAATTTGGACATTTTCACTTAGGGGTGTATTCACTTTTGTTGCCACAATTTGGACATCAATGGCTGTGTGGTAAGTTATTTTGAGGGGACAGCAAATATACACTGTTATACAAGCTGTACACTCACTACTTTTTAGACATGTGCACACTGAGATATTTCGTTTCGGAATTTCGTTTTCGTCCGAAAAATAAATGTATTTAGTTACTCCCGAAATTCGTTTTTATTTATTTCGTTTTTCGTTAAAAATTGCATTCGTCCGAAAATCCAAATTAAGGTCGAATCTGTCATTGAAGGCTTATGGTGTCTGTCAAATGTTCAAAGAAGATTCGATGGAGCAGCTAAACTGTACAACGCTGTATAGTTTACCTGCTCCGTCGAATCTTCTTAGAACTTTCAACAGACACCATAAGCCAAAGTACGTGTGTACTTAGTTCTAGCTATTTTACTGCTCCTCCTCTTTGGTTACAATCAGCCAATAACATTCATGATCATCTTTATTTTTATTTATCTTTTCTCCCCTACGTCGAATCTTTTCTCCCCTACGTCGAATATTGTCTCCCCTACGTCAAATCTTTTCTCTCTATGTAGAATAATCTTGAGCTAATAGAGTTAAGGTTAGGCACATTCGACCACAGGTTTGATGGACACAGATTGGTATTGTCATCATCATGTCGAATCTCCTATCTATATCGAACTGTTGTAGCAACGAAAACGAAAATAAAGCATTTGTTTATGTCGGATCTTTCGTTTTTCGGATTCTGCACTTTCGTTATCGTTTATTGTATTGTTATTTTACAAAAATGTGAGGAGTGTACTCACGTTTGTGAGAGACTGTATATATACACACACAATATAATATATATATAGAAAACCTTTGGAGGGAGTTGAAAGTCTGTGTTGCCCAGCGACAGCCCCAAAACATCACTGCATTAGAGGGGATCTGCATGGAGGAATGGGCCAATATACCAGCAACAGTGTGTGACAACCTTGTGAAGACTTACAGAAATCGTTTGACCTCTGTCATTGCCAACAAAGGATATATAGCAAAGCACTGAGATGAACTTTTGATATTGACAAAATACTTATTTTCCACCATAATTTGCAAATAAATTCTTTCAAAAATCAGACGATGTGATTGTCTGGATTTGTTTCCACATTTTGTCTCTCATAGTTGAGGTATACCTATGATGACAATTACAGGCCTCTCTCATCTTTTTAAGTGGGAGAACTTGCACAATTTGTGGCTGACTAAATACTTTTTTGCCCCACTGCATATCTATCTATCTATCTATCTATCTATCTATCTATCTATCTATCTATCTATCTATCTATCTATCTATCTATCTATCTATCTATCTATCTATCTATCTATCTATCTATCTATCCAGGGCTTTTTTTCAGTGGGAACCTGGGGGAACGCAGTTCCGGCACCTCCAGCACTGAATATATGTAATAGCATGGGGTGTGGGGTGTGCTGAAAGGTCTATTTATGTTGGCTGCTGGAGGGATCTATTGTCACTGGTGGGAATCTGATTTTGTGTGAGCGTCTATTGTTGCTGGGGGGTCTTATGTTGCTGGAAGGGATCTACTGTTGAGGGAGAGGTCTATTTTTACTGGCTGCTGGAGATCTATTGATGCTGCCTGCTGGGAGATCTGTTGTTGCTGCTGGGGGGTCTAATGTTGCTTGGGTGGATATTTTGTTACTGGGTGTGATATTTTGTTGTGGGTAGTTCACTGTTGCTGCAGGGAATCTATTGTTGCTGGGGGAGTTTATTGTTGTGTGGGGATCTATTGCTGGGATTCTACTGTTGCTGGCTGCAGGGGACCTATTTTACTGCTTTTCTTTTTATCATCAACATATTCCATACAAATGATTTAGCACCACAAAACGATATTTGGTTCTGTATTCTCTAAAAGTGCTGGTAGGTGGTGGAACCACAAGGGGTGACTCAGACGGGGGTAGTTCCTGCACCTATTCTCCGAGAAAAACAGCCCTGTATATATATATATATATATATATATATATATATATATATATATATATATATATATATATATATATATATATATATATATATATATATACACATATATATACATATATACACACACACACACACACACACACACACACACACACACACACACACACACATATATATACATATTTACACACATACACATACATATACATACACACACACACACACACAGTAACAAAAATAGTGCTGCGCTGTTAGGTAGTACTAAAATGTAAATTAAACAAAAATGCAGCACTCAATTGGACCAGTAGTAAAGAACTATTGCTGATGGTATAATCAGTAAAGTTAATTTATTGGATGCATGCTGAGATTTGAAATTAAAAACAACTGTCAATGAAAAAATTAGATGATAAAATTATTAGACTTCATAAGCACAATTTATTATCATGGTTGAAGTAATCCGAAAATTAGTATATACGATACCACCATGACTTCCAGATGACAAGGGGTTAATGTCAGCAAGTGTGCTCCAAGCTCTGATCCTAATTGTCAGACCCAATGGCTCAATGTGCAGGGAGAAAAATAGAGGTGGAGAGACACCACTCTCTAAGGTGCACTTAGTGGCTGTCTTCCGGATATCAGACTCGCTGTGATCCAGGTGGTGTATTGTAGATCGTGCCTCTGAACGACCTCGGTCAAGCTGACTGATCACGCTGGCTGGAACCTGGCATGCTGGAGGGCGCTCTGGCGCTCGGGAGGCAGGGTCAGGGTCGGAAACGAGGAGTACCAGGAAGCTAGGCGGATCGCAAGCTCAAAGTAGCCGTGGCGACTGTGACTTATGTAAGTCACGGCCACCACGGCTACTTTGGCTCTGATGTGGAAATTAAGGGGAACCCTGCGCTAAATTTTTTTTAAAAATGGCGTAGGGGTCCCCCCAAAATTTATACCAGACCCTTATCCGAGCACGCAACCTGGCAGGCTGCAGGAAAAGAGGGGGGACGAGAGCGCACCTCCCCTCCTGAACCGTACCAGGCCACATGCCCTAAACATGGGGAGGGTGCTTTGGGGTCCCCCCACAGCACCTTGTCCCCATGTCGATGGGGACAAGGGCCTGATCCCCACAACTGTTGCCCAGTGGTTGTAGGGGTCTGTGGGCGGGGGGGCTTATCGGAGTCTGGAAGCCCCCTTTAACAAGGGGACCCCCAGATCCCGGCCTCCCCCCTGTGTGGAATGGTAACGGGGTACAAATGTACTCCCACAATTTCACAAAACAAGTTTCAAAATGTTAAAAATGACAAAACACAGCTTGGTACAAGTCCTTTATTAAGAAATAAAAAAACAAAAATGTCCCACGATGTCCATTCATCTTCTTCTATCACGCCGCATGGGCCGAAAAAGAAAAAAAACTCAGCGACCGATCCGCCTCCATGGGAGACTCCCGCCGTCTGAGGTTTCTTCGCTTGTGACAGTTCTTATATAACTCAGGGCGGGGCCACCCAGTGATGTAAACGGGTGACCCCGCCCCCTCTGACGCCACGGGGAAGCCATGGGGATGTCCCCGTGGCGTCAGAGGGGGCAAGGTCACCCGATTATGTCATCGGGTGGCCCTGCGCTCAGTTATATAAGAACTGTCACAAGATAAGAAGTGTCAGACGGCGGGAGCCTCCCATGGAGGCGGATCGGTCGCGGATTTTATTTTGTTTTCTTTTTCGGTCTGTGCGGCGTGATAGAAGAAGATTAATGGACATCGTGGGATATTTTTATTTCTTTATTTTTTAAAAAAGGACTTGTCCCAAGCTGTGTTTTGTCGTTTTTAACATTTTGACACTTTTTTTGTAAAATGGTAGGGGTACATTTGTACTCCATTACCATTTCACACAGGGGGAGGCCGGGATCCCCTTGTTAAAGGGGGCTTCCAGATTCCGATAAGCCCCCCCGCCCGCAGACCCCCACAACCACCGGGCAAGGGTTGTGGGGATGAGGCCCTTGTCCCCATCAACATGGGGACAAGGTGCCTTGGGGGGCTACCCCAAAGCACCCTCCCTATGTTGAGGGCATGTGGCTTGGTATGGTTCGGGGGGGGCGCTCTCTCATCCACCCTCTTTTCCTGCGGCCTGCCAGGTTGCGTGCTCGGATAAGGGTCTGGAATGGATTTTGGGGAACCCCTACACCATTTTTTTTAAATTTTGGCGCAGGGTTCCCCTAAAAATCCATACCAGACAAGAAGGATCCAGCATGGATTTTGGGGGGGACCCCATGCCATATTTTTTAAACTTAGCACAGGGTTCCCCTTAATTTCCATATCAGACCTGAAGGGCCTGGTATGGGTTTTAGGGGGACCCCCACACAATTTCAAAAAAAAAATTCGATTCGGGGTTCCCCTTAGTATTCATACCAGACCCAAAGGGCCTGGTAATGGAGGGGTGGATCCCATGCTCTTTTAAATGACAATTTTTCCTTTAGAAATGTAATTTTGCTGTGGTACTGTTCTAAACACTGGAAAATGCGCCACTTTACAGGCATACTATAGACACCCCCCAGGCATGATATTTAAAGGAATATTTCATTTTTATTGTTTCACTTTAATCATTAATAAAATCACTGCTCCCGAAAAAACAGCAGTTTTAAAAAAAAATTTGCATTAATACATGTCCCCTGGGGCAGGACCAGGGTCCCCAAACACTTTTTATGACAATAACTTGCATATAAGCCTTTAAAATGAGCACTTTTGATTTTTCATGTTAGTGTCCCATAGACTTTAACGGTGTTCGCAGAACATCCAAACAACCATAGTTCGGTCCGAACTTATGCTCGGGCCGAACCGTTCACCCATCCCTATTTGGCACTGTTAGAATATCAGAATTTATGAATGGATGAGATCTTAAATAATAATTGAATTGTAGATATATATATATATATATATATATATATATATATATATATATATATATATATATATATCTCTTCTATGTATGGAGAAGGTGAAATTATATAAGGTTTTTTTATACTTGTGAAAGTATATACATGGTTATAAGCTCATAAGCATTTCTTGGAAAAGCTCAAGCATTGCATTTTAAGTGTAATATATATATATATATATATATATATATATATATATATATATATATATATATATATATATATATATATATATATATATATATATATATATATATCTATATATATATTTGATTTAGATGTCAGAAAGAAAGAAAGAAAACTTATATTGTATGTTGTAAAAGTTAAAATGGTTTTACATATAAACTCCTCTTAGCCCACACATCGGGAATGTTAGATTGAGTGACTTCCAGAAAAGTGGGAAGGAAACTGCTCATTGAAAGCCCACAAATTTCTGTAGAACTTCAAGGCAAATAAGGTACATTGAACAAACCCTTTTTCAAAAGGGGGGGCTGTTTTCATGGGTTTGAGTTGTGGAGTAAGAGTGTGACACAGAAGTTTTTGAGGCAGACTTGCACTCCACGAGGACAGCTACACATCACAATACATTGCTGCTATTTTTACACACAGACATATCTGATTGAATCTTCATCTTAAGAATATAATACATTATTAATGATATTTTGGCATTGTTTTTGTAATATTTTGCTATTTTTAAATTAATTTTATTTTTTTATTTTATTTTTTGAATTATTGAATTATCGTTATTATTACAGTAATAACTCGAATTACAACATTGGCGAGCCTTGCCACTTTCATTTTGTCCGAATATCGTACTTTTAAAAATTATTTCTCCTTCCGCTTGCCGAGAGGAAATATAAGCACAAACATTGACTATTCAGTCAAGCTTCAGAAGAAATCGAAAAAGCAAATTTTCTTGGAGGAAAAAGAATTATCAGAATTGATGAGATGTTTGCGCACGTGTAAGAAAATTCTTGATGAAGTAATTTCCCGCCAAGAGAGGGAACGCGTGTTACATGAAAAAAGTCAGTTCTACATTGGTAAGTTATGGATTTTATTGATGAATTGTCTACTGAGAGTAAATTAGAATTCAAAAGTCTGTCAAAGTTTGTTAAAGATGATGAATTATGGTGTTACATGTTCAATAAATGCTTATAGGCTAATATCAAAATACAAAAGTCAAAATTTACTTTTAACAAATTCAACAAACAGGTTATTAACTTGATTAGGTTAATTAAAGTTTATGACACAATGATATCAGGAGTTCCTGAAAAGAAAGTTGTTGGTACAAAAAGGGAAAACAGAGACTCAGGTATGTTTGTCTGAGCGGATAGATGATTTGCAGAGTGCAATTCAAATAAAAGATATTCAGTTGTCTGAATTACAGAATAAAGTAGAGAGTTATAGTGTAGACTCTTAACCGAAGTCTTTTGCACAAGATATGCGGTCTATCGAGATTGATGACCAAGAACGGAAAGGTTTGTTTAAACCAAAATTATCTTTTGTACAAGATAAGCGGTCTATAGGAAAATATGACCAGGACCATGATGAAGAAAATGGCGATCGGAGAGTTGCCACATGTAAGGCCACACCCAGAGATGGTGAGATACACATCACAGGCAGAACTAAAGTTTCAGAGCAGACAGGAAATGTTACTTGCCTACATAGTACACAAAGGAAAACTTTGAAAGTAGAAAATACAGAACAGATTTCTGAGCAATTTTTTCCTTCTTCTCCAAACAATAGGTTGATTTATGTGCCTTATGTCTCAGAAGTCAAACAGATCAGTACATTGACTGTTAATGACAGTTCAGTCAATATGACAAACAATGATGAAAATGAAAGAGATGGATTACTTCCATCAACATCAGGATTTAGGAAAAAAGTTTATGAATCTTGTCCAACATTAAATTACCGTATATACTCGAGTATAAGAGGTCCCGAATATAAGCCGAGTCACCTAATTTAACACAAAAAACTGGGAAAAGTTATTGACTCGAGTATAAGTCGAGGGTGAGAAATGCAGCAGCTACTGTAAGTGGAAAAAGAGGGTCAACAATGCCCATCTGCAGCTGCATGCCTCACTGTGTCCATTGCATACCTCCCTGTGTTCATTGCATGCTTTCCCTGTGTCCATTGCATGCTTTCTCTGTGTCCATTGCAGCCTCCCTGTGTCCATTACATGCATCCCTGTGTCCATTACATTGCATCCTCCCTGTGTCCATTACATTGCAGCCTCCCTGTGTCCATTACATGCATCCCTGTGTCCATTACATGCATCCCTGTGTCCATTACATTGCAGCCTCCCTGTGTCCATTACATGCATCCCTGTGTCCATTGCAGCCTCCCTGTGTCCATTACATGCATCCCTGTGTCCATTACATTGCAGCCTCCCTGTGTCCATTACATGCATCCCTGTGTCCAATGCAGCCTTCCTGTGTCTATTACATGCATCCCTGTGTCAATTGCAGCCTCCCTGTGTCCATTACATGCATCTCTGTGTCCATTGCAGCCTCCCTGAGACGATCTGCCTACCTGATCAGCCTGTGTCATGCAGTCAGACGGCGGCCATCCAGTGTACAAAAGCCATGCCTCCTCCTCGTCCGTGATAGGTGGAACACTCAGTTTCCCAGCAGTCAGTGTTTAGTGTTCCGCCTATCACAGACATCCTCTCATCCTCGTCCATTGGATGAGGACGAGAGGATGTCTGTGATAGGCAGAACACTGAACACTGACTCACTGCTGGGAAACTGAGTGTTCCCCTATCACGGACAAGGAGGAGGTGCGGCTTTTTTACACTGGTCGGCTGCCTTCTGAGCATGACACGGGCTGATCAGGTATGCAGAGATGGCAAGGACTCGAGTATAAGCCGAGGGGGGCACTTTCAGCACAAAAAATGTGCTGAAAAACTCAGTTTATACTTGCGTATATACGGTATGTGACTTCACTTTTAATAGATGAAAGTGGAAGGCCATGATTACATGGTTTATTAAATGGTAAGAATACTAAATGGTTAATAGATTTAGGATCTGAACTCAGTTTAACTAAAAACAAATTACCTGTGAGTATTGATTCTCCAAAATGTAATTTAATTGGTTTCAGTGGAAAAGAAAATACAGTTAGTTGACCAAAATGGATACAGGTTTGTTTAAAGATATTGAAATAGAAATTGAGGGAGGAGATCCTAAGCCCCAAATTCAAAATAAGTTGCCACAAGAATCAATAGGTCCAGTTTCTGACATTGTACAATCATTTTTACAACAAGGAATATTACAGAAGGCACAATCAGTGGTAAATAATTGTATTTGGCCTATCAAGAATGCTGATTCGTATTCTTTATCAGTTGATATAAGATCACTGAATAAATGCATTACAAATAACAAACCTATTGTTCCTAATTTAAATTTAATGTCACACATGGATGCCAAGGCCAAAGTATTTTCAGTACTGGAAATCTCCAATAGTCATTTTTCAGTACCATTAACGAACAGCTGTCATTATAAACTTGCCTTCAGTTTTAATAAAGAAATGTATGCATTCACTAGAATAATTCCAGGACTGGAAATTAGTGATGGAATAGTGCATGAGTGCTTGGAGAAAGTTTTATCAAAATTTTCTAGGCCAAAATGTATTTTCCAGCATGTGAACAAAATTTTGTTGTCTACACAAAATACAGCGGAACATGTCACTCTGTTGATGGAGTTATTTACTCTGTTACAAACAGCAGGGCTGAAATTGAACACAGAGTCAGTTCAGTTAGTGAAAGATAAAATTACATTTCTTCATATGCAAATTAGTCATGGACAGAGACAGTTATCACAGGAAAAAGTTAGAAACATTTCTGCTATTCCAGGTCCAACATCTTACAAGGCATTATATCAATTTTTGAGTGAAGTAAATTGTTGCAAAGAGTTTTTACAGTAATATGATGATAAAGTTAAACCATTATTTGATTTCTTGAAACAAAAAGATGTTGTGTTTGATCAATGGAATCAAACCCAGACAGATGCCTTTGAAATATTGAAAAAAAACTTGCAGAAAGCACCCTCATTGAATATAATCGAAATTGGAATCTCAACGCCTGTTTTAATGTCTACTAAGGTATCTGAGAATTCCATCTCAGTAATTTTGTCTCAGGTAAAAGATGGTGAACCGGAAATAATAGTTTTATTCTCCAGAGGTTTGACAAATATGGAAGAGACTTTTGACACAAATATGAAGCAATTGTTACCGTATATACTCGAGTATAAGTCATTCCGAGTATAAGTCGAAGCCCTAATTTACCACAAAAAAAAAATGGGAAAAACTTATTGACCCGAGTATAAGGCGAGGGTGAGAAATGCACAGCTACTGTAAGTGGAAAAGAGGGTCAACAATGCCCATTTGCAGCCTCACTGTGCCCATTTGCATGCCTCACTGTGCCCATTTGCAGCCATAGGTCCCCCGAACTTCAAACTCGATAGTTAAGGGTTCCTAGATGCCCCCTAGCTCCAGCCAAAATTTGGGGTCTCTGAACCCAAAGGGTGCCAAAATGACATTGCTGCAGATGGACACAGTTGTCCTAATTTGGGGCCCCATATTTTGGGGCCACTTAGTGCTAAGAACCCCAAATTTGGTGTGCAAACCCAGTGGAACTAGCACCATAAATTATCCAAAGCTGTGGTTTCTAGCTCCAAGTGGCCCCGAGATACAGGGCCCCAAAAATCGGTTCAGAAAATGTCAAGCACTTTTCTGCAGCAGAGAATGACATTTTCCAAACCGATTTTGGGGCCCCGTATCCATCTTTGTATATGTTGTGGTTCCACTGGGTTTGCACACCAAATTTGGGGTTCCTAGCACCAAGTGGCCCTGAGATACAGGGCCCCAAAATCGGCTCGGAAAATGAAATTTTTTGCTGCAGAAAACTGCTTGACTCGAGTATAAGTCGAGAGGGGCACTTTCAGCACAAAAAAATGTGCTGAAAAACTCGACTTATACTCGAGTATATACGGTAAGTGTTTATTTTGCAGTCAAAGTAACAGAAAAGATTGTGAGATCTAGTAGGATCATATTACAGACACCTTATCTGTCATTAAAAATTCTTTTAACAAAAATTATTCAGGAGAATTATATTACAAATATTGTCCATTTTTTTTTAAACTTTACAATTTAAACCTATACAAGTAAATTTGGTAACAGAACCTTCTCAGTTAAATGTATTCAAAAGGCCTGCAAATGGTATTGTTAGAACAACTGCTGAGAGAGGCTTTGAGCCAGTGTTTGTTAATGCTATTAAAAATTGTTCAACAGGTCTTCCTATGTGTTACCCAAAGAATGGTTATGCTATTCAGCAAAAATTCTACAGAAAATGCTGAATTGAAAAATGCTAGAAGTACAGTACAGCACGCATTACTCTGAAATCTTATAGAGGAGAAGTGAATGGATATAGTTCAGTCTTCAAGGGGTTGAATTAAAACCTTTCTTTGTTTGTGAAAATTAGGTTTTGAATCATGACAAAAAGGAGGCATGCGTCCTGTTATAGTTTAAATATACAGAATAATATATTAAGGTATATAGGTCAATTTAAGAAAAATAGAGCAAAGTAAGGTAATTAGAAATGTTATGTTTTTCATGTCATGATAAAATATTAGGATTATGATATATAAAATGTATTTTTTAATTAAAAAATTGATGCTGCATCCTTTTACAGGATCTGACCTATAAGTCATCAAAAGAAGAGAAATGTAATATTTCTAGACCTTTCAGATGAAAACACGCCCTTGAAGCTTAAGAATATAGTTCTGGGAGAAGATGACATAAGAGATTAATTTGTCGTAATTATTGTTGTCTTTCTATGTTCAATAAAGTTTTCCAACTTTACAGGAGTACAGGAGGAAGAAAAAAAAGAAGAATCTCAATACCTCTAATGAGAGAGAAACTTATAAAAACAATTGACTTTTGATTTTTGACAACTGATGATATAATTTTATCCATCAGATATATTGCAGTTTTTATATATCAACTTTTTATGTGATGAGATATGTTTATCATATCAAGATGAAATATTTTTTACACATCATTTTTTATAAACACATGTAGTGTACTTTCAGAATTGAAAGGGTTAAACATCCTTACAATAGAGTCATTCTAGTTAGAGGGAACATCTGGTGCTAATTAAGATAATAGTACATTGTTTTTTAAAGTCATACAGACAAGTTAGGACTTACTTTTACATTGTAATATGTAATTATTTTTAAAAATCATCTCACATATATGAATGAATTGAAGTTGAAAATATGAAACATACATTTCATATGTTGAAACATACATTTTTGAAGTGATATTCATACTTCAAAGTATTGTACAACAATAATACATTTATGGATTATGAAATTAAGGAGATTGATTTATTTGGTAAAAGAAAAAGAAAATAATAAGGGTGAAAATATTTTTCATGGTATATGAAGTTCACTTTTCCTTATATAGAATCAAATTTGAAAATATATTCAAGTCAATTATCTTAGGGTCTTTAAGTATGGATGGATATGGATGTGATGCATTTGAGGTATAAATGGATTTAGATTTATATGGATTTAAGAAAATTATAAGATTATTAATCAATCATTTTGAGAGGGAAATGTTAGAATATCAGAATTTATGAATGGATGAGATCTTAAATAATAATTGAATTATATATATATATATATATATATATATATATATATATATATATAGTTACATCCTTTTTCAAATACACAACGTTTCAAAGTTTTAGTTAAAGAGCATAATGTCTTTATATTACAATATTTCTTGATTAGGATATTAAAAAGAACATTGCATTTTAAGTGTATATGTGTGTGTGTATATATATATATATATATATATATATATTATATATAAACTCCTCTTAGCCCACACCTTGGGAATGTTAGATTGAGTGACTCCCAGAGGGAAACTGCTCATTGAAAGCCCGGGAATTCCTGTAGAACTACAAGGCAAATAAGGAACATTGAACCAACCCTTTTTAGAAAGGTGGGGGCTGTTTTTCTGGGTTTCAGTTGTGAAGTAAGAGCGTGACACAGAGGTTTTTGAGGCTTGCACTCTACAAGGACAGCTACACACATACACACACACACACACACACACACACACATCACAATACATTGCTGCTATTTTAACACACAGACATATCTGATTTAATATTCGTCTTAAGAATATAATACATTATTAATTATATTTTGACATTGTTTTTGTAATATTTTGCTATTTTTATCATTAAATCAATTTTTGAGTTTTTACACGAGAACTGAACGGATTTTCTTGGAACTTTCTTCATCAATATGAATTATTGAATTATCGTAATTATTCAGTAATAACTCGAATTACAACAGGCACACGTCCTAAATTTGGTGGTGCAGCATTTTTTGACCAGGTACCCAGGTTTACAAGATTTCCCAAGGCAGGCCAGAAAAGTATGTCCTTTCCTCTGGCCATACAATGCCAGTGCTCGGCTGGCTGACATTTAACGGGAATGCAACCTGCCCACCAACCGCCTTATTTTTGACATGCCCACCAGGTGGAACTCAACATTGGCAATGCTGCTGCGGCTGCACACACAGCAGAGGGCCATCAATGAGTACCTGTGCGAGTATGGCACCAGGACAGGGTCAGGGGAGCTTGGCTCCTTTTCACCACACCAGTGGCTATTGATCAAGGATGCATGCACTATCCTGTCATCATTTGAGGAGGTCACAAAGATGGTGAGCAGCAACAATCAATGCATGCATCAGTGACACTGTCCCTCTAGTTTTCCTGCTGGAGCACATGCTTCATGGAATCATGGACAGAGCACTTGAGGCAGAACAGCGGGAGGAAGAGGAGGACTTCCTTTCCTCTCGAGGCCCCCTTTATGCAGATAGCATTCCTACGGGGCTGCCAAACACACCGGAAGAAGAGGAAGAGGAGGATTGTGTCAGCATGGATGTAGAGGATAACATACAGCAGTCTTCAAGGGATGGTTTTCAGTCCCCAGAAACCCAAGTTTCATCATCAAGAATTAATTGAGATTCATGAAGCACGAGCACTTTATATTATTACTTTATATTATTATTATTACTTTATATTATTTTTTAAAGGACTGTTGTCGCTTAGTTTTAAAATAACCTCATTAAGAACTGAGTGCAATATCACGGAGCACAAGCACTTTTATTTATACATTCCTTTTAAATGGTGTTATGTCTTAGATATTTTTGCTATATATATAGTTTATTGTATTTATATATGTATATTAGTATTATGTTTTATACATATTAGCACTGCACAGTGTGTTATATATATTTTATTATCACAGTCTGGGGAAGTGTGGGAAGTGCGGGAAGCTGATTATAATATATTTTTTTATGTTTATTTAGGTTATTTAGGTTTAGTGTGGCAGCTCACAAGGTTTCACCTATTGGCATTTAACAAGGGGCCCCCCAGATCCCCCCCTTATGGGTATGGAGTCCATTGTACCCCTACCCATTCACCAAAAAAGAGTTGAAATAGTAAAAATGACAGGAGACAGTTTGACAATTCCATTATTTAAAAAAAAGCTCCGCCTTGATGGGAGGTGTCCCGCCGACTGCTGTCTCTTGGTTGTGACAGCTGTTATTTAGGCAAGGGCGGGGACACCCAGTGACCCCACCCCTTCTGATGGCACTTGACATCAAAGGGGGCGGGGTCACCAATTTACATCACCGGGTGGCCCCACCCTTGCCTATATAACAGCTGTCACAGCCAAGAGACAGCAGTCAGCAGGACGCCTCCTATCGAGGCGGAGCTTTTTTTTTTCTTTTTTTTAATATTTTTTGGCTACGTCAGGTGCAGTGATTGAAGATGGATGGACATCGTGGGACACTTTTTTTAATAAAGAATTGTCAAAAACTGTCTTCTGTCATTTTTACTTTTTTGCCACTTTTTTGGTGAATGGGTAGGGGTACAATGTACCCCTACCCATTCACATAGGGGGGGGCAGGATCTGCGGGCCCCGAAGGACCCTCCCCATTTTGAGGGCAAGCGGTCTGGTATGGTTGGGGGGGACGCTCGTTCGCCCCCCTTTCCTGGCCTGCCATGGCTGCTTGCTCTGATAAGGATCTGGTATGGATTTCGGGGGGACTCGCACAACATTTTTTTTTTACATTGTGGCACGGGGTTCCCCTTAAAATCCATACCAGACCTGAAGGGCATGGTAGGGATCTGGGGGGCCCCCACACAATTTTTTTCCCATTTTGGCATGGATTTCCCCTTAATATCCATACCAGACCTGAAGGGCCTGGTATGGACTGGGGGGGACTGCACGCCATTTTTAAAATAGATTTTTCATATATATTACCGGGAGCCAACAATACATTACAGCTGAGAGCAATTTTAAATGACATTTTTTCCTTTAGAAATGTCATTTTGCTGCGGCACAGCAAAACACAGGAGAAAGATGTGCCACTTTACAGGCAGACCAAGGGAACCCCCCCCCTGGCAGGAAAAATTAATAAAGGAATATTTCATTTTTATTGTTTCACTTAAATCATTATTAAAATCACTGCTCCTGAAAAAACGGCCGTTTTAAAAACTTTTTTTTTGCATTGATACATGTCCCCTGGGGCAGTACCTGGGTCCCCAAACACTTTTTATGGCAATAACATGTATGTAAGCCTTTAAAATAAACACTTTTGATTTTTCACATTCGTGTCCCATAATCTTTAACAGTGTTCACATGTTCGCAAAATTTTTTTGTCTGTTCGCATGTTCTGGTGAACCCCCCGGCTCATCCCTAACAGAGACGTTGTTGTCATATGACATATCTGAACTGCAGTGGATGTGTATTGTGTTTTAGAGCCCATTCCACACCCACAAATGTTTTAATACCATTAATTACAAGGCTACTGGTTACTGAGTTGTACACGGCAAAGTAGGCTTTTCTGCAGCTAGCAAAATGAAATCAAACACACGTAACTTAATATTTTTTTTCTATTCAGAATTTTTATCATAACTTTAGTTTACCTTGAGCCATCTACAGTATGTATACATCCAGTCTTAAGCTCCAGCATTGTATGAAAATTTGTGTCTGGGCTAACTTCCTAGGCTCCATGTGCTAATCTACAGTACATAAAAAAACTTTTAAAAGTGCACTTTACACGTCTGTGTAAATATGTTCTTAACATGAAAATGTCATAGACTTTGTTATTAAAAAGCAGTTAGAGCTTCTGAAAAGTGCAAGTACTTAGGACTGAAAGAAGAATCTTTGGATTGAATTATGTCACCACTCTACTGCAGTGTTTCCCAACCATTTTTCAGTCACAGTACATTTTCAAAGTATGCAAGAACTCAAGGCTCCCAGTCTAAAATGTATATAAATGTAATGTTACTTACTATCAATGGAAACCTAAGCCTGGAACAATGCACACAACCTCTTTGTTGAAATTTACTTCACATCAAGAGTTCCCTGATCATATCAAGGCTACCCCCATCACTTCAGAGACCCTCATTTACATCAGAGGTCCCCCATTACCTCAGAGTCCCCCTAACACACAGTCGCCGATCACATTAGAGGTCCTCCCATACGGTATGTAGCACCCTGGAGTTTAGTCAGGGTTGCTCTTTGAAATTTACTTGCCAGGAATAGTCATCTTGGCTAATTGTTAGAGATCCATTGATTTCTCCCTAAGTTTGGCCTGGTTGCACTTTTCTCTTCTACTACTAGGTGGCCGGGTACTTTGTGGTACTAGATACGAGAAGGGCAACGCATGGTCAGATTATGAGCATATGAGCATATGAGACATCTCAGCCAATGGGCAGGAGAACCTGTATATTCGGGTGGAGTCAGGTGATCTGTGTCACCTGGATGGCTGTCTGGGTGGACATGTGTTGTATTGCCCGGGCTGCTAGGCCAGAGATTGGGCCTATCCTGGGCACATCTGGCTGCTAGGCTGTCTGAGGGCCTATCCAGAAGCAAGATGCGGCTTGCAGTCCAACCAAAAGTGACGGTTCTGCCAGCCGGAGACCTTGACGTGGTCGGAGGTAGGGTTGCCACCTTTTCTTCAAGTCAAACCTGAACACTTTACGGCAATTTTTTTAATCGTATAAACTATACATATATTTTTCAATTAAATAACATTTCTAATCATATGAAGCGAATCACAAGAGTCCTTCTTTACATCAGAGTCCAGAGAGTTCTCCTTTTACATATGAACTTGCAGAGTTCACTTATACTGTAAGAGGGGACTCTGCAGACTCTGCTGTAAGGGAGAACTCTGGGGACTCTAACATATGGGATGCTCTTGGAACCCTGATTTAAGGGGAACACTGAGAACTCTGAGGTATGGAAAGGACTATGATCTAAGGGGGAACACTGTGGCCTCAGGTGTAAAGGGGAACACTGATGTAAGGGGTGCTCTGAGAACCCTGATTTACCTCAGTGTACTAACTCAGAGTCAGGAGATAGAAGGGGGTATACTTCAGTCACAGACAGGGATGGCTGGTGAGCTCACTCACCCTTGGCAGTCAGCACCTCTCATCCAGATGTATCTGATGAATCTGAGGCTGCTGGACTTCAAACTTTCCTTTTCTGAGGCACAGCGCCGGGGATTGGAGTGTGGGAAGACACAGAGGGGTGGGGGGGGGGGGGAGAGGAGCAGATCGAGCCCTCTCTCTCTTCTCCTGTCTATGTGTGTGTGGGGAGGGGGGGATTGTTAGTGCAGTGTGAAAGAGTGTGTAACAGATACTGTCAGCTTAGACAACTGCAGCCAGCAACCCTGCTGGGAAGCCATAGACCGATCTGAATAATGTGTCTGGGTATCAGGCAGTCTCAAACCCAGATGCATGATTCCAAACCGGAACTATCCGGGTGAATCCTGGACAGGTGGCAACCCTAGTCGGAGGTAGAGGAGAAGCTGTCGCCACTAAGGAAGCAACTACCTTATTACCAGGGACCGCAGTGAGTAACTGGCGCAAGCAGCATTCTCCCCAACTGGGGACGGTGAAGAATCGGGAAACTTCAATGGGTACCAATCCAGCCAGTGGAGGTGATTCTTGCAGAGCAGCCTTGTGTGTCAATACAGGGACCGAGCAGGCCAATGGGGTGAAGCTTGAGAGGTATCTTGAGTGCCAAACTAGGGACCCAGCAGAGAGGCGGGGGTGACCCTTGAGGAAGATACCACCGGGAAGATTGGAGGAGCTAAAGGGATTCAGTGGCCGTGAATCAGTGGGTCTAGTGGGAGACCGGGAGCTCAGTGGGCTGAAGAACTACAAGGAGTGATTGTAGTGAAAGCGAAAGAACTGTTACGCTTTGTGTTAGGAACTGTTAAAGACTTTTGCCATAGGAGACAGCATTCCTACACATGCAGATGTGGCGTCTTGCTATATGCTTTTCCCTGCATGGCTGTCCTCTTATTGAAGTCTCAGAGTCTATCAATTGAACTTGCAACTACTTAAGGGTGTCCTGGCCCTAACCCTCTCTCCCTCAAAGAAGTTTGTTAAGAGAAATAAACTCTCTTTTGCATTCAAGAAGTGTCTGGCGCCCAATAACTTGAACTACCTTGCACCCACCTTGCCTCACATCCCACCATATACAGAACGATGTCAGCTATCTCTGGCCCTGGAGGTTCTCATTAGACCGAGGGAGGCCTGGGACCTTGCTACAAGTATATGAGAAGTCCCCCTTTCATATCAGAGGTTCACTTTTCACATCAGATCTTCCTCCATCACAACAGAACCCCCCCCCCCCCCATAGCTGTGGTAACATAGCAGACTGTGGCCATTGGAGATTTTTGGCAGTCCACAGTAGGAAGAGGGACAGAATCCTGCTTGCTAAGGTTACAGTAAGCACAATGTAGGGAAAGAAACCAGACGAGGACAGTGCAGGTTTCTTTTACTGGGCAGCATTCTAAAAGGACTTTCATTTCCGTTAGCTATCTGGAGCCATCTTCTCACTGCCAGACAGACAACTCTGCAACCTCCAGAGAATTCAGAGCAGTGTAGCCTTTCTGGTTAAAAAAAAAAAAAAAAAAAGGAGGATAATTGGTGCAATATAATGGCTTAAAATGGTTGTAAACCCCGTTTGGTAATTTGTACCTACAGGTAAGCCTATAATAAGGCTTACCTGTAGGTAAAATAAATATGTCCTAAACATGCACTGTTTAGGGGATTTTCACCCTGCATGCAGCCAGTGACATCACTGGTGCATGCGCTCTGAAGGTCCAGCATACCTTGCCGGAACCTCAGAGCTTCGTGCCAGAACCGATGGTTTGAGATTCGGGAGAACGACATAATCGATGCTCCGACCAATCCCATATCCGGAGTGCACAAAACCAGAAGAAAGACAGGGGGAACATGTCAGCCCTCTCAGCTTTGACATTACAGCGCTGAAGGGCTTTGTTCCAAGGTGAGTATTTCATAATGTGCTAGTATGCCATGCATACTAACATGGGGGGTAGGGCCGTCTTTAAGGCAGGGCAAAAGGGGCAGCTGCCCAGGGCCCTGTCATTGTTGTGGGGCCCAAAGCAGATGCCTCATACTTGCCAACTATCCCAGTTTAAATTCCCTTGTCCCTTGAAGTTTTAGTCCCGTGCTGTGTCCTGATATCTCAGTGTGAAGTGCTGATACTAATGCTGCCCAGCTCTGCCCTATTGTTGTGTACAGATGACTCAGCTGCAGAACCTGTGTTTACATGGTAAATAACCGGCATTCATATGTAAATAGCCACATCCGGCGGCATAGATATGTAAATAAATTCGCATTCATATGTATATCATGCCCCCTGCAGTGAGGAGAGGATGTGCAGTAACCTCTAGAAACCAATCAGTGAGCAGTATTACTGTACAGTAATCTCTAGCAACCAATCAACAAGCAGAAATCATGTGCTGTAACATCTAGCAATTAATCAGTGAGCTGTAATGCATGCTGTAACCTCTAGCAACCAGTCAATAAGTGGTAATGATACACTGTAACCTCTTGCAACCAATCGAAATAGCTGCCTGATCTGATACAGTAAACTGATTTTAAGTCTAGCTGCTATTTATTGTATGTCTGGGAGCAAAATTGTATTGGGGGGCCCAAGAAAATGTTTTCCCAGGGTCCAATCACCATTAAAGATGGCCCTGATGGGGGGGGCATAGTGCCTCTTCCCCACAACCCTGGGCTGTGGTTGTGGGGGTCTGCGGGCAGAAGCCTTATCAGAATTTAACAAGGGGGCCCCCAGATCCCACCCCCCCATGTAAATGAGTAGGGGTACATTATAAAAGTGTCAACATTAAATAAAAACAGTACACAGTTTTTCGACAAGTCCTTTATTTAAAAAAAAAAAAAACAATGTCCCCCAATGTAGATCCTTCATTAATCGCTTTCCGACCAACCGCCTTCATTATACTGCGGCAGATCAGCTCTCCTGCGGGAACCGCCGTAACTGTACAGCGGTCCGTGCATGGGAGATAACGGGGAGTCTGGCGGACTCCGTGTCTGCCGGCAACACCCACGATCGTGGTGTACAGAGGCAGAATGGGGATCTGCCAGTTTAAACAAGGTGGATCCCCAGTCTGTCAGATGACATGTCAGAGATCTCTGTTCCCAGTGATCGGGAACAGTGATCTCTTTCATGTCCCTGCCAGCCCACCCCCCTACAGTTAGAACACACCCAGGAACACACTTAACCCCTTGGTCGCCCCCTAATGTTAACCCCTTCCCTGCCAGTGTCATTTATACATTGATCAGTGCCTTTTAATAGCACTGATCAATGTAATTATGTCACTGGTCCCAAAAAGTGTCATTTGGGGTCAGATTTGTCCGCCGCAATGTCGCAGTCCTGCTAAAAATCGCAGATCGCCGCCATTACTAGTAAAAACAATAAAAATGTTTTTAAAAAGTCGCTAAATCTATCCCATAGTTTGTAGACGTGATAACTTTTGCACAAACCAATCAATATACGTATGCCTATTGCGATTTGTTTTACGAAAAATATGTAGAAGAATATATATTGAATATATATATATAGAATATATATCAGCCTAAATTGATGAATAAAATGTGTTTTTTTTTTGGATATGCAATATAGCAGAAAGTGAAATTTTTTTTTTTTTCAAAATTGTCACTTTTTTTTGTTTATAGACCAAAAAATAAAAACCACAGAGGTGATCAAATACTACCAAAAAAAGCTCTATTTGTGCGAAAAAAGGACATCAATTTAGTTTGGGTACAGCGTCGCACGACCGCACAATTGTCAGTTAAAGTGACGCAGTGCCGTATTGCAAAAAATGGCCTGGTCATTAAGGGGGCAAATCCTTCCGGGGCCGAAGTGGTTAAAGACCACTGTGAGATCACAACTGGTGCATGCTGGGTTTGTGTTTTGCCTGCCAGAGCCCCCCCATAACAAGGGAGCCCCCAGATCCTGCCCCCCATGTGAATGAGTAGGGGTACATTGTACCCCTACTCATTCACCCCAAAAAATTGTCTAAAATAAAAACATTACACAGACTTTGCCCGCCAGAGTCCCCCCCACTCCAAAGCACCCCCCCCATGTTGAGGGCATGTGGCCTGGTATGGTTCGGAAGGGAGGGGGGCTCTTGCTCGTCCCCCCCTTTCCTGACTTCTGGGTTACATACTCGGGTAAGGGTCTGGTATGGATTTTGGGGGGATCCCACACGGTTTTTCTTTTTAAATTTTTGCGTGGGGTCCCCCTTAAAATTCATACTAGACCAAAAGGGCCTGGTATGTAGTTGGGGAGGGGGGCATTGAAATCTTTAGAAATGTCAGCTTTGTTGCAGCAGCTTCTATACATTGTACAGATGTGCCACTTTACAGGCAGACTAAGGGGACCCCCCAGGCACTATATTTAAAAGAATTTTCAATCTTTATTGTTCCACTTCAAGCATCATTAAAATCACTGCTCCTTTAAAAACAATCTTTTTTTTTTAATTTGCATTGATACATGTCCCCCAGAGCAGTACCCGGGCCTCCATGCCCTTTTTATGGCCACTAACTTGCATATAAGCCTTCAAAATGGGGACTTTAGATTTTTCATGTCCGAGTCCCATAGACTTTAATAGAGTTTGTGGCTCAGGCCGAACTTTTTCCCTGTTCTGGTGCGAACCGAACAGGGGGTGTTTGGTCAATCTCTAGAATCTAGTATGGATTTCAAAGAGGGCCCAGGGGCAAAAAATAAATTTGGTCTGAGTGTGCCCTTAAAATAATTGATGATTGATTTTGAGGTTGACCTCTTTTTGTGTTTGATGTTCCCATGCAAATCCATACCAGACCCCGAATCAAGTTCTAGAATTGCTTCTGGAAATTCCCCTTGATATCATACAAATCATAAGATAATGACACAGCAATATTTCTACTTAGACACATTAGTTACGTTTTGGGCATGCATCTAAAATGGCTGCTTTATTTGCAAATAGCTGTCACTGTCACAAAATGGGGGTACGCAAGGTGATACAGCAAAGATCATCTTAAAAATTCCTTACACAGTCCACCCTTTGATCATTTGCTGATCACCTGCAAATTGAAATGCTCAATATCAGCCTGATTTTACACAGGTGAAATGATGGAAGAGATGGCAGACCTCCACAAATTGTCCTTTTTTTACCTTGGCTAAGCCTGTAGAGACATAAAGGGGTATGGTCTGCTGATCCTGCCAATGTCTATGGATGTACAAACAATAAACCCTTACTCCTTCTCTAACCAGGGACAATGTGCTCCATTCACAGAATGAACTTGCATGAGCTATTTAGTTGTCAGGAAATATTTTGCTTAAATATTGCATGCGATCCTGAAACTGTCAATTCGCTAGACCGTTTTGGGGTATTTCCTGAGAAACGCTGAAAATGCTTGGTTAATGAAAGGGTATTAAAATCCATTCACAGAAGGAAATATAGGCCGATCCCCACCAATTTTGTTTGATCGGAGCGATCGCGGCAATCGCCGCGATCGCCGCCGACATACACAGCTGTGTGTAAATTCAAATATGGCGCCGAGACTGCAGGGACTCGGCGGAGCTGAGATACACATACCTGAGTGTCCTCTGCTTTTCTCAGTGCCGCTCACAGTCACGCCCAGTCCCGCCCTATGATGGACATAACACAGGTCCAATGGCGGGACTGGGCATGACTGAGTGGTGCCAAGAAAAGCCAAGGACACTTGGGTATGTGTATCTCAGCTCCGCCGAGTCCCTGCAGTCTCAGCGCCATATTTGAATTTACACACGGCTGTGTATGTTGGCGGCGATCGCACAAGGCTGCACTGGGGCAAGGCTGCACTGGGGCAAGGCTGCACTGACAAGGCTGCACTGGGGCAAAACTTCACTGGGGCAAAGTTGCACTGACAAGGCTGCACTGGGGCAAGGCTGCACTGACAAGGCTGCACTGGGGCAAGGCTACACTGACAAGACTGCACTGGGGCAAGGCTGCACTGACAAGGCTGAACTGGGGCAAAGCTGCACTGACATGGCTGCACTGACAAGGCTGCACTGGGGCAAAGCTGCACTGACAAGGCTGCACTGGGGCAAAGCTGCACTGACAAGGCTGCAATGAACACTGGGGCAAAGCTGCACTGACACTGACAAGGCTGCAGATGGACACCGATAACGCTGCATTGATGGGCATTTTAATGTAAGTTTTTCTTCCTTAAACTGTACTCCTAAAAGTTTTTTCCTTAAAATTCCCTCCTAAACTTGGGGTGTGTGTTATACGGCGGCACGTGTTATACGCTGATAAATACGGTTATCAACAGCATGCATAAATTAAGTAGTGGTCCAGGCATGAGGTATTTGTGGAATGTGTACTGTTGTTATGGAGCAGACAGTAGTCTGCTTCTTAGTAACCAGTAAACAATATGGTTGTTAAGGAGCGGGCAGCCGCCAAATCCATTACAACCAATGAGTCATCAGATCTCAATGAGGCTTCCCACGACAGCAAATTGAAAAAAAAAAAAAAAAACAATTGCTGGCAAGTAAAAAAAAAAAAAAAACAATGTGTGGTCTCCCCCAAATCCATACCTGGCCCTTCGGGTCTGGTTTGGTTTTTGAAGTGAACCACATGCCAATTTTTTTTTCTAAATCCATACAAGACCCTTATCCAAGCATGCAGCCCAGCAGGTCAGGAAAGGAAGGGGAGGAGCGAGCGCCTCTCTTCCTAAACTATACTAGGACACATCCCCCCAAGCACCTTGCTGAGTAGGGGGCTTATAGAAATCTGGAAGCCCCCTTTAACAAGCCCCCAGATCCCAGCCCCCCATGTGAATGAGTGAGTGAGCATGCCCCTAACCGAATACATCACAAGGAGGTGGGGTCACCTGGTTATTGCCCCTTAGTTATTTCAGAACTGTCAGAAGGCACAGCTGGCATTGTCATTAATGTCCCGTCTACCTAAATGCAGGGGGTCAGACACTATAGCTGGCTACTGTGTGCTTCACCTATAACAGACCCCTTTCCCTTAAGACAAGCAGGCCTACCGATACTTGGTTGCCCCCAGGACTTATACACAATACTATAGTGTCTGGCCACCACACCAAGGCAGGTGCAAACTGAGCAAAGCAAACAGATACTACTTGCAGTTTCGCAATCAGATAGCGTGGTTCTAAGATGGTCCAGGTAATAAGGCAGGCTGAGTTCAGGGAATAGTCCAATATCCGATCCGGGTCATACACAGGGAAATCCAACAGCAAAGCAAAGCAAGGCAAGGCAAGGCAGACAAATGGAAGGCTAGATCAAGAACAATGCAGGTAATGCTGTCTCTATCACAAGCAAGGGATAGAGTGTTCAATTTGCTTATATCAGGTGACTGATCAGATCAATCACCTTGCAGGTGAACACTGACAGTGGAAAAGCAACAGCCAACACCCGGGTGCTGGAATTAAGAACAGGGACACTAAGTGATCATGACAGGCATATGGCAGGAGCTTTTGGCTCGAGCTGACCTTTGTTTGGGTCGGCAGTGCTGGTGCCTGTCGTGATTGAGGATGGATCTACACCGGGGGACATTTTTTTTTCATTTTTGTTTTTCCTTAAATAAAGGACTTAATAATAAAGGTAAAATGTCTAATGTCTTTTTTACAATACACTTTTTTTTTGGGTGAATAAGTAGGAGTACTATTAGAGCTGCACGATTCTGGAAAAAATGAGAATCACAATTTATTTTGCTTAGAATAAAGATCACGATTCTTGGCATAACATCATCCTACACATTATACAAAAAAGTGGGCTAACTTTACTGTTTAGTTTTTTTTAAAGTTCATTGAAGTGTATTTTTTCTCTAAAAATTGCGTTTGAAAGACTGCTGCGCCAATACAATGTGACATAAAATATTGACATTTTATTCTCTAGGGTCTATGCTAAAAAAATATATATAATGTTTAGGAGTCCTAAGTAATTTTCTAGCAGAAAATACTGATTTTAACTTGTAAACAAGAAGTGTCAGAAAAAGGCTTAGTCTTTAAAGAGGAACTGCAGTCTGCTAACATAATTTGTAATAAAAACAAGCTTTTCTCCAACCACTTTGCATATTATTTTATATACACTGTAATTCTGTACTTGCCAAATATGCTGCAGAAATCTCCCTCCACAAAGTCTGGCTGCAACCATTTTAACTGTGGGTATCTGAAGCTGCTGCCTGTTCACTTCCTGGATTTACACAGACACACAGAGGCACACCTCCAGCTCTGCAGCCCTCATTGGCCCTCTTATGACTCATCCCCCTCCCTTTCTGGCAAACTCTCAGGAGAGTGAGAGAGCACTGTATATGATGTCATAAGCCTAGGCTTATTACCAGACAAGAAACAGGAAGTGGGCTGTATAAGGTATTTACTGGCAGAAAAAAAATGTTTTACTATCCAAAGTTAAAGCAGGGTTTCGCCTGAGTAAAAAAAATATATAACAGTCAGCATCTACAAATTCTGCAGCTGCTGACTTTTAATACATGGACGCTTACCTGTCCAGGGAGCCCGCAATGTCAGCATTCAAAGCCGACCCGTCCCTTGGCTCCAGGTGCAGGCGCTGGCAGCCTTATTAAGGGAAACAGGAAGTGAAGCCTTTACGGCTGTGTATGCACAAGTCGTGCTGCGCTTTCTGAATGGTCCCTGCTGTCTTCTGGGACCTGTGTGTCTCCCAGAAGGCAGCAGAGGGAGGGGGGCCAGACATTGCGTAGTTCACCGCACAATGTTGTGGCAATCTTTCCCTGGAATTGGGAGCAGATACCTGGATTTGATAGGTATCCGCTCCCCCCTGAAAGGTGCCAAATGTGGCACTGGAGGGGTGGGGGATCTGATCCACAGAAGTTCCATTTCTGGGTGGAACACTTTAAAACAACAAGGGCAGAAGATTTAATAGATGGAAAGTTGAAAAAATGACTGAAGGTCCACTTTAAGTGGTTAAACTGGCCTAATTTACAGACCAAAGTTCATTCCTTTGATCTAAAAGAACCAAATGTTACAAAGTTTCCTTTTATCCCCCTGCGTTGAGTAAACACGGGAAACAAGCGCCACTTTACAGGCATTCTATAGACACCTCCCCAGGTACAAAATTTAAAGGAATATTTCACTTTTATTGTTTCACTTTAAGCATTATTAAAATCACTGCTCCCGAAAAAACAGCCATTTTTAAAACATTTTTTTGCATTGATACATGTCTCCTGGGGCAGGGCCCAGGTCCCCAAACACTTTTTATGACAATAACTTGCATATTAACCTTTAAAATTAGCACTTTTGATGTCTCCCATAGACTTTTAAAGGGTGTTCCGCGGCTTTCGAATTTGCCGCGAACACCCCAAATTGTTCGCTATTCGGCGAACGGGCGAACAGCCAATGTTCGAATCGAACTCATATTCAACCTGAACATAAAGCTCATCCCTACTCTTGAGTTAATCCCCTTTTTAATGCATGCCAATATTTTGTTTGCTTTGTTAGCAGCAGCATGGCATTGCACACCATTGCTGAGCCTATCATCTACTAGGACTCCCAGGTCCTTTTCCATCCTTGATTCCCCCAGTGGTTCTCCCCCAGTGAGTAGATTGCATTCACATTTTTGCCACCCAAATGCATTATTTTTAATTTTTCCACATTAAACCCCATTTTCCATATAGTTTCCCACCCCATTCATTTGTTCAGATCATTTTGCAAGGTTTCCACATTCTGCAGAGAAGTTATTGCCCTGCTTAGCTTAGTATCGTCCGCAAATACAGAGTATTGGTAACAGTAAGTGCAAACACACAAGTCCATATATAACAGGAGATATAAAGGGCTGAGCAACTTAGTCCATAGGGGACAGGCTGGAAGTTCAAGGGTTAAGTGGTAACCGGTAATGTAATGGTTAAAGTAGGCTGGTAGGCTAGGCGGCTGCTGTCCTCAGAGAGCTGGCTCTGTGATGGATGAGAGAGGGGTAGAGAAGGAAGCGCTACCTGAGTGTAGTATTAACAAATGATGTTTAATGACACCAGGTAAAAACACACTTACAGGATAAAAACATATAGAAGGCTCATCTGTATAGGTATGTGGTCCTCGGTGTTCCCTCTGATCCTGTGGTGGTGACGCTGCAGGGATGCTGGGCTGCAGAAGGTGGATTACCAGCTGGGAGCTCCTTCTGTGGCCATCAGGAAGAGACTAGGGGCCGGCGTGGAGCGTGCCTGACGTCACAGGTCGTCCGTCCGCTTCCGGGTTCGGTATCCAGGGGAGGGATCGTTCAGAGAGGAGGGCTTGCAGGGAGGTTGAGAGAAGGCTACGCGCTCGGAGCCACTGCTCCTTCAATAGGCCTAATAGGGAGGTGTCTGCAATGTGCTTTTATATGGCAGTGCTGTGGGACAACAGGTCCCAGCGTATGGGAGTTAGAGAGCTGAGGGGTCTGGCTTCTTTTTCCTCTGGAGCTGCCTGAAATCAAAACCCTTGATTTTGATTTCAGGCAGCTCCAGAGGAAAAAGAAGCCATTGCATTGCATTTGAAAGACCGCTGCGCAAATACAGTGTGACATAAAATATTGCAACAACCACCATTTTATTCTCTAGGGTGTCTACTAAAAAATATATATATGTTTGGGGGTTCTAAGTCATTTTCTAACAAAAAAATGATTTTAACTTGAAGCCAACAAATGTCAGAAAAAGGTTTAGTGTTTAAGTGGTTAAACTTTTTTTCACTTACACAGGAAGTCTATTCCATTGACAAATTGTTACAATGTTTATACTCAAATGATAAAGATATGTTCAACTGATAAAGAATGTTTTGTTTCTAGGCAGACTGCCAGGTTTTTCTCTTCCTTTCTTTTGATGGCTGTGGCTTCAGAAGAGCAGAGAGAATTCTTTGCATAAAAAGAATTGTGAAACACTTTAGTCAAGATTGCGATAACGATTCTTGACGATTAATCACGATAACGATTCTTGACGATTAATTGTGCAGCTCTAGTATGTCATATAACTTTGCATATAGACAAGGATCTGTTGCATGTAAATCGGACTTCCTTATAAATGTAATTTTAGTTTTTATTATCATGATATGAAATAATGGAAGTGGGGCCCTTTTGGGTGTGATCTTTTTTTTTTTGAGGGGGGGGGGGTGTTAGCATTTCATTCATGGACTCAGGCAGCCCAATGTCTTGGGCCAGCCCCCTGTCTAGGAGATACCCTGTCTAGTGAGCTAAGATCTGTGCAGCAGGAAAACTAAATAGCAGTCTATTTAAGCAACAGGATTCAAGGGCCAACAAGGGAGAAGGCTGCCAGGTTTAACATTTAGCAAGCTTTCATTAGGACAGTGTCACAGATACCTAAATCCCTATGCTCTGGGACACTTTTCAAGGCAGCCAGGGGGGCTGGTATTTTCTGACGAGGGGACATAGAGCTCCTGCAACCAGTTGGGATTTTGTGAGTTTTTCCAAGGGAACATATAGCTCCTGAAAACGGAAATTTGCTGCTGATTTATTAAAGACTGACATTATTCCAGAGGGAGTACAGTCCGGGATCCACATTTGTTTGTACATAACAAAGTTGTCCTCAAGTTGTTCTACCAAGTTCAAGTTGGGCATCCATAACCCCTCATCCCTATCCAAGTTATGTAACCTCAATAAAACATAAAAATATAGCCCAAGGATTGGTTTCTTTGTCTGAATGCTGAATGTCTAAAAATGTGTGTTTCCTAGATGTGCAGGAATAATGGGACCCAAAATCCAGCAGCCCTCTAGGGGTTAGCGCTACAAAAATATATAGAGTTGTTTTTTGTTTTTTTTTACGCTATTGGAAACTTTTTTCCTTACATGTCATTAGCCTATTATCACACTGAAAGCAGATCTCAGATGGAGAGGTGTTTCTTGCAAAGAAGAAAAACTGGTCTGGATGCTCTTCTAAAGGGCTTTTTTCTATCTGAAATATGAGAGGCAATATAATCTGGAGAGTTACACTGGATTGAGGTGATTGGTGGTAGTCACTAAAGGCACCATTGGTGATATACTGTATGTTTAAAGTGAAAAGAAGACAAAGGAATTTGTGTTTTTACTTCAAAGTTTCTTGGGACTGAATGCACTAGATACTGAGAATAACATTCAGAATTCTGAACAAGAAGTGTTTCTGTGCAGAATCCAAGCATACAGGTTAAGAACAGATACTGAAAATTACACTCAGTATACAGGATAAGAAGTGCTACTGCCAAGGTCCATACATGCCATATGTAGCACACTCTAGTAGTGTTGGTAAATTTGTTTCTGACTCACAGTAGCTGGGTGCAACTGGTTAATTGGTCAGGGTTACTGTAGGTAAGGCTGAAGGGCTCTACAGGTCAGGCCTCTGGTACCTCCCCCTGATTCTAGAAGCTTGGAGAGGTTTCCAGAAGCTAGTGGGTGGAGGCCAGGACATACTTGTAACAGTCATGCGTACTGGGCTAACGCATAGCTGTGCGCGTAGCAGCCATTTTGTCATGTCTCAGCTCACCTCAGCCATGTTGTCTTGAAAAGGGAACACCACAGTGACCTTGCGCCCCCCCCCCCTACCTTTTTCTTTCAGTTATCCAATGTACAAACTGGTGACTGAGGCCAGGACCTTATCAGTCCAGTGATCAGACGCACAGACTTTTCCATTACCCAATCAACAATTGGCCCTGTCTGGGTACAGCACCTGGTGCTCCTGTTAGCAGTCCTGAACAATCTGGCAAGGCCTAGTTTGACAGTTCCATGCAGTAACCATCAGAATACCTCAATCCACATAGAGTGCAGACAGTTTAGTATAGTTCTGAAACTTCAGCCTGTTTTATAAGTTCCAAAATAATAATAGAACAGCCATAATATGGACATATTTTGTTTCCTCAGATAATTTGTAATGCTTCAAGTACAGACACCCCTATGTCAGATCATATGGGGAACTACTGGTGCCACTTATTTCTCCTAGGTAAACTAGACATTGGAAACCTGCCATGTTTATATTTGTTTTGAAGCAAATGTCACGCTGGACCATAATATGGATGTTAGCAGTCTGTAAACAGTAAAGATGCAGAGATAATAGGATTTTTACATCATACATACCTGTAAAATCCTTTTCTTTGAGTACATCATGGGACACAGAGTGAGGCTAATATTCATTACCTGCTGGGTTATACTCCATCATTGGGTGAATGAACACCAGACAGGAAGTGATCCCCTATATAAACCCTCCCATACAGAAAGTACTTTAGTTTTGTAGCAAGCATTAAATCCTCAAAAAAGAGGGGAGGGATCTCTGTGTCCCATGATGTACTCAAAGAAATAATTTTACAGGTAAGTATGACGTAAAAATACCATTTTCTTTTTCATACATCATGGGACACAGAGTCAGGCTAATATTCATTACGTGCTGGGATGTCCCAGAGCAATAGCCTTGAGGAGAGAGAGACACCCTGCCAAACAATATCCATCAGAACTTATACGGCAGCCCGCAGTACACTGCGGCCGAAAGCTGAATCCTCGGCTGCTCGAACATCCATTTGATAAAATTTTGTGAATGTATGCACTGAAGACCAGAGCCTTACAAATCTGAGCCACAGATACCTGATGGCGAAAAGCCCAGACAGGTTCCTACATCCCTGGTAGAATGAGCTCTCACCCTAAAGGGAGGAGCTTTATGTTTAAGACCACAGGCCTGAATGACCAATTGACGGACCCAATTGGCAATGGAAGCTTTGGAAGCCACCTGCCCCTTCTTGGGTCCTTTTGGTAAAACAAAAAAAAGAGTCTGATCCTCAGATCTCCGCACATCTAAACAGATAAACATTGACTGCCCAGACAACGCCCAAAGAATGCAGTCGTCTCTCTTCTGCCGAACAAGGCTGAGAGAAAAAAGAAGGCAAAATAATATCCTGATTTAAATGAAAGGCCGACACCACCTTTGGCAAAAAGGATGGAACAGGTCGCAACACGACTCTGTCATGGTGAAGGGTCAAGTACGGTTCCCTGCATGAAAAGGCTGCTAACTCCGACACCCTTCTAGCCGAGGTGATAGCCATCAGGAAGGCTAGCTTGCGTGACAGCAAGTCTAATGGAATTTCCTTAATAGGTTCAAATGGTTGTTTCTGTAATACAGACAGTACCAAGTTTAAGTCCACAGGACACATAGGTGACCTAATGGGGGGCAAGCAAGTGAGTTGCCCCTTGCACAAAGGTTCGGATCAGTGAATGAGAGGCTAAAGGCCTTTAGAAGAATACTGATAGGGCCGAAACCTGACCTCTGATTGTACTCAAAGCCAATTTGATTTCCACAGCTGACTGTAGAAAAGACAGAATTCTCCCAATTACATATTTCTGAGGATGCCATTTTCTGGCTTCACACCAAGCAATATAAGTCTTTCACACCTTATAATAAATCTTCCTAGTGACAGCTTTTCTAGCATTTACTAGCGTAGACACCAGTGATTCCGAGATGCCACGGTCCTTTAACACCCTGGCTTCAATAGCCATGCCATAAAATTTAGAGACTGTAAATTGGGGTGGAACATAGGACCTTGAGACAGTAGATTGGGGTGACGTGGAAGCGTTCATGGCCCATCTATCGTCAGTCTCACAATCTCCGGGAACCAGGGCCTTCTGGCCCAGGCTGGTGCCACCACAATGACTGGAACCCCCTCTCTCTGAATCCTGCGCAACAAATGTCATTCAGCTCTGAAGGAGGTGAACTACATACTAGCTTGGGCAGAGGGACATGCGCCAATGATATTGGCAGTCCAGAGGACTGGAAGGCTGATTATCTCAGCCGCCAGCAGATCTGCCCGGGGGAATGGTCCCTACACCCAGAGGTGTTCCAGGAAATTTGCCAACATTGGGGATGGCCAGAGGTACTGGCATCCAGGTTCAACAGCAAGCTACAGCAGCTGTGTCTTGAACAAGAGATCCTTTGGCAATTGGAGCAGATGCTCTGATAGTTCCATGGAGCCAGTGCTCCCTGGTTCCATGAAACTATCATGGAACCAGTGAGTACTATTCAGGAATCGGAGGGAAAGCATAAACTAGGGAGTACTGGCTCCATGGAACTATCAGAGCATCTGCTCCAATTGCCAGAGGCACTACATCATCTAGTGCAGTCTCTTCTAAAGCAGCAGGACGTCCAGGGACAGTATGAGTACCTCTACACCCCCAGGGGCTAAACGAGAGAAAGCTGCCCTAATGCAATATTTAGAAAACTTGTTAGGACAGTGCCAACAAACTATATCCATACCCTGGTTCTGAGACATTTCACCAAACAGCCAGGTGGGCTGGCATTTTCAAGAGGGGGGACATAGAGCTCCTACAAGTTGGGACTTTGCTAGAATTCCACTCAGGGGACACTTATAGAGCTTATAGAAGAAGAATTTCCATTGCCAGCTCCAGAAAGACTGTTGTTGTTAAAGATCGAGGGAATACAGTTTGAGTACTTTACATTTTTGTGGTCTATATAGAGAAAGAATTTGTCCTAATTTATTATTCTTCAAGTCAAGGTAGGCACCCCATATCACCTATACTGGGGGCGTTGCTAGGTCTGCAAAATATCTGGGGCTAAAGCCCATAGCAGTCAACAAGCTTTTTGCATGACTGCGGGAGAGACCGGTGGTAAGCAATTTTTCATGGGCAATGGCTGGTGTTGGCGCTTCAATCATCATGGCATAATGGTTGATATGGTGTCAGGGCGATTAAAGTGCATTATTTCTATCATTACATTCTAATATATAATGAAGTGGTTCAGAATCAGTGGGAGTCCTGGGCGTGTCACTTGCCACTGTCGCCTGTCACCAGATGTGGATTGTCACTTGCCACTTTCACCTGGCAGCAGATGTGGATTGCCACTTGCCACGTCTCCTGGCACCATTTGCAGATTGTCACTTGCCATGTCTCCTGGCACCATGTGCAGATTGTCACTTGCCACGTCTCCTGGCACCATTTGCAGATTGTCACTTGCCATGTCACCGGCATTGGTGGCAGGCTGACAGCACTGGTCCATTTAGTGAGGGCAGGAGAGCAGTGATGTGGGGCGGGCAGTGAGAGATAATGCCGCAGCACCCGCAACCTGCTGGTTAGGCAGGGACCCCGCGGCAAGAGACTCTGGGCTATGGGCCTCAGATTCGGGGCTATAGCCCCAATAGCCCCCCCTAGCAATGCCCATGCCCTATATCCTGTCCAAGTTGTTCCCCCCCAAAAAAAAACAACAAAAAAAAGCCCATGACTTTGTGTGAGAGTTGGAAAATGCATGCTACCTGGCTGTGGAGGAATAGGGGGACCCAAAATCCAGCGGCCCTCTAGGGGTAGCACTATACATAGTGATTAAGGAAATATAGTATGAATTACACCCAGAATAAATGACGAGAAGTGCTGCATACTTGTAGAATAAGAACAGATTCTGAGAGATCCAGGATTCAACGTTCTGCTGTACAGGGCCAATAAATACAGGATAAGGGCAGATACTAAGGATTTCCCCACACTAAAGGATGAGAAGCGCTACTATACAGTGCTCATAACAGGACTGCACCCCAGAATACTGGACAAGAAGTGCTAATGTCCTTACATATAGAAAAAGAACAGACACTTAGAATTGCACCCCGAATACAGAATGAGAAGTGTTACTCCATAAGGTCTGTACATGTAGAATGAGAACAGATACTGAGAATTACATCTAGAATACAGCACTAGAAATGCTACTGTATAGGGTAACAAAATACACAACAAAGACAGATACTGAGGCTGATACTGGACCGAAATAACAAAAAGCAGTACAGTAACTACCCTTTGAAATCGGTACAGCGCTGCAGTTTCTGTACTGCTTTTTGTGGTTTCGGACTGCAATTTACATTGACATCTGTGCAGAAACGGATGTCTCAAGGATCGTAGCCGAAATCAGGACTGACATGCAGGAGTGAAGTCATTCGAGTTCAGCTAAGCTCGCACGGCTACATTCCCGCAGCTCAGTGTGAACCTGGGCTAAAGCACGCCTAATACCAAGTATTGCTTACACTTTGGTGGTATAGCATATTTTTATTCTTATTTAGAATTACATCGTACATGTCCCATCTAGGTGACACCAAAAGGATGTATAGATCAATTCAACTTCCGGTGTCACCCACATCCACTTGTACTTATATGCTATTAGCAGACGTCTTGGGTGAGTCTCCTTTCCCAGCTGAAGCCTATTATGGAGAAACTAGTCGGGTGGAGCCCATTGTGAGACGTCTAACCGTTTGAGCTGGTTGGTGCAAACCACCGCTCTGTTTTTTATGTGCATTTATTATTGCTGATGTTTGGTTGCCTTGAAGTAAGTTTTAAGTGTGCTGTTTTAATAAACCCTTTTGTTGAAACATATTGTACTACAAGGCTATCTTCTTCTTCCTTTATGCTCTAAGATTTATCCTTGAGCTGCCAGATTGGATTTCAGCTTTTCCAAAGGTACCGTGATTCCTGCATCCACTGAAAAACCGGGTCCACTTTTACAGCTTAAGGTGTTGGAGCCTGATGGGATCATTGTCCAGTGTCTGATACTGTTGTTATCTGGAATTTGGTTCGTTTTTATAGCCCAGTCTGTTGGAGCATGGTGGGATTATTATCCAATGCTTGAAACTACTGCTATCTGGTAAGAAGTGAATCTATGTGGTGATGGGATATTAAAGTATTTGTGATTTGAAGAGCACTGAGGTTCTCTTATATTTGGTTCACCTCATTCCCTTGAAGAGCACAGAATTTTTCACATATTTGGTTCAGTATAGTCCAGTGCAGGAAAAAATGCAGCATGTTCTACTTTTTTTTTTTTCTGGAACTGGAAAGCCCTGGAACTGACTGCACTGGGGTAAACTATGCCATTGGAGACCATATAACCTACTTGCCCTTGATGAAGTCACATGTGTTGTGAAGCAATGCGTCAGGTGGAGCTTAGTGACGTCACTTCCAGTTACGGCCGTGACCGGAAGCTTTCATTTGTTTGACATGTATTTTTGTCTGCTGTTTGGCTGGTGTGCCATTTTTTAACCTTGCAAGTTTATTTTAATAAATGCTGAAGATTTTTTAACACTACTACACTATGGAGAACCTTCTTTTTTCTGCCTTTGATACCGTGGAGTTGGAGATAATTCCTTCTAGGATAAAAGGTTGTGGAGATTGGAGAGAGCTGCAGTGTCCCCCTGGATACACTGAGGAGGACTCAAGCCACTGCCTTGACGGCCCATTGATGCACCATTAGACCCGTTGGGGTCTACTCTTAAGGTGAGAGGCTAGTACTACTGGGGAAGGATTGTGTCGAGTTTTTGTGTGATTACCATACACCTGAAAATTATACTCCTACATTTGTCCCTTTCCCCCTCATCGTTATTTGTCTACACAGGGAAATAGTGATTTTCATCTTGAACAAGAGATTGATTACAACTTTCAATCATTAGATTTCTTTGGGCTGCACTTTATTATTGCACTTTATTATTGGACTATTTACATTGTATGATTATTGTTAGGTATTATGTTATGACATCATTTATTTATGACACAATTTATTTTGAACACAATTTTATTGAACACAGGTTATTTTTGTCTCTTGTTGAGACTTATTTTAGATTTTCTTTCACTTTGTTAGTAATTAGCGCTACTTCACTATATAAACACATATAACCTACTTCCCATGCATTTTTGATGCAGAAAAAAATGTACTGGACTGCAGGTGGTGTGAACTGGCCCTTATAACAGATACTAAGACTAAACCCTCACACGGTACGATTTTTGGCCAACAGAGCATCAGACTTTTGTCCGAAGGGCATGTGCCAGGATCTTGTCTTGCATACTAATGACACACAATTGTCCGCCAACAAACACGAACGTAGTGACATACTACATGGAATTTCAGCTCTTGAGCGCCACCCTTTGGGCACCTTCTGCTAATGTTGTGTTTGGTGAGCATTGATTCCAAGCATGCGTGTTTGTACTTTGGACTTTTGTGTGACGGACTTGTGTAAACACGATACGAAAATCTGACAACATATCGTTGTCCGCCGAAAATGTACTAGACTGTCATCCAACATTTGTTGGTGGAAAGTTGGACAACAATTGTCTGAAGGAGCGTATTAATGGTTGGATTTTAGGCCAAAAGTCTGTCATCACACAATTCCCTGCCGAAAATCTGATGAGTACGAGGCTTTACACCCAGAATACAAGACCAGAAGTGATGCTGTGCAGGTTTTAATGCATATAGAATAAGAGCAAAGGGGGGGGGCGGAGACCGCGGCCAGAGCGGATGGTGGTGTGAGGGATTAGCTCTGCCACAATGGGTGTGATACAGTGGCTCACAGCATACAGAGATACCCAAAATCAGCTCTCACAGCAAGGGGAGACGGCGGTGAACACCCAGGGCAAGATGAACAAGTGGAAGGAGAGAGAGGGGCCTAGGAAACTGTCAGAATTCTTCCCCCCCATGGCAGGCCGGACGATCCAAGATGGCGCCAGCACCGGGACCTGTTCTGCCTCATCCTCAGCATCTGTGCTCAGCCATCCACTCCCATCCGAGGGTGAGTCGCCTGATACAGGTCATCCACTGCCATCCTCAGCATTTAGCAGCCCTGTTAAGCAAAAACGGAGGCTGGGGGAGGAGGGAGGTGTGCAGGATGACACAGGAACGGAGGGGGAAGAAATGGATGATGTAGCCTCACACAGCCAACATCTAGATTCATTCCCTACCACAGGGCAACCCATATTGGACACTACCATGAAGGAGATGTTGCAGACATTAAGGGGGGCCCTCCAGCAAGACATGGCATCTTTCATGAAATCCACCAAAAGAGAGATGTCAGTAGTGAGCAACAGAGTGGAATATGTGGAAAGGAAAATGGAGGAATTTACTCTGGCACACAATGAGCTAGTGGATGCCCACTTTGATGTACAAGCTGAGATCAAAACCATGCATCTCAAAATGGCGGATATCGAGGACAGGTCACGCAGGAATAACGTCAAATTCAGGGGGATCCCCGAATCCATTAAACCAGCTGACTTGCACTCATACCTACAAAGCTTATGACTACTTCTCTTCTATCTCTGGGGCCTGCTGACGTTACTATAGACAGAGCCCATAGACTACCTAAACCGTCATACCTACCTGAAATAACCCCCAGAGACGTAATAGCCAGAATCCATTTCTTCCATGTGAAGGACCAACTGATGCGCTACTCAAGACAACACCCTGCACTCCCAGACCCTTTTGCAGGAATCGCACTATACGCCGACTTGTCGCAAGCTACCATGACGGCGAGGCACAACTTGGTGCCAATTACAAAAATCCTGCGAAACCATAAAATCTTATACAAGTGGGGTTTCCTGGCCAAACTACTGGTAGAAATGCACAATGGGTCGCACTCCATCACTTCACTGGAAAGAGGCATTGACCTCCTCCAGAAATGGCATCTATTCCCTATGAAGGGCAACTCTGCAGATCCTGAACCCTCCCTAGAACAGCGTCAACACCACCACCAAAACAGGAGGGGTAGATAAAGCTCCACCACAAGAGCTGCACAGCTTACATACAAGCGTTATTACCCTCATAAGGGTGCCTAAACCCTTAGAGCCTTTCTGGTTTGACACATGTGTCCGTGACACCTGAAATATTGCCTGTTGTTCGGCTGTTACAAGTTCTGTTAATATCCCCACTTTCACATACGTGATGTATCCCGTATTCTGTTCTCTCCAAAAATTGGAAACTACAGTTTACAAGTTTCTGACTATCCCAATTTGGTTTAGTCTTTTTGCACTATGTTCCTTGAAGGTTATACCAAATAATTCTCTTCAGCACATGTACTCTTCCAACACTGAAGTTTCATCTCCTCTCATACCAAAATCTACCACTGGATGGCGACAAAGCACCTCTTACCATTCAAATGAATCTTAAAATTATGACATTCAATGTGAAAGGCCCGAATAGCCCATACAAGCGCGGAGCTCTCTGGAAGACAGCAATGGACTTACACTGTGACATCCTCTGTGCGCAGGAGACGCCCTTCTCCAGTGCCAACCCTCCGAAATGCTCACATGTCAAGTTCCCGCATGTCATTACAGCAAACGACTCAGCCAAACGGAATGGAGTACTAATTGCCGTCAAGGACTCTTTATCCTTTTCCCTGTTGCAAAAGCATATTGATCCTCAAGGTCACTTCATCATACTGGTTGCAGAACTTAATCACAAAGCCTACACCCTGGTGAATTTGTACGCACCCAACGTCAAACCCCTGAAGTTTATACTTAAAGTCATTAAGACTGCTAAGCAATTGCAGAAGGGTAATTTATTATTGTGTGGTGATTTCAATATAATCTTAAACAGTGACCTTGACTCTTCCTCAGTGGCTCGGAGGCGGAGGCCTACTTTGGGATCTCTATGCCTAGAAGAGAGACTCTATGACCCATGACGTTGCCTCTGAGCCACTGAGAGGTACTACATGCACCATTCAATGGTTCATAACAGCTTTTCAAGAATAGATTTCTTTCTTACAGATGTGTACACGCTGCAGAATATATGTAAAACTGATATCCACAACATCACATGGTCGGACCACACGCCGGTAACTATTGAGGTTGTGGATACAAGCACCATATCCCACAAACCCCTATGGAGAAACAACACTTTCCTTCTATTGCAACCCATAATAAGAGATGTGATAGAAGGAAAAATACAGGAATATTTCCAAATTAATGATACTAGAGAGTGTTCCCCCACGACAGTTTGGTGTGCTCACAAAGCTTTCACCAGAGGAAACCTTATACAGATTGCTTCTAGGGAAAAGAAAAAGAAACTGCAGCGTATAACGAAACTGTACAGGTCCATAGCTGACTTAGAAGCACAACACAAAAACCCCAATTCCTCTTCTACCCACATACTAAAAAACCTTAACTCCTATCGTGAGGAGCTACGGCAAGAACTTAGGGTGGAATATGACACATATCTTAAAAGAATGAAAATGTCATACTATTCACAAAACAAAAAGGCAGGGAAACTACTAGCATCCCAACTCAAAAAAAGCCAAGCACATTCTAACCTCACCCAGATAAAACACCACCAAGCTAAAGCCACTCTACGCAATCCAAAAGACATACAGTCAGGTCCGAATATTGGGACATCAACACAATTCTAATCTTTTTGGCTCTATACACCACCACAATGGATTTGAAATGCCTTTGCTGCCGAGTTGAAGACCTCGACAGGTCTGGGGTTAAGGAGAGTAGTAAACACCTTATAGTATTGAGCGGAAAATCCGTCCACTCCGGGTGATTTGTGCATAGGGAGAGTTTTTAAAACTGTCTCAATTTCCGCTTAAGTAATGGAGGAATTTTCTGTAGTGTGGTGTCATCTATTGAGGGTAGTTGGATTCCATTAAGGAAATCATTGACTTCTGTGCCTGTGGGTTGGTGAGTATCTGGGTCTGTGTTAAGATTATAGAGGGAGTAATAGAAATCTTTAAATGCGTTAGCTACCGTCAGGTCCATAAATATTGGGACATCGACACAATTCTAATCTTTTTGGCTCTATACACCACCACAATGGATTTGAAATGAAATGAACAAGATGTGTTTAACTGCAGGCTTTCAGCTTTAATTTGAGGGTATTTACATCCAAATCAGGTGAACGGTGTAGGAATTACAACAGTTTGTATATGTGCATTCCACTTTTTAAGGGACCAAAAGTAATGGGACAATTGGCTGCTCATTTGTTCCATGGCCAGTTGAGTGTTATTCCCTCATTATCCCATTTACAAGGAGCAGATAAAAGGTCCAGAGTTCAATTCAAGTGTGCTATTTGCATTTGGAATCTGTTGCTGTCAACTCTCAATATGAGATCCAAAGAGCTGTCACTATCAGTGAAGCAAGCCATCATTAGGCTGAAAAAACAAAACAAGCCCATCAGAAAGATAGCAAAAACATTAGGTGTGGTCAAATCAACTGTTTGGAACATCCTAAAAAGAAAGGATGCACCGGTGAGCTCAGCAACACCAGACAAAGGCTAGCTCCTTCCCGAGCAAAATGCTCCAAGCAGTCATAGTCACTCTACCCAAACCAGGCAAAGACCTGTCATTTCCCCCAAATTTTAGGCCCATATCTCTATTGAACACAGATCTTAAAATGTACGCCAAAATTTTAGCTAATAAATTAATGGAAATCACCCTATCCCTCATAGTTTTAGACCAAGTTGGGTTTGCAAAGGGCAGACAGGCACCCGATGGGACTAAGAGAATGCTAAACCTACTGCAATTTGCAGAAGTAACCAAAGAACCTAGCGTATTCCTAGCGCTGGATGCAGAAAAGGCCTTCGACAGGGTCCACTGGGTGTACCTGTCTAAGACTCTACATAAATATGGTATATCTGGCTTGATCCACTCAGCAATTATGTCACTATACTCCAATCCCACTGCCCGAGTCTATACCTTAAGCATACTCTCTGACCCATTTGTGCTTTCAAATGGGACCCGTCAAGAATCCCCACTATCCCCGATCATTTTCTCACTTGTTATAGAACCCCTAGCGGAATACATAAGATCCCATAAGTCAGTACAAGATATTAAAATAGGCACTGAAAACCACAAATTAGGTTTATTTGCTGACAACATCATATTGACCATAACCAAACCAGATTAATCTTTCCCAGAAATTCAATCCTTACTGAACAAATTTGGAGAGGTCTCCTTTTATAAGGTCAACACAACTAAATGTTTTGCCCTTACTCTAAATATACCAGAGAAAACAGTTAGCAAACTTAAAAGGAGGTTCCCCTGCAATTGGGAGTCCCCTAACATCATCTTCCTCTAGAATTTACTCCAGTAACTACCCTCCTCTGCTCACCAAAGTGGAAAAGGAACTAAACCAGATCAGCAAACTCCACCTGTCATGGCTGGGAAGAATTGCTGCATTCCAAATGCACAAATGCAAGTTTTGCCCAAATGAATATACTATTTTAGGACTCTACCTATCCCTATCCCTCAGACATTCTTCTCGCAACTAACGGCATGCCTAAGGAAGTGCATTTGGGCAGAGAAAAAACCTAGAATAGCACTAACGAATCTGTATAAGCCTAAACGCCTTGGGAGGTGGGTCCTCCTAATGAGTGAGAATATTACAAAGCCGCAATACTAGACCAAATGAAATACTGGTTCTCTTGCCAATCGACAATAGGTGGACTCAACTAGAAAGGGAGATTACACCAGGACATAACCTTCCGGCTTTAGCAATGGCGGCTAGCCAGCACCATAGCCCATCTATTCCTCAAGCCACTACAGTAATGTGGTCCTCACTGACGAGGCAAAAATTTGCTGACACACCAGTTTGTAAACCTACAATACCCTTAGCAACCTAATCCTGGGGTTATACACTCAATCCTGGGCAAAAAAGGGGGCGCACTTTACAGCTGATAAAACAGATCCGGATGCATTGGATAGGTACAAAATTTACCAAATACAGCACTACATAACCTCGAACAAAGCCCACCCCATAGAATTACCTCTATCAATATGGAACTATTTAAGGAACAAAAACACAAATAAAACTAAAGGGATATCCTTATTTTACAAAGCTGCCTCCCCTCTATATACAAGCTAAACTACCAAACATGGTAAAATGGGAACAAAATCTGCAAAAAGAATTTACATTGCACCAATGGCAGTTAGCTATACTCTATAGCAGTAAATCCTCAGCCTGTGTAGACCACTGGGACAACACCCAGAAATACTCCACAGATGGTACCTCACACCTTTACATATAAACAAAATTAACCCAAATACCTCAGCATTATGCTGGCGAGATTTCTATGGTGCTGGCAATCTCCTTCATATACTCTGGAATTGTGTAGTGATTCATCCTTTCTGGGAAGAGGTTTTGTCCCTTATCCAAGAAACTGCAGGGCACCATAGGCGTGCGCACCGGGTGTGTTGGTTGTGCCTGGGCACACCCTAATTACCCCCTGCCAGCCAGCACTCTTTTCTGGTGAAACTGCCTGCTCCACCAATGGACACTTACTGGCAGTGACAGAGCTACAGGGGGCACTATTTTGGTAATTATATTACTATTTTATATTATATATATTGACCTATGAAAAGGACTACAGCCACGGATTAAGCGGGCAGCCGGCCACTTTTTCCGATGCTGCCTCTATAGTTCCGGCAGCAGATCCCTTACTGTAGGTGGCGAAGTGATACAGCTGCAATCCGCCTGCCACCCTGTGCCTCGTCTGCTTTCACCGGAGCTAAGGTCAGCGGAACCTAGCAGGGAGCATGGCAAAATCTAGGAGGGTGAATTTCACATGTGCTCCGCCCCCGGTAACCTCCCTCTGGCAGGGTTTGCCAACCATCCATATCTGGAGCTAAAGCTGCTGTCTGCACCTGTGTCAAAGCATCTGACACAGTACCGACCAAGTAAAATCCTCCCATCCATGAAAAGAAGAGGAGAAAGGGCTTGATCTGGTCCACCTCCTTCCACCCCCATCCCCAGTGTCTACCCCGCCCACACTGCAATCCTAGTGTGCAGCCTTTACCTCAGAAAAGGGATAGGTGTGTGTGGGGGGGGATTTAAGGTGCAGCAGCTGGAAGATCCAAGGTGGCTGCAAGATACCAGCCTCTGGTAAGTAAGCAGCCCCCCCATCTCCCTCCCCCCTCTCCCTCATCTGTCCCCTTCCATCCCTCTTCCAGGAGCTGCCCAGTTGATTTCTTGTCCAGCTAGCATTTAGGGACAACTTGGCTTCTGGTGTAAGGGGGGACTCTGCCAAGGCTTCTGGTGTAAGAGGGGACTCCGCCAGGGCTTCTGGTGTAAGGGGGGACTTCGCCAGGGCTTCTGGTGTAAGGGGAGACTCCACCAGGGCTTCTGGTGTAAGGGGGGGACTCCGCCAGGGCTTCTGGTGTGGGGGGGACTTTTCCAGGGCTTCTGGTGTGGGGGGGACCTTTCCAGGGCTTCTGGTGTAAGGGGGGACTCCGCCAGGGCTTCTGGTGTAAGGGGAGACTCCACCAGGGCTTCTGGTGTAAGGGGGGACTCCGACAGGGCTTCTGGTGTAAGGGGGGACTCCGTTAGGGCTTCTGGTGTAAGGGGGGACTCCACCAGGGCTTCTGGTGTAAGGGGAGACTCCGTCAAGGCTTCTGGTGTAAGGGGGGACTCCGCCAGGGCTTCTGGTGAAACAAATCCTGCTGATTTCGTTCAACCTTTTTTTGCCCATACACAATTGCGTGGTCAGGCAACTCTGTAAACAAATTATTTTTATATAAATAGATCTTTCTTTTGGTGGAATTTGATCACCTCTGGGGTTTTTTATTTTTTATAAAATAAATATGATATAAAATATTTTATCAAATATTAAAAAAGACCAAAACGTTTGAAAAAACCCCATGAATTTCTTCATAGAATTAGAACAAACTGTATTTTGCTACATGTCTTTGATAAAAAAAAAATCCTGATAAGTGTATTTTAATTGGTTTGTGTGAAAGTTATAGTGTCTTCAAACTGTGGTATATATATAATGGAATTTACACAGCTATGACACTATACTGGTAATGGCGGTGACCAGCGACTTATAATGGGACTGTGATAGGGTGACGGGCAATTTGGTGCTGACACTAGCTGGGAGGGTAGCGAACTGACACTGACGCCATTAGTGACACCAATACAGTGATTGGTGATAATACTTTACACCGTACTAATGACACTGGCTGGAGAGAGGTTAACTGTTCACCTAACAATGTGTAATGTGTGCTGCTTTTACTTACTAATCTGGCTATTTTTTATCCCTGATTTTCAGAGAGAAGAACCAGATCGCTGTTCCTATGTACACAAAGCTCTGTGTGTTGTGTGTGTGTGTATATTTTATATATATCTATATATATAGATATATATATATAGATATATATATATATCTATATATACATACATGAGGTTCTGTTTGGGGTGCACACCCTAAGGCAATAGGCTGCACACACCTGTGCAGGGCACAACTGCACCTTAACCCCATCATTAGCCCTACTGAGCCTGGGGGTTGTGCAGTTCCCCCCTCTAACGAAGAAAGTGGTCATTCATATACTCTTTGCCACAGGGCTGGACTGGGACAAAAATTTGGCCCTGGACTTCCTCATGACTGGCCCACTTTAATTTTGAGTGTCCCCAACAGCGCCCCCCTTACATCAGAGTGTCCCCAACAGCGTCCCCCTTACATCAGAGTGTCCCCAGCAGCGTCCCCCTTACATCAGAGTGTCCCCAACAGCATCCCCTTACATCAGAGTGTCCCCAACAGCACCCCCCTTACATCAGAGTGTCCCCAACAGCGCCCCCCTTACATCAGAGTGTCCCCAACAGCGTCCCCCTTACATTAGAGTGTCCCCAACAGCGTCCCCTTACATCAGAGTGTCCCCAACAGCGTCCCCCTTACATCAGAGTGTCCCCAACAGCATCCCCCTTACATCAGAGAGTCCCCAACAGCGTCCCCCTTACATCAGAGAGTCCCCAACAGCATCCCCCTTACATCAGAGTGTCCCCATCAGCAGCTCCCTTCACATCAGAGTCCCCACCAGCAGCTCCCTTCACATCAGAGTCCCCACCAGCAGCCCACTTCACATCACAGTCCCCACCAGCAGCTCCCTTCACATCACAGTCCCCACCAGAAGCCCACTTCACATCACAGTCCCCACCAGCAGCTCCCTTCACATCACAGTACCCACCAGCAGCTCCCTTCACATCACAATCCCCACCAGCAGCTCCCTTCACATCACAGTCCCCACCAGCAGCTCCCTTCACATCACAGTCCCCATCAGAGAGCCCCCATTAGCAGCCCTTCACATCAGTGTGCTCCCTCTCCTCCCCCTCCCACATGTACTCACCATTTTGAAGGCAGCTTCTCGTTCCTCTCTCCAGTTATGTGATAACAAGTGATAGGGGAGAGAGGAAGGAAAGTCTGCCATTGGTCTATCTCCCCCTGCAGGCTGGAGGGAGCATAATGCCTAATGTTCTCTCCAGCATATGACGGAAGCTGCTCCTCCTGACAGGAGTGAAATTGCGATCACTCACTGTCAGAGAGGAGTGGCTGCAGGATCGCACCTGACTGGCCTACTGAGCCATCGGCCCTCCGGGAATCACCCTGCCACACGTATCGCCCTAGCGAAAGAATGGCGTTCTAAGACATCCCCAAAAATTGAGGAAGTAAGCTCCAGAATGAATACACAATACATAATGGAAAAGTTGTTTGCATATAAAGAAGGGAGAGCCTTGGGATTTCATAAACTTCGGGATATCTGGAGAAATTCTCCAAAAGCCTCTTCACATATACAGTATGATGTACGATTTGTTCATCCAAATAATGATGATAACTGTTGTAAACAGGTAAAGTGTTCACCCTCCAATGGTAGTACTGATTGATGATATCTCCAGCTTTCTAGGGGTGAAGGTATGAATATATTAGCTAAGATTGGCTGGAATATGTGTATAGCTCTACACCCTAAGCATGAGTTGTTATATTTATGTGTTTGCTTCTCAACAAATACCACTAAGCACAAGTAGCATTGACGTGACCGAGCACAAGAGCCCTTCTTCAGGGATCAGGGCGGCCTCTTACTAATGTATGACCAAAAGCCTGCTCACAGTGTGAACCCAGATGGGGTGACAGGTTGTAGCTCAAAGCAGAATCATTCTCTATTGCATTAGAAGGCCGGCATGTGGTAAGCTACGTATCAACATCAACATCCTTTCTTGTGTCTTAATACTTTGTACAACTAATATTTTGTACGAAATGCAACTTGTACTGTACACTGTGAAAACCAATAAGAAAACTATGGTTAAAAAAAAGAGCAAATACTGAGAATGACTAGAATACAGGACGAGACATGCTACTGAGCAGTGTTCATAACAGATACTGAGAATTATACCCAGAATACTGGATGAGAAGTTGTACTGTGCATAGTGCATACAAACATAATAGGAACTGATATTGAGAATTACATCCAAAAAACAGGATGAGAAGTGCTAATGTGCAGTGCCCATACATATAAACAGTTCTTTGAAGTTCTGTGCCCACAGGCTAGTAGATGTAAATCTAGCTTTGTATCTATCATAAACATAAAAATAATATTATGACTTTGGTTAGCTCAATAATAAATCCAACCAAACGCAGTGACAATAAGGGATTTAGTTTAATCTTCTAGCAAAATACCTTAAAAATTATTCTCAATTTTGAATACGTAGTTCTTTATTATTACCACTAGATGGCAAGCATGCTCTTTCATTAATGTGTTTCCCAAAAGCAAAAGCTTGATCTGCCTCCATTTTTCCTTGTCTAACGTTCCGCATATTGAAGCAAAATTACACTGCATCTGAGCACCACAAACCAAAAACACAATGTAATTTATTTTTAACATTCAAACTCACCAATCCATCCATGCTTCCATGCTTTTTTTTAAATAAGAAATCAGTTTAAAAAACACCCCCTGATATTTCTGGCCGTGGCTATCTTGAGTAAAGGCAGATAATTCACGTAGCAATTACTTCCTGGAATCCATATGTCCTTAGCTCAGGCATGCAGACAGGAGGGTGTGCCTAACTGAGAAAACCCCTCCACCCCTCCTGGGATGTGTGACATCCTTATGCCTAGGCAATTACAAATAAAGGGCACAATTTTCTCCAAAAGGTGCACTGTACTACTCATAAATCTTAAAAGGGCAAAATGTCCACTTTCAGTATACTAATTCAAAAATAAAGTGCTCATTCAAGGCGTCCTCTCTTCCACTGTTCGTCACCACATGGCTATCTTCCACCTTCACTCTTCACTCACCAGATAGTTTGACCCACTCAGCCCTGGATCAACTTGCATTACTAGCAAACGGGGATTTCCACCATCCCTACACTCTGTATCCACCAGGGTCATCCACCACTCCTTCAATGGCTCAGGGCTGGTCCCTTTTAATATCTCCTTCTCCTTCCTCTCATACACTCATGCAGGCCACAGGAAAACCAAAAAGGAACGCCATAGCATAAAATCATTGTTTGTTTCAAAAACACATTGATCCAGTAAACTTACATTTCCCAGTGCTGTCTCCCAGATACAATACTTTCTTACTGCCGATCCCTGCTACACTGCTCAGCTTTTATGAGTAGCATAGTGCACTTTTTGGAGAAAATTTGGCACTTTATTTGTAATTGTAATTGCAATTTATATATATTGGTATTTGGACACATATACACATAATACATTTAATTTAAATGTGGACACATATGAAGTTTTATAGGATATTTATTTTTGTGATATAAAATGTATGAATATGTTTGCATAAATTGGCAAATTAAATTGGGCACATATGAATTTTTGGCTGAAGCACTGTATTTTATTTTTGAATAAATTATGCTAATAAAAGTGCTATTAAAGATCCCATTCAACCTGCCTTGTTGTCTAGATCTAATAAATATCATTTGCTGGCTCAACTATAAGTGGGAAGGTTTTGGGAATGTTCCCAAAGCCCTACATTAATTCTTATGGCCAAGGTTTGGGATGAGATGAAACAAATTATGGTCTACGATGGAAATTCCAGGTACCACCCTATTTGGGAGGAAGGTGGTTGGAAGAGTTAGGCAAACTGCAAGGCTTTTTGCTGGATGGTACTCTAGAGGTGTTCATTTTCTTTATCGGTTAAATAATAACAAACCTGAAATCCTTTAAAGATCTACAAGATTAATTTGGTATCCCTTCCTGTAAATTCTTCCAATACCTTCAGCTCCACCATGCCCTTTCTGTTCAGGCCGTCGGGAATTGTGTGATGACAGGCTGTTGGCGGAAAATCTGACCGTTTGTACGCTCCATCGCACAATTGTTGGCCAACATCCCGTGGACAAATGTTGGATGGCAGGTTTATAAATTTTCCGCGGACAGTTTTCTGAGCGTGTGTACACAAGTCCGTCAGACAAAAGTCCAAAGTACAAACACATTTGTGACGTGGCAAATTATGAAATCTCAAAATGCAGCGCACATTCTCTTCTTCTTTAATGGGATAATAATGAAGCTGCTTTGCTGGTGATACTGATGGAGTTCTGCCAAACGTATTTTAAAACGCTTTTATTTTCTAGTGATATTAGGAATAATATTATTATGCTTTTTTTTTTTGGGGGGGGGGCAGGATACCACAACACTATTATACCGTAGTTTTTAAGATCAAAGATACAACTATGTTGGTGTCCCTTATTAATTTTACATTGTATTTTTTTAAATGTAGCTGCCTACTCCCAACCTGTCATTTGAAGTAAAACACATAGCCAAGTATTATTCTCCACAATTTTTTTTATTGTGCATTAAAAAAAGAAAACAAATAAAATTAGACATGCTATCTGCCAATAGAACTTAACCAAAAAGTGCATTCTATGCATCCAAAAAAATAGAAAATATACAGAATCAAATCATTATTTAACCAAAAAAATAAAATAAAAGCCTCATGCATGTGTCCTGCTTTTTAATATAGGGGGTCAACATTGCCAAGAGTTGGTTAAAGCCTGTCATCTGTCATCCGGAGATAATTCCGAAAATCATCTGGATTATTCTCCTGGAGCTACCGCAGTAATGGCATATGACATAATTGTGATCTCAAAAAACTTGCCATCACCCTCATTTATAGCTGGCTATATTTTAGTGTTTTTAGTATTTTAGTGTTAGAACCACAGATTACAGGGTGCCGTGACGAGGCTCTGTGGCTTACGCATGCATTTGCAAATGCGTGCGGACTAAACCCCTGTTTTTAACACATACTGTTAGACAGGTTAATTTGGTTGTCTGCGAGCTGGTGGTAAGTAGGCTTGGAATTTTTTCCTGGGCATTCCCCAGGCCTTGTTTGGATCCATATGACATAATTAGTGACTATTAATAAAGCAACCAATTTTTGGTCCAAGAAATCCTCCTCCTCCTGTTCCAGGACTGGACTTGGGTCAAAGCAATAACTCCAAGGCCAATAATAAATAACACGTTATCTCCTCTGATTCTGCAACATGTCTGGTTGATGAACGGCCGTTCAGAAACGAACTGAAAAGCATGAAATGAAAAGCGCAAATCAACACTCACCAAACTTCTACTAACACAAAATTAGCAGAAGGAGCCCAAAGGGTGGTGCATGACAATTGAACTTCCTCTTTATCGGCTCATAGTACGTCTAGTACGTCACTACGTTCGTGTTTGTTGGCAGACAATTGTGTGCCGTTTGTATGCAAGACAAGTTTTTGGCCAATGCCCTTCGGACAAAAGTCTGCAGAAAATCTGATCGTGTGTACGAGGCTTTAGACAGATTAATACTCCACTTATAGATCAACTAGCTAATTTTCTTTCCAATATTTTTATTGAATATAGTGTATGAAAAATATACAATACATATTTCTCAAATATAAACAACAATGTAGAAAAGATTAGAAGAACAAAGCTCGGCCAACATGGCCTACACACAGTACATATAGCAAAATACAGCATTTTTATTGGTGAGTATATCAGTTCTACATCTGTCTGTCCCTGTATTTTAGTGCCCTAGAATCATTATCTTATCACTTATGTATTCTTTGTAGAGAGGCCGCGGCGCCAGGAGCCCGCCCGTCCACCCCGTATGGGATCAATTCTGCGGACGAGAGGCTTCCGACCCCCCAACCCCCCCTACTTACAAGCAGCAATGCTACTATCGCTTCTTGATGCTTTGCTAATGCTGCAAGGGCAACAACACCAGACAGGAGAACCTACGTGATCTAATAAATGTGGAGAGAAGGAGAGTTAAGGAGCAAGGGAGCAGAAAAAGAAGAAAAGAAGAAATAGGGGGAAGGGTTGGGGTTGAGTGCACCCCTAGCAAACTTTTCTTAAATCCATTAACTATCGAAGCCCACAGATAGGTATGTTAACCATGGTTCCCAAATCCTGTCGAAAACCCGTTGTTTATCCAATAGAATCGCCGACAGGCGTTCATTAATCATGATCCATGTCAGTTTAGCTTTTACCAGTTCAAATGGGATCAGAGGTTTTCTCTAGGATCTAGCAATTGCAATTCTAGCTGCTGTGAAGACAAAGGATATGAGTTTTTTCGTGTATCGAGGCACGCCTTCCACTGGACATCCCAGTAGAGCCTGTTGTGGGGATTTGGTTAGGTTAACTTGGGTCAATGAGTAAATAAAATTGTAGATGCGTATCCAATACCTTCTAACCTTTGGACAGGACCACCAAGTGTGATATATCGTGCCCTCCTCTCCACACCCTCTAAAGCACAATGGAGATGCACCGGGAATGTATGTAGCGATTCTCGCCGGGACCATTTACCACCGTAATAAGACTTTATAATTCGCCTCTATTAGGGAGGTATTTTAGGGAGGTTATATACCTTTTGAGGCCAATTGGGCCGTATTATACCACGTGTCCATTTCCATCGTTTCCTCTATGTCTTGTTCCCACTTTTGCATGTAAAACAATTTTTCTGACTTGGAGGAAAAAATACCATAAATGTTAGATATGTGACCTTTATGTTTATCGAAGGACCTGGATAAATATTCCATTGGAGTGAACGTCATAATGTCAGCTTTGCGCTGTAGAGTTTTCAGGAAATGTACTATTTGGACGTAATGATAGAGTTCTGTGTTAGGTAATTGGTATTTTTCTATAAGGAATTGCTTCGATAGTATACCTCTATGGTCACATAAGTCGGCTATACGAATCAAGCCCTTATTGGTCCACCATAATAATCTTTGAGGGTTAAGACCCGGGGTGAATTCTGGGTTGCCCGTTAATGGTGCTAGGGGAGCATGAGGTGAGCGGAAGGTAAAAGGTTTTTGTAATCTATCCCATAAACTTAATGAGAATGATAATGTGGGGCATAAAATGATCGGTCTGTCTTTCATATGGAGCCACATCAAGTGACTTATCGGTTTTGTGGGGTATGGGGATGATTCCAGCTTCATCCAAGATGGTTGAGGCAGTCCAGAGTGAGTGCGAATTAATTGGGCCAATTGGGCTGCTTCAAAATACCTGACTAAATTTGGTACTCCCAACCCTCCTTTAACTCTGGGGGCGTATATGGTTCGTTGATTCACCCTGGGTCTTGTGTTTCCCCAAATGAACTGCATAATCTTTTTCTGAAGAACTTTAAGATCGTGTCTGTTAATTGCTATTGGAAGGGTTCTGAACAAATACAACAGTCTTGGTAAGATATTCATCTTAATGGAATACAGTCTGCCAAACCACGATGGAGGATTTTTAGCCCATGACAATAAGTCTGCTGATAGTTTCTTATAGAGAGGGGGGTAATTGGCCTGATACAGAGTCTGCAAATTGTTGGTTAGAAATATTCCCAAATATGGGAGTTTATTTTGTTGCCATCTGAACTGAAATGATTTTTGGAGAAGTTGTACAGTCTGTGGTTCTAGGGTCAGATTTAGGGCTTCAGATTTGGAGTGGTTTATCGTGAGACCCGAGAGTGCGGTGAAGCGCCTCAAGACTCGGTATAAATTAGGAAGGGACGTGATCGGGGAGGAAAGGAACATAAGGATATCATCGGCGAACAGAGAGCATTTCTGCTCCCCGTCTCCGCAGCATATGCCTTTTATGTCTTGATGATTCCTAAGCTTTATCGCTAGGGGTTCTAATGCTAAAATAAATAGAATAGGAGAGAGGGGGCACCCTTGTCTCGTTCCCCTGTGTATGTTAATTGTGTGGGATTTGAAGCCTTTGATCTGGATTTTGGCCGTGGGTGTTTTGTATAATACTTGTAGTATATTCAGGAAATGGGGCCCAAATCCATATCTTCTCAATGCGTAGTATATGTACTCCCACGTTACCGAGTCGAAAGCCTTACAAAGGTCTAATGACAAAATCATACCCCTCCGCGGCCCCAAATTGTCCCAGTTTGAATTAAGTGCTGCAATGATGTCTATCGCTCGTCGGGTCTGATTCGGGGCCTGTCTGTTTGGAACAAATCCCACTTGATCAGGGTGGATATATTTAGCCAGAAAAGAGTTCCTTCTGGTTGCCAAGACTTTGGTCATTAGTTTAAGATCCACATTAATAAGTGATATCGGGCGATAATTTGCGGGATCCCCGTGATCCTTTCCTGGTTTAGGGATTACTTGAATGAGGGCCTCATTTTCATGTAAAGATAAGGAGTTGCCTTTCCGTATTGCATTAAAAAAGGAACACAAGTGGGGAGTCAGTATGGCTGCAAATTTTCTGTAATAGTGGCCCATAAAGCCATCTGGGCCAGGTGCCTTTGAGGGGTTCAAGCTCTTAATGGCTGCCAGAATTTCTCCCTCCGTGAACTCTGCATCCATTAATTCTGTGTGTTCCTGTTCTAATGTTGGCAACGGAATGTCTTTGAAAAATTCCTCTGCTCGGTCCTTGAAAAATGGGGTGGGCTTATTATATAGATCGGTAAAGAATTTTGAAAATTCTAGAAGTATTTCTTGGGGGTTTTGGGTGATTTTCCCATCTCGAGTACGTAGTCTAGGCATGGCTGGGTTAAATGGTCACGGTGTAAGTTTTCTAGCTAAAAGTGTGGTAGGTTTGTCTCCCTTGGTGTAATAGCGATGTCTAGACCAGCGTAGAAATTTCTCAGCTTTGGTTGTTAAACTAAGATTTAGTGCCGTTCTAGCTGTGTCTATTTTATGTCGCAGGTCAAGATGGGGGTTAGATTTTTGTTCCTGAACTATTTTATTTAATTCATCATCTTGTTGTTGGATTTTTTGTACATCATCCCTTTTTTTCCTGGAGGCCACTTGAATCAGTGTGCCACGAATGGTGGCTTTATGTGCCGCCCAATTAATACTTGGGGACGTGTCATTAGCTCGATTACTGTATTTATTGGCGTATAACACTCACTTTTTCACCATGAAAATCGGGTGCAAATAGCGTGTGCGTGTTATACGCCAATACTTCAATTTCAGCTGCCTCGGAGGCAATGGGGGGGGGGGGACGAGTTCTATCAGATTACATACAGTGAGAATCTCCTGTTTACTTGGTGGCCTCTGTAATAGGAAGTCAATAGATGGCAATGGCGAGGCTGCTGCATTTATGGCAATGGCGAGGCTGCTGCATTGATGGCAATGGTGAGGCTGCTGCATTGATGGCAATGGTGAGGCTGCATTGATGTGGACTAATAAGGCTGCATTGATGGCACTTGTGAGGCTGCAGGTGGGCATTAATCAGGCTGCATTGATGGCAATGGTGAGGCTGCAGATGGGCACTGACCCTTATTTTGCTTCAAAGTTCCTTATTTAAAATTTAAGTTTTTTCCTGAAACTTCCCTCTTAAAATGAATGTGCGTGTTATACGCCTGTGCGTGTTATATGCCGATAAATACGGTAATTGTAAAGAATTGTTGTATGGCCTTCTCGATTTCAGTGTATATGATAGGGTCATTGAGTAGCGATGCGTTAAGTCGCCATATGGAGGGTTTTGGTTTTTTCCATAGGTCAGTCAATGCCATCAGTACTGATGAGTGGTCTGACCATGAGCTAGGTACTATTTTGACTGATTCAATTGAGGGTAAAAGTGAGGATTGTGTTAACAAATGGTCTATGCGCGAATACGTTTTATGGACCTGAGAATAATGAGTATAGTCTCTGGTGGTGGGGTGGAAATCCCGCCACGTATCTATGAGATCATAGGAGTGTAGGATTCGAGCCAGTTTGACACCCTGTTTGGGAATATGTTTCAGGACAGGTTTATGTATATTGGTCCTGTCTGCGGCTTGATCTAAGGAGACATTACTATCCCCTCCCATTATCACTTGGCCTTGTACATGTGGCATCAATGTTCACAACATAGTGTCGAAAAAAGTCACCTGACCCGTGTTGGGGGCGTAATATGAAATGAGAGTGACAACACTGTCATTTACTTTCCCTGCTACCATGATATACCTCCCCTCTTTATCTCTAATGACTGTTGACGGGGTAAATGGTACCCTTTTTGCAATGCATATCGCTACTCCTCTTTTTTTATCCACTCCATTAGATAAGTAAATCAAGGGGAACCTAGCATTTAGATATTTGGGAGCTGAAGTGCGGGAAAAGTGCGTTTCCTGGAGGAGCAGAAAATCCACATCTAGTTTATGGTAATCAAGGAAGGCTTTAGCGCGTTTTGTGGGGGAATTCAGACCTTGCACATTATGTGTTAAAACTTTAGTGTGTGAAAAAGACCCCTGTGACTTTATCATCGTGTTCTGGCAGACCGTACTTGCCTGTTGTAGATGGTCATCCTGATTTTCGAGAAGGAATAGTTTCGGCAGGCCTCTCCAGCAACTAGCTAATTTTACTGATAAGAAGAGTCTTATATCCTCTCTTTATAGGTTTTGGTTTGCTCCCATTGTCACATGCAGCTTCCCAGAAGGAGAGGCTGATTTACAGATATAACTACCATAGATGAAGAGGTTTGGCAATCTATTTTAGAACAAGTACTGCTTGGTGTCCATTTCTCCAACCCAATGCTTGTCACAACTTTTTGTTATACGTCGGGCATATGGAATGCCCCATAAATTGCATATGTGGCATCATAGAGAGAGCCTAGACTGTCCCAGATATGAGGGATCTCTTGCTGATCACTTACATATGTTTTAGAAATGCCCCAAATTGGTGAGCTACTGAAGTAAAATAATAAATACTATTAGCTTGGCCTTTTAGGTGACTTTACATAATGATCCATTGACCTTTATATTGGGGTTCCTAGATGGAGAGTTATATACGCCCCAGGCCCAGCCTGCCATCTCTTGAGTTTTTTTTTTTGGCACATAAATGTGTTTTGTTGAAATGGCTTGCGCCATTGCCTCCTACTTTTGAGGAGTGGCAAATGCAGATCTCTAACTGCTACCCTCTAACTCTAACTTTCTTAAGGAAAGGCATATCTTGATGCACCCAGGTACTCCCTTTAAATACAACAAATTGTGGGACCCTTGGCTACTGGTTCCAGGTCTAGCCCCACTTAACTTTTGTGTCCCTGCAATTATTACAATGTCAATTGACCTGCTGGGTTAACATTTAATTAGACAAGGCCTGTGTTGCTGTGGTGGCAGATATGGATGGCAATGTCACATTGTGGGTAGGCATGTTTACTGTGATTCAAGTTTGTTCTTAGTTGTGGGTTCAGTAGTAGGACAGCTCCTAGTTTGTCACCTTATGGGTTGTATACTTGGCATGTATCTGTTGTACCTCACCACTTTAATGGTCACTAACTGTAATACCCTGTACACACGGTCAGACTTTGTTCGGACATTCCGACAACAAAATCCTAGGATTTTTTCAGACGGATGTTGGCTCAAACTTGTCTTGCATACACACGGTCACACAAAGTTGTCGGAAAATCCGATCGTTCTAAACGCGGTGATGTAAAACACGTACGTCGGGACTATAAACGGGGCAGTGGCCAATAGCTTTCATCTCTTTATTTATTCTGAGCATGCGTGGCACTTTGTCCGTCGGATTTGTGTACACACGATCGGAATTTCCGACAACGGATTTTGTTGTCGGAAAATTTTATCTCCTGCTCTCCAACTTTGTGTGTTGGAAAATCCGATGGAAAATGTCCGATGGAGCCCACACACGGTCGGAATTTCCGACAACACGCTCCGATCGGACATTTTCCATCGGAAAATCTGACCGTGTGTACGGGGCATAACAATGGACTCTTTGGCATTTAATTTCATAGCTGATTCATAGCTACTTTGTTGTTTCATACTTTGTCATCCTTATGTAACTGTATGATAACTTTTGTACAATGTGAGGAGAAATTACACATTTTTTTTTTCCTTTTTTTCTTTTGTTTTGTTTGGTTTTGTTGTATGCAAAGTGATAAATCTTTAATAAAATGTTATTTGAAAAAAAATGTTTTTGCCCACTCTGCTCTATGGGAGTTAATAAACTCCGCTGTCCGTTTATACCCAGCTACCTCTCTGCCTAAACAGAAAAAGACAGAACTAATTTATCCAGCAAAAATTAAACTAAAAATAATATACTGAAATGTCCTTTCAATTCAGTCCTTTTCACCAATAAAAGTCTTTTCTTACAACTGTGTGATTTACATGTACTCTCACCTGTGTTCCTTGACCCTATAAAATTGTATGGTCAAATATAACTTTGGTTAAGAGTCCCACTTTTATTAGCTGATTGAATCTCTTCACTCTGTAATCCTGTCCGCTCATTCTCTTCTCCATTCAGAGTACATGTGAAAATAAAAAAACATATAGTGCCTTATCATTTAGACACCACAATCCTATTGTGCAAATGCTACTCACATAATATAAAAAAATTATCATGTTTTATTATTTCATTCAGTGAAAAACGTTTAATACCACCAGTGCCATCTTCACCAAATGTGCCCTCTCCTGGTCACTACTGTACAGTATATAGCCTTCTATGTATTTCTCCAGATCATATCAATCAACAGTTGGTAGATCGGTACTGCCCTTTTAAATCCTCCTCCTCTTGTTGTTTTACTCAGCAGGTATGCAAAGAAAGATACATAGTTACCCATTCATTGGAAACCAAAAAACACTTGGTGTGACAGTCCAGGTGAGAATTACCTTTGGTATGACACTGCTCTTGTGTTGCCCATGCACAGAATAACCAGACAAGCTTGAAAAAGAGGCGACAGCACACTTCGTGCTATACCACCTGCACGGATTTCCTGTACATTGGAGACTACCCTGTCCAGGGAATTATTGCTCTTTGCATTTGCATCATATTGATGTATTTAGAGAGGACATCCACCTTCTGAGCAGAATGTGTTACTATGGTTGGGATGAAGAAATGTTCTGGAGGGTGATGTCTGAAACCCCAAAAGTAACAAGGTTTATCATGTAAAGGTAGCCACGGATCCCAAAAAATGGTGTTGCCTATCCGTGCGCAGAATCAGCCACCCTGGGAACTCTTGTGAATGCAGGGAGAGAGGAGAGAGCCGCTACAGACTGGCACAGTGCTGAATCGAGTGAGGTATTTAGGGGGGTGAGGGGGCGATACTATTACTGGGACATTTTTTACTTTAATGCAGGGAATGCATTAGGGCAAGACATGTCTTGGCTTTGGAACCACTTTAAGATTCTCTGAAAACAAAAAGTGGTTGATTTACTAAAACTGGAGAGTGCAAAATCTGGTGCAGTTCTGCATAGATAGCAATCAGCTTCCAGTTATTTTTGTCAAAGCTTAATTGAACAAGCTGACATTTGAAGCTGATTGGCTACCAAAAGTAACAAACCCTTAAGCCCTTCACCGTGTGTAGGTGGGAAACATAGGTGAAGCATATACACTATACACAATGCCTCACACTATTTATATATTTTTAGCATTTTATCTGTCATAATGCCTAAAGAAATAATTGTAAAAGTCTTATTATTTCTTTAGCGACTAAAAGGTATAATTTTGGCAAATAGTTTGTGTTCTCTACCTCCATTTACCTTCAAGCCAAAATCTTCACTGCTAGCCATGTGTCCCACTAACTAGTACAGTGCCATATTCTGAGACTAGAAGCTCTTGGAAAACAATGATATTCTAGTCTATGGGGGTTCACTACACAGGTGTGGTGAACAATAAAGAAGATTTCTGACCAGGGGAGGGACAGCCCTGTAAGCTAAGGAAAGTAAGCAGCTGTTTTTTTTTTTTTTAATAGGTTTAACCACTTCAGCTGCGAAAGGTTTACCCCTTTCATAACCAGGCCATTTTTTGTGATACGGTGCTGCGTTACTTTAACTGACAATTGTGCTGTGCCCAAATAAAATGTTTGCCCTTTTTTCCCACAAATAGAGCTTTCTTTTGCTGGTATTTGATTACCTCTGCAGTTTTTATTTTTTGCTCTATAAACAAAAAAAGGGCGACAATTTAAAAAAAAAACAAACAATATTTTTTACTTTCTGCTATAAAACATACCCAATAAAAAAATGTAAAAAATCAAAAGTTTTCATCAATTAAGGCCAATATGTATTCTGCTACATATTTTTGGTAAATGAAATTGCAATAAGCGTATAGTAATTGGTTTGTGAAAAAGTTATAGCGTCTACAAACTATGGGATAGATTTATGTAATTAGTTTTTTTTACTAATAATGGTGGCTAACTGACACTTTTGACACTTTTTGGGGACCAGTGACATTTTTACAGGGATAAGTGCTAAAAGATAGGCACTGTCACTGTACTAATGACACTGGCAAGGACTATCAAAGGGTTAAATGTGTTCCCTGGGAGTGCTTACTAACTGTGGGGGAGGTGCTTTGACTGGTGGAAGGTAAAGATTTGTGTTCCTGCTTAGCAGAAACACAGGATCAGTACATTCTCATCTCACAGAATGGCAGTCTGCCTTGTTTACATAGGCAGACCGCCGTTCTGCCTATCCCCCGAACGATCGACGGGTACAGACGGACATCGCGGGTACCGGCGGACAGCCCTGGGAGTGCTTACTAACTGTGGGGGAGGTGCTTTGACTGATGAAAGGTAAAGATCCATGTTCCTGCTTAGCAGAAACACAGGATCAGTACATTCCCACCTCACAGAATTGCAGTCTGCCTCATTTACATAGGCAGACCACCAATCTGGCAATCTTCCGAACGATCGGCTTGTAACGGCGGACATTGCATTCGCCAAACCTGCTCATTGGCTCCCGCTGTGTCCAATCACAGCGGGATCAGGTCGCCGGCCACGTGTGCGTGCCCCAGACCCCGAAGTGTCAGATCATGTATTTGTTATGTGATCTGGCACAGAGTAAGCAATATATGTGCGTAGGACGGTCTGCAAGCGGTTAAGTTAGGAGGCTAGGGAGGATGGACTGCTGTAAATTTTAACAAAAGCAAACTTGTTCATTACAGAGAACTTCAATCATCTTCATTGTCTATGGACATTATATACATTTCTGGATGGTTGGTAACCCTAACTAGACCACAAATACAACTCTGCTTGCGCTATTAATACTTTTGCACATCGGGATTTATCAGAACACTGGAAATGGCATGTTAATCCATGTAGGTTTTAGATCTTTTACCATGTAGCTTCAATACATAATCCCCAGTGTGCCTTTTTGACTTGCTAACTTTCTTCATTCTTCTGTACTATTTCTGTGGCTTTGGCTCCCACAAGTCAGGACTTTAAAATGCTTCCAGAAAAGCACAGTGGTTGTGACAAGGCGAACAACTTAATCTCCGTGGACAAAATGAGTTATCAGTTGCTTTCTCTCTCCCTGTAAATCTCGGCCTCTGTTGCCATGCAACTAGCAGTCAGTCAGCAACTTGGAACTAGATTTCAGATACAGTGTTAAACAGAGAAAATAAATATACAATAGATTGTTATGCAATGCCATAATTGGTGCTCAATGTAGGCTAATCAGCACATGCATCCCTAGTTCTATTTGTAATCCCACAGTTTCTGGTGCTTGTATTATATGGAAAGGTCAAGTTTCAAACCTGTTACATGAAGCAGTTTCCTAATGCTGAGTAGGGATGAGCTTTGAGTTCGAGTCAAACCCATGTTCGACTTGAACATCGACTCGAACATAATTCCCTGCGACATCGCAGTGCATTGCTGGCTGATGACTGGCCAAGCATGCTTGGCCAATCACAGTGCCGTCTGTACAGAGAGCTGTAATTGGTCCAAGCCAGGGTTAGTTAGTGCAGTTAGTGTACTGTGTCCTCTGCACAGTGTGCACCTAAAGCGACCTGAAGAAACTTGCTGGTGTTCTTCTGATCCTATTAGAACCACAGGCAGGCAGCTGCAGTATTTACAGTTAGTGTACTGTGTCCTCTGCACAGTGTGCACCTAAAACTACCTGAAGAAAATTACTGTTGTTCTGATCCGATTAATACCACAGGCAGGCAGCTGCAGTATTTACAGTTAGTGTACTGTGTCCTCTGCACAGTGTGCACCTAAAGCTACCTGAAGAAAATTGGTGGTGTTCTTCTGATCCTATTAGTACCACAGGCAGGCAGCTACAGTATTTACAGTTAGTGTACTGTGTCCTTTGCCCAGTGTGCACCTAAAGCTACCTGAAGACAATTGCTGTTGTTCTGATCCTATTAATACCACAGGCAGGCAGCTGCAGTATTTACAGTTAGTGTACTGTGTCCTCTGCACAGTGTGCACCTAAAGCTACCTGAAGAAAATTGCTGGTGTTCTTCTGATCCTATTAGTACCACAGGCAGGCAGCTACAGTAATTACAATTAGTGTACTGTGTCCTCTGCACAGTGTGCACATAAAGCTACCTGAAGAAAATAGCTGGGGTTCTTCTGATCCTTTTAATATCACAGGCAGGAAGCTGCAGTATTTACAGTTAGTGTACTGTGTCCTCTGCACAGTGTGCACCTAAAGCTACCTGGAGACAATTGGTGGTGTTCTTCTGATCCTATTAGTACCACAGGCAGGCAGCTGCAGTATTTACAGTTAGTGTACTGTGTCCTCTGCACAGTGTGCACCTAAAGCTACCTGAAGAACATTGCTATTGTTCTGATCCTATTAATACCACAGGCAGGCAGCTGCAGTATTTACAGTTAGTGTACTGTGTCCTCTGCACAGTGTGCACCTAAAGGCTACCTGAAGATAATTGGTGGTGTTCTTCTGATCCTATTAGTACCACAGGCAGGCAGCTACAGTATTTACAGTTAGTGTACTGTGTCCTCTGCACAGTGTGCACCTAAAGCTACCTAAAGACAATTGCTGGTGTTCTCATACTAATAATACTACAGGCAGGCAGTTGATTCTGCTGGTTGCAGTATCAGTATATATATACATCCCAGCTTTGTGCAGCTACATCTCACTGCAGGCCATTAGTATGTCTGAAACCAACAAGGAGAGGCAGACAGTCACAAGCCAATAAAAGAGGGCAAGCAGGCTCTGTGTTTAGAGGGAACAGTGCTGGTAGTGGAGATGGTGCATCCTCATCAGCACATGGCCGTGGGACACGCTTGTCCTTTTTTTCGGCAGCTGGCCGTGTCTAGCCGCAATATGCTGAAGACTTGGTAGAGTGGATGACCAAGCCGTCCTCATCCTCCTCATCCTCTCTCACCCAAGCTCAGGGTACTTTGTCTGGCAAAGCAGCTGCCAACGCGGCCTCTTCCTTCGACTGAATGGCATCAGTCACTCCTCCCCTAGCCCCACCATGTCCTCCTGAGGAGTCCCCCGAACTGTTTGACCACTATGTTGGGTACATGCTTCAGGAGGATGCCCAGCGTTTTGAAGGCTTCGATGATGGTACCCAGCTAGAGGAAGGCAGTAACGTGAGCCCAGAGAGAGGGGGTGCCCAAGAAGGACAGCAATCTGGCAGTCATGTTCCCCCAGCTGCAGCATACTGCCAGGTTTGCTCCAGTTATGAGGAGGGAGGTGATGATGAGGTCACTGACTCAACTTGGGTGCCTGATAGGAGTGAGGAGGAGGAGGAGGAGGCCCATTTCCATCGAGGCAGGATGCCCTCCAGGGGTCAGCTTAAGGGCAGCACACTGACTGCATCACACCACAGGGCTCTGCATGTGCAGGGCGCTGCTGTCTCTGCGCGTTATTCCAAAAGTTCTTTGGTGTGGGCCTTTTTTGAGACAAGTGCATCAGATCCCACCGCTGCTATTTGCAACATATGTCTCAAGTGTATCTCGCATGGCCAAAACATCACCCACTTGGGTACCACATGCTTGAGCAGACATATGTCGACCTGCCATGCAGTTCGTTGGCAAGCGTACCTAAAAGACCCACACCAAAGAACAAAGCGGACCTCTCCTTGCTCCTCATCAGCTGGGATCTCAAATCCCACTATACCTTCAGTCCTCTCTGAAACCTGCACTGAGAGGAATGAAGGTGTAGAATTGGTGTGTCACAGCCAAGTACTTGCGGGCAATCTGCTATCAGTACACCAACGTCAGATTGTACCAGGCAAATTTCCCTGCCCCCTTCCGTGAGTTTGTGGAATGTGCGGTTCCTCAGTGGCAGGTTCTCAAATGCCACTTTTTCTCAAGGAAGGTGATTCCAGCTCTCTACCAACATGTGGAAATCAATGTCTTGGCCTCGCTGGACAGGGCGGTCAGCGGTAAGGTGCATATTACCGACTCTTGGTCCAGCAGGCATGGACAGGAACATTACCTATCTTTCACTGCGTACTGTGCAAAGAACAAAACAGAAGGGGCTTTTGGACTTTTTAGGCACGATTCTAACAAACTGGGCCTTCCTGATGGGCACAATCAACGATGTCAGAAAAATGAATTTAACACAAAAGCACCGTAATCTGACCCCCGCCCAAGCAAAAGCAATCACACAACTACAAAACCACCCTGATATGGTGATTAAACCTGCCGATAAAGGCGGAAACATCGTCCTCATGACCAAAGCAAACTACAAACAAATGGCCATGGACATCCTTCATAACAAAGCCTGGTATAGACGCATTGAGTCTACTGAAATTGATCAGTATAGAACCGAGTTTCTGACTATCGTTGGTTCTGCCCACCAGGAAGGCCTCATTGACCAGGATCTCTACAATTTTCTGAATGTACGCCATCCTAGGATGGCTACATTCTATGCACTTCCAAAAGTACACAAAAACCAGACCAGGCCCCCAGGTAGACCTATAGTGTCAGGTATTGGGTCTTTAACTGAGAATGCAAGTCGCTTAGTCGACTCAATCCTTTTACCACATGTACTTTCTTTACCCTCATACATAAAGGACACACTGGATCTTCTAAAACAGATCGAGGGGATGGTCGTGCCTCCTGATGCCCTGCTCGTGACTCTGGATGTCGAGGCTCTCTACTCGAGCATCCCTCACGAGCAGGGCGTCGGGATAGCGCGTACCTTCCTTCGTGAACGAACGCACCACCGTTGGGACTATTGTGAATTCATTTTGAGGTTGCTGCAATTTATTCTCACGCACAACTGCTTTATATTTGACGAGTCCCACTTCCTCCAGGTACAGGGCGTAGCCATGGGTACCTGCTGTGCGCCCACCTACGCTAATCTGTACCTGGGGGGGTGGGAACGTGCAGTTTTTTCGGATGACAGTCTATTACACTTCACAAACCAGGTGATGTGTTGGTGGCGTTTCATTGATGACATTTTTATTGTATGGTCAGGATCTATGGAGAGTCTAAATACCTTTGTGGAGAGATTGAATTGCAACAGTTTCAATCTGAGATTTACGGTGTGTAGTGACTATTCATCGATTACATTTCTTGATCTTACAATCCGCAAAGACAATGATGGCCGGTTGGCCACCTCTCTGTTTCGTAAACCTACAGCAGGCAATACTCTGCTGCACGCAGGAAGTGCTCACCCACATGCCCTCATTCGAAGTATACCGTACGCGCAGTACCTTAGACTCCGTAGGAACTGCACTTTCATAGAGGACTTTAAGCAACAAGCCAATATACTTCGTGACCGAATGAGGGCAAGGGGTTACAGTAAATCACTTCTCCGCCGCGCCTACAATAAAGCACTGCGTCAACCACGAAATTCCCTTCTATATCAGAAAAAAACTCCCAAATCCAATTCTCTGGTTAGATATATCACTAGTTACTCCGAACACCACTCGGAGCTACGTGATATTCTAACTACACACTGGTCCCTTCTATGTGAAGACCCAATTCTGGCCAAATATGTCACCCTTACCCTTACTCCAGCCATTACATTTCGGAAATGTAGGTCCCTTAGAGACAAACTTACATCTAGTCATTTTTGCAATGATCCTCCACCACAAACTGGTCTCAAAGGGATCACCAGATGTGGGAGATGCTCCTTCTGTCCTTGGATCCGGGTGGGTACCTCCTTCAGACTCCCCAATGGGGAAATGTTCACCCCTCATTTCCACGCAAATTGCGAAACTCAGGGTATAGTTTACCTTATGACATGTGAATGTCGAGCCTTTTATGTCGGAAAGACTATTAGACAATTTCGCTCACGTATAAAGGATCATATATACTACTCTGGAGGAGGAAAAATGATCACATCAGTGAGCAGGCACCTGGACCTTTATCACAGGTTCGACACCTCGGTGGTCTCTTTCATCGCACTTGCGGTGATCCCCAGAGACCCCCGAGGTGGCGACTGGGATAAATCCATCTTGAGACGAGAGACACTTTGGATAGAACGCCTAAATGCAACTCGATCCCCTGGCATAAACGAATCACAGTCATACAAACCTTTTCTTTGACAACAGTCCTGACACCTAAACCGGTCCCTGAGTTACTTATCAACCAACTCCCTTTTCCTTGATCTCTCCCCTTTCCCTCTTCGTGAGGAGATTCATCTTTTTGCACATTTCCCTGTATATACGACCCCTAACATGCTGTTCCCTTTTCAAGTCCATATTCTCTTTATTTTCTTTAATTCATAGGTAAGCCTATACACAATAATATCTACACATATGTACCCAGTACAATGAGGGCTCTATTGTAGCTTGAGTTCACAGCTAGTAACCCTCATACATTACTGCGATTCCTAAGAATATACGGCTGAGAGACAGAACCCTCTTAGGTGTTTGTCAATAAAATTGTCTCTATGTTGAAGCTTTTTTTGTACATGTATTGTATATTGTTGTTGCTGAGTTCGTGCGGTGCACTGATGGGGGCGCCACCTGGTGGTGAGTTCTTGGCTGCTATGCGGCCGCTCAGCGTCACGTCAGCCTCTGTTGATGTGGCGCTCACACTAGCTGGCACTTTGTGCCGGAGGGTGTGGCCTGCGGTGGGCGTGCGCTGCTTTCCTCACTAGAGGCGCCGTCCGTGTTGTGGACGGCGTCTCTGTTTTTGGGCGGCGCGCATGCGCACTGTAAGCACTCGGCCGGTCCGGATGACGTCACGTCGGCGCCGCCGATTGGTTGACGACGGACGGGACGTGCACACAAATGGGACGGCGTCCCTCTATTGTGTGCATTCCGTTTCAGCCCCAGGAAGACACCACACGCCGGAGATCTCGTTGCCATTGCATGCAGGTACCCTTTGTGTTTGCTACAGCATTCAGCTGTCATGTCATTTTGTTTATGGATGGACATCTACCTTTTAAACAGAGTTACCACTCTAGTATCCCCTTCTCCCCTTCTTTTCCCCTATGTACTTGTTCATACTTTAGGAGATACCCCTGTTAGACTGCATCTGGTTACATTGGGTTCCTGGTACCCCCTGCCCAAAAGTACCAAAGGTTGAATGCAGAGTCATATGAGAACAATATAAACTACATCTACAATAATCTAACACTGGTGAGTGTTGTGGGAATATGGTGGGGGTTATGCCACCAGACATATACATACAAACCCCCCCCCCCCCCCCCCCCTTTATACTTATACGTCTTTATTGTCACTACATATTTATTATTTTTTTCCCTTAGGAACGGGCTCATGTACCAAGCTTTTACCATTTTTACATATATTCCGACATGTCGCTAGATACATCTGTCTGCTGGCCTTTGGCCCCTGTTTTTTGGGCGTGCGGATCTTTTACCTTGTTATGATTATATAAGAGTTCCACAATGTGAGTATTCCCTCCAGCTTCTAAACTCTTCCCTATCCTTCTTTCCTTTCTTTCCCTTCCCTTCCTACTTTCCGGGTCCCCTCTTCCTTTTCTTCCCCCCCTCTCTTTCCTTTTCCCCCCCCCCTTTCTTTTCCCTCACCCCCCCCCCCCATCCCCCCCCCCCCATCCTTCATCCTTCCCCTCCAGCACTCCCCTCTTCCACGGCCGTTTCCTATTTTTTCCCCCCTGTCTTTCCTTCCCCCCCCCCCCCCCCCCCCTTCCTCCCTCCACCTCTCCCCACCCCTTTCCTGCTATCCTTCCTTCTCTAACCTGCTTTCCCCTCTTTCTCTTTTTTTCTCCCTTTTCCTCTTTTTCCCCCCTTTTATTTCTCCCTTTCTCCTTGTCCCTTTTCTTCTCTCTCACTGTTTCTTTCCCCTCTTCTCTCCCCCTTTCTCTCTTCATCTCCCTTTTCTCCCCCTTTTTTTTTTTTTTTTTTTTTTTTTTCTCTCTTCCCTTTCTTTTCTTTCCCTCTTCATGTCTTTTCTATCCCCCCCTTATGCACTGGGAACAAAACCTGTACTTATCCTATGGACCCTCCTCACAGTGACAAATAAAACCCCCCCCCCTTTCTTAACACTATATAATATCATGTTGTGTACGCCCCCATAGCTAGCCTTTCATCGCCCCCCTTGGTTGGCGCGCCCTTCTGTCTGCTCCGCTTGAACCAGCATCTTTTAAATACCGTTTATGTGGCGTCCTTGGAGACGTCTGTCTTTTGATTGTATACAGTGTACTAATTATCATGTTTCTTACTATGTTTTATATGTTCTGATAGCCACAACACATTGTGTATTGCTCCTGAAGAAGCGTAATCCTACGCGAAACATGTCGAGTATCCAAAAAAATGTTATATGATCTGAACTGACTACAGACCCGCTATCAAGTCACCATTTCGGACTGATCTTGCTGTGGACAGTGTACCCAGACATCCGAACAATAGATTATAGATGGTGTTGTATAGCGAGCATTTCTTAATACTATATACACATGTTGTGGTGTGTTTTTAGACATTGTGTTTTGTTTGCTATGTATTTTCTACGATAATAAACAATATATTTTTTAACCAGTTTGTTAGAATCGTGCCTAAAAAGTCCAAAAGCCCCTTCTGTTTTGTTCTTTGCATAATCGATAGGACGTGGCACAGTTGTACCCCCCTTTTTTTTGTCTGTGTCCACGGTGCCACTCCGTGTCTAGACACACTCCCTATTCCGCATTCACTGCGTACTGGGTGACTCTTCTGGCAGTTGGGAAGGATGCAGGAAAGGGTGCAGTAGTGTTGGAGGTTGTTCCGCCACCTCGCCTCCAAAATTTTACTAGTGTTGATTCTGCCACACCTTTCTCCTCCACCCCCTCCTCTTCTTCTTTCTCCATGGCCTCTTCCTGTGCTGATTTGTCCTCTGGAACCAGCTGTGCTCCGTAAGCGTTCAAGGGGCTACGCAAGCACGCAGGCAAAAAGATGCCATGTGGTGCTTGAGCTGGTGTGCTTGGGGGACAGGAGCCACACTGGGGCAGAGATTTTGTCAGCTCTGCAGGGGCAGCTTCAGAGGTGGTTGACGCCACACCAGCTTAAGCCAGGTATGGTGGTTTGCAACAATGGCACCAACCTCCTCTCCACCCTCCGACAGGGACAACTGACCCATGTGCCCTGTTTCGCTCACGTCCTTACCTTGGTGGTGCAGCAGTTCTTGGGCAGGTACCCGGGCTTACAGGATGTCCTGTGTGCATTTCCGCAGGTCATATAATGCCAGTGCTCAGCTGGATGGCCTCCAAAAGGAATTTAACCTGCCCAAGAACCGCCTAATCTGTGACATGCCCACCAGGTGGAACTCAACGTTGGCCATGCTGCAGCGGCTGCACATGCAGCAGAGGGCCATCAATGAGTACCTATGCAACTATGGCACCAGGACAGGGTCAGGGGACCTTGTTTTTTTTCCCCACGCCAGTGGGCTATGATCAGGGATGCATGCACTGTCCTGTCACCATTTGAGGAGGCCATGAGGATGGTGAGCAGTGACAGTGCATGCATCACTGACACTGTCCCTCTTGTCCACCTGTTGGAGCACACGCTGCATGAAATAATGGACAGGGCACTTGAGGCAGAACAGAGGGAAGAAGAGGAGGACTTCCTTACCTCTCAAGGCCCCCTTTATCCAGACAGTGTTCCTGCGTGCCCGCCGATCACACAGGAAGAGGAGGAGGAGGATTGTGTCAGCATGGAGGTGGAGACTGGCACTCAGCATTAGCTGCAGTCTTCAAGGGATCATTTACAGTCTGAAGAAACCCATGAACTAGTACGTGGCTGGGAGGAGCTGGCTGTGGATCATGTCGTCCTTAGTGACCCAGAGGACTCTGGACCGAATGCCTCAGCAAACCTACGCTGCATGGCCTCCCTGATCCTGCAACGCCTGCGGAAGGATCCTCGTATTCGTGGTATCAAGGGGAGGGATCATTACTGGCTGGCAACACTCCCTGATCCACGTTACAAGGGTAAGGTTGCAGACCTTATCTGGCCATCACAGAGGGTGTAGAGGATGAAACATCTTCGGGAGGCCTTGCAGAAAGGTTTGTGCAACGTGTTTCCAGAGCCTGGGAGGTTACAATTTCCTGGTCCTCCTGGACAACGTGTTGCTGAGGCTTCGGTCAGTCACAGAAGGAGCGGTGGAGAAGGTGGCCGTCTGACTGATGCGTTCAGACAAATGTTTTACTCCGCAGCTCCAAGGTCTGATCGGCTCCTGCAACCATCACCAGCGTCTGATTCACATGGTGCAGGATTACCTATGGGCAAGATCAGACTTGGACACCTTTCCCACCGAAAATCCTCTGGGTTATTGGGTCTTGAGAATGGATCACTGGCCAGAGCTTGCACAGTATGCAATTGAGCTACTGGCCTGTCCTGCATCCAGCGTTCTTTCAGAACGCACATTCAGTGCTACTGGAGGCTTTGTAACTGATCACAGGGTGCGCCTGTCCACCGAATCGGTCGATCGGCTGACCTTCATAGAAATGAATCAGTCTTGGATCACCAGCTACCAAGCACCCGATGCTCATATAACTGATTGATTTTTTTTTATAAATGTGAGATCCCTTCAAGACTGCCTATGCTGATGCTGAGTGACTATCCTGTTATGCTGAGTGACAATCATCTTCCTCCTCAATTTTCATGCTAATAGCTTGTGAGAACATTTTTGGTTCTTAGCACCGCCACCAGTGCCCAAGGCCCAATTTTTCAGCCCCTGTTTAACAGGGGCGTGTAATTACAATTTTTGATGCAATACTTTGCAGCAGGGCTCATTCCTGCACTCCAACTAGAGTATCTGTGAGGGGGTGCAGTGTTGTGGCACCAGCACCAGTGCCCAAGGCCCAAATCTCCAGCCCCTCTTTAACAGGGGCGTATAATTACAATTTTTGATGCAATAATTTGCAGCAGGGCTCATTCCTGTGCTCCAACTATAGCATCTGTGAGTGCTTGCAGTGTTGTGGCACCAGTGCCCAAGGCCCAATTTTTCTGCCCCTGTTCAACAGGGACATGTAATTAATTCTTGATCTAATATTTCACAGCAGGGCCCATTCCTGCGCCCACCAAGAGTAACTGTGAGGGCTAAGGCCCTCACCAACACCTAAGGCCCCAATTTCTGCAGAGTATATAGGGCAGGCCCTTATTTTCAAACATCCAACTTACAAACGACTCCTACTTGCAAACAGAAGGAGACAACAGGAAGTGAGATGAAATCTACTCCTAGGAAGGGAAATTCTCTCCTGTAACAGGTAATATGGGAAAAACGTGTCTCCTCTTCACTGATGCTTTATCACCAATCCTTGTTTCACTAAAAACCCAAAATTTTCTAAAAACGTTTGTCATTGGGACAGAAAGTGAGGTGAAATCTTCTAAAGAGGTGCACAGACAGCAAAACAAATGTTACAGGTTTGATAACCCTTTGCTATGTTTTCCAAAAAGCTTAAAAATAGATTTTTTGGCTGGAGCTACACTTTAAAAATATACCAGTTCAAAATTACAAACAGATTCTACTTAACAACAAACCTACAGTCCCTGTCTTGTTTGCACCCCCTGTATACTGCTGTTCAGAGTATATAGGGCCTGGTGACCCAACGCCTTTCCTTTTTTTAATTTGGGAGCGGGGTTCCCCTTAATATCCATACAAGACCCAAAGGGCCTGGTAATGGACTTGGGGGGTAAACATGCCTTTTGTCTCACTGATTTTCATCTATATTGCCGGGACCCGACATTACATTAAAGCCGCAAGCAAATTTTAAATGACTTTTATTCCTTTACAAATGTCATTTTGTTCTAAGCCCGGGAAACACGCGCCGCTTTACAGGCATACTATAGACACCCCCCAGGGATGATATTTAAAGGAATATTTCACTTTTTTTTTAATTTAAGCATCATTAAAATCACTGCTCCCGAAAAAACATCCATTTTTAAAACTTTTTTTTGCATTGATACATGTCCCCTGGGGCAGGACCCGGGTCCCCAAACCCTTTTTAGGACAATAACTTGCATATTAGCCTTTAAAATTAGCACTTTTGATTTCGAATGTTCGAGACCCATAGACTTTAATGGGGTTCTAAGGTTTGCGCGAACTTTCGGTCCGTTCACAGGTTCTGGTGCGAACTGAACCGGGGGATGTTCGGCTCATCCCTAATGCTGAGTCCTTGGCTGGATAGATTGCAGCTAGGTGTAGTCTATTTTCTCCACTGTAAGTGGTGTTTGCCTGCAGTGGCATTGCAGTTGGAGGGACAGTCAAGGAAGTCAAAAGGAACATGGTTCCTCTTTTTTCCTGGGTCAGTGAGGAAGCTATCCGATTAAATGCAGTTGCCCCATATCACTCTGGCAGCCATCTTGGTTCAGGCAGAGCCCATTTAAGGCCCTAGCTTTCTTGCTTGGTGCGCATTTTGCTTGTGGGTAGGAACAGGACACCCGTCACTGTGACATGGACAGTGATTAGCAGCAGAGAGAGGTTCCAGAGGATGGGGATACTCCATCCTTCTTGGAGACATCCCCATTTGGGTATGGACAAGCCAAGCAGCAATCCGCCCCTCAAGACAGATGCTGTCGGCACATCTGAGACCTGCTCTGCTACACATTGCTGTTGCATTCTCTGAGTGTTCCCGGTTGGGTGCCTTCTGGCCAGGCTTGTTGTGAATTGTCGAACTTTAAAGTGTCAATAAACCCACAACAGTAAAATCAGTCTGTATATGCAGTAAAACATGCTTGTTATACTCACTGTGGAACCTAAGGGGTTAATCATCAGCATTGTGTAAAAAGGCTGTTAGATCCTGTCTTCTCTGATCCTCCACTTCTTTTACTGTTCCCAATACATCTGCTGATAGCTCTGCTGATAGCCCTAAGAGGCAGAGTGCACATGCTCAGTTTGATGTGTATTGCTAGAAAGTTTTTCATTTGTCAGGGTGCATGTGATCAACATAGGGCCAATTACTGTCCAGACAGAGGGTCAGGGGTCATGCAGCCTTGTAGGACAGTCAGAGGAGAATGAAAACTCCTCCTACAAGTTTTAACCAGTGTTCAACCAGTCACTGACAGAAGTCATATACTGCTGATGAGAAAAGGTTTTTAACAGTTTATATTTACTAAAATAATTGTATTTCCATGTTCTGTGTACTGTGAGAGACCAGATATAGTGAATGCAGGGTCTTGGGTAGGAATGGGCCGAATGGACCCCTGTTCGGTTTGCACCAAAACTTTTGAACACAGCAAATTTGTTTAGATTGTAATTCGGATATATCCAAATCTCCGAATAATGAAAAATGTGTCAGAATATTAATTTGGAATGAAACAAACTGCATATGTCTAGTTAGCATAGGGTTAGGGTTAGGAATTAGGGTTCACATAGGACTAGGGTTAGGTTTAGCATAGGGTTAGGGCTAGGGTTAGGGTTAGCATAGGACTAGGGTTAGGGTAAGCATAGGGCTAGGGTTAGGGTTAGCATAGGGTTAGGTTAGGGTTAGCATAGGACTAGGGTTAGCATAGAACTAGGGTTAGGGTTAGCATAGGACTAGGGTTAGGAATTAGGGATAGCATAGGACTAGGGTTAGGGTTAGCATGGGGTTAGGGTTAGCATAGTGTTAGGGTTATGGTTAGCATAGATTTAGGGTTAGCATAGGGTTAGGGTTAGCATATGACTAGGGTTAGGAATTAGGGTTAGCATAGGGTTAGGGGTAGCATAGGACTAGGGTTAGGGTTAACATAGGACTAGGCTTAGATTTAGCATAGAACTAGGGTTAGGGTTAGCAGAGGACTAGGGTTAGAAATTAGGGTTAGCATAGGACTAGGGTTAGGGTTAGCATAGGGTTATGGTTAACATAAAGGTTAGGGGAAGCGTAGGGTTAGCACAGGGTCAAGGTTAGCATTAGCATTAGCTTGATGTTCAGGTTGAACATAAGATCGACTCGAACATTGGGTGTTTACCTGTTCGCAGAACAGTGAACATTATGGAGAGTTTGCGGCAAATTTGAGTGCCGCGGAACGCCCCATAATGCACTGCGAGATTACAGTGCATTGCTGTATGAGGATTGGCCAAAGCCTGCACCTGACCTGCATGCTTTGACCAATCATAGCGCCCTCTGTTAAGAGAGCCATAGTTGGCTGCAGGCAGGGTGCCTTTGGCCAATCATGGCACAGGGGGATTGATTTAGATTAAGCAGGCAGTGTATTTGATATATATATATATATATATATATATATATATATATATATATATATATATATATATATATATAGATATATAGATAGATATATACATATATATATATATATATATATATATAGATAGATATATACATATATATATATATATATATATATATTCTGCATCCAGTGTAGCCTATATCTACAGTGCATTCTGTGGTGTACTATTTCTAATACACTTCAGGTGGTGTATTATTATATATATATATATATATATATATATATATATATATATATATATATATATATATATATATACACACAAACACACACACACACACACACACACAGAGTCTCGTATATATATATATATATATACTACACTTCTGGTGGTGTACACAGTACACAATATAGTGCAGCCATAGTACAGTTGTTAATACAGTGCAGTTGCTAACACTTGCAGTTTGTTTGTTTTACCAATTCTGAATATTTTAAAATGTTACACATTTGCTAGGAGGCATGTAATAAAAAGAAAAATTTTAGATATGATTTTTGTCTGTCTGTCTTTTATTAACCGCTTGCCGATCAGAGCATGACAATGTACGTAGGTACAATGGCACGGCTGTGCAAATGGGTGTACCTGTACATCCCCTTTAAATCGTGGGCTAGTGGGCACTCGATGTCCGCCGGTGGCCCGTGATCATGGCACGGAGAGGCAGAACGGGGAGAACGGGGAGATGCCTATATAAACAAAGCTGTTTTCCCTTTCTGCCTAGCAATATGACAGGGATCTAATGCTCCCAGTGATCGGGAGCAGTGATCTCTGTCATGTTCTAGTGAGCCCATCCCCCCTACAGTTAGAACACAGTGAGGGAACACCCCTTCCCTGCCAGTGTCATTTACACAGTAATCAGTGCATTTTTATAGCACTGATCGCTATATAAATGTCAATGGTCCCAAAATAGTGTCAAAAGTGTCTGATGTGTCCATCGCAATGTCGCATTATCGTCATGATAAAAATCGCAGATCGCCGACATTACTAATAAAAAATAATTAATAATAAATTAATTTATAGCGTCTATTTTGTAGACGCTATAAATTTTGCACAAACCAATCAATATATGCTTATTGTGATTTTTTTTTCTTACCAAAAATATGTAAAAGAATACATATTGGCCTAAATTAAGGAAGAAATTTGTTTTCTTATATATTTTTTGGGGATATTTATTATAGCAAAAAGTAAAAAATATTGCTTTTTTTTTCAAAATTGTCGCTCTTTCTTTGTTTATAGCGCAAAAAATAAAAACTGCAGAGGTGATTAAATGCCACCAAAAGAAACCTCTATTTGTGGGAAGAAAAGGACATAAATTTTATTTGGGTGCAACGTCGCACGACCTCGCAATTGTCAGTTAAAGTGACGCAGTGCCGTATCGCAAAAAGTGCTCTGGTCAGGAAGGGGGTAAACCTTTCCTTGGCTGAAGTGGTTAAAGTGAATTTAACAATAATAATTAAAATGATAAAACAAATCCCAATCCCCTAATCCCAACCACCTAATCTCAATACTCTCTTCCCAATCCCCTAATCCCAATATTCTAGTCATAATCCCCTAATCCCTATACTCTAGGGGACTGGGATTAGGGGATTAGGAATAGAGTATAGGGATTAGAGGATTATGGCTAGAGTATTGGGATTAGGGGATTGGGACTAGAGTAAAGGGATTAGCGGATTGGGACTAGAGTATTAAGATTAGGGGATTGGGATTAAGGGTTTGGGACTAATCCCAATATTCTAATCCCAGTCCCCTAATCCCTATATTCTAGTCTCAATCCCCTAATCTCAATCCCCTAATCTCAATACTCTAGTCCAAATCCCCTAATCCCAATATTCTAGTCCCAATCCCTTAAAGTGACAGTACACAAACAAGAGATAGCCAGCCAGAAGGCACAAGCACTGTGATAGGGTTGCAATTGCAGCCACAACCACCAGAGAATAGCACTGCCCACCACCCAGGGTACAAAGGACACTGTCAGAAACCATGAATCAGACTGAGACAGAAATACAGTTAAATCACACTTGTTTAATAATAATAAAAAAGGTAAACAGAGTAAACATAGTCAAAACATAGCCAGAGTTCAGGAACCGAAATGGATAGTCAGACAAGCCAAAACGTCAGGGAGCCAGAGATGAGCGTAGTAGAACAGCAAGCAGGATCTGAAGCCAATCAAGTCTTTAAAAGGAACACAGGAGAGCGTCTCTACAGATGTGACCAAGGCGAAGGCAGAGATCATCTGGACTGGACGACTTAAAGTAGGCAGAACTGACAAGCAGGATATCATCAACAGGTGAGTCACTGTGGAGAGATAGGAGCTACCAATTAGCCGACAGCTGAGTGGCCAGCTTTGAGAAGGAAAGGCTGAGCCCAGCCCTGACAGACACTTGGATTGGCTGCAGGGCACAGAGAAGTGAAAGACTGCTGGGAGCCTCTTGGAACTGTAGGGGATGTAGTTCCCAGGAGACGGACTCTATCAACTATTTGACCTCTGGAAGATTTACACCCCTTTATGACCAAGCCATTTTTTGCAATACGGCACTGCGTTACTTTAACTGACAATTGTGCAGTCATGCGGCACTGTACCAAAATAAAATTTATGTAATTTTTTCCCCTCAAATAGAGCTTTCTTTTGGTGGTATTTGATCACCACTGGGTTTTTTTATTTTTTGCACTATAAAAAAAAGAATATTTTTACTTTCTATAAAACTTATCCATTAAAAAAATGTTAATAATCAAATTTCTTCATCAGTTTAGGCCAATATGTATTCTGCTACATGTTTTTGGTAAAAAAAATTCTAATAAGCGCATATTGATTGGTTTACGCAAACGTTTTAGCGTCTACAAACTATGAGATATATTTATGGAATTATTATTTATTAATTTTTGTGACACTTTTGTGACTTGGCGGGAACCAGTGACACTAATGCAGTGGTCAGTGCTAAAAATATGCACTGTCACTGTACTAATGATACTGGCTGGGAAGGGAATAATCATCTAGAGCGATCAAAGGGTTAACTGTGTGCCTAGCTAGTGTTTTTGTGTACCGTGTGTCCTGTTTTCACTAGTGGAAAATATTGATTCTAGTCCCTGCTTTGCAGAGACACAGGATCAGTCTCTTCCCCCCTGTAAGAACTGAGATATGCCTTGTTTACATAGGCATATCTCAGTTCTTTGTGTTTTTACCAACAATCGGCAGGTACCCAAGGAAATCGAGTCCCCGGGACCCACAGATCGGCTTCTGCTGTGAATTATCAGCCCCACCCCTGCAGGTGGAAATGCAGAATCACGTATATTTATATGTGATCCTGCCCACAGCTGCCGCTGTAGCAGTAAAATTGCTATAGGGTGGTCAGCAAGTGGTTAAAGCAAAACGTCACTCTCTCAATCAATGTTGATTATTTGTAATCCTTATGCTGCTAGTATTATTAAATAGATATTAAATCATATTCACTTGTATTAAACTTTTTTTTTACATTTCTTCAGTTGCTTCCTGGTTTCCAGGCCTCGGAAAATTATGTCATACATCCCAGGAGTCTTCAGGAGGGGAGGAAGGGAGGAGAGTTTTTTATTTCAGCACCCCCCTTCCTGCATGCAGGGCCCGACTTACCATTGGGCTTGACTGGGCTCAAGCCCATGGGCCCCGTCCAATAGGGGGCCCCACGGGCCCCAGCCGAGTGTACTCGGCTATACTCGGCTAGTTTCACTCACAGTCACATGCCTAGTCCCGCCCTATGATGGACATAACACACAACTGGGCATGACTGTGAGCGGAGCTAGCCGAGTACACTCGATACACAGGACCAGCTCTGTGTATCTCGGCGGCGCCATATTTAAACTGCAGTGACACTGACAAGTCACTGCAGTTTAACTGCAGCCTGGACAAGGCTGCAAATGACACAGACAAGGCTGCAGATGGACACTGAATAGCATTTTCAATTTGTGGTACTCAGATGCAATATAGTTCCACTTTAAGTGGAGAACTGTATGGGACTACAAATCCCAGGAGGATGATGTGCAGCAAAGAGAAAGGTAGGAAAGGAGAAGCCAGGGCTTGGGGCAGTCTCATGTGAGGAGTGAGAGGTGACCAATGGAGGGTACTGCTGAGTCAGAACCAGCACATCTGTACTTTATAGGAAAAGCTGTCTCCTCTAGTAACTGAACTTTACTCACAGCTTCATGCACAGATTCCCTTGGATGAGTTCTCTCTTGAAGTCCTCCCAGCCACTTCATAGTCTCCAGCTCATGAAGAGTCACCTCGGGTGCTTCCTCAGAACTCCATCCCTCTAGAATAGTTTCCGGATTTTTGGCAGGCTTTCCTCTGCATAAACTTCAGCACCCGGATAGGCCTTGGACAGGCCTAGCAGCTGGCAACCACCTGGATAGGCCCCAGGCTTCAGGTCTAGCAGCCAGGAGCTGTACACACATCCACACCGAAGTCCTGGGCGGGAAGACTGACCCTGATCACCTGACTTCTTTTCAATAAATAACTTTTCCCAGCATTCATATCAGGGAATCTGATTGGCTGAGAAAAGTATGTTTATCCATACCTTGAATGTACTGTAGCTTATCATACTAATATCAAAGGCAACAGTGCCACCTACTGACAAAAGGGAGAAGCCACAACCTTTAAATTATAACAGTCAATTGACCAATAAACACTACAAATTAGCCAGGCTGGCTACCATCCAGCATAACTAAATTTACTAGCAGCCCTATTCTAGGACAAGGGTGCTACATGAGAGATCACCGCTACAGAGTCCAGAATTGCCGCCAAAGTCACAGGTTGCAATTTAATCTTCTCCTAAAGGGAAAGCGCCACCCTAACTTGGGATGTAGTTTGGCTAACATTCTTTACTGTGTGATAAAAACTCTGTGCCCCATCATTTAACACAACACTGGCAAGTAGGAGGAGTTTTGGAGAGACTCAAGGACCTTTTAGCATCTAGTACCACAGTTAGTAAGGCATCAGTTTAGATGACAGGTTTAGAAATACTTAAATGTGAAAAAAAACTTGTGAGCTGCTATAAAACCTAGATGTATTAAAGCTTACAGCTGCTAGCACCTGCCCACACTCTTATATATGCGTGACTCAAACAAATCATAAAAGGCTTTATTGTGGGCTTTTTGTAACAGGGATATATATATTGTGCATAGGGTATACTGCAGATCAGTGCAGGTGGATGAGCACTGGCTTCTTGTAAGATGGTGTTTCTGGCTTATGGAATAGACTGGTTGCTAGGCAGTTGTCATAATCCTTAAAGATCTGCAAATCAAGGAAGGTGATTGTATGTGGATAGCAATTTACTGTGAATTTAAGGTTAAAGCGGAGTTCCACCCAAAAACGGTATCCTACCCTCTTCGGTGTCACATTTGGCACCTTTCAGGGGGAAGGGGGGAGCAGATACCTGTCTTATCCAGGTATTTGCTCCCACTTCCGGGCATAGATAGCTGCAGTATTAGCGGATATCTACGCCATGTCTGGCACCTCCTTCATCCCCCCCGCTGTCTTCTGGGAGACACACAGGTCCCAGAACACAGCAGGGACCAGTGGGATTGCGCAGCGCAACTTACGCATGCGCAGTAGGGAACAAGGCTGTAAAGCCGCAAGGCTTCACTTTCTGATTCCCCTACCGAAGATGGCTTCACCTCCACCCGAGAGTCGAGGGACAGATCGGCTTTGGGTGACGACATTGCGGGCACCCTGGACAGGTAAGTGTCCATATTTTAAAAGTCAGCAGCTGCAGTATTTGTAGCTGCTGACTTAAAAAAAATAATAAATTGGCGGAACTCTGCTTTAAATAGGTTCACATTTAATGTATTGACAAATGTATTTAGGGATTTCACCGCCCCTGTCCAAACGATAAAAATATTGTTGCTTTAGTGGAACCAGCATGTTGCATGGTTTATGTACATGCTCAGGGACTCGTTCGCTGGGGTTTCCTTGCTGTTGTTGGCGAGTTGCGGCATTTGGAGGTGCTTCCCTGTGCTACCCTGTGTCTCTTGGTGGTGCTGCTCAGCATGGCACATGCTTAGGCGCATGCATGGCTGGGTGACGCCATCGTGACGCCATTGTCATCTCCGGCCAGCGCTGGCGTCCCGGTTGGGACATGTGAATTTAAGCACAGCGTGCTTGATGAGAGAGGAGGCAGATGTTATCGTGGGTAGTGGTTTATAGTTTGCTGACCTTTCAACTTGGCTTATAACTGGTATGTACATTGTATTTGATGGTTATTGTAGTTGCATGCCTCTAGGTATAGCCCCTACAATTCTAAAAGTAACCCTTTCTTACTTGTTATGTTCTAGATCAGTGGTCTCCAATGTGGCCCGGGGGCCGGATGCGGCCCTTTGCTTGCCTTTATCTGGCTCTTGAGGTACTATTTCTCCCACTGACACCAACAGTGGGGCACTATTCCTTCCAGCGACACCAACAGTAGGACACTATTCCTTCCACCTACACCAACAGTGGGGCACTATTCCTTTCACTGACACCAACAATGGGTCACTATTCCTCCCAATGACAGCAACAGTGGGGCACTATTCATCAAATCGAAACCAACGATGGAGCATTATTCCTCCCACTGACACTATTTCTCCCCCTTATACCAAAGATGGGCATTGTTTACTCCCACTGGGCAGAGTCTGGCCCCTCTAAAGTCTGATCCTTTGTTTAGAAAGAAAGTCCCCTGGTCTACACTGTTCATTGAGCCAGAAGAGTGACTGTTGATGTGTGCCTGGATGTTATTACCCTAATCTAGGAAAGGAACCTGGGACAAATTAGTGGGCCCTTTTGGGGGTTAGCGTAACAGTAACATGCAGGCTGAGAGGGCAAGAATAACAGCTTCCATCAGTGCCTTCCCACAAAGGGTTTTTTTTTTTAAACAAAGTCCATTTTAAAAACAAAGGACCTAAAAGTACAAACTTCAAGATGCTTATATGTACTCTTAGTTCTGAAGTGCTCCATGGGATCCCTGTACTCAGTATATAGTGCCTGCGTCTGGCTCCAGAGTGGGAGCTTCACTGCACATTCTCCAAATCAGTGGTAAAGTAGATATTTGCATATTGTGTAATCTGGGATCAGAGTCTCCCAGGTTGCTTAAAGCGGAGTTCCGCCAAATTTTTTTTTATAGTCAGCAGCTACAAATACTGCAGCTGCTGACTTTTAAAATAAGGACACTTACCTGTCCAGGGCACCCGAAGCTGATCTCTCCCTCAGCTCTTGGGTGCTGCCGCTGCCATCTTCGGTAAGGGAATCAGGAAGTGAAGCCTTGCGGCTTCACTTCCTAGTTCCCTACTGCGCAATTGGAAAGATTGGAAAGTCTATATGTTTAGCTTGAGTGAGCCTGTGATTCTAAAACTGGGGCTGGAATACTCTGAAAGAGAGAGAGATGTTAATGAAAAATGTGTGACTCATTTGCAAAAATGTCAAAAAAAGCACAAAAAATCCCTTCTGCAACCTGAAGATGTTTTCTTCACACATATGGAGGTTGGGTGTTCTTTCACCACTGATTGTACAAATTCTCCTGTGCTTTCTATGTTCAAGATTCTGTTTGTCCCATTAAGGCACAGTATCCACAGCTTGTGGTTTTCAGTCACACGGTTTAAGGACACCCAATTGTTACATGGCTGGAAGTCATTTCATTGAGGCTTCATTCACATGGTGCCAAGATCTGCTCCATAACCTCTCATTACACAGAGGTGCCAAGCACATAGTTGCTGTTGCAAGTGAACACCTGTTGCAAGTGGACACCTGTTTGACACCTGTTTGATTTGCTTTGAGAATCAAACTCATGGCCTTCAGATTCAACATTCACTGCCCTATATGCTGTGCCACAGACTGAGATGCTCGAGTCTGAACATCCTAAGTTCAACCAAGATTTAAGCTACAAAGTGTAGTAACCCATAACAACCCATATAAGGAGGATTGGTTGTTTTTGGTTTCAGCAGTTTGTACAACATTAATAAATAAATCTGGAAAAGTAACCACCTGAGAACTTTAACCCACGACCATTTTGTTTGTGAGATCACCAACATACCCCCAAGGCTATAGACTCAGATGGTGGGCATTACTGCAAACCAGAGTTTTAATATCATGACATACCATACCATTGCCATTATCTATCAAAAACTAGTCTCCCAGTTGACCATCCAAAGTATATTCCCATCTGGTAAAACCCCATCAAGAATATGTTACATTGAGCATTATCCTTATTGCTACTTGCAAAGTACAATAACCCAAAGCAACCATAATGAAATAATACCTACTCTGAAAGTTGATTTGTTATTATTGGCTTCTTCAGTTTTTGTAACTTTAATAAATGTTTAATGAAAAAGTGGTTGCTTAAGGAATTGAACTTGCAAGCTTATCGCATGTGAGATCAGCAGCATACAGAATCATTGTCTCAGATGGCGGGTGTGCTACAGAGTGCGATTGCTAGGTACAGCGGAGTCAATTCAGATCAGAAGTTGTGGAGTAACTGGAACTGACTTCTTTATTGGAACATAACTGGCAAGAAGTACACAGACAGGAAAAAGAAACCAACAAGTACAACACTATACACAGGAAATACAACATATCATAGAAAACTGCACAGCACAGCATACCACTGAGCATTAGCGACATCTAGTGTCCTGTTTGAGAAGTGCAGTCAATAGGCTAAGCTGAAAGCTGTTGTATCTCTAACACCCTTTCTCAACAGCTAAGGCTTAGTCTGCTAAACCCATCTTCTTTGTAAGCCTTTAATGTCTTTCAGCGATCAGGGGCTTTGTAAGGATATCTGCTGTCATATCCTCGGTTGGGCCATAAAGTAACTCAAGAAGACCTTGCTGTTGAAGATCCCTAAGAAAGTGAAACTTCACATCAGTGTGCTTGGTACTTGAATTAACTCCTTCCATGTGCGCAAGTACAAGGCATCCTTGATTGTCCTCATAGATTTCTGTTGGTCCCAACTGTGGTTGACCCAAGTCTGTTAATAACTGTCTCAGCCATATAACTTCTTGGCTTGCCTGCGCCGCAGCAACATATTCTGCTTCAGTAGACGATAGTGTAACAGAGTTGCTTTCTACTAGTCCAACTGATGGCACCACCGGACAGAAAGAATAAGTAGCCACTGGTAAATTTTCTGTCACTGGTGTCTCCTGCCCAGTCAGCATCCACATATCCTGTTAGGGTGCTTTCATCACTTGCTGGTAACTTTAACTTGTAGTGCGAAGTCCCTTTAAGATAGCGAATGATTCGCTTTATAGCATTCCAGTCCTTTTTACTTGGCATCGAAACCTTTCTGCATAGGATTCCAGCAGTTGCTGCAATGTCCGACCTTGTAGCAGTAGTAAGGTACAGCAATTTCCCTATTGTTTTTCTGTATTGAGTATGAGTAGGTAATGGGTTATCTTGACAATTCATCTCTTTTAGGTAGTTGGTTTGCATGGGAGACTTTACTGGTTTGGTGTCTTCCATTCCAAATGTTTCAATTATTTCTTGTATTTTGTGCCTTTGGTTCAGAAGAAAGCTGCCATCTTCCTCTCTCTTGATCTGGATACCGAGGTAATTCTTTATGTTGCCAAGATCTTTGGTGTCAAAGTGCTGATTTAGTTTTTCCAGTATTTCTGCTTCATCTCTTTCTTGCTCCAAACAAATCAGGATATCATCCACATAAATGAGCATGTAAACCCATTGTTTTGCCAATTTCTTTGTGTATAAGTAGGGGTCTGCTTTACTCCTTAGAAAGTTTTGATGTGTAAGCACTTCATTTATTTTTATATTCCAAGCCCTGGCTGCTTGCTTTAGACCATATATACTCCAGGGAAGTTTGCATACTAGGTCTGACCTTTGTTCATCTTTGAATCCTGGTGGCTGTTCCATGAAAATTTCTTCTGTTAGATCGCCATATAGAAACGCGGTTTTCACATCAAAATGTTTCACTTGCATTTTCCTTATGGCGGCTATTGTCAGTAAAGTCCGTATTGTAGTGTGCTTGACTACTGGTGCAAACATCTCATCATAGTCCTCTCCGTATTTTTGAGAATAGCCCTTGGCTACTAGTCTTGCCTTGTACCATTCAATTGTGCCATCTGCATTGTATTTCATTTTAAAAGTCCATTTACAGCCTATGGCTTTCCTTCTGGGTGGTAGTTCTGTAAGTGTCCATGTTTTGGTGTCATGCATGGATTTCATCTCTTCCTCGCAGCCTTTATCCATTTACTTGCTTCTTGTTCTGAAAGTTGAGATATGTCTTCCCAGCTCACAGGTTCGTTGATACTGGCAGTACTTGCTTTGTATGAGAGACGTATAGGTGGTTTACCTTTGTTTTCTCTTTTTGAACGTCTCGTTTTTGTGTCTGAGTCTTCTTGTTTCTGCTCTTCAGTGCTGGCTGAGTCTGCAATTACTTCAACTGTTTGTTCGGAAGTTACAGAGATGGGCTGGTCAGTGTCAGTTTTCTCTTCTATTCTCGCTTCTACTGTTGTCATTACATTGTCTCTTAAATCTTCAACAAAAGTTATGCTGTTGCTAATGGTAACCTTGTTGTTTTTGGGATTTAGGATTGTGTAACCCTTGACATTGTCACTGTATCCAACGAAGATACCTTCAAACGCTCTGTTCTGGAGTTTGTTGCGTTTTTCTTCAGGTATGTAGATGAATGCTTTGCATCCAAAAACTCTTAGGTGTTTTACACTTGGCTTCTCATTGTGCCATAGTTCATATGGGGTTTTCTCCACTGTTCTGGAAAGAAGTCTGTTCTGCAAATATGTAGCTGTCATGGCTGCCTTACCCCAGTATTTTTGTGATAGTCCAGAGTCTGTCAGCATGCATTTGATTATTTCAGTCAGAGTTCTATTCTTTCTTTCAGCTACTCCATTTTGTTCTAGTGTATATGGGACTGTCTTTTGATGTTCTATTCCATTCTGTTTTAAGTTCTCTTGTATCTTACCTGCTGTGAATTCACCTCCATTATTGCTCCGAAGTATGAGAGGCTTCCTCTGAAACTTGTTACTGGTCTTTGTTATATAGTCTTTTAATTTGTCGAAAACTTCACTCTTGTGTTGCATTAGGTAGGTGACTGTTTATTTTGAATAGTCATCTATGAAAGTCACTATGTACCTGTTGCCTCCAGGTGTGGGTGGGTTTAGGGGACCAAACACGTCACTGTGAACTAAGTCAAGTCGTCTTGAAGCTCTCTTCTGACTGACTTTGGGAAGTTTTGCTCTTGTCGCTTTGGATTTAATGCAATATTCACACTTAACAGTAACTGGACAAGTGGATACTGTTAGATCCTTTGTCAGATTCCTCCTTTGTAGTTCCTGTATGCATTCTGGGTGTCTGTGACCTAGATGTCTGTGCCATATATGTATACAGTCATTGTGCTTGTGTGTACATAGTCTCACCTTTTCCTTCACTGTGTCAAGGTGATATAGATGATCATCCAGCTTGGCATTTGCTATTGTCTGTTTGCCGTTTAGAATAGAACACTTGTCACCTTGGAATTTTACAGTGAGTCCTGTGGCTGTTTGACGCTTCACAGATAAGAGTCCTTCTAGATTAGGAACATAAAGCACATCTTTCACTGGTATGGCTTAATTGTGTCCCGCATCATCCGGGCATACAAGGGTTCCATGCCCATATCCTTCTGCATGTATTTTGCTTCCATCTGCAAGATAAATAGTTTTTTTGTTGTTCAGATTAAGTTCTGTGAAGAAACTTCTATCACTCGTCATGTGACTGGTTGCCCCAGAATCGATGCACCAGCCTTGGCATTTGTTGTTGCCTGTCGTTTTAAATGTGGCATTCCAGTTTCCTTCCCATGGATCATTGATTATGGTTTTGACCTTTTGTTTAGCATAAGAGGGACGCTGTCACATTTGCTCTGCTTTCCATATAGTACAGTCTTTCTTTATGTGTCCCTGTTTGTGGCATCTGAAACACACTCTGGTCTCTTTCCTGTGTAACTTTGCATCTGTAACTTTAAGAGTGGTTCTGGTGTCGATTTCTGTGGAGTCATGCACTAATTCCTTTCTTCTCTGATACTCATCTATGAGCCTGGTTTTTACAAATGCTAGCGTCAGATCTGTCTCAGTTCGTGTCTCCAGTGCATTGATTAGTGCAGTATATGTATCAGGCAAACTGCATAACAACATGGCTGCAGTGTGACTGTTTGTTATATTCTCCCCGATTGATCTGAGTTGCGCAATCACTTCCAGCATTGCATTTATGTGCTCCTGCATGTCCTGTTCTCTGCCAAGTCTCATTTTGTAAAGTTCCCGCAGCAAAAACAGCTTGCTATTTAAACTGGATCTTTCATGCAGTCTTTTCAGTACATCCCACATGCATTTCGCTGTGTCCTCATGATGTATATGAATGAGCTGATCATCCTCTACTAGTAAACTTATGGTGGCCCGTGCCTCTCTGTTTTTCTTGTCCCAGACCTGATTATTATCCTGTGGCCTCTCTGTGGTGGTAACCTCCCACAAGTCATCTCTGGATAATAGCATTTCCACTTTGAACTTCCATAACTGATAATTGTCATTGTTTAGCTTGGCCACTGAGAGTTTAAGCTCTGAGTTTCCGGCCATTTTTTCCCTCCCTTATATACAAACAGTCTTACTTGTCTGTAGGAGATGTCACTGGAAACCTTCCTTATGTCGATCTCCACATCAGCCACACTGTCTCCCATTCGAGGCTTTGTTCTGCCTGGGTCGCACCTGGTTGTACGACTTTATCCGGACACTGGGCCCATAACCTGTTGCTTTAAGTTTTTGCAATTTTAATAAATTATTCTGAAAAGGTGGTCACTGGGGGAGTGGAAATTGCAACCATTTTGCTTGCTAGCCCAGTGTCTTACATTACTCAAAACTAAGCCTTTCATTTAATGGAATAACATATGACTAGTGGCTAAATATTCACACAATTTACTAAACTGTTACCATGAGACCTAGACAAATGTCTTACTTGGCCTAGAGGAAATTACCTTCTGGTAAACTTGTACCTTAAAGAGTCAATTGCCACAAACCACAGGGCACTATCTCAACTGCTGTCTACAAAGTGCAATAACACATAGCAACCAATATGGAAGGAAACCTTGTTTCAAAGTTGATTTGTTGCATAAGGTTTCTGCAACTTTAATAACTAAATTTGAAAAGGTAGCCACTTGAGTATTCAAACTTGCAACCTTTTATTTGCTAGCTCAGTGGCATACATACAAGGGCATTTCCTCTGATGGTAAGTGGTTTTCAGAACTAGAGCATTAATGTCATGGAATACCTTATGACTAGTGCATTAATATTCGACTATTTTACTAAATTGCTACCAACAGACCTAGACCTAGTCTCCACTTCACCTCCTCCTAAGTGCACTTTCAAGACTTAATTACCTTGAACCACAGGACACCATCTCAATTGCTGCCTACAAACAAAGTAATCCCCAGCAACCAAGTACCTAGTCTGAAAGCCAATTGGTTGCTATGAGTTTCTGCAACTTTAATAAATAAAAGCAATCAGGTAATCATCTCAGGATTCAAACTTACAAGCACTGGATTTATCTAACCACTGCCATACACACAACACCACTAGCAAAGGTGATGAGTGTGCTTAACTACTTCCATACAGGGCATTTTCACCCCCTTCCTGCCCAAGCCAATTTTCAGCTTTCAGCGCTGTTGCATTTTGAATAACAATTGCGCAGTCATACAACACTGTACCAAAATGACATTTTTATCATTTTTTCCCCACTAATAGAGCTTTCTTTTGGTGGTATTTGATCACCCCTGCGTTTTTTATTTCTTGTGCTATAAACAAAACAAGAGTGACAAGTTTGAAAAAAAAACACAATATTTTTTACTTTTTGCTATAATAAGTATCCAAATTTTTTTTTTTTAAACAAATTTTTTCCTCATTTTAGGCCGATACGTATTCTTCTACATATTTTTGGTAAAAAATATCACAATAAGCGTATATTTATTGGTTTGCGCAAAAGTTATAGCGTCTACAAAATAAGGGGATAGATTTATAGCATTTTTATTATTATTTTTTTTTAGTAATGGCGGCGATCTGCGATTTTTATTGTGACTGTGATATTGTGGCGGACACATCGGACAATTTTGACACATTTTTGGGACCATTCACATTTATACAGCGATCCGTGCTATAAAAATGCATTGATTACTGTATAAATGTGACTGGCAATGAAGGGGTTAACCAGGAGGGGGCGCTGTAGGGGTTAATGTGTTGCTAGGGAGTGATTCTAACTGTGTGGGGAGGGGATTCACAAGGGGAGGAGACCGATCGGTGTTCCTCTGTACAAGGAACACACCATCTGTCTCCTCCCATCTGACAGGACGTAGATCTGTGTGTTTACACACACAGATCCATGGTCCTGCTCGGTTACCGGGCAATCGCGGGTGCCCAGGCGGACATCGCGGCCGCCGGGTACGCGCACCGGGACCCGAGTGATGCGGCATGCGCGCGCCCCCTGGGCTGTCTGGAAGGCTGCGCCGTCATATGACGGCAGCCCAGAACAACAGCTGCACCGTCCTGCCATCATATGACGGCGAGCGGGCAGCAAGTGGTTAAACCAGTAGTTGTAATATCATTATATATTTTGATATTAGTGGCTTTGTGTCTAAAAATTTTACTGAATTGCTATCCCCAGACTTAGACTAGTCTTCTACTTGGTTTAATAAGGGATCTTATCATCTGATAAAAATGTTGTTTTACCAGGCCATTCTCTTGAACCACAGGGCACAGTCTCAACTGCTGCCTAAATCTTCAAAGAAGACTTAGGTGGTTAATTGAGGATTCAAACCCACAACCCTTTGCCTACAATAACACCAGCATACACTCAATGCCACAGCCTCAGATGACAAGAGAGTAGGGATTGGCAAACGGTTTGGCCCGAGCATAAGTTCGGGTCGAACTTTGGTTGTTCGAATGTTCTGTGAACACCGAACAATATACGGTGTTTGGGGCAAATTCGAAAGCCGCCAGAACACCGTTAACCCCCCTGGCGGTATTCCCGAGTCTGGCTCGTGGTGGATTTTCAATACCAAAAGCGGTATCCCCGAGCCAGACTCGGGATCGCATCGCAGGATCCATGTAGAGGATAATTGCCTTGTCCCCTGGAACCTGCGATGTCTCCCCGCTGTGATCTGCGAGCCGACATGTCTCGCTCGATTCACAGTGCCGAGCTCAGTTCCCTGCGAGCGTTGCGATGCACGGGGACAGAGTTCGGCGCCAAATTGAAAAAGTGAAACACATAGTACCGATACAGTATACTGTAATATTACAGATTACAGTACTGTATCAAATTATTACACATCCCCTTTGTCCCTAGTGGCCTGCCCAATGTCCTGCATGCAGTTTTATATTATAAGAACTGTTCTTTCTGCCTGGAAACTGGAGATTGTCCATAGCAACCAAAACTGTCCCTTTACATCAAAAGTGACTTTAGGCCAGCTAGAAAACAGCAATAATAAATTAGAATCACTCGCAGAATTGAGTGGTAGTGATTTGTGGGGAAATCCGTCACCAAACACTAAAAGTAACGAAAGCGACAATTCTGCAACTGAGCAAATTTCAGTGTTTTTGATTTGATTACATTATTGAATAATTTTTATTATTATTATATTATTATTTGGTATAATTATTTATTAGTTATTTATTATATTATAATTTTTGATTTCGTTTTTCAAACTTTATCATACCCGGGATGTCTACTAGGACTCTTGTTTGGACAGATTTAAGTGACTTATTCCTAAGAATTATGCCCCGTACACACGGTCGGATTTTCCGGCGGAAAATGTGTGATAGGACCTTGTTGTCGGAAATTCCGACCGTGTGTAGGCTCCATCACACATTTTCCATCGGATTTTCCGACACACAAAGTTTGAGAGCAGGATATAAAATTTTCCGACAACAAAATCCGTTGTCGGAAATTCCGATCGTGTGTACACAAATCCGACGGACAAAGTGCCACGCATGCTCAGAATAAATGAAGAGATGAAAGCTATTGGCCACTGCCCCGTTTATAGTCCCAACGTACGTGTTTTACGTCACCGCGTTTAGAACGATCGGATTTTTCGACAACTTTGTGTGACCGTGTGTATGCAAGACAAGTTTGAGCCAATATTTTATCCGTCGGAAAAAATCCTAGGATTTTGTTGTCGGAATGTCCGAACAAAGTCCGACCGTGTGTACGCCCTATTACAGGCCTATAATATAAAACACTAAATTTCTGTGCAAAATAATTGTACCGCTTTCAGCACCTAAAATCTGAAATAATCATACCGCCAGGGAGGTTAAAGTCTATGGGACACTAACATGAAAAATCAAAAGTGCTAATTTTAAAGGCTTATATGTAAGTTATTGTCATAAAAAGTGTTTGGGGACCCGGGTCCTGCCCCAGGGGACATGTATCAATGCTTAAAGTGAAACAATAAAAATGAAATATTCCTTTAAATATCGCACCTGGGGGGGGGGGGGGGTGTGCCTATAGTATGCCTGTAAAGTGGCGCATTTTCCCATGTTTAGTACAGTACAGCAGCAAAATGACAAAAAAATAGTCATTTAAAACTGATCGCGGCTGTAATGAATTGTCGGGTCTCAGCAATATAGATAAAACTCATTAAAAAAAAGGGCATGAGGTTCCCCCCAAGTCCATTACCAGGCCCTTCATGTCTGGTATGGAAATTAAGGGGAAAATTGCATCAATTTTTTTTAAAAAATGGGGTAGGGGTCCCCCCAAAATTCATACTATACCCTTATCCAAGCACGCAACCTGGAAGGCCGTAGGAAAAGAGGGGGGACAAGAAAATGCCCCACCTCCTGAGCTGTACCAGGCCACATGCCCTCAACATGGGGAGGGTGCTTTGGAGAAGCCCCCCAAAGCACCTTGTCCCCATGTTGATGGGGACAAGGGCCTCATCTCCACAACCCTTGCCTTGCGGTAGTTGTGGGGGTATGCGGGTGGGGGCTTATCGGAATCTGGAAGCCCTCTTTAACAAGGGGACCCCCAGATCCTGGTCCCCCTATGTGAATTGGTAATGGGGTACACCTACCATTTCACAAAAAAAGTGTCAAAAATGGTATAAAAGACGAGACAGCTTGGGACAAGTCTTTTATTTAAAAATTAAAAATGTCCAGCGCTGTAAATTCACGCCACCCAATGGACCGGAAAAAAAAAAGCTGCAACAGTTCCACCTCCATGGGAGGCGGGACCCAAGGAGGCGGAACGGCTGCGGCTTTTTTTCCCCACCGAATGACGCTTCTTTAGGGTGACAGTTCTTATACAGCTGAGAGTGGGGCCACCCGGCTTCCCCATGGCTTCCCCGTGGCGTCAGAGGGGGCGTGGTCACCCGTTTACGTCACCGGGTGGCCCAGCCCTCAGCTATATAAGAACTGTCATCCAGAAGAAGCATTTTTCAAGGGGAGCCTCCCATGGAGGCGGAACGGATGCGGCTTTTTTTTTTCCTTATCGGTCCGTCGGGCGGCATGAATTTACATCGCGGGACATTTTTATTTTTTCATTTTTTAATAAAGGACTTGTCCCAAGCTGTCTTCTGTCTTTTTTACCATATTTGACACTTTTTTTGTGAAATGGTAGGGGTTCGATGCCCCGTTACCAATTCACATGGGGGGAGGCCGGGATCTAGGGGTTCCCTTATTAAAGGGGGCTTCCAGATTCTGATAAGCCCCCCACCCGCATACCCCCACAACCACCGGGCAAGGTTTGTGGGGTTGAGGCTACTCCAAAGCACCCTCCCCATGTTGAGAGCATGTGACCTGGTACGGTTCAGGAAGGGGGGCGCTCTCACCCCCCCTCTTTCCCTGTGGCCTGCCAGGTTGCGTGCTTGGATAAGAGTCTGGTATGGATTTTGGGGGGGACCCCTTTGCCATTTTTTTTTAAATTTTGGCGCAGGGTTCTCCTTAAAATCCATACCAGACCTGAAGGGTTTGGTATGGATTTTGGGTGGGACCCCTACGCCATTTTTTAAAATTTGGTGCAGGGTTCCCCTTAATTTCCATATCAGACCTGAAGGGCCTGGTATCGATTTTAGGGGGATCCCCATGCATTTTTTTTTTAATTTTGGTTTGGGGTTCCCCTAATATTCATACCAGACCCAAAGGTCCTGGTAATGGACTGGGGGGACCCCATGCTGTTTTTTTCAATGAGTTTTATCTATATTGCCGAGACCCAACAATTCATTTTTTCCTTTAGAAATGTCATTTTGCTGTGGTACTGTTCTAAACATGGGAAAAATGCGCCACTTTACAGGCATACTATAGACACCCCCCAGGCACGATATTTAAAGAAATATTTAATTTTTATTGTTTCACTTTAAGCATTAAAAAAAATCACTGCTCCCGAAAAAAGTCAATTTTTAAAAAGAATTTTTGCATTGATACATGTCCCCTGGGGCAGGACCTGGGTCCACAAACACTTTTTATGACAATAACTTGCATATAAGCCTTTAAAATGAGCACTTTTGATTTTTCATGTTCGTGTCCCATAGACTTTAACGGTGTTCGTGTGTTCTTCCATTCGGTATGTTCTGGTGCGAACCGAACCTGGGGGTGTTTGGCTCATCCCTACAAGAGAGCTTGTTGTGACCAAACTAGACTAGTCTCTTACTTGGCCTACTAAAAGATCTTTTCATCTGGTAAGTCTCTCCTTTCAAAAGTAAATTCCCTTGAACCATAGGACATCATCTCAATGGATGCCATTTTCTTCAAGATCTTTCACTACACATGATCTCCATCTCTACTCCATCAACAGTCTCTGACCCTGATTTGGCTAAAGATTAGAGAAATATGTGATTACCACATTTTTTTAGAGTTAAACAGATGCAATGGGTGAAATAATGGATGTCATATACAGTCTCAACTGCTGCCTAAAATTTCAATAAAGAAGTCTGAAAAAGTGGTTATCTGAAGATTTGAACTCACAATCCTTTGTGTGTGATAACACAGGTATAAACTCAATGCCACAGCACCAGACAGCAGGTGAGCTTGCTGTGGCCAAACTTGACTATCTGGTAAAAGGCTCCTTTCAAGGGTCAATTACCTTGGACCATAGGACATCGTCCCAACTGATACCATTATATTCAAGATCTTTCATTACACATAATCTCCATCTCTACTCCATCAACAGTCTCCGACCCTAACCTGGCTAGAGACTAGAGAAATATGTGATCACCACATTTTTTTAGAGTTACACAGATACAATGGTTTGCTGATCTCAAGGAATTAATAGACTGGAAAAGAACATAGTAGATAGGTTAGACTTAGTTTGACTTTAATGAATTCTAATCATATTTCTGGTGTCAACTAACACTTTAGCTTTTTGACATGAGGCTTTTTCCTTGTTCATGAGTTGAGACTGAACTGACCAATGCAGCCCAACATATGTGGAGTAAACAAGCCAGCCCTCTATGTGATTTTTTTCTATTTTGTGTATTCAGTCATTACTTTAACAATCATCCTATATAGTTATTTTACATTTACTGTTGTTTCATTTCACATTGATCTAAATGCATGTAGTCAAAAACTACAACATTTTAGTGACTTTTGTGGAAATTTCAGGCAACTAAAACCTTCAATGAGAATGTTTGCGGATTTGAATTTACAATACCTCACTCTCACTTTGCAGCATATCGAAGACATCAACTAAGGCCATCCACCACTGACAAGGAAACAAGTCACAAGCACAAAATTCAACCACTTTAACCACTTAAGGACCTGAAGATTTGCCCCCTTAGTGCCGGTTCACACTGCTGCGCTGCGAATTTGTTCCGTTTTTTGTCCTGTGTGAGGTGCGATTTTACCGCGAATTTTACCGCGAATTTCGCGATTTTAACGCGAATTTCAGGAGTTGGTCATAGCTGCGATTGAAGTTCTAGCCAATGGAATCATAATGGAAAAAGAAAAAAGGTGTTAACTTCCTGTGTATTTCCTGGTTTTTGTGGAGAGTAGTGTGGTGGAATTCACACATATCTGAACCAACAATGCGATTCCAGAATGATTTACATTGATGTCTATGGAGGCTAAATTCGCAACGCAACGCAGTAAACTCGCACAAGACCCTTTTTTTAATTGCATCGGAATCGTAGGGGAATCGCAACGCATGTATGTGAACGACGGTCATTGAAAACAATGACTTTATGGATGACATTCGAATTTAGAATGTTTTTGACGCATCACATTCGTTATGAACTCGCATCAGTGTGAACCGGCACTTAATGACCAGGCCATTTTTTCTATACGACAATGGGTCACTTTAACTGACAATTGTGTGGGTTGTGCGACGCTGTACCCAAACAAATTGATGTCCTTTTTCTTTACCACAAATAGAGCTTTCTTTTGGTGGTATTTGATCATCCCCTTTGGTTTTTTTTTTTTGTGCTATAAACAAAAAAAGAGCGACAATTTTGAAAAAAAAAATGTTTTACTTTTTGCTATAATAAATATCCCCCCCCAAAAAATGAATTTCTTCATCAGTTTAGGCCAATATGTATTCTTCTACATTTTTTTTGCAATAAGCGTATATTGATTGGTTTGCATAAAAGTTATAGCGTCTACAAAATAGGGGATATATTTATGGTGTTTTTTTTTATTTATTCATTTTTTACTAGTAATGGCGGTAAATTTTAGTGGGACAGCGGCATTGCGGCAGACAGATCGGACACTTTTGACACTTTTTTTTGGAACCATTGACATTTATACAGCGATCAGAGCTAAAAATAGCCACTGATTACTGTATAGATATCACTGGCAGGGAAAAAGTTAATACTAGGGGATGATCAAGGGGTTAAGTGTGTTCCCTGGGAGGTGTTGCTAACTGTATGGGGGCTGGGCTGCCTGGAGGAGGAAACAGATCGTTGTTCCTAATCACTAGGAATGAGAAACAACAGTTGCCCCTGGGACTTTAAATGAGGTGTTTATGATGATCAAAAGTTCAACAAATGTGTGAGTAAAAAAGTTTATTTGAATGGTAACAACATCATCCAACATAAGACATAAGCATGGGTGACAGATTCATAAAAACAGCAACATAGCATAATAATCCTTTAAACATAGCCATATTATTGTAATATCACAAATAGTACAGATATACATGATACATCTCTAATCCGACACGTTTCGGAAGATTTCCTCGCTTCATCAGGGGCTGATGTGCATATCTGATGTCTATAAAAACAGATAAAGTATATATTAGAGTATAGGTTATGATTGGACAAGGGCATGAAGCCTGAACCGATCATCCCATACTTATTTGTCAGACGATTGGCTTCAGAGACTGACCCCAAGCAGGGGTCGGCGGAGGACATCTCCCCCGGGAACTGAAGGGATGGAGACCACAGCAAGGAGGTCCGAGGCCAGACCCAGGGCAGGCATGGCAAAGATTTGGAAAAGAAAGTGTGGACCCAAACTTCCCCCATAAATCTTGCAGGGCGTACTCACTGTATGGGATATATGAGTATAAGTATGTGTGTGAATCTAGGGTAGCTAGAATAGCAATATCCTGAGAGTATAAGTTAATGTACATTGGTACAATCACTAATCACTAGGAACAGACAATCTCTCTCTCCTCCCCTGACAGAACGGCGATCTGTTTGTTTGCACTGACAGATCACTCTTCTGCCTGTCTCTGGAGCAAGCTGGTTGGCTCCCCCGCCTCCGGTGGCACGCGCACCCACAAATCGACGTGTACGCGCCCAACGTACAATGGCGGCGATTAGTGCAGGGAAGCCAACTTGCCACAGTACAACCACGGTGGGCGGTCCATAACTAGTTAAAGTGTAAATAAAACAAAAACATGTAATATGTTGCAGCTTACCAACCCTTAGATGTGGTGACTGCATTAGTTCTCTTTTGCTAATGCTTTTTTCCCTTTATTTTTACCTGGTGATCCTGCCCTTAAAGAGAAGTTCGGGATTTAAAAAAATGAACATTTATACTCACCTAGGTGGATGCAACATTGATCCGATGCTGTATCTGTCCCCTTCCACCTCTTCTCGGAGAACTGAGCAATCAAACACCACTGATCACTCAGTTCTTGGTCTTTGGTGAGTAGAGAGCCAGTCACTGTCAGTCACTGTCTTTCTGCTCATTGGAGTGCTGGGTTGTGCAAGGGGTGGGAGTGGCTGGCGCAGGCTCTCAGTGGCTCGCTGAGAGGCTGGAGCCAGCTGCCTGTCCAGGCATCTGGGTGAATCCTGACATTAAAGTTGGGATCCCTCCAAAGTCTGGACCGGCTGAGTGATGTCAGCCGACAGCAGAATTTAGCTCACTGTTGACTAAATACAAGTGACAGGAGTGCAAAATGAAGTGCACTCCAGTGACCCGCAGGAGAAGTGGAACCAAAAGAGCTTTGGCCGTATTTCTCCTTTAACACACTTCATGTTCTAGGGCAGTGGCCTCCAAACTGCAGCCCAGGAGCCAGATGTAGCCTTTGCTTGCTTTTATCTGGCCCTTGGGGCACTATTACATTCTCTGATACCAACAATGGGGCATAATTCCCCCCCAACTAACACCAATGTAGGGGGCAGGAAAGACACCAGTTTCCATTGTCCCGTTTGTCCCTCCCAACCTGGCCTTTGCATCGGAGAATGCTTAAGACAGTATTACACTCTTGTAAACTTTTAGCCCATATTTCCCCGTTTTCAATTCCTGTCCTGAATATTTCCCTGATGCCTCAACCAACCATATCATTGCCTTTCATGTGAACCGACCCTGGCCTGTTTATCGACTACACCTCTGCCTGCTGTCTGCATTGTTTATCCGCCATGTTTCTACCTTTCACGTGAACTGACCCTGGACTATCGACTATGCCTCTGCCTACTGTCTATTTCTGCCTTTTACCTGCACTGAACTCGGCCTGTTGACCATGTTTTTGCCTGCCCCTTGGACTGATCTTTCACCCTGCTACACAGGGGTCTCACATATGTGAGGGCCTCCAGAATAGTGTTCTGAGTGGAGAAAAACAGTTTTTGGTTTTCTGTGTTCCCAGAACAGGGTCTGATTGTCCAGAGACTTCAAAGAGATTTGGGTGGGAGAAGCTTCTACCCCGTCCCCATTTTCCTGACCGATGCCCTACGCTTGATGGTCCTGCCTGCTCCCTGGACAAATACTTTGGCTGTGCTGACCATATCTCTGCCTGTACTAACTATGGACAGTATTCCTGCCTGCTGCCTGCTGCCTGTTTTGCTGTCGCTGTCCACGCTCCTGCCTGCTGCCTGGACCGATGCTATCCTCTGTGGACCACTGCACTACTAAAACCGCAGGTAATCTTTTCTTTACATTTTGCTCAGCAGAATGTATTTTGGTTTGTAATTGGTATGTACAGTACATGCTATGTGTTAGAAATATGAAGGGCCTTCAACAATGTGATAGGTTGGCAGGAATTTATGTGTGTAATTTATGTTCCTAGAATGCCTGACTGTACTACTTGGATGTTGGGCCTCTGTATGTGGCCAGGCTATGTAAAAGTCTCACACATGTGGTATCGCCATACTCAGGAGGAGTAGCAGAATGTATTTTGGGGTGTCATTTTTGCTATGTACATGCTGTGTGTTGGAAATATCTTATAAATGGATAACTTTGTGTAAAAAAAAATGCATTTTCATTTTTTTCCCACATTTTCCAAAAACTTCTGGAAAAAAATGAACTGTTCATAAGACTCATTATGCCTTATATATTATACATTAGTGTGTTAGCTTCCCAAAATGGGGTCATTTTGTGGGCATTTCCATTGTCCTGGTGCTCCAGGGCCTTCAAATGTGTGATAGGTTGTCATCAAATGAGATATGCAATGTATGCTCATAGAACGCCTGGAGGTGCTACTTGGATGTTGGACCTCTGTATGTGGCCAGGCTGTGTAAAATGTTTCATATTCCCATCACTCACGTTCCTGGTATAAGCTCTAAAGGTTGGGTGCTGCAGCAACAACCAGCTGGATACCGGTTCAAATCACAATGTAGATACTTGCCAGCACACCAAGGATCAGCACAAGGTGGCATCCAAACGGTTTAATTTAGTGCATGATCACAACACAAAAAGATGCAACGTTTCGGAGTCACGCAGGACCCCTTTATAGGGGTCCTACATTGCACCTTTTTGTGTGGTGATCATGCAATAAATTAAACCGTTTGGACGCCACCTTGTGCTGATCCTTGGTGTGCTGGCAAGTATCTACATCAGGCTGTGTAAAAGTCTCACACATGTGGTATCGATATACTCAGGAGGAGTAGCAGAATGTATTTTGGGGTGTCATTGCAAGTATGCATGTGCTGTGTGAGAGCAATAACTTGTTATTATGACAATTTTGTGTAAAAAAAAAAATAACAAAAATTTCTTAATTTTCCAAAGAATTGTGGGAAAAAAATTACAACTTCAAAAAACTCACCATGCCTCTTACTAAATACCTTGGGATGTCTGCTTTCCAAAAAGGGGTCATTTGGGGGATACTTTACTCACTTGTTAGGGTTTCAAGAAATGAGATAGGCCTTCAGTACATCAGGTGTGATCAATTTTCAATGATTTGCACCATAGCTTGTAGACTCTATAACTTTCACAGATACCAAATAATATACACTAATTTGGGTTATTTTTACTAAAGATATGTAGCAGTATTCATTTTGCCCCAAATTTATGAAGAAAAATGACTTATTTGCAAAATTTTACAATAGAAACTAAAAAAGTAGGGTTTTTTTTCCAAATTTTTGCTTATTTTGCAAAAAATAAAAAACCAACGGTGATTAAATACCACCAAAAGAAAGCTCTGTTTGTGAGAAAAAAAAAAAAGTTAAAATTTTGTTTGGGTACAGTGTAGCATGATTGAGTAATTGTCATTCAAAGTGGGAAAGCGCTGAAAGCTAAAAATTGGTCTGGGCAGGAAGGGTGTATAAATGTCCTGCATTGAAGTGGTTAAGGACGGGCATGGTCAGGCACTATTGATGAGTGCCTGTCCCAGCTTCCTTAGCTCTATTAACCCCCACTGAACCAGAAGAGGCGGGGGTAATTGGAGGAGGAAGATTTCAGGAAATGCAGGAGCCAGAAGCACAAGGGACACATCAGATAATTAGTAAGTAATGTCCCTTTTACTGATTTTTCTAAACTTAGGCTTTAACTTGTCTGTCCATTTGAAAGACTATTTAAGACTAACCTGTCCAGAAAGTGACAACATTGCTGTGCAATGTCTCTGCACAACAAACAGTCACCCTACTGTATTCCATAAAGTTGGAAAATAATGGATCTCATTACATGATCAACAGGTAATTAAACTACCGGTATATTACAGGGGGAACTCTAGAATTAACTAGTGACAGAACGCACCAAGTAGTATATTTTATTTTCATTCTATTATTCTACGGTAAAGTGGTTAGTAAAATATAAATCATTTTAAAGCTTAAATGGGTATATAAATCAAAATAGAAATTTTATATTTCACCATGACTTCACCTTTTGCCACATAAGGAAGAATTTCTTATGCTCTCCACCAGCTTCTTACTGTTAAAAATATGACAGAGAGAAAGAAGCAACTCATTTATTATGCAAATGGTATGGTGTGAGATTCAGAGAGCAAAGAACTGAAATATTACAGAGGAGGAAAGAGAGGAAAGGAAAAGGAAACATGTTAAGTTATTGCATAAAATTACAGGGTTCTCAAGATACTTTATAATTATGGGTACTGGAGGGGGATGTTCAGTATCATTGTGCCAGGTAGTTATCCTGTATAGCTTACTCAGAAGACAATGCAAGATTCAAAAAATAGGTTTTGAGCCAAAGTTGTTTTTGGCAATCTTTAGAGATGTTGTTAGAAGTATGAATAGAAGCTAAAAGAGGTTATTGCTGGTTTATCAGATAATATTCTAAGTTTCCTATTAAAGCAACCTGATGTGTGTATTTATTTCCTTATAAATTGTGGCACTGCCTTAAACAAAGCCTCTCCTCTCCAGGCTTCAATCCCTAGGCCCCTCAAGCAGTCTGGGAATCAGAAAGTTCTCAGTAACACAGAGGCCTATTACTGTGGGTTTCCTTCTGCTATATGGAAAACTGTAAGATGGTGGTTTGTAAAAAATAAAGATAATATGTCTTCTTTCAAGTGTTGTCCAATTTCACATTTTTTTACATTCAATTTTTTTTTTTCAGATTTTTTTTTTTCTTACGTTCAATTTAACATTTAGTGAGCTCCTGGTATATTAATACGTTTGGACAGAAAGATGACATAGTGAGCCCAGCCTTGCCTTGTGTAACTTTGTTGATGTGAGAGGAAATACATTGCACAGTCAATAATATGAATATGTTATTACGCTAGTATAAATGCATCAATCTAACCAAAACTAGTTATAGGACTTTGAAGGCAAATTGAAGGTGAAACTCAGCTGCTATTGCTTGGGTGTCTACTATCTGTTTATCACCTGTCTTTATAATGTGAACATGGCGTGAGTCTTGTTGTTTCTTTAATTGTCTAATCAATAGGGATGAGCTTCACATTCGAGTGGAACCCATGTTCGACTCGAACATCGGCTGTTCGATCGTTCGCCGAATTGCGAACGTTATGTACCGTTCGCGCCAAATTTGTGTGGCGCGTCACGCCCCATAATTCACTGCTGGCTGATGATTGGCCAAGCATGCACTATGACTCGCATGCTTGACCAATCACAGTGCTGTCAGTAGAGAGAGCTGTAATTGCCCAAATCCAGGGTGGCTTTGGCCAATTATGGCTCAGGGGGTATAGAACATGCCCCACACTATATAAGGCCGCCTGCACGGCGGCCCTGTGTAGTGTATTCCAGCGTGCTTGGATAGACAGAGAGACAGTGTCATTTCATTTGAGTTAGCTAGATTAGGCAGGACAGTCAGTGAGTTAGCTGTACTTACAGTGTATTGTGTATATATATATATATATGCATCCCAGGTGTTGTATATATATATATATATATATATATATATATATATATATATATACACACTGTATTCAGTTTAGCTAGATCCGTTCCTGTTATCTTCCTACTGACAGGCAGGCTTGTCTTGTTACAGTATTTACAGCTACCTGAAGAAAATTGCTGGTGTTCTTTTGATCCTATTAGTACCACAGTCAGGCAGCTAGACTATTTGGAGTTAGTGTAGTGCATCCTCCTCACAGTGTTCAGTTAAAGCTACAAGTTAGTTTAGTGTGACCTCTGCACAGTGTTCAGCTAAAGCTACAAGTTAGGGTAGTGCGTCCTCCTCACAGTGTTCAGCTAAAGGTACAAGTTGGTGTAGTGCATCCTCCTCACAGTGTTCAGCTAAAACTACAAGTTAGTGTGGTGCAATCTCTGCACAGTGTTCAGCTAAAGCTACAAGTTAGTGTAGTGCGTCCTCCTCACAGTGTTCAGTTAAAACTACAAGTTAGTGTAGTGCGACCTCTGCACAGTGTTCAGCTAAAGCTACAAGTTAGTGTAGTGCGTCCTCCTCACAGTGTTCAGCTAAAACTACAAGTTAGTGTAGTGCGACCTCTGCACAGTGTTCAGCTAAAGCTACAAGTTAGTTTAGTGTGACCTCTGCACAGTGTTCAGCTAAAGCTACAAGTTAGGGTAGTGCGTCCTCCTCAGTGTTCAGCTAAAGCTACAAGTTGGTGTAGTGTGTCCTCCTCACAGTGTTCAGCTAAAACTACAAGTTAGTGTAGTGCGACCTCTGCACAGTGTTCAGCTAAAGCTACAAGTTAGTGTAGTGCGTCCTCCTCACAGTGTTCAGCTAAAACTACAAGTTAGTGTAGTGCGACCTCTGCACAGTGTTCAGCTAAAGCTACAAGTTAGTGTAGTGCGTCCTCTGAACAGTGTTCAGCTAAAGCTACAAGTTAGTGTAGTGCGTCCTCCTCACAGTGTTCAGCTAAAACTACAAGTTAGTGTAGTGCGAGCTCTGCACAGTGTTCAGCTAAAGCTACCTGTAGAAGGTTGGTGGTGTTTTCCTGATCCTATCACTACCGCAGGCAGCTAAATAAGCTACAAGTTAGTTTTTTGCGAGCTCTGCACAGTGTTCACCTAAAGCTACCTGTCAAAGGTTGGCCGAATTGCGAACGTTATGGACCGTTCGCGCCAAATTTGTGTGGCGCGTCACGCCCCATAATTCACTGCTGGCTGATGATTGGCCAAGCATGCACTATGACTCGCATGCTTGGCCAATCACAGCGCTGTCAGTAGAAAGAGCTGTAATTGCCCAAAGCCAGGGTGGCTTTGGCCAATTATGGCTCAGGGGGTTTAGAACATGCCCCACACTATATAAGGCCGCCTGCACGGCGGCCCTGTGTAGTGTGTTCCAGCGTGCTTGGATAGACAAAGAGACAGTGTCATTTCATTTGAGTTAGCTAGATTAGGCAGGACAGTCAGTGAGTTAGCTGCACTTACAGTGTATTGTGTATATATATGCATCCCAGGTGTTGTATATATATATATATATATATATATATATATATATATATATATATATACACACTGTATTCAGTTTAGCTAGATCCGTTCCTGTTATCTTCCTACTGACAGGCAGGCTTGTCTTGTTACAGTATTTACAGCTACCTGAAGAAAATTGCTGGTGTTCTTTTGATCCTATAAGTACCACAGTCAGGCAGCTAGACTATTTAGAGTTAGTGTAGTGCGTCCTCCTCACAGTGTTCAGTTAAAGCTACAAGTTAGTTTAGTGTGACCTCTGCTAAGTGTTCAGCTAAAGCTACAAGTTAGGGTAGTGCGTCCTCCTCACAGTGTTCAGCTAAAGGTACAAGTTGGTGTAGTGCATCCTCCTCACAGTGTTCAGCTAAAACTACAAGTTAGTGTAGTACGACCTCTGCACAGTGTTCAGCTAAAGCTACAAGTTAGTGTAGTGCGTCCTCCTCACAGTGTTCAGTTAAAACTACAAGTTAGTGCAGTGCGACCTCTGCACAGTGTTCAGCTAAAGCTACAAGTTAGTGTAGTGCGTCCTCCTCACAGTGTTTAGCTAAAACTACAAGTTAGTTTAGTGCGACCTCTGCACAGTGTTCAGCCAAAGCTACAAGTTAGTGTAGTGCGTCCTCCTCACAGTGTTCAGCTAAAACTACAAGTTAGTGTAGTGCGTCCTCTGAACAGTGTTCAGCTAAAACTACAAGTTAGTGTAGTGCGTCCTCTGAACAGTGTTCAGCTAAAGCCACAAGTTAGTTTAGTGTGACCTCTGCATAGTGTTCAGCTAAAGCTACAAGTTAGGGTAGTGCGTCCTGCTCACAGTGTTCAGGTAAAGCTACAAGTTAGTTTAGTGTGACCTCTGCACAGTGTTCAGCTAAAGCTACAAGTTAGGGTAGTGCGTCCTCCTCGCAGTGTTCAGATAAAGCTACAAGTTGGTGTAGTGTGTCCTCCTCACAGTGTTCAGCTAAAACTACAAGTTAGTGTAGTGCGACCTCTGCACAGTGTTCAGCTAAAGCTACAAGTTGGTGTAGTGTGTCCTCCTCACAGTGTTCAGCTAAAACTACAAGTTGATGTAGTGCGACCTCTACACAGTGTTCAGCTAAAGCTACAAGTTAGTGTAGTGCGTCCTCCTCACAGTGTTCAGCTAAAACTACAAGTTAGTGTAATGCAAGCTCTGCACAGTTTTCAGCTAAAGCTACCTGTAGAAGGTTGGTGGTGTTTTCCTGACCCTATCACTACCGCAGGCAGCTAAATAAGCTACAAGTTATTTTTTTTGTGAGCTCTGCACAGTGTTCACCTGAAGCTACCTGTCGAAGGTTGGTGGTGTTTTCCTGATCCTATCACTACTGCAGGCAGCTAAATAAGCTACAAGTTAGTTTTTTGTGAGCTCTGCACGGTGTTCACCTAAAGCTACCTGTAAAACATCTGTGGGACACACTTGGCCTTTTTTTCGGCAGCTGGCCGTGTTGAGCCGCAACATGCGAAAGACTTGGTTGAGTGGATGACCAAGCCGTCCTCATCCTCCTCATCCTCTCTCACCCATGCTCAGGGTACTTTGTCTGGCAAAGCAGCTGCCAACGCGGCCTCTTCCCTCGGCTCAATGGCATCAGTGACTCCTTCCCTAGCCCCACCATATTCTCCTGAGGAGTCCCTCGAACTGTTTGAACACAGTGTTGGGTACATGCTCCAGGAGGATGCCCAGCGTTTAGAAGGCTCTGATGATGATACTGAGCTAGATGAAGGCAGTAACGTGAGCATGGAGAGAGGGGGTGCCCAAGAAGGACAGCAATCTGGCAGTCATGCTCCCCCTGCTGCAGCATACTGCCAGGTTTGCTCCAGTGATGAGGAGGGAGGGGATGGTGAGGTCACTGACTCAACGTGGGTGCCTGATAGGAGAGAGGAGGAGGAAGAGGAGGCACATCACCAACGAGGCAGGATGCCCTCCAGGGGCCAGCCTAAGGGCAGCACACTGACTGCATCACACCCCAAAGCTCCGCATGTGCAGGGCACTGCTGTCTCTGTGCGTTATTCCAAAAGTTCTTTGGTGTGGGCCTTTTTTGAGAAGAGTGCATCAGATCGCACCGCTGCTATTTGCAACATATGTCTCAAGCGTATCTCGCGTGGCCAAAACATCTCCCGGTTGGGCACCACATACTTGACCAGACATATGTTGACCTGCCATGCAGTTCGTTGGCAAGCGTATCTAAAAGACCCACACCAAAGAACAAAGAGGACCTCTCCTTGCTCCTCATCAGCTGAAATCTCCAACCCAACTATACCTTCAGTCCTCTCTGAGACCTGCACTGAGAGGAATGAAGGTGTAGAATTAGGTGTGTCACAGCCAAGTACTTGTGGGCAATCTGCTTTCGGTACACCGATGTCAGATTGTACCAGGCAAATTTCCCTGCCCCAGCTGCTGCACCGCCGAAAGAAATTCGCTCCCAGCCATCCACATGCCCAGCGGTTGAATGCTAGCTTGGCAAAATTGCTAGCACCTCAACTGCTGCCTTTTCAGTTGGTAGACTCTGCCCCCTTGAGTTTGTGGAATGTGCAGTTCCTCAGTGGCAGGTACCCAAATGCCACTTTTTCTCACGGAAGGCAATTCCGGCTCTCTACCGGCATGTGGAAGGCAATGTCTTGGCCTCGCTGGACAGGACGGTCAGCGGTAAGGTGCATATTACTGCTGACACATGGTCTAGCAGGCATGGACAGGGATGTTACCTAAGTTTCACAGCGCATTGGGGGACTCTGCTGGCAGCTGGGAAGGATGCAGGACAAGGTGCCATTACTAATGATTGTGACACACCTCTCTCCTCCACCCCCTCCTCTTCATCTTCCTCCATGTCCTCTTCCTGTGCTTTGTCCTCGGAACCAGTGGTGCTCTGTAGCCGTTCAAGGGGCTACGCAAGTATGCAGGCCAAAAGATGCCATGCGGTGCTTGAGCTGGTGTGCTTGGGGAACAGGAGCCACACTGGGGCAGAGGTTCTGTCAGCTCTGTAGGGGCAGGTTCAGAGGTGGTTGACGCCACACCAACTTAAGGCAGGAATGGTGGTTTGCAACAATGGCTCCAACCTCCTCTCTGCCCTCCGACAGGGACAAATGACCCATGTGCCCTGTTTGGCTCACGTCCTTAACTTGGTGGTGCAGCGGTTCTTGGGCAGGTACCCGGGCTTACAGGATGTCCTGAGGCAGGCCAGGAAAGTCTGTGTGCATTTCCGCCGGTCATTTAATGCCAGTGCTTGGCTAGCAGACCTCCAAAAGGAGTTTAACTTGCCCAAGAACCGCCTAATCTGTGACATGCCCACCAGGTGGAACTCAATGTTGGCCATGCTGCAGCGGCTGCACATGCAGTAGAGGGCCATCAATGAGTACCTGTGCGACTATGGCACCAGGACAGGGTCAGGGGAGCTTGGTTTTTTTCCCCACGCCAGTGGGCCATGATCAGGGATACATGCACTGTCCTGTCACCATTTGAGGAGGCCATGAGGATGGTGAGCAGTGACAGTGCATGCATCACTGACACTGTCCCTCTTGTCCACCTGTTGGAGCACACGCTGCATGAAATAATGGACAGGGCACTTGAGGCAGAACAGAGGGAAGAAGAGGAGGACCAGGCAAATTTCCCTGCCCCAGCTGCTGCACCGCCAAAAGAAGTTTGCTCCCAGCCATATACATGCCCAGCGGTTGAATGCTAGCTTGGCTTAATTGCTAGCACTTCAACTGCTGCTTTTGCAGTTGGTAGACTCTGCCCCCTTCCGTGAGTTTGTGGAATGTGCGGTTCCTCAGTGGCAGGTTCCCAAATGCCACTTTTTCTCACGGAAGGTGATTCCAGCTCTCTACCAACATGTGGAAATCAATGTCTTGGCCTCGCTGGACAGGGCGGTCAGCGGAAAGGTGCATATTACTGCTGACTCTTGGTCCAGCAGGCATGGACAGGAACATTACCTATCTTTCACTGCGTACTGGGTGACTCTTCTGGCAGTTGGGAAGGATGCAGGACAGGGTGCAGTAGTGTTGGAGGTTGTTCCGCCATCTCGCCTCCAAAATTCTACTAGTGTTGATTCTGCCACACCTTTCTCCTCCACCCCCTCCTCTTCTTCTTTCTCCATGGCCTCTTCCTGTGCTGATTTGTCCTCGGGAACCAGCTGTGCTCCGTAAGCGTTCAAGGGGCTACGCAAGCACGCAGGCAAAAAGATGCCATATGGTGCTTGAGCTGGTGTGCTTGGGGGACAGGAGCCACACTGGGGCAGAGATTCTGTCAGCTCTGCAGGGGCAGCTTCAGAGGTGGTTGACGCCACACCAGCTTAAGCCAGGTATGGTGGTTTGCAACAATGGCACCAACCTCCTCTCCACCCCCCGACAGGGACAACTGACCCATGTGCCCTGTTTCGCTCACGTCCTTATCTTGGTGGTGCAGCAGTTCTTGGGCAGGTACCCGGGCTTACAGGATGTCCTGTGTGCATTTCCGCAGGTCATATAATGCCAGTGCTCAGCTGGATGGCCTCCAAAAGGAATTTAACCTGCCCAAGAACCGCCTAATCTGTGACATGCCCACCAGGTGGAACTCAACGTTGGCCATGCTGCAGTGGCTGCACACGCAGCAGAGGGCCATCAATGAGTACCTATGCAACTATGGCACCAGGACAGGGTCAGGGGACCTTGTTTTTTTTCCCCACGCCAGTGGGCTATGATCAGGGATGCATGCACTGTCCTGTCACCATTTGAGGAGGCCACAAGGATGGTGAGCAGTGACAGTGCATTCATCATTGACACTGTCCCCCTTGCCCACCTGTTGGAGCACACACTGCGTGGAATAATGGACAGGGCACTTGAGGCAGAACAGGGGCAGGAAGAGGAGGACTTCCTTAGCTCTCAAGGCCTCCTTTATCCAGACATTGTTCCTATGTGCCCGCCGATCACACAGGAAGAGTACGAGGAGGATAGTGTCAGTATGGAGGTGGAGCCTGACACTCAGCATCAGCAGCAGTCTTTAAGGGATCAGTCCCAAGAAACACATGGACTTGTACATGGCTGGAAGGAGGACCATGTCGTCCTTAGTGACCCAGAGGACTCCGGACCGAATGCCTCAGCAAACCTACGCTGCATGGCCTCCATGATCCTGCAAAGCCTGCATAAGGATCCTCGTATTCGTGGTATCAAGGAGAAGGACCAATACTGGCTGGCAACCCTCCTTGATCCACGTGACAAGGGTAAAGTTGTGGACCTTATCTTGCCATCGCAGAGGGAGCAGAGGATGAAACATCTTCGGGAGGCCTTGCAGAAAGGTCTGTCCAATGCGTTCCCAGAGACTGGGAGGTTACAAACTCCTGTTTCTGGACAACGTGTTGCTGAGGCTCCAGTCAGTCAAAGAAGGAGCGGTGGAGAAGGTGGCCGTCTGACCGATTCGTTCAGACAATTTTTTGGTCCGCAGCCCCAAGGTATGATCGGTTCCAGCAACCATCGCCAGCGTCTGTTTTACATGGTGCAGGAATACCTAGGGGCAAGATCTGACTTGTACACCTTTCCCACCGAAAATCCTCTGGGTTACTGGGTCTTGAGGATGGATCACTGGCCAGAGCTTGCACAGTATGCAATTGAGCTACCGGCCTGTCCTGCATCCAGCGTTCTTTCGGAACGCACATTCAGTGCTGCTGGAGGCTTTGTAACCGATCACAGGGTGCGTCTGTCCACCGACTCGGTCGATCGACAGACCTTCATAAAAATGAATCAGTCTTGGATCACCACCAGCTACCAAGCACCTGATGCTGATGTAACCGAATTATTTTTTTGAAAATCTCAGATCCCTTCAAAGACTGCCTATGCTGATGCTGAGTGACTATCCTGAGTAATTATCCTCTTCCTCCACAATGATCACGCTGATAGCTTGTAAGAACATTTTTGGTTCTGGGCACCACCACCAGTGCCTAAGGCCCAATTTTTCAGCCCCTGTTTAACAGGGGCGTGTAATTACAATTTTTGATGCAATACTTTGCAGCAGGGCTCGTTCCTGTGTTCCAACTAGAGTATCTGTGAGGGGTTGCAGTGTTGTGGCACCAGCACTAGTGCCTATGGCCTAATTTTTCAGCCCCTGTTTAATCAATGCCAGACATATCGTTAAACTTATTGGAGCATTGTCTGATATGGTGATTGACTCAATAGTTGATGAACTTACAAGATTCAAATAATATTGATCTACCAACAACATATCAATCCTTGAATATACATTGTGTGTTTTGAAATAATAACTGAAATCCCTGTCCTGCTCATGCAGCACCACCCAGCTGTATACCAAATGCAGAGAGTGAAGGTGCTGTTTAATATACCTTAGAGCCTTATAAGACACTAAGGTTTTCCCTGAAGAGGTGTCTAAACTGGGGTCCAAGGTGATGTTGAAATCCCCTCCCATAACCAATAGACATTCCCTAAACTTCCCCAGAATATCAGTATAGTTATTGGGGGCATATATAGTGGCAAAGGTATAACACTGGCCCCGGATCTCGCCCTTAACAAAAAGGAAGCGGCCTTTGGGGTCTACTCGTATTGCTATAGGTACCAAGGGGCATAGTTTATGGATAGTTATTGTAACTCCTCTAAAGGTGCATGGAACCATTGATTATATGGAAAAAGAGGCATACGAGGGGTTGACCCTACCATGAAGTGCATCTCCTGCAGAAAAACCATCGCTGCCTTCATGTGACACAGTTCATGCCAGAGATGGCCCCATTTACCAACCGAACAAAGCCCTCTCACATACGATACAATCTTCTTTCTACCTGTCATTCTCTCATTACTTCCAAGGATCTCTTACTATACTGTTGAGCTTGATCAGTGTCTGTTCCCAGCCTTTCTGCCTCTTGGCAGAAAACAAAGTCCCTTGTCTCAGGACCGACATATTGGGGGAGAGATGATTAAAAACATGAACAGGGCACCTTGTTAACCCCAGACTTCCATTTATATTCCTACATCAATCTTTTTTAACAGTACTTTGGCGCATTGCCTCCAATATCCAAAGAAAAAAAACAAAAAATATTTGGGGGAGAGGAAAAAGGACAGGAAGGAAGAGAGGAGAGAGGAAGAGAAAACAAAATAGCATCCCCCCTCCCCCTACTCCCCATCCAAACAGCCCCCCATCCTACTCTAAGCAATCAGCTCCTTTCCTAATAACCCTTTTAACGTCATACCCCTATTTAGGCATGTCCTTCTGAGACAACTTTATGATCCTGTCTGTCCACATGATTTTTCCATCTGCCTTTAACTGGCACATACTGTCATCGTTCTGGTTGTTGTAGTGATGGTTTGCAATTATTCAATCTCCAATCCGGAAAGTCCACCACGGGGAGCTCCAGCACCTCTGAAATGTTACAAATCATCTTTAGTTTGAAGTGTTGCTGTTTTCCCATTCTGTGTTGCTATAACCCTGAAGGGGTACCCCCAATGATATTTAACATTAACTGCTTGTAGTGCTTCCAACAAGGGTTTAATCATTCTTCATTGCATAAGTGTTCTATGTGATAAATCTGGAAAATAAGCTATTTGAGTACCTTCAAAGTCAACCATGGATTTATTGTGGACTGATGTCATAATGGCTTCTTTCACTGGATATCTATGTATTTTACAAATAACATATCTTGGTCTTTCTGGATTTTGGGGGGTAGGAGTACGGACACGGTGTGCTCTATCTAACGCAATCTTATCCGGTGCAGATGGCCCCAATATTAGCTGGAACAGACTGATCACCTTTGGAAGTAATTCAGAGTGTTGTTTTTTTTTCAGGCAGGCCCCTTATACATATATTTTGCCTACGACCTCTATTTTCTTGATTATCCATCTGATCCTACAAAGAATTCAGCACTTCCTCATGGTATTTTGTCATATCTTGGATATAAGCCACTCCTTATCTAATATCATTGTGGCCCATCTCCTCCAGTCTATTTCGCAGTGCCTCTATATCCTCCCTTAACCCCTGCACAGCCTGTTTGCAGGACGATTAAACAGCAGTTATAAGTAATTGAATGTCTTTCTTTGTAGGAAGTGCTCTTAAATGTTCTCTTAAGTCCCAATCCACTATTAACTCTGATTGTGGTGTACTTAATTCAATATTAGGGTCACTGTCACAGATCAGCTGCGGAGCTGATCTGTGTCTTACCTTTACTATTGTAGGTCTGCTGGCACCTGTTGTTCCACTAGCTTGTGTTCAGCTCTGCTGCACTCTGCAGCTATGGGTGTCGCCAGCCTCACCTGTTGCTTAATATATAATTCCTTCCTGCTACTTCCTGTCCAGCCCCTCATGTGCTTCTCTCTTTAAATCCCTCTCAGACCACTTTCTGTTGCTTGAGCAGTTCTTGTGAACTGATCTCTTGTGTACCAACTCGGCTTGTTCTGATTACGTTGTCTGCAGCCCGTCCTGACCTTGGCTCGCTATCCGACTCTCCTTTGCTTCATCCATCCATCCTTGTCTGACAGTGTCTTTCGGTACTTCCGTAGCGAGCAGGGTGAACCCGGGGGTCGTGACCTGGGGTCAGCATGCAGCTAAGCCCAAACCCTCGTGAGGGGGTCTCTGGCAGAATACCGGCTGGCCCTTAGACTCCACGCCCTGGAGGATCCCGTATCACCTGCTCACCTGTGGGCTCACTGTAAGTAGTACCATGACAATCACAATTCAAGGATTAAAATACTGCACCTGCCCTGTAGAGGCTGTCTCTGGATTCATCACAAGTCATTTGCAGATTTTTGCAGATTCACTGCTGGATTTTGAAATACCAAAACTTTTATTTTCCAAGGGTTCAGCAGTCCCTCCTGGGATTCCTTCCACCTCCTGAAAACTCTTATCACCTCCAGTACACTCCCCATTGGGGCCCTCAATTTTACCTGTGTGAGCCATGGGGTCTGTCCCTTCTCCTGGGAGATCACTTTCCAGGGTTATACAGCTCCATACATGGTCACCGCCGGGTACTGCAATTTCCCTTCCAAACCCGTCACTCCTTGGCCCTGTGTAGGGGGATCGTGCCCGGCCCTCCCCAGTCCTCCCTTCAGATCAGGGGAGCCGAACTTCCTTCCCTTCTGGACTGGAGTTCTCTTAGTTGTGCCCCCTGCGTCCACTCTCTGCGCTGTGAGGCATGCTCTGAGCCCGATAGCCATGATTTTTTCACCACCGCCAAGCAGGGGTGCAGCTGTATGGTGGCATGTGGACATGCCTTAGCCTGTCTGGAGCCCGCCGAACCACCGCTACCAATCCTTCTGGAGCCTGGTGATCACGATGCAGCATGCTCAGTCAGCGTGTCTGTTCATGCCACGCCCAGCTGCTGGGCTTTTTAAATGAGGGGGGGTTTGCTAAAATGTACTAGTATAAATGAGTACAGGAAGGTGTTTTACCACAAGCATTAAAAGATCACAGATTATAGAGCAGTATAACATTTTCCAGCAAGGTTATGCCCAAATGCACTAGAGATTAAAAGAACAGACAGGTGTTTTACTACATTTTTTTTATATCAAAAATACAAAATGTTTCCAAATTCAAAAATGATTACATTAATAAATACATTTAATACTCTCCTCCCCTCCCTAATTCCAACCCATCCCCACCCCCACTCCTCTCTCTCTATCCTTTCTTTTTTTATAGTTAACTGTCTTCTTCAGTTTCTCCCAGCTCTCCCTCTCCTACCCTCCCCCCACTTCCATGTATGAATTTTTTCCAATCTTTCCAATTATTTGCAAATCCCTCCATTTCCTCTTCCCCACTATATCTCAGGTATTCCATATTGTATGTATCTTCTACTTTTTTAATCCACTCCCTTATTGTAGGGCTTTCCAATTCTTGCCAATGTCTTGGTATCAAGCTTTTGGCTGCGTTTATCATGCGTGGTATCACTGATTCTTTATATTGTTTTATTGAACTTTTTTACCCCATGGAATAGACAAGTCCAAGGCTCTTCTAGCATTTCTATATTAGTTACCTCTTTTATTAATTGCAGGACCTCTTTCGAATAATTTTTTTATTTTTGGGCAGTCCCACCAAATGTGGGTCATAGTTCCCACTACTTTACAACCTCGCTAACATTATGGTAATTTTCCTATTTGATATTTATATGCTTTATCTGGTGTTATGTACCATCTTGTCAGACATTTCGCAGAACTATGTACCAATCTCAAAGTCTAGTAGACATCCCGGGTATGATAAAGCTTGAAACATGAAATCATAAATTATAATATAATAAATAACTATAAATAATTATAACAAATAATAATATAATAATAATAAAAATTATTCAATAATGTAATCAAATCAAAAACACTGAAATTTGCTCAGTTGCAGAATTGTCGCTGTCATTACTTTTAGTGTTTGATTTGATGATGAATTTCCCAACAAATCACTATCGCTCAATTCTGCAAGTGATTCTAATTTTTTATCGCTGTTTTCTAGCTGGTCTAAAGCCACTTTTGACGTAAACTGACATTTTTTGGTTGCTATGGACAATCTCCAGTTTCCTGGCAGAAAGAATAGTATCTATAATATAAAACTGCATGCGGGACACTGGACAAACCACTAGGGACAAAGGGGATGTGTAAATATTTGATACAGTGCTGTAATCTGTAAGATTACAGTAAACTGTATCTATACTGTGTTTTTTACTTTTTGAATTTGGCACCGAACTCCGTCCCCGTGCGTCTCAACGCTCGCAGGGAACGGAGCTCGGCACTGTGAATCGAGCGAGACACGGCAGCTCGCAGATCACATCAGGGAAACATAGCAGGATCCAGGGGACAAGGTAAGTAACTTCCTACATGGACCCTGTGATGCGATCCCGAGTCTGGCTCGGGGTTACCGCTTTTGGTACTAAAATCTCATCCCGAGCCAGACTCGGAAATACCGCCAGGGAGGCTACGTGTTGTTGGTTCCCTTGTGCTCCCAATTCTTTTCCCCATTTTTTTAAGTATGGTGGAATTTTCAGCCCATCCATTGCCACCAATATTTATAGATCCAGGATATACCATTTCTTGTGTTCGTTGTTATACACAAACGCTCCATAGGTAATAGATCTTCTCCTGATCTTATTGGTTGTGGCAATGTTGTAATGAAATGCTTCAACTGGAAATACTGCCATTCATCAATCACCATCAAATCAGTTTTGTGCCTTAGTTCTTGTATTGTGTATATTTTCCCCTTTTCCATTATGTCCTTTAATTGTGCATTTTCATCTTTTATCCAATCCCCAAATAATTTCCCTTTTACCGGTGTAAAATAATTATTTTCTTTGAGTGGGATTAATGGTGAGCTATATTTCCATTTTCCTTGTCTATGTTTTAAATCCCAAATTCTAAATAAATTCTGTGTCATTACATGTGTATTCTCATCTAACCCTCTAAATTGTGGTGGTATCCATATCATCCTACCCAGCCTTGCGTTACTCATTGTGTTCTCCAATTTTATCTTTTTTCATTTATCTTTTTTGCCCGCTCTATTACTCGTGATAATAAAACTGCATTGTGATATTTTTTTTAATCTGGTACCATTAGTCCTCCTTGCATTTTATCGTTCTTTAATACAGAGAATGATATTCTCGGTTTCTTGTTCTGCCATATGAACTTTGTTATTATAGTTTTTAATACCTTAAAGTACGTCTGAAGGAGAGAGATCAGTATCGTTTGAAATTTATACATAACTCTAATGCCCCGTACACACGGTCGGATTTTCCGATGGAAAATGTTCGATCGGAGCGTGTTGTCGGAAATTCCGACCGTGTGTGGGCTCCATCGGACATTTTCCATCGGATTTTCCGACACACAAAGTTGGAGAGCAGGAGATAAAATTTTTCGACAACAAAATCCGTTGTCGGAAATTCCAATCGTGTGTACACAAATCCGACGGATAAAGTGCCACGCATGCTCAGAATAAATAAAGAGATGAAAGCTATTGGCCACTGTCCCGTTTATAGTCCCGACCTCCGTGTTTTACGTCACCGCGTTTAGAACGATCGGATTTTCCGACAACTTTGTGCGACCGTGTGTAGACAAAACAAGTTTGAGCCAACATCCGTCGGAAAAAATCCTAGGATTTTGTTGTCGGAATGTCCGAACAAAGTCCGACCGTGTGTACGCCCTATAAGAGAGGGACCTTGTTGCTATTTTTTTAATTTTCCATTTTTATTTAATTTAGTATTGGGATATAATTTGCTTGATATATTTTCCCTGTGGATGGTGCTAGTTTTATTCCTAAATATTTTAATTCAGTTTTCCTCCATGTAAATTGAAATTCTTGTTGTAGAATCTGTTCTTCCTGTTTACCTATATTTATATTTAAAATCTCTGATTTAGAGGGATTTACTTTTAAATTTGATAATTCTCCATAATATTTTAGTATCTTCCTTAAATTGGGCATTGTAATCCTAGGATTGGAAATATAGAACAATACATCGTCTGCATAGGCTGCTATTTTATGCTCCTCATCTCCTATCTTAATCCCTCCTATGTCTGGACTATTTCGAATTGTTGCCAGAAGGGGTTCTAGTAACAACACAAATAATAAAGGTGAAAGGGGGCACCCTTGTCTCATTTCATTAAATATTTCAAAAGGTGAAATTGAGACCCCATTGAACCTTGCAGTTGCATCCTTGGACCTATTCCCATGACTTCCAGAGTATTCATCGTAAATCCCCAATCCACCCTGTCAAAAGCTTTTTCAGTATCTATTGACAGGAGTAGGCCTGGGGTAGTTCACTTTCTAATTTTCTGTAGCAAGAGCAATGTTCTCACTCCATCATCTCTTCCTTCTTTTCCAGGGATGAACCCCGCCTGGTCTGCATGCACAAAGTCAGCCATCAGATCTTTAATCCTAGTAGCTAGCACTTTTGCAAATAATTTTGTATCTACGTTAAACAGGGATATTGGTCTGTAATTTGAACATAGGGTGACATCCTTTCCCTCCTTTGGAATGATTGTAATCGAGGCCAATAATGTTTCTCTTCTCATCTCATAGTTTGTTCCTAGTCCATTCATATATGAGCATCATTTTGGAGATAAAATTTCTTGAAACTTTTTAAAATAATAGGTCGTGAACCCATCTGGGCCTAGACTTTTTCCCAATGCTGGGTCTTTTAAAGCTATTAATCTCTTCTTCTGTTATGGGTTCTTTTAGGGCCGGTAGCTTTCTCTCTATTACTTGGGGTAATCTGGCTTCTTTTAGAAATTCTTTTATCTTTTCTATTCTTTCTATTTCCTGTTGTCCCTTTTGTTTTCCCAAATATATTGCCCCATAGGATTTTTTGAACACTCCTGCTATTTCTGTTGTTGAGTGCATCATCTCCCCAGTACTAACAGTATTTTTTCTATATAATTTACTGATTTTTTCTTCTTTAAGATTTTTTCAAGGTATTTTCCTACTACAACAATTAACAGAGATTATACAGTAGTGTATAATTGGCCAGCAGAAAGAAAATTTTAGTGAGCAAAGCTTGACCTAAATTTACTAGAAGCAAAGGGGTTGATTTACTAAATGCAAACCATCTGTTCACTGTGCAGGGGAGGTTTCACTTTGTAAGGAAGTTGATCCTTTAGCTTAGTGAATGTGATGAAGTTTCACTTTGCATATTCAATCACATGCAAGGAAAATTTAAAAACAGCATTTTTGTTTGCACATGATTGGATGATAGAAGTCAGAATATTTCTTGCAAAAGTGCAGCTTTCCTTGAAAAGTGAGAAGCTCATTTGCCCTTAGTAAATCAGCCCACAAAGAGTACATGCTGGGGTTTTACTGCAAGAATTAGGATACTGCAGAGGATACAGCAGTGTGAATTTGGCCTGCAACAGGGCAGTTTTATTCAAGCATAGGAGGCATAACTGGTGTATATACTTTTATTCTATTATTATTATTTTTATTTTATTATTTTCCTTGTTTTCAGCACCCCAAACTTTAAAAAGGTCCTATTAAAATAAAACTATATAAAAAAAAAAAAACATGAAATGAAAGCCACAAAATACCACATTTGATAGCAAACCCTTTTTTTTTCTAAGGAAAGCTATGCGGGAAAAAAACTGTTTAACCTAATATAAAGGCCCCAATAACATGAAATAAAAACAAAACATAACATCCCCATAATAAATGATAACATTAGGATACTATTCCCTGACATTTTTTTTTCAAGGAAGCAAGGAAGCCTTGCAACTGCAAAACAGATTAAAAAAAATTGCTGTTGATGGGACAGCAGTTACTGTTGGCGTCACATCAAACACAAAATAAATTAAAGACAAAAAAGCCCCAATAAAAAGAACAAAAAAAGCAGAAAAGGGGTTTATTTTACAAAGATCTAGCAATCAGAATTGGAGTTACTTCTCATAACTGACCCTGTTTTTTCCCTTTGCAGCTAGTCAACTTTGTCTACAAAAGCTTCTAATTCACTGACACTATGGCTGAACTATGCCTCCTCTTTTATTGTGAGAGGGCGGTTTTAAGCAGAAGCTGCCTTGCTTGTCTGTTAGTTACAGTTCAAGGATTTTAAAAAATCTCCTGGGAAAGTCTGCACATAAATTCACCAGGGCCACAAATTCCAAACCCATAGGATAAGCCTTGAACCCAAAGTTAGTGGTAAACCTGAATCTCATTCCTAAATATAACCTTAAGAAACACTGATCCAGAGTAAGGAAATTTTTAAATTAAACATAACCACTAGAAAACCACTAGATGGCGAAGTGCTATAACATTTAGAGTGTATGTTGGTTTTTAGTTTGTCGTCCAAGGATTTAGTCATTTCTTCCAAGGTTTGTTTCCACCAGTTATTGCAGAAATCCAATGTATTGTATGTATTTATTTATTTATTTTGATACTAAGGTGTTATCCTCTTTATTTGGGTTATGTTACTCAAAAATCCTTGATGGGTTTTGGTTGTGGGTATTAATTCTTAACACTATATTCTCCACTAGTGAGAATTCTCTAACAATTAATGGGTGATTTGGCCTTTACACATTCTTTATGATCGGCAAGTTATGATTGAACTAGAAGTCAGATTTTCTAGATTCTCCTTAATATACTTTATCTAAATCATAAGTTTTGCAGATGTCACAAAATTTGTGAATCCAGTCTTTTTGGGGGAAGTAATAGATCTGTCAGGACCAAGTTCATGTACAATCATGAGTTGGTTTACTGTCTAGGTTTGATTTACTAAAGACAAATAGACTCTTTGCTTTGGAAAGGAATTTCCCATAGCTTAGTGAATGAGGTGAAGCTCTGCTGACTTCCAACACGCAATCATGTGCAAGCAAAATGCTATTTCTTGTTTGTTTCTATTTCTTGAATTTTCACCACATTAACTAGGCAAAGGAAAAATTCTTCTGCAAAGTGGGCAGCTTTTTTGCTTTTAGTAAATAAACTCCACAGCGTGTTTTGATTTTGGCATGTTTTTGTGAAGCTTTTTAGAAGTGTCTGAAAGGCAGGAATTTCTTAATGTATTTGTCAAAGCCTTAGCATCAGAATATAAACTTTCATGTATAAGAATTACCTGAATTTGTTACACTCATTGGAAATAGCAGGAAAACTGTTGCACGGTTTTAATGAATTTCGTGCAGAACTTTCTCATTCCAAAACTCCAGAAAAGTGTTACAAATGCTTTATTCAATCCCATAGTGCGACTTCCGGGCATATGCATCACTTCTGGTTACATCACATCTTCTACGTGGAATGTAGGCTGGTTCCAGTCACTTGAGACAGCGGCGGCGGGTACTAACATTCTTACTGGATCCACAAGTGCCGGTAGGCTTGATAACATGTGAGCACATTGTGTTTTTATGTTGCTGTTTTTAAGATTAAGTGGTTCACAATGATTTTTGTGTTGCGGCTTTTATATCCCCTGGTCTGAGCCATAATTAGAGAACCAGGTGTTGCAAATTGGACCCAGTTTCTTGTGGAACGGAGGAGTGGTGGAGCCTCTTATTTTAAGTGTTTTTTTTTATTTCTTGTTCAAATATTTTATTAAAAGCAACAAGTAAGAGTGCAAGAGGTACATTTGTATAGTAAGTACAATGTAACAAGAGCTAAAGCATGGAAAATACCATGTTGGGTCAAAAAAGAATACATAGCAAACATCATAGGGAGAATAATCCTCAATAATGCTATACAAAATTAGGCTGAAATTCTAGGCATAAACAACATATGAAACCGTGAAAAAAGAATATGTGTATATCGCGCTGTCTTCTGTAAATAAATAAAATAAGTAAGCAGCTAACACAACAAGTGATAAGATCTTGCAAAAAACATAACATAGAAAAGTGTAGCGCTAATAAACATTTGGATGGTCCATAGGACCCCTTGATGTGATTCTGCTGGTAATATCACAACCAGTGAGCAAAATCAGTGAACACAGTCTGTGAAGAAAGTGATACCATATATAAAGTACATATAGTGAAAAAAGCATAAAAGTACTGGTCTTCGTCATATAAACTCAGTCAATATAATGGTGACACCAAAAATAAAATGAAATAATAAAAAATGAAAATAGTGAAGGAGTTGATAGAAGATCCACCACCGCTCTTAGTGAAGGCTTACCAGAGAGATTGGACACAGATAGGCATATACCCACTGGGTCAATCTAGCTTGTAAAGTGGGGATCCTTGGTGACAACTACCGCAGAGGACATAATTCCTGGTGGCCTGGGTGCTTGCAATGGTGTGTTTATTAAAGATAGGTCCAATCAGGCATCAATGATATATGTGAAGAAAATATGGAGCACATAGCGTGATACTGTATAAAACTCACAATATATTTATTGAGGGTAAAAACACTCACATTTCTGACGATATAAAAAGCGCTTGTAAATAAAAGGTTGGCAGTGCCAGTGGTATCAGTAGTCCATGCCGACGCGTTTCGTCATCTAAGACATCATCTGGGGTACTGTACCACTGTATATACTGCCTTATATATATACTGAGAAGGACCCCCATGTTAAGACGTGGCTCCAATGAGATACACCGTTCAATCACAGCAACTTCCGGGTATGTCAAAATGGCGCTGGCAGTGTGCGTTGCAAGCCTCACTCTGAGTCAAGAGCGCATAGCTAGATGAAAAGGATTCGGTGCAAGCCTCGTTATGAGTAAAGAAAAAAAGAAGAAAAGAAAAACGTCCGGACCGCACGGCTGGTACGCGGAAGTGCATCCTAGTTTGTCTCTACTGAAAGGCTAATGTCGTGACGTCACGACGCTGCCCTTCAGACCTCGATATGAAAGGAGACCGATGCAACGCAGAACTCAAATGCCATATATGATGAAACATCACAATATTTCAAGTGCATAATTGATTGAAAATAGTGCCTTACATTGTGAAACGACATACGTATATGGAAACTATAAAATGACATATGTATATCAGAGTTGTAAGGTTAAGACCGTATTATAAAAAACGATATACTGGAGTCTCGCAGTGTCTAGAAGATAAGTGACTGTGAGAACATGACAAAATAAATAAATAAATGGACCTAGCAGGAATATGTGATGGTATAGGTGAATTAGAGTCCAAAAAAATAAATATGAAAAAAATTGGATATGAAAAAAAAAAAAAAAAATTTTGGATGTTAATATAAAAAGTAAAACAAAAGGACTATGAAATTAAATGTGGAGCCACGGCTTGACATGGAACCCCACCATAAACACATCAGCTGTACATTCAATAATGATATGACAGAAATAATGCACCCAAAAATGGACAGAAATTCCAAAAAAAGAAAAAAGAACAAAAAATAGCAAAAATAATAATAAATACCAAATAATCATATTAAAGACATTTATGATTGATTAATGAAGGAATTGATATCCCACTCGACATTGAGCCCCAATGGCTAGTGGGATTGGATTTCATAGATCCAGTATGTTTCCAGCTGTGATACGCCCCGAGTCAGAGCCCCTCCCCTCCAGGGGGGGACATATCGGTCTATGATAAGGAATTGTGATCCGGTGGGATAACGATTATGGTACTGTCTGTAGTGCCTGGGGACAGTGTGTTTGGTGTCGCCACCAATGAGTTTTGTGACATGTTCCCCTACCCGGACAGAAAATGCATGAGTAGTGCGGCCTACATAGTGCTTTCTGCATGGGCAGGTGATGAGGTAGACCACGTATCTAGTTGCACATGTGCAAAATGTTTTAATAGGATACGTTTTATTGGTAACATTTGATCTGAATTCTAGAGTTTTATTTCTCCCACATGTGTTGTATTGACACACTGTACACCTCTTACACGGAAAATAGCCAACCATATCATGGAAGAAGCTAGGACGTGTGGGAGGATCAATGTTATTGAGGGCAATTTTATTTTGTAGAGAGGGGGCCCCTCTATAAATAATTTTGGGCTTTTCCGGCAGAATAGTATTGAGGATGCGGTCATTCCTGAGCACTTCCCAATGACGTTGAATAATGGTTTTTATGTCTTTATGTTGAGTTGAAAACGAAGTTAGAACTGAATCATTAAATTCACGTGGACTTTTGGGGACTAGTAGTGATCTCCTGTCGGTTTCCATGGCATGTTGTACCTCTAAATCAATAATAGTTGAATCATACCCTTTGTCCAAGAATTTTTGTTTCAGGGATGATGCCTGAATTTAAAAAGTGTCAATACTAGTACAGTTTCTTCTTAGCCTTAACAGTTGGCTGCGTTGTCTTCTGCCCAAGCCTAGGAGCAATCCCAATAAAGATAGGGATGGCCCACCCCCCTAGAGAGGTAGACATCCTAGCTACTACACTCCACCCCACACACCCAGAGGTGGTGGGGGTAATTTTACTAAAAGAGGGGGAAGAGGGAAACCCAGAGGAAATGTAAATTTAGGCCATTGAACAAAGGAATCGGGTTTACACAGATTCCCCCATGAAGTACAACCAATCAAAATAGAAAAGGAACCGGGACTCATCCAATCAGGAATGGATTTACTGGGGTTAGAAACTTAGGCTAACAATTAGCTATACCCCCTCTAAAAAATCCGCTTTCACCGCCAGCCTGAGGTGTACAATAAAATATATGTAAAGATAACCTCTAGGGGTGGTTGTCCTCTGAAATTTAAATAGTAAGCATATAAAGTTGGGAAAGGCCAAAGAATTTCTTCAGAGAGGACAGACCGGTGAAATACAAAGTATCATTTGATGTTTATCCAAATAGACTTTATTAAACACATAAATATTGTGAAAAATATCAAAAACACCAACCTTCCACACATAATCTAAAATTAGACTAAACGTCTAGATGAAAGAGTCTAGATCACACACACCATCACGCTCTCACACACACATGCAGACACACACCGATCCTGTGATCGGATCAAGGGATGCAGTCCTGAAAACCAGAAAATGGAAAGGGGGTAAGCAGTAGAAAAGTAACTTCCTTACAAGGAATGTATATCATGTCAGTAATGCTATTTTCCAAGGGTTTCAACAGGGTACTGCTTGTATTCAATAAAGAGTTCCCATAGCGGTGTGGACAGAATGATTGCCATGTGTGTAGATCTCCCGATATATATGCAGGCTGTGGATGCTGTGCTAGGAGTTCCGTGAATTAGCAATACGGAGGGCACTTTGAAAGGGGGTTTGAGACAACTGGCAGATACTAAAGGAGATAGCTTTGTACAAATGGAATAACGGGAGACACTGATAATGTTTTTGATAAATAGTCTGAGTAAAGTGCAGCTCACCGTTTAGCCTCCTCTGTATATATGGTCATAGCCTCCGTGGTCTTATCTCCATTTCAGACACCTCTTTATAATGCCGGCTACATGGGGAGCCAAACGTGGGCTATCCAGTAAAGATGGTTCCACTGTTAGATGGTCGTGAGGGTCACTTGACCTAGATCCCACGGCTTCAATACCAGCGAGTATGTATCAGAAATCATGGACCGGAGCAGTACCACAATAGAAGTTCCAAGTCAGCAGTTGACAACAAATATCCGCTTGGGATGAGCTGAGGGGGGGATCACATTAGCTGGTGGGATTCACCATGTCTTCACCACGGATACCGTGATAGTGTAATGCTTACATGTTTCGCTTGACATCAAGCTTCTTCAGAGCATGCGCAGTGGTTCAAAGTCCTTGTTTAAGTAGTTGGATAAGTTAGAAGTAATTAGTTCCTATTAAAGAGGAGTTCCACCCAGGGGGTCTAGTAAAAAAAAAAAAAAAAAATTAAAAGTCAGCAGCTACAAATACTGCAGCTGCTGACTTTTAATTGGACACTTACCTGTCCCTGGGTCCAGCGATGCGGGGGATCGAAGCCCCGCTCGTCTCCGCCTCCGTTCAGCGGCGCCGGCATTGCAACTGTGGGCGCCGGGCTGTGGCTTCACAGCCTGGCACCCACTCCGCATGCGTGACCGGCGCCGCGCGCCGTGATTGGCCGCTCAGTCACCTGGGACCTGTAATGGGTCCAAGATGATTAACAGGAGGGAGGGAGCAGAGCTGAGCCCTTCCTGTGCCGAGGGGGAAGTGATGTCACCAGCCCAGGCACTGGAAGGGGCAGACTACGAGGGACCCCTAGCAACAGGCATTTAGAGGTAAGTTAAAAAAAAAAATATCCAAATTTTTTTTGTTTGTTTTTTTAGAATTTTTCATGTATTTTTGTTTTTTTGGGTGGAACCCCACTTTAAGGACGTTCTCAGCCACCTGCAAACCAATCAAGGCATCATTCACCCACAGTGCAGACACACAGTAACATATAGGGGCGATCAGCAACTATTAAGCATAAATATACATATGTATATATCAACATGAACGTGTGTACATACACATATATACATCCACGCAAATCCCAACATGGACATTAATCCCTAAATACATAGGCAGATAGAAAACCACACATAAGAAACCAAAAACCTGAAAGACTAAACAACTAAATATAACATCCATTTAGGGAAAATGTAAATTAATTTAAAGAAAGGAAAATTTGGACAGTACACCTTTGATTGCCTCGATCCTCCAAACACGTGGATCCTAAAGCAATAATGGTCCTTTCTTATATACTTTTTTCTACTTTTCCCCTTTTGATTCCCTAGTGGACATGAGGAGCATGTCCTTAAAAATAGAGAGGATGTGTGATCCTCTCTATTTTTAAGGACATGCTCCTCATGTCCACTAGGGAATCAAAAGAGGAAAAGTAGAAAATTGAGTAAAAGAATTGGGAGATTATGTAGGACGTATATAGAACACGATAACCTGTTTATTGCTCTAGAAAAACTGATAAATTGCACTCATTATTCAAGCCGCGAGGTTGCATGCTGTTCAAAGTAAAGATCCACATTTTTTCTTTTTGAAGTAATATTTTATCAAAATCTCCTCTTCGGGGGGGAGATTGAGTCTATATATGCCTTTACATTTTAGATCCCTGGGGTCACCTCCATGTGTTTTCAAAAAATGTAGGGATAGAGGACGATCATCATCATTATTAATGATGCTCTGTACATGTTCGCCAATCCTGATTTTTAGTTGCCTTTTAGTTTTTCCCACGTAGATCAATCCACATGAACAAGTGAGCATGTAGATGACCCGTGTCGTAAGGCAATTTATAAAGTTGTAGATTTTAAAATGTTTGTTTCCATCAGAGTTGGCGAACGTGTCAGTTTTTTCCACATACTTGCAAATGTGGCATCTGCCACATGGGTGCATGCCCTTAAGTGGGGGGAGGCTAGTCAGCCAATCCCGTCTAGCTGGTCTACGGTATTCAGAATGGACTAGACAGTCCCTAAGGTTGGTGGCTCTTCTTGCTGTGAGTAGGGGCCGATCTCCTACAATGTCCCCAAGCAGGGGGGCCTCTGTCAATATGTGCCAATGACGATTGAGTACTCTTCTAGTCTGCTCCCATTGTGCCCCAAATTTGGTGATAATCCTGATCGGAGTACAATTCTGATTTCCTGGTTGTTTTTCCTTTTTAGTAATACCCCAGAGAGGTAGACATCCTAGCTACTACACTCCACCCCACACACCCAGAGGTGGTGGTGGTAATTTTACTAAAAGAGGGTGAAGAGGGAAACCCAGAGGAAATCAACGTAACTTTAGGCCACCCTTTGAACAAAGGAATCGGGTTTACACAGATTCCCCCACAAGGTACAACCATAACGGCATACCTTACAACCGAGACCCCCAATATTATAACTATCCCCCCATTAGTACTCAGAACAGATTTGCTCCTCACCATAATAACTTTGATAATTATCGAGATGAATATGAGGGAGTTCCTTATAGTCAGAGTCAATATGGTCATGGCTCTTACAGTAAGGATTTTCATCAGGATGGACAGGGAACAAAAAGGTCTTCAGACCCAAGAGAGGCTCCAGAGGGGGAGGAGAATTCAGAGGAAAAAGAAAAAGTGTCTGATAGGTCAAGGAGTATTTAATTTGAGCACAAAGCAACTAACTAAAGAGGAATTAGCTATTCTTGATAAGGGTCTTAAATTTGCCCCCCCTAAACAACTAAATAAGTTCAACACATTTATCGATATTCAGAAATTTATTAGAAAAATCAACATTCAACGCTATCTTACTTCCAATACAGTCCCACATACGGAACGGGTGGTTACTTCAGGGACAGTTCATTCGGGTCTATCAAACCCCTCTTTATTTAATCCGCCTGTACCCACAGCACCTTCATTAATCAATCATAAATGTCTATAATATGATTATTTGGTATTTATTATTATTTTTTCTATTTTTTTGTTCTTTTTTCCCTTTTTTGGAATTTCTGTCCATTTTTGGGTGCATTATTTCTGTCATATCATTATTGTATGTACAGCTGATGTATTTATGGTTGGGTTCCATGTCAAGCCGTGGATCCACATTTAATTTCATAGTCCTTTTGTTTTACTTTTTATATTAACATCCAAAAAATATATATATTTTTTTAATTTTTTTTCATATCCAATTTTTTTCATATTCATTTTTTTGTACTCTAATTTACCTATACCATCACATATTCCCGCTAGGTCCATTTATTTATTTATTTTGTCATGTTCTCACAGTCACTTATCTTCTAGACACTGTGAGACTCCAGTATATCCTTTTTTATATACTATACGGTCTTAACTTAACCTCACAACTCCGATATACATATGTCATTTTATAGTTTCTATATACGTATGTCGTTTCACAACGTAAGGCACTATTTTCAATCAATTATGCACTTTCGAAATATTGTGATGTTTCATCACATATGGCATTTGAGTTCTGCGTTGCATCAGTCTCCTTCCACATTGAGGTCTGAAGGGCAGCGTCGTGACATCACGACGTTAGCCTTTCAGTAGAGACGAACTAGGATGCACTTCCACGTTCCAGCCGTGCGGTCCGGACGTTTTTCTTTTCTCCTTTTTTTCTTTACTCATAACGAGGCTTGCACCGCATCCTATTCATCTAGCTATGCACTCTTGTCTCAGAGCGAGGCTTGCAATGCACACTGCCAGTGCCATTTTGACATACCCGGAAGTTGCTATGATTGAACGGTGTATCTCATTGAAGTCACGTCTTAACATGGGGGTCCTTCTCAGTATATATATAAGGCAGTATATACAGTGGTACAGTACCCCAGATGACGTCTTAGAGGACGAAACGCGTTGGCACAGACTACTGATACCACTGGCACTGCCAACCTTTTATTTACAAGCGCTTTTTATATCGTCAGAAATGTGAGTGTTTTTATCCTCAATAAATATATTGTGAGTTTTATACAGTATCACGCTATGTACTCCATATTTTCTTCACATATATCATTGATGCCTGATTGGACCTATCCTTAATAAACACCATTGCAAGCACCCGGGCCACCAGGAATTGTGTCCTCTGCGGTAGTTGTCACCAAGGATCCCCACTTTACAAGCTAGATTGACCCAGTGGGTATATGCCCATCTGTGTCCAATCTCTCTGGTAAGCCTTCATTAAGTGCGGTGGTGGATCTTCTATCAACCCTTTCACTATTTTCATTTTTTATTATTTCATTTTATTTTTGGTGTCACCATTATATTGACTGAGTTTATATGACGAAGACCAGTACTTATGCTTTTTTCACTATATGTACTTTATATATGGTATCACTTTCTTCACAGACTGTGTTCACTGATTTTGCTCACTGGTAATATTGCCAGCAGAATCACATCAAGTGGTCCTATGGACCATCCAAATGTTTATTAGCGCTACACTTTTCTATATGTTATAAACATTATATGAACAGTCAGGGAGAAAAACAGGGGGGGATAAGAGGGGAGCATAAGCATTACGCAGGGCTCCCGGTCATGCCCAAGTAATTAACAGAGGTAGCTGTTTGGCACCCCAACGGGGACAATACCAAAGAGCTCAAGAGTATAGGGAGACTGCAGGTCGGGAAGGGTAATGAGGTGTACTAAGGGGAATGCCTAGCAAGGAGCTCAAGCTAGGGTAGGGGCTGCAGAGGTAAAATAGGAAGGATAGAGACAAGAAAAAAGTGAAGGGGACAAGGAGCAAGCACGTAGGAGGGGTAGAAAGGAGCAAGAAAAGGGGATGGAGGGGTCGGATAAGGGGCAGGGAAGAGAAAAAAGGGGGTGGGCAAAGGGACCCCTTAGGGGAGGGTAAAACAGTGGTGGCAGACTCAAGGGTGGGGTAAAGAAAGTTAGCTGGAGGTATCATGGGCATAGTAAGGTTCAATCAAAACCAGGGGGTAGGAAATGGGTTACCCAAGGGTTCCAGAGCTGCTCAAATTTAGGAACTTTATCCAATAGAACAGCTTTCAATTTGGCGTGAATCATTGCTTGGGTAATTCTGTGTTTTACCACAAGTACACATAGGGAGGTGGATTTCCAAGCTTTAGCTACTGTATGGTTTACTTGGTGGCAGTAGTGACCTGGAGTAGAAGTTTAAATTGGCGGTGCGTCAAAGACATGGGATTGTTATTTAGGAGAGCCACTGTTGGGTCTGGCAACAAAGATGTGTCAAAATGTTTGCACATGTTTTTTGTTTTTATCTATTTATGAACAAATGGTCAAAAATTTTAAATAGTTTATTTAACAGGTTTACATATAATACAAAAAACATGTAATTAGCACATTCAATTACAGGTCATGTAAATATACATTGTCAATGAAATATATACATAGTTGTGATGAAATGTAAAAGTTAATGTAATTAGCTAGATATTGAGAAAGCCAACTAGGTTAAAAAAGGAATAGTGATTTTTATATGTACAGTTTGGTTGCAATGGTAAATACTCTCGCTATCTATATGGGGTACACAAGCAATACAGAGGCACGAAAATGGAAGTGCCATAGTCAACATTTAGTGAAAGCAGTAAAGACCTAAAGATAAATTGTCTGTACAAAACTGCTGTCTCAATTAGAACTGTATGTTTCAGAGCTATATTCAGATTCGTCCCATGACTGCCATATATGTGAAAATTTTGGGATTGAATCATCAACTACGGTGGATAGATGTTCCATTCTCCGTATATCCGTTAAAATTGAGAGGGTTTGCGTGAGAGTGGGAGAAGAGGTAGAGAGCCAGAGCTTAGGAATAGTTCTTTTAGCTGCTAATAATATGAAGGACATCAGTTTTCTTTTAGATTTGGGGATACCTGGAACAGGTAGACCCAGTATGTAATGCATAGGGTTTAGGGGGACGGGGACCTCCAACAGCTTCTCCAGAACCGTTTGAATTTGAGCCCAGGATTGGGTGACTACAGGACATTCCCAAAAATGTGATATTGTGAGCCCACAGCTTCATTACATCTCCAACACATTTTTGAGGTTGTTGGGTTTTTTGCCAGAAAAGTAGAATTTTGTACGCAGATTCTTTGTGTGCGACACAATGGGAAATTCTGGAGATGGATTCCCAGATACTCTCCCAATCTAACAGAGAAATGTCATGTTGGAGTAACTGAGTCCATTTCTTCATGTAATGGTGACTATCTACCTTCAAGGGGCTAGCTTCATGTAAGATTCTACAGTGGGTACGGAAAGTATTCAGACCCCCTTAAATTTTTCACTCTTTGCTATATTGCAGCCATTTGCTAAAATAATTTTAGGTCATTTTTTTTCCTCATCAATGTACACACAGCACCCCATATTGACAGAAAAACACAGAATTGTTGACATTTTGGCAGATTTATTAAAAAAGAAAAACTGAAATATCACATGGTCCTAAGTATTTAGACCCTTTGCTGTGACACTCATATATTTAACTCAGGTGCTGTCCATTTCTTCTGATCATCCTTGAGATGGTTCTACACCTTCATTTGAGTCCAGCTGTGTTTGATTATACTGATTAGACTTGATTAGGAAAGCCACATACCTGTCTATATAAGACCTTACAGCTCACATTGCATGTCAGAGGAAATAAGAATCATGAGGTCAAAGGAACTGCCTGAAGAGCTCAGAGACAGAACTGTGGCAAGGCACAGATCTGGCCAAGGTTACAAAAAAAATTCTGCTGCACTTAAGGTTCCTAAGAGCACAGTGGCCTCCATAATCCTTAAATGGAAGACGTTTGGGACAACCAGAACCTTTCCTAGAGCTGGCCGTCCGGCCAAACTGAGCTATCGGGGGGAGAAGAGCCTTGGTGAGAGAGGTAAAGAAGAACCCAACGATCACTGTGGCTGAGCTCCAGAGATGCAGTCAGGAGATGGGAGAAAGTTGTAGAAAGTCAACCATCACTGCAGCCCTCCACCAGTCGGGGCTTTATGGCAGAGTGGCCTGACAGAAGCCTCTCCTCATGAAAGCCCGCATGGAGTTTGCTAAAAAAACACCTGAAGGACTCCGAGATGGTGAGAAATAAGATTCTCTGGTCTGATGAGACCAAGATAAAACTTTTTGGCCTTAATTCTAAACGATATGTGTGGAGAAAACCAGGCACTGCTCATCACCTGTGCAATACAGTCCCAACAGTGAAGCATGGTGGTTGCAGCATCATGCTGTGGGGGTGTTTTTCAGCTGCAGGGACAGGACGACTGGTTGCAATTGAGGGAAAGATGAATGCGGCCAAGTATTATTATTATTATTATTATACAGGATTTATATAGCGCCAACAGTTTGCGCAGCGCTTTACAACAAGTACAGGGTTATCCTGGACGAAAACCTTCTCCAGAGTGCTCAGGACCTCAGACTGGGCCGAAGGTTTACCTTCCAACAAGACAATGACCCTAAGCACACAGCTAAAATAATGAAGGAGTGGCTTCACAACAACTCCGTGACTGTTCTTGAATGGCCCAGCCAGAGCCCTGACTTAAACCCAATTGAGCATCTCTGGAGAGACCTAAAAATGGCTGTCCACCAACGTTTACCATCCAACCTGACAGAAATGGAGAGGATCTGCAAGGAGGAATGGCAGAGGATCCCCAAATCCAGGTGTGAAAAACTTGTTGCATCTTTCCCAAAAAGACTCATGGCTGTATTAGATCAAAAGGGTGCTTATACTAAATACTGAGCAAAGGGTCTGAATACTTAGGACCATGTGATATTTTAGGTTTTCTTTTTTAATAAATCTGCAAAAATGTCAACAATTCTGTGTTTTTCTGTCAATATGGGGTGCTGTGTGTACATTAATGAGGAAAAAAAATGAACTTAAATGATTTTAGCAATTGGCTGCAATATAATAAAGAGTGAAAATTTTAAGGGGGTCTGAATACTTTCCGTCCCCACTGTATATATGGTAGAAACTAATTGGGGCTCATAGGGGCCTTTGGCACATAACATTTCGAAGTCTGATGGTTTGTCCAGGGAGAGGGTGGGGGATTTAGTAGAGAAGAAGTGTCTAAACTGTAAATAGGAATAGAAAAGTGTTTTAGGAATCTAGTATTGCTTTTGTAAGTCAACAAAGGGTAGTAGGTGTCTTGTAGCTGGGTTAACAAGATGCCTCAGCTGAAAAATCCCGGCCCCGGTCCAATGCAGCATACGATCATAGGACATGCTATCAGGGATGTCCGGGTTGAAGAGAACATTTGTAAGAGGTGAGTATGGAGAAGATAGAGAATATCGATCAGAGCATCTTTTCCGAATTGCTAGGGTGAAGAGCATTGGAGCCAGGCATAAACCTCTCAGCTGGGGCATGTGCTTGTCACTAGACAGCCAGAGCATGTAACACGGATGGACCGGTGAGGTAACGCTCATTTCGATCTCGGCCCATCTGTTGGGAGCTTTCCTGTGAGTTCAGGAAGTGAGGACTCTTAAGTGAGAGGCGTAATAATATTTAATAAAATCAGGGGCTCCTAAACCTCCCCTATTTTTTTACGTGCCATGACCACTGATCCCGCCACCCGATGGGACGCGTTGTTCCATATAAAGCGGAGACTTCTTCTTTGGAGAGCTTTCAGTTGTGACATAGGTATTGCCACTGGGAGCATCTCGAATAAGTATAACAGTTTAGGTAATATCATAATTTTAAGAACGTTTACACGTCCCAAAAGGGAGAGGGGAAGAGCGGTCCATTGTGTCAAAAGACGATTGATCTCTTTGAATGGGGGGGGGGGGAAATTAGCCTGATATAATGTAGAGTATGATGCTGTAAGCTGTACTCCTAAATATTTCAGCGAGGAAGCGCACCAATGATAATTATAATTTTGTTGAAGTATAGTTAATTGAGGGGGGGGTGATATTAATGGGGAGGGCTTCCGTCTTGGTAGCATTGATTTTGTAACCTGAGATAGCACTAAAGGCCGTTAGAATATTATTGAGTGAGGGCAGGGATGTGTGTGGATGTGTGAGCGTCAGGAGGACGTCATCCGCAAAGAGGGATAGTTTGTATTCTCTTTGTCGCAAACATACTCCAGTGACATTAGGACTATCGCGTATAACAGCAGCCAGTGGTTCTAAGCTGGGAACAAACAGTAAGGGTGATAGGGGGCACCCCTGTCTGGTACCTTTACTGAGGGAAAATGAAGGGGATATATGAGATGATAGTTGTACCTGGGAGGTGGGATAAGAGTAAAGGGCTCGGAGGGCTTGTATAAAAGGTCCAGAGAAGCCATATTTCGCCAGAAATATAGGGCTAACTGAGGCGATCAAATGCTTTCTGAGCATCTAGACTTAGTATCAGGGCAGGGGTTTTTGTTCTGGTTAGTAGATCAATAAGGTCTATAGTGCAGCTAGTGTTATCTCCTGCATGCCTTGTGGGGACGAAACCTACCTGGTCTCTATGTATTAGTGATGGTAATATTTTTGATAGTCTGTTTGCTAATGTTTTTGTGAAGATTTTATAATCCGAGTTTAATAGGGCAATAGGGCGATAGTTATCAGGAATAGACGGGTCTTTGCCTGGGTTAGGAATAATCGTGATATGTGCATGCAAAAACTGGGAATGGGGCAAAGTACCTTTGAGTAGGGAGGAAAATAAGTTTAACATGTGTGGAGCTAGAGTTGGGAAAAGTCTTGTAGTATGAATAGGGGAGTCCATCAGGACCTGAGGCTTTGTGTAAGGGCATAGTCTAATCACGTCTGCTAGTTCCTCAGCAGTAATCGGTGAATTGAGGAAGGATCACTGCTCTGGAGACCATTGTGGAAGATGTAATGATGATATAAAGGTGTCGAACTTCTCTTGTGTGAATTGGGTCAGTGGGTCTGAGTATAGACAATTATAAAGTTTGTTATAGAAGTCCCCAAAGACCTTTGGCATGGTCTGGGGGGAGTAAGTTGGTGTGCCGTCGGGTTGTACTATATGGTCAGGGATAGATAGGGATGGGTGTGGGTTTAATTTGTTAACTAGCATTCTATGTGGCTTATCTGCATATTCATAAAACCTCTGCCTTGACCATAACATGGCCCTAGAAATTTTACTCATATCCAAAGCCTTAATTTGGTTTCGGATAGATACCACTGTATTTAATCAAGCTATTGTGGGAGATTGACGTAAATGCATCTCCGATGTACGTAGTCGGTTCAGAAGCTCCGATCGTTATTGGGTTAATTCCTGCTTCTTATGCGAAGCAGCGGAAATGCATTTACCTCTAAAGAAGGCCTTGTGGGCCTCCCATAGGGTAGAGGAGCTCAAGATAGAGCCTTCATTTAGCTGAAAGTATTCTATAAGCTTCGATTGGAGTTGGTTTTTAGTAGTATCGTTTCGCAGAAGGGACTCATTAAATCTTCAGTGGCATGTCTTAGGTAGTGCAGAGTGTATAGCTAGAGCTAGCGTTATGGGGGCATGGTCAGACCATGTAATGGGGCCTATTTCAGAAGCAACTAAATGGGGTAATAGAGGTGCAGTAATCAAAAAATGATCTAGACAAGAGTACATTTTGTGTGGAGGGGAGTAGAAGGTATACTGCCTCTGTGTGGGATGTTTCACTCTCCATGCATCAAACAGGTTATATGAGCGTGTTAGTTTCCGAAATGAGGTGGACAATTTGTGGGCTTGAAGTGGTGGGTTGTTTTGGAAGAGTGCGTGTCTGTCTTTGCTGGGGGACATGCACAAGTTAAAATCGCCTCCAACTATTGTAAAGGGTTGTGGGGATGTGTATAATCTCTCGAAGACCTTTGTGAGGAATCCGATCTGCCCCGAATTAGGGACATAGACATTGACTAATGTGAGGTACGTTTTTTGGTGGACACAGTTCAGGAGGATATACCAACCATGGGGGTCCAATATTGAGGTAATAATTTTTAATGGACAAGAGCGTTTGATCAAAATGGCTACTCCTGCTTTCCCTGAGGGATCAGAGGCTATAAAAGTAGTAGGGAACAATTTGGAAGTAAACTTGAAGGAACCCCCCGAGCGGAAATGCGTCTCCTGAACCATGACCACATCAGCCCCTGAGGCCTTGAATTCCTTCAAAGCCAGCCAATGCTTGTGAATGGAATTCAAGCCCTTTACATTACATGAAAAGATTTTTAAGGCCATGCGGTAGTCCTGAATTGAACAGCAAATATTATCTTAACATGAACTAAGAGTGCAACCAACCATATTGTAAATGATCTGTAAGGTAATAATTGTAAGCATTTATCATATATTAAGAAGACAATGATTTTATACTTGTGAAGATGGTAGTGAAACCAAAGCAATGACAAATACAAAAATAGGTCAAAAAAGGACCTGATAAAAAAAGAAAAAAAAAAAAGAAAAAAAAACAGAAAAAATTGAAACAAATGTTTTGAAAGCCTGAAGGAAAAAATTCCTTCAGGAAACCAAGGTGGTAAACCTTGGATATGTGGAGGAACATGACGGTCATGTAGAACTGCGGACTGTGGCCCGCTCCTTTAGGAAATAACTGGTCTCGAACATTGAACAGTTAACGATGTTCAATGGAAACTGTAATGAAAGCTGAGACGTTCCAAAATAGAACAACATATGTGTGAAAAAAGGGGGGTATAGGGAGGAACACTCCCCGCAGATACCTGAAGAAATCTACCGAGATCCTGGGTATCTGGAAATCAAAAAACAAAGAGGTGCAAATCAGGAAGATCTTGAGGCCTCAGGTGGGAGGTCTGGGTAGATTGGAGCATTGTGGAGTAGAGAAAGCCTTCTGTTGTCTCTGACGTACTGGGGTCCAGATTGCTGCGGGGGCCTGAAGAGACTTGGAGGTCAGAGCAGGAGGAAAGAGTTGAAGCTCTTCATCTGGAACAGGTGGCAAACCCAAATTTCGAGTAAAGGCCTCGCATTCGTGAAGATTTCTGATAGAATATTGTGTGCCATCTTTGGATGCTGAGAGCCGAAATGGAAAACCCCATCTGTAGGGGATTTGATGCAGTTGGAGATGGGCTGTGACTGGGCAAAGATTGTGCCTTTTTGCCAGGGTGATGGGGGAGAGATCACTAAAGATCTGGATTTTGGAGCCTGTGAAGTCAATGCGATTTTTGTTGCGTGTGGCTCGGATTGGATCCAGGAGGAGGTTTGGGAGCCAAGGATCTATAAGCCCTATCAAGGCGCCAATCTATTTTGGGTATGTGCGGGGCCAGCGTTACAAAAAGATTAAGTAGATATGCCCGTAGCTCTTTGTCATTGACTGTTTCAGGGACTCCACGGATCCGTAGATTCGAACAATGTTCTCTGTTCTCCAGATCTTCTTGCTGAAGTTGTATTTGGGAGACTGTGTTTTTAAGGAATGCATTTTCTTCCTCCAGTGCGTGCATATATTGTACAGTTTCGTCAAATTTAGTTTCCAAGGTGGCAATGCGCTCTCCAAGCTGATCAATCTCCCCCCTGAGCTCCTGAGCAATCTTCCCAACCTCTTTAGCTATATTGTGTGTCAAATCCTGTAGAAGTGTCTGCAGTTTCAAGTCTAAGACCGCCACTGTGACTGCCTCAGCGGGATTTGTCTGCTGGGAGGCATTTCCCGTGTGAAAGATACCTGGAGCTAATAGGTCCGCGGCATCCGTCGGTTCTGCGGATGTATTCGAGGCCGGGGAATGCGGTTTATATAGAAATTGCTCCATGATTTGTGCAGACTTTGATGTCGTTGGTGGTATAAAACTTTGGTATATGTTTTTCTTAAATCCTACTTTGCCCATGTAGTGCCCGGAGATGTCCGGAGGCAGCTAATAATGATCCTTTGGTTGTGAAAGCCGTCGAAGCGGTGCAGGATCCCTTAGGAAAGGAGCGGGGACCGGAGTGAATTTATAACATGTCCTCCATCAGTGCTAGTCGCACCTGCACCCCCCTATTTGATGGTTCAGGGGCTGAATTTGGTTAACTAAAGGGGGGGAGTGCCCCTTTAAGAGCCTGCTAAAGATATAATAAAAGGTAAGCTGCAAAGATAGCTAGCAAACAACTGCAGTTGGTATATAAGTAAGTTTTCTCTTTCTTAGTGCCAGGTATATTCACACAAGTACTGGGGAGGATTTCTATGGAGTATTGTACCTGTGTAAGGAGGAAGATGAGACTGACTGCAAAGACCACAGGACAGCGGTGAGTCTGTGATGTAGCATGCTGGATGTCAGGGGATCTCAGGCAGGCCTTCGTTTGTGTTGGTGTCCGTTACCTCTGGAGAGAGATCACCACAACTGGAGGAGAACTTCAGCGGATCCCGGAAATCTAGGCCGGAGGGTGCTGGAGGATCCTCAGGCCTATAGGCCGTAAGATGGTGGCGGGCCTCAGGCCTGTATAATCGGCCATTGGGGACACTCAGGTGGGCCTCCGCGGGTCTGCAGTTCAAAGGCTACCTCCGTGGATGCAGGCACGAGGGTGTCTTGATGTTCCGTCGCTAGTCCCGCCGTCCGCGGAACTCCAGACCGGGGATGATGTAGGCCCCGCGGGCCGCAAGGCAGTGGCGGCTCCCTGCGTTACTGAAACCATCCGCAGGTTGGATGGGAGGACGGGCCACTGGTCAGATGCTCCACCGCAGGCTGTGGCCGAGATAAGGGACATCTGTGGATCAGCTAGCCAGTCTGCGAGGTAGCGGAGGAGGCTTCGTAGGCCTCAAGATGGCGTCGATCCCAGGCCGTGAGGAGCAGGCCAAGAGACGTCGCGATCAGCCGGCTGGGTCTATTAATACTTGCAAGATGAGACCAGAAGCCGCCCAGGGGGTCCCCAGGGTACAGATGATAGTTCTCCCGGGATGTCTGCAGTCAGGATGGCAATAGATTGCAGTCAGGCTTGTGGAGCTCTGTGTCCACACGTCCTCCTCGGTTCGCTGCTACGGTTGTGTGTCAGCACTGAGTGTTTTTCTATGAAGTAGAGAGACACATTGGTTGAAGCACAGGCACTGCAGTTTATTTAAAAGTTTGCATTACATGTGCACTAAGTGGGTAGCACAGTTAGAACAGCAGCTTGGCACACTTATTACATCCATAGTGCAGGTGATATCACAATATATATGGTTGTAAACCTAGTCACTAAAAAGTCATATAATCCTTAATATGTTAAAGTAGAACTACAGGCAATTTTTTTTTTCCATTTTGGATAGAGTAAGGGAGGGTTATAACTCCTGTCAAATTTATTTTCGCCATCTGTGTCCCATTGCAGAGATTTCACTTCCTGTCCCATAGCCAAACAGGAAGTGAGAGAAAATCCCTGGAAATTAGGGAATTTCTTGGGAACCCCCAGGTCACCTCAACTAGTGTCCCCACTGGAAGATTTCCTTTCTAATACTTTTCTGGGGACAACCCAAAAATTGGTATCTTTTTTTGCTTTCGCTTTCCATGATAATGGTAAACAGGACAAATAGAAAAGGGGATAAATCTTCCTGACAGGGGCACAGACAGCAATAAAAACTGACAAGTGTTCCAATCCCTCTCCACTCAAGTTTTGCCTTTAGTTATACTTTAATTTAATATTAAAAGTAATTTTCAGTATTTTTAAATCTACAGCTTTTATTAAGGTGATACTTGATGATCCTGCCTTAAAAGAGAGTACCGGAGCTAAGGACAGGAGGGAAATGGGCGCAGGGATGGCATGACAGTGCTGGACAGCACAGTTGCCATTTTAAGAGCGGTGTTTCCCCTTTTAGAAAAGGGGAAGGGTCTGGGAGAAGGCGGCGCTCAGAGCTGGAGAGAGGAAAGGAGAGGGGGAAGTGACGTCAGTTGTAGAGCGGAGGAGGAAGAGATTTGTTTGTTTCTGATACTTTCAGGTTACGAGGGGTTAACCTGGAAGGGTTAAAAAGGGTAGGTCACTGCGAAGGTTGGGTACCGCCTCCGAGTTAGGGGTTTCCGACTGGAGGCCTAAAGTTTAAAAGAAGTTGTTTGCAGTGACCAGTGGTATGTTGTTTTGTTTATGACACTAAAAAGTATATTAAAGTTTAATGGTTATTTATGAGGATGTTATTTATTTAATTTTATAAGTTGTTAATAAAAAGGCCATCAAGGCCATTTACTCCAAAACCTGGTCAAGTCATTTGTGAAGGATTTGGAGGGGGGGAGTTTTGGGGATGAAAGGTGTGATCACTATACTGGGCTTAAGTCCTACAAATGTCATGTCCTTGTTCAGGCACTTCTTGTTAAATAGTGACAACTGTCTCTAAGTTGTGCTCCTGTATTGTCTCTCTTTCACATGCACTTCCAGTGGAGACCATAAACCGCTCCTCATTGTGCAGGCATGGTGCACCCTTGTCATTGTGGGGTTGATTTACTAAAAACTGGAGAGTGCAAAATCTGGTGCAGATCAGCTTCCATTTTTTTTTTGTCAAAGCTTAAATGAACAAGCATACCTAAGTGTATGCCCATGTGAGGGCCATGTATGCCTGCACAGGTGTTCATGTCAATTGGAATGCAAAGGGGAAGCTGAACTGCCCCTTTTGGGTAAAGTTCCTCTTTAACTAAAGTAGTAAAAAGATACAACAAGAAAAAACTATGCTCCATTCCAGAAAGACTGTACGCAAACAAACATTTTGTAAATAATTTCTTATGATGTCTGATTCCTACCCTCTAATATGCTCCCTCTACCCTTCCTTCTCACATTAGTGTCCGCTGTCCTCAAATTCTCATTACTTTTCCCCTTTTCTACACCCCGCAGCTTATATACGAGAGGCCTTCAAAAAACTTCTGCAGTTTTTTAGATTTAATAGAGTTAAAAAAACTTTTTGAAGAACCCTCATATATATATCACCCTCACTCCTACCCTCTCCCTACTACTGCACTCATCACCTCCTCATCACTTCCTGCAAATACTGAATCCACATGCTGACCTAAACACCAGAACAGTGAGGTATGTGCACTCATGTACAGCACATCCTGCCCCCATTTTACTTTCTTCGCCCATCTTCTTCTCCTAGTCTCTGGGGACATTTCCCCTACTTCTGGCCCTCCATTTTCTAACTGCAATCTCCACATCCTGCACCCTCCTTCCTCTGGCAACAGCTACAATCAACAACTCTTAAAGCCTCCTCGATAGGTTTTTGTTTTAAAGATGTGTGATCCCTCTGGAAAGTCATTCAAATGATTGTCAAATGATATTTAAGAGACAGAGATTGCAGGTCCTTTGTCCTTATGGTTCAGCTTTTACAAAAAATTTGTTTGCAATGTCCAATGAATGTCCAATGATATGTCCCATTGATGTTGGGAAAAAAAGAAAAAAAAACAACTGACTTACTTGAGTCACAACTGTGACCTGAATTTTAACTTTTTATCGTGGGGCTTATTTCATATAGAAATAAGGAGAAAAAAAATGTTTTTATTTCTTCTCCAAAAGTCTAACAGCCCTTTGGAATACCCGCTTTGTCTTTAACAAGCTCACCTCTGTAAGCTGTGACCTTTTTTTATCCCATTCCTTTATTATATTGTCATTACTAAAACCTGGCTTCGACTTCCGGTACCGGCGCCGCATGGAGTGACTGCTCCTCTCCTTGGCTCCCGCAGCACGACCTAAAAAACGGCCTATAAAACCTATCCGAGCCACCCCACAGGAACACATCCTCCTCTGGGTGACATCCCCCTTAAGTTGGAGTGGTTTGTGGAAAAAAACGGCGCTCGCACACAAACAGCTCTGACGGCGCCGCCGGCCCAGGCGCAAATGGAGGCCCCGGCTTCGGCCTAAACAGATCTCCCTGCAGACATGCTGATGCTGACAGCGGCAATGGAGGTAAGTGGCTGCACGACCTCCCCCTTCTCAACATGCCTCCTCCACACAGCATGCCTCCTCAACAATGTATGCAGCCTCCACACAGCAAGCTGGGGACAACAGCACAGAGCGAATAGCACAGGCTGTGGCTGCTCTCCTATCCCCCATGATAGCTGCATCTGTGGAAAAGGCTGTTAATGCAGGCATGAAGCAGATTAAGGCCCAACTAGGGGAACACACTGCTAGACTCAATGACTTAGAGCATCGTCTATCTAGCATGAAAGAGGAGCTTTACCAGGCGCAAGCCACGGAACAATCCCAGGACAAAACTAATCAATTTATTATCCAAAACCTAGACGATTTAGAAAATAGATCCAGAAGGAGTAATCTGCGATTCGTGGGCATCCCAGAATCAATGCAAACTCCTGCTCTTTCTGATTTCTGCACCATGCGCATCCCGGAAGCACTGGGCCTTCCAGGCCCCTGCACAGTAGAAAGGGCCCACCGCATGGGATCTTTCAATTCTGAACGCAAAACACTCCAACCAATAATCGCCAAATACCTAAACTACGCTGACAAGGCCCTTATTTTACAACGATTCAGACAATCCCGCTCACTTCAAATTGATGGAATATGAGTCCTGATATTTGCTGATTACTCAATTGAGGCCTCAAAGAAAAGGAAAGCTTTCTAGCAGGTCTGCACGGAACTCTATAAACAACAAATCAAATTCACACTGGCCTTTCCGGCCTCCCTTTGCCTCAAGACCCCGAATAGCGAACAACTTTAATTTCAAGACCCTCAGAAGCAGAAACTTTCTTGTGGTCTCTGCATGCAGGCCCTCACCCCCACACCCCATCCAAAGCTGCCCCAATCAACCGCTCTCTGGCTCAAAGGAGCCCACGAAAAGACTCTCCCAAAGTTTCAGGCCTTTGACCTCAGATCACCACCGTGCCACTCCGTGCTGAGACGGGGAAAGCAACTTTTGTCCCTGCAACTCATTTTCACAAAGTCGCACACCATGCAGCAGCTCAGGTTTAAATCTGTTTTTGTATAAACACTTCACTGCTTCTCCCTCTTTCCATCAGTTTCAATCTCTGATGATACCACCGCAATGGTGGCCGTATGTACATCACTGTGTTCTAAGGTAACTTTTCTTTTTTTTTTTCAGCTAGTAATATTTGTTCTCTTGTTACATTGTTTCTTTTATACTATATTACTCCTCCTGGCCTCACTGTGTGCAACCCCACTATTTCCCCCTTTACACGACCTGTGACAGCCGCCCAAAAATTTTCAAAAATCTTCTATCCAGATTCGAGCTCTCGCATATCATATCATCAGGGTCGTGTAATGGGAGCTGGCCTACACAGTGACTCCATGCGGAAAAAAGTGAAGTTCATTTCGATTGCATGTGTTATTTTTGTTTCAGGTTTCCACCCCTATTACCTCCCCCCCGCGCCATCTTTCCTGGGGCACTGTCACGCCACTAATCTCCATGATACCACTCTCCTTCAGCGGGAATAGCTTCATACATCTTGATAAGGTAGCAACCTCACAACATCAACCACATGGTGACAAATTTGTAAACTCGGCCAATTTCTTTCTTCCAACCCCCCAACATGAAAATTGTTTCTTGGAACGTGAAAGGGCTTAGATCCCCTAACAAGAGGATGAAGATCCTGCGACATCTCAAAAGAATTAAAACTGACATTGCCCTACTTCAGGAAACTCACTTATCAACCCCTGATTTTCATCGTAAGAAAAAGCTTTTTCATCATGAAAAAGCTTTGGGTAGGGACAGTCATAGGCTCAGATGCCAATGGGTGCAAAGCAGAGGTTCCCCTGCTAATACACAAGAATCTCCCCTGTACGGTCTTATCCGTACAATCTAACAGCCAGGGGCGGTTCATATTAGCACATATCCAACTAGGATCCAAAGAACTAGTGATTTCAAACATATATGCCCCTTACAACCCCGGTAAACCCTTCTATAGTGATCTAACTACATGGCTACTCCAAAACACCGTCCTCCCACACTTAGTTGCAGGAGATTTCAATGACATCCTATATCAGACTGATGACAGATCTTTCCCTAAATGCCTCAGACCAGGACTTGATCCCACCACTCCCATGCACTTTTCATCCACCATGGAATCCCTCCACCTCCAAGACCAACACACCCTACTGACAGGGAATTCACCTTCTACTCCAACCCTCATAAAGTGTTCACCAGAATCGATTATTTTTTTGGCTCTGACTATCTAATCCCCATATTATCTAGTACAGACATTCTTGACATTGCAATTTCGGATCACGCCCCAATTTTAGTGCAACTCGACAATCTCAATTTACCTCCTCACTCCAAGATATGGAGCTTCCCTTCATACCTCCACAATAACATTGACTTCCAACAATTCATGGAAAATCATGGTCAGAATAATCCACGGCCAATGCCCCCCACTCAGACGATCCAAACCTCTTCTGGGATGCTGATAAATCATTTCTCAGGGGTTGGATCATCTCTTATGCTACCTCCTTTAAAAGGAATACCTCATCACAATACAAATTAGCCAGCGCGCGACTACATCAGGCACAAAGATCCTTATATACCATGGATTCCCCTGACACTAGAAAGGAATGGCAGGCAGCCAAGAGGTTCTTCGACACATGGGCAGACACACTTGAGTTAACTAAAAGAGCACACTTAGATGCCACACTCCACAAGTTCAGGAATAAAGCAGGCAAACTATTAGCCAGGCTCTGTAAGGGACCTTTTCGCCCGACCCACATTACCTCTCTTCGAGACACTAACGGCGACGTAAATACCACTCCGCAAATGATTAATAGAGCAATGTTAAAATACTATTCAGGACTGTATGCTCCAGACCCCATAGACAAACAAAAAGAACGCTCTTTCCTAGAAAATATAGATATTCCTAAAGTCACACCCTCTCAACTAGAAGCTCTTTAATGCTCCTATCTCTCTATCTAAAATCTCTACCACCATACACAACTTAACCACCTCCAAGGCCCCTGGCCCTGATGGATTCACTAGTGAATTCTACAAAACCTTACAAATTATCGCAGAACCCACTCTTCACAAGGTCTACAATGGTATATGGTCCGGTGGCCCATATTTACCAACGGGCAACCAGGCCATTATTAAACTACTCTCAAAGAAAGGCAAAGACCCACAAGACCCAGGTTCCTATAGACCCATCTCTCTAGATGTCAAAATCCTATCCAAAATCATCGCCACTAGGCTTTCTGCCATCATCCCTTCCCTGATACATCCAGCCCAATCCGGATTTGTGAAAGGCAGAACAGCCACCCTTAACATCCAAAAGGTCTTACTGGCCCTGGAACATGCCAAAAATAACCCAGACGGTGACTTCGCCATCATTACATTAGATGCGGAGAAAGCCTTTGATAATGTCAGCTTTGAATGGCTCTCCATGGCCATGACATAAATGGGTTTCACAGGTCCCTTCTGTCACCTCATTAACATCATGTATACAGCCCCCGCAGCTAAACTGGTGGCAGCAGGCCTACTCTCAGATGAATTTCGCCTCCACAAGGGTACCCGTCAAGGCTGCCCCTTATCCCTGCTCCTTTTCAATATTGCATTAGAACCCTTATCCAGACACCTAGCTCAATTAGCCCCCCTACACGGCATTACAATTGGCAAACATGACCTGCTTACTTCCCTCTTTGCGGACGATGTCCTTGCATTTTCGGTGAACCCCTCCTCTGACATGTCCACTATCAAAAAGGTGTTTGACGAATTTAGGTCCTGCTCGGGCCTCCGTATTAACTCCAATAGGGACTCTTTTCAACCCCCCCTGGACCCAACACTCCATTTTTTCGGTCGCCAGATCTCATATCACCTATCTTAGAATCAAAATTTGGAAACTACTCCCCTCTCTATATCACCTTAACTACCCTCCTCTGATTGCAAAAATTTATCAGGAATTAGTTAACTGGATGGATCTGCCCCTCTCACTCCTGGGAAGATGCCACCTGGTGAAAATGGTCAGTTTTGCTAGATCATTATATCCACTGCAAACTATTCATTTACTCCTTCACCATAAAGATGTTAAACTCCTTAACTCAGCCATTTCAAAATTTCTATGGCAAAACAAACGACCACATATAGACCTAAAGAAATATCTTCCCAGACGTGAAGGGGGTATTAGTCTCCCAAATGTTAGAACTTATAACCTGTCGTGCCTATTAAGAACTAGCCTGGATTGAATATCACAATCCTCAAGGTATTCCAATTACTCCATGGAGTCTGCAATGGCCCACCCGTTCTCCCTAGTGGGCCTCATGCACTGCAAGTGGAAATCAATCCCACCTTTATATCAACACAACCTCCTGTTGAGAGACACAGCTATTGCCTAGAGAGAAACCAGGAAAAGCCTCAAGCTTTCCCCGTTCATATCAAGTCACCTTGCAATCCAAGGGAACCCTAGCTTTCCCCCTGATCTGATACATAAACCATTCACTGTCTGGCAAGAAAAAGGCCTTACAAAATTCTCCTCCCTATGCGACATTGAAACAGGGCGACCCTTATCCTTCTCATCCATAGCCGAAACTTTCTCACTTCCTCATGCCCATGCTTTCCACGTTCTGCAATGCATCAGCTTCTTACAGGAGGCATGCAAAGAGGACCGTAACGCTTCACACCGAACTTCACTGATCAACTACTCCTTGAAGGATCCTATAAAATCTCGGACATTTATAAACCTCTTCTTCGGAAGACCACCCCCCCTCTGGCATTCTCATCTGTAGCCAACTGGGGAAAAGACTTCCCAGCTTCGGACCTGGTAGACAAAATATTACAGGGTTTCAACAAAGTACAACGCTTAATCCCCAATTAAATATGGAGAGAAACTCAACTCAAGATCGTCCATCGAGCCTATATACCCTTCCTTTCCTCTAAAACAGAGCAGAACAGTGCCAAATGCCCCCTCTGCCAACAACCGAGACCATCCCTGGCTCACCGTTTTTGGACGTGCTCCCACATATTCACCTTCTGGGACCAGGTCCTATCCTACATTTTTGAAATAACCCTACTAAAGTTACCAAAGGACCCCCAACTGCTGCCATGGTCCCAAAACACAAGCTCAACCACCACTGGAAACTCACAGAACCGCCCTTCCCACAAAGACTGGTCTTTGATATGTCTACTCATCGCTCGGAGAACCATTTTAAAAAACTGGACTTCATCCCACTGTCCCAATACCACCCAAAATGAGAGCTCCTACTCCTCCTATTTAAAGACCGATTCAATACAGACTTCAAACAGGAAAGATCCAAAGCCCACTTCTTCTCCAAGTGGCAAACCTTCATGCTCTCAGCACTCTCTCTAGAAGACTTGTCCAACACTGGCCAGTACTCGTTCTCATACTATGGGACACCCCTCTCATGCCCAGGGGAGACAGCCTTCTCTAATGCACGACCCACCACCAGTGAACCTTAGTTTGTTCCATGTCCTAACAATCTCCCAAGAACATTTTCTCAAAGCCTCCACCCATCTTTATTCTTCACTTTCAACCTCCTCTACTCTACCATCAACGTAAAGAAAACTACCGGTCACAACTACGCTTCGATAGGCATGGCACCCCCCCTCCCTTTATCTTTGTAACAAGAACTTGCTTTGCTCACCTCACCCCCCCCCCTCTAATTGACCTCCCCTCCCTCTCCGGTTATACTCTGTTGTTTCATTTGTAATTCTAGGAAAATTGTTTCATTACAAAACAAGATCAATCCATTTACTTTCTTATTGTCATTAGACACTGCCTGGCTGTAAAATGTTAGATCTCTATAGCTACTCTATCCTGATTAGTTTTTTCAAGACCCCTGGAATACATGGTTTCATTTATCAAAATTCTTTCTGTTTAATGTTCCTACAAATGCTGTTTCTGTTATTACTGTCGGCGTTGTATATCTCAATAAAAACTTTTTGAAAAAAAAAAAATCCTGGCTTCAAGAATCTGACTCTACTTCTCTTGCTGCCCTCTCCTATGGTGGCCTCCACTGGACTCACTCGCCCAGACCCAGTGGATGGAAAAGAAGTGGAGTTGGATTTCTTCTATCCCCACTAAGCACCTTTTAAGTCCTTCCTACACTTCCCTCTCTATCCCTCTCCTCTTTTGTTTTCTCCAATTTCTCTGAGGATTGCAGTGATGTTTTGGCCTCCTGGACCAGTATTACCCTTGATGCTTTCTCTGCCTGCTTACCCTACTTTCTCTCCTCTGAAATATAATACCTACTATCATTCTTCGGGTCTTTAACATGTCGTGTAATGTTAACAGCCCGGTAACATCTCAACTTTTCCACGTAAACTCATCTTTTGACCTAACTCAATGGACACTCTTCCACTCACTCTTATGGTAACACCTTTGACCTTGTATTCTCCTATCTCTTCACTCCTGGCAACCTCGCCAACACCCTCTTTCCTCTCTCGTATCACAACATCATTAGCTTCACAGTGTCCTTGTCTTCAACCACCTGTCCCTACAAGCAGCAAATAATTACTTATAGAAACCTTTGCCTCTTTAACCTTTCACTTCTCTATTCTACTACTGACCACCTCTATGACAAAATCTCACCCATGTCATTCCCGAACCTGGCTAGTCCTCTCTACAACAGCTCACTCTTAACCTCACTGGATGCACTTGCTCCTCTAACTGCACACAGAATTAGGCTTCGACTATTACGACCTTAGCAAACTGATGACACCAGAAGTCTCAAGAGACATAGCCATGCAATTGAGCAACTGTGATGTAAAATGAAATTCCTGCAAGTCTTCACCCTATACAAATCTGCCCTCCTAAAACACAATTCCTACCTCCATGCTGCCAAACAACCCTACTTGTCACTCTTATTATTACTCTATCCTCCAGTCCTTAATGGCTCTTGTGTACCTTAAACTCTCTACTTTGTCCCAATAACCTACTGTACACCCACTAACTCACTGCCCAAGAGTTTGCCAATCACTTAAAAAAAAAGATTATTGCAATGTGTGAGGACATCTCTACTGTACAAATATCTTCCCCACTGTACCCTGACAACCACTACAGTCACCCTCTTCCTCTATCCTTTGCCCTCTCACTCACATCTTCAATCTCTCCCTCTCTACTGGTCCCCCCCCCCAAAGCACGCACAAACTATCTCCATACTTAGAAAAAAGCCCTCACTGAGTCCTATCCTGTCTCCACCTAACAACTGAATTTTTAATTCTTCTATCAGCTCATCCCTCACAGTTATTACATTTTGTGCCACTTGCCTCACCCTATATCAGGCATGTCCAAAGTTCGGCCCGCGGGCCAATCGCGGCCCGTGTTCTGGTTTTGAATGGCCCGCTTGGTTATCTGGACATGTATATCTTTTGTGGCCCCCAAATATCTCCCAGCACCGTGTCACAAAAGGTATATATGCCGGCTGCCTTGGAGGGGACAGGGAGGAGGTGGGACGAGAGCCATACACACAGGAGTATTTCCTGTTTGCACGGCAGCCTCTGTAATAGGAAGTCCCATCTCCGGCGCTGCCATTGGATGACTGTTCTGTCCATCAAGGGAGGCGGGACTTTCCCTTAAAGAGGCCACCGAGAAAACAGGAGTTTATCCTGTATGTAATCTTTTGGCGCTCGTCCCGCCCCCTCCCTGTTCCCTCCGAGGCTGCAGATGGATGGGCAATTCTTCTGGCTGCACTGATGACAATGGTGAGTCTGCATTCCTGGCAATGGTGGGTGCTTCATTCCTGGCAATGGTGGGTGCTGCATTCATGGCAATGGTGGGTGTTGCATTCATGGCAATGGTGGGTGCTTCATTCATGGCAATGGTGGGTGCTGCATTCATGGCAATGTGGGTGCTGCATTCATGGCAATGGTGGGTGCTGCATTCATGGCAATGGGGTTGCTGCATTTCTGGCAATGCTGGGTGCTGCATTCCTGGCAATACTGGGTGATGCATTTCTGGCAATGGTGGGTGCTGCATTCCTGGCAATGGTGGGTGCTGCATTTCTGGCAATGGTGGGTGCTGCCTTTCTGGCAATGGTGGGTGCTGCCTTTCTGGCAATGGTGGGTGCTGCCTTTCTGGCAATGGTGGGTACTGCATTTCTGGCAATGGTGGGTGCTGCATTCCTGGAAATGGGGTTGCTGCATTCATGGCAATGGTGGTGCTGCATTCATGGCACTTGTGAGGCTGCAGATGGGCACTGATCCTTATTTTGCGTCACAGTTCTTTATTTCAAATTTACGTTTTTTCCTGAAACGTCCTTCCTAAAGTTAAGCTGCGTATTATACGCCAATAAATACAGTATATCCAAATAACACGCCCGAGGTCATCTCTTTACTCACACACAGCCACAAAGGAAAGAGAATTCGTTTTGGGCAGTGTATTAGTGCTCAAACGAACACACTTGGACCAAATTTTAATGGTTCAAAGAATGTCAGGCAAAATGGTCGGCCCTCACGCATGTTCACTTCATCAAATCTGGCCCTCTTTAAAAAAAGTTTGGACACCCCTGTCCTATATGATTGTAAGCTCTTATGGGCAGGGCCCTCCTTACCCTCATGTTTTGTATTGTAACTGTATTGTCTCACTGGCACTATGTAAATTCTGTATAATAAAAATAATATAATAACACACTCACAAGGCTGTCAGATTGGGAACAGCTGCTGCATCCCATATGACATAAATAAGACTGCCCACATGAGGATGCACGGAACACCTGTGCATCCCCATTCAGGCAAACATGGTCCATACACTTAAGTATACCCATGTGAACAAGGTCTTACACTAGCTTTGGTGACTCTGTACTGTTGTGGCTAACGATCAGGACAATGCTGCTAGCTTGCACTGGCTCTACTGACACTGTATTGGTGTGGTGGCATTCAGAACACTGTTGTTGATTTACACTGATGACACAGTCAATAGTGTGGCTAGAGATCAAGACACTGTTGCTAGTGACACTGGTGTGGCAGCGAACAGGAAGACTGTTGCTAGCTGCACTAGCACTGGTGCAATGATCGGGAACACTGTTGCTGGCTGCAATGGTCTGATGACACTGGCATTGGTGTGGAGGTGATCAGGAACACTGTTGCTGGCCTACACTGGCTCTAGTGACACCGGGACTTGTGTGGCTAGTAATAGAAACACTGTTGCTGGCTGCACTAGGATTGTGACACTGTGACTGGTGTAGTTAGTGATCAGGGACACTGCAGCTGGCTGCACTGGTCTGGTGACAATATGACTGGTGTCTAGTGATCAGGAACACTGTGACTGGCTTGGGTGCACTATAAAAATTGCTCCTGCTGATCACTGCAAGAAACACTGCATTGATTGGCAGCCGATCAGTGTGTGAGAGGAAACAGAGCGCTGGCTGCAAAATTCACCCTTTGTTTACATGTGTGATCACTATGATTGTTTCATAGTGATCACATGGTACAGGGCCAATTTAATTGGATCTATACCCTCACTGAGCAATCTGCTCTGTCCAATGGACACAGTGAACATAGAACATGCTTGTGTGTGCACTAGAGGGCATGCACGAGCACCTCAAAGACAAAGGCACTTTAAAATGGCCTCCCATCCTCAGGAAGCAACTGTCCAACTATGTATATACAATTCCTGGACAGGAAGTGGTTTAAATGAATCTTATGTAACAATTACATTTTTAAACTTTTTGATTTAAAGTTATCACAGTACAGTCTTTCTAATCACTAGCTCATTACGTATAACACACAGGAAGCAATGCGCCTGCAGACTTGCAGAGTCCCACACAGACTGCAATTTAATATATAATCTTTTACAGCCTCAGTGTCATAAAAGCACATCCAAGCCTTTTATTTTTTGGAGCAACGAAGAGCGCTTTTGTAGTCTCAGCTCCTCAGGCTTCTGTTAGACAGTATGAGGCCACAAGGGAGTTTCATTAGCTAAGGATATGTAAAACAAAAGCTTTAACCTACATCAGTTTGTTTCTCCTCTGCTTTTCTATCTTGTACTTGTCATGTTCTATCTGAATAACTAGCGCACACATTACCTGGCAGGGGAGATCAACCCTTTCTGCAATAACCAGCTGAGGGCAGCAGATGGCATCACAGAACAGAATAGCTGAGAAATCTGCACTCGTTTTATGCCTATTTCCTATCTTAAGTTACAGTATATCAATATTATAATATTAATATGATGTGTGATTATTTTACAACTATGATTTTTAAAGGATAACTTTTAAAAGTGTTAAACACTATGAACCTGATCTATAAAGTTACTGATAGCACTTAAGGCATCTCTGTCACTTTCCAAAAAAAAATTATAAGCCTGGCTACTTCCAAAGTAGCCACCTGTGTTGATTTACTAAAGGCAAAGAGACTGTGCACTTTGCAAGTGCAGTTGCACTAATTTTCCCCAGAGTTTAGTGAATGCGGTAAAGCTCTGCTAATTTCCATCATCCAATCATGTGCATGTGCAAGCAGAATGCTGTTTTTTTTCCCTTGCACATTATTGGGTATTCTTCATCACATTTACTAAGCTCTGGGGAAAATTAGTACAAGCCTATTTGCCCTTTAGTAAATCAACCCACTGAATACTTGGGTTGATTGAATACTCTCTAGTAGCTGGGAAGTCCAAACTCCATTGTCTTCAAAGCATAACTTCACCCAAAAGCAGAAGTTCCACTTTTTCACCTCCTCCCCCTCCTCTATCAAATTTGGATAACTCTTTTATTTAATTTTTTTTTGGGGGGGAGCAGGTACCTGGTTTTGACAGGTACCCGCTCCCATTTTGCCCCACCCTCCCCTTTTGCCCACAGCCTGCTGGGACACGTCACAGGTCCCAGGAGGCTGCAGAACCATTCACAAAGTGCAGCGTGGCTTGCGCATGTACAGTGGGAAGCTGGTTGGGAAGCCGCAAGAAGTCGCAGTTGGCTTTCTCTTAGTAAACACGCCGGCACTGGGGACCCGAAGGCTGGTGTAGAACTGATCAAGGTGAGGACAGCGCGGAATCCCTGGACAGGCAAGTGTCCTTTTATTAAAAGTCAGCAGCTACAGTATTTGTAGCAGCTGATTTTCATTTTTGCTGAACTGAGTGAGGAAACGCTTTAGGCCTCATGCACACAGGACCTTTAAAAAACGCCAGGGCTGCTGCCAGGAAAAAGCAGTGTTAAAAATGTGCTGTTAGCCGCATTTATGAATAGCGTTTATGGACGTTTATGGGTGTTGTTTGGCGTTAGTGTTTTTTAGCACATTTTCAGGAAAAACACTCCCTATAATGTAAAAATGCCTAAAAAAATGCCAAATGCAGCTAAACGCTTGTTACAGTGTTGAGCAGCGTTTAGCAGAGTTTTTTGGCATGTTACGTTTTCTACAGTTCAGCAGCCTCTGCTCCTGGACGCACAGGCTGACATTTTTTTTCTACTGCCCCTAAACGCTTATGCCTCCAAACGCCTCTGAAAGTTTACGTGTGCATGGACACATAGGCTAACATGGAGGGGCGTTTAGCGGCAGTAAGAAAAAACTACGCCCCTAACAGCAGCTGTAAAAACATCATATGTGCATGAGGCCTAAGCAACACAGGTTTTGGCAAAGTCTTCAGAATTTGACACTTTCGGTTGTGTCAAATGCCTGCATCCCCTGCTGCACTTATGGCTTCTCCTGCCTGTCTCTGTAGTGACATAGGGGATAGTGGGGGAAATCATTAGGTGCAGTAGGGGAGCTTGTCTTTCTTGGTAGATTTACAGACTGGCAGAGAGGTAAGCTTTAAAGCAGTATTAAACCCAAAATCAAAAATATTATATATTTTAGCTTAGCAAACCTTAGATGTGGTGGTTGCATTAGCTTTCTTTTTTAGGCTTTTTCCCCTCTGTTTTCACCAGATGATCTGGTCAGTAACACACTTGGTGGAGGGAAGTGGTAGATTTTCTTGCAGGTTTAGATACACTAATAAACTGAAGCCAAACTCCAGCTCACACATTAAAAGCAGTTACATATGGGTTCCCGGCAGCAGAGAGAGGAGCCCAACTCAAAAACCATGGGCACCTCTGCTCTGCAGTTATTTCAAAAGAAAAAAACAGTCCAATTGTTTATCTGACTGGCGGGCCGAAAGAAACAAAATACCCCTGGGTGGACTTTTTAGGCACTTTTATATCTTAAAGAGTATGAGTAAATATATGTTTGTATAAAAAAATATTTATTTCACAAAATATATTAAAAACACTTGCACATTAGCCGAAATAATGAATGTATACAGATCTGTGTCCAGAAACACTACAATCAGAACATGATGACCAGTATTGTCCTTTCCCGACGCGTTTCAGATTATTTCCTTCCTCAGGGGTATTTGTTAAGAGACAGATCATACGTGTATATTATGGTGGTGTCAAAGGTGAACATTCCATTGAAATGTATTTTAGAATCAAAGAGAACATAAAAAGGACTGTGGGGGCGTGTCCTAGCTGCCATTCTGAATGGCTGCCTGATCCAGAGCTCTCTGCCGTCGAGAGTGATTACAGCGGTCCGCAGCAACTTAGCCCACCATCATTACGTCCACTAGCAAGACTGGGACACAGGGACTCAGGCTGCATATGTCCCGCAAAAAGAATCAGCCTGTTAAACCATGCTGCCTCACGGACTTCTTTACTATACACCTGGCACATAGGGGAATCCAAGATGGCACCGAGAAGCTGCAAGTCTCTTCTCTCACACTGCATCCTCGCGGGACCCAGATCAGGAAACACTCTGTGACATGGAGGACAACTCCACGGACCCCCTCTCCCCCTGCAACATCTGATAGAGGTAAGAGGGTGGCTAACTCACCTGCACACTCTCCCCTCAAGGCCCCCTCTGCTAAAAAACTTCACTGTGCTGACACTAACAATGCCCCTGCAGAACAGCAGGCTGATTACACTGAGCCATTAGCCAGCTTCCCAGCTAATGACACTCCAGCAACTGAATCCACATTAAAAGCAATGCTGTTATCTTTACAGGCCGGCCTTCATGCTGAACTGTGCCCCTCTATCTCACAGCTATCTATCAGGACAGACCATATAGATGATAGCACGGCACATTTAGAATCACAGATGTCTGAAGTTGCTAAGGCACATGACGAATTAGTGAACGCACATGAGTCATAAAATGAAATGATCCACTAACTCCAGCTGAAAGTCGCTGATCTGGAAGATCGCTCCAGACGCAATAATATCAAGCTGAGAGGCATACCAGAAATTGTCAAGCCGAGAGAGTTGGTCCCTTATATACACCAACTATTTCTGAAACGAATACCTGATCTGAGCCCTAGGGACCTCCTTATGGATAGGGCCCAAAGGATCCCAAAACCAACCTACCTTCTACATCCAACACCCAGGACATTCTCCTCAGGGTCCCCTTCTATCACATTAGGGAGAGACTCCTAAGAGCCGCCAGGTCCGACTGGCCTTTACTACCTCCGTACACAGGAGTGGCCCTGTGACAAGACAACTCTGCAGCGACTGCACAGAAAAGAAAGGAATTTGCTCCTATCACCCAAGCGCTACGAGACTGCAGTATTGTATATCGCTGGGGCTTCCCAACGAAACTTCTGGTCAGGTATCAAAATCACACAACTGGGGCTTCTCGCCTCCACGGAATCACTCACAAATTCTCACCATCTCAAACATTTTCTGAAACTGATCCTCAACAAAATTTCCCCCTATCCCAGAGAACATTTAATTCTCTGTGGGGACTTCAACGACATCCTTGGCCAATCACTTGATACTATCAATACACACAGAGGGAGACCCACAGCCCTACCCTCCATTGTACACTTGGAAGACCTATTTGAACCCTGGCGGGGTCTTCACAGCATTGAGGAATTACTCCAGCCCAACAATCCTATTCTAGGATTGACCTAGTCCTAACTAGGGATGAGCTTCGAGTTCGAATTAAACCCATGTCCGACTCGAACATCACATGTTCGACCATTCATCGAATTGGGAACGTTATGGGCCATTCGTGCCAAATTCGAGTGGCGCGTCACGGCCCATAATTCACTGCCGCATCGCAGTGCATTGCTGGCTGATGATTGACCAAGCATGCACTATGACTCGCATGCTTGGCCAATCACAGCGCCGACTGTACAGAGAGCCGTAATTGGCCAAAGCCAGGGTGGCTTTGGCCAGTTATGGCTCAGGGGGTTTAGTACACGCTCCACACTATATAAGGCCGCCTGCGTGGCTGCCTTGTGCAGTGTGTTGCGGCGGCGGAGAGATAGAAAGAGAGACAGTGTCATTTGATTTAAGTTAGATAGAGTAGGCAGGCGAGTCAGTTAGCTGCACTTACAGTGTATTGTGCATATATATGAATCCTAGGTGTTGTGTGTGTGTGTGTGTGTATATATATATATATATATATATATATATATATATATATATATATATATATATATATATACACACTGTATTCAGTGATCCGTTCCTGTTATTCTCTTCCTACTAACAGGCAGGCAGGTGTTTTTACAGTATTTACAGCTACCTAAAGAAAATTGCTGGTGTTCTTCTGATCCTATTAGTACCACAGGCAGGCAACTACAATATTTATAGTTAGTGTAGTGTGTCCTCTGCACAGTGTGCACCTAAAGCTACCAGGAGACAATTGCTGTTGTTCAAGCAGGCAGCTGTAGTATTAACAGTTATGCCCTGTACACACGGTCGGACATTCCGACAACAAAATCCTAGGATTTTTTCCGACGAATGTTGGCTCAAACTTGTCTTGCATACACACGGTCACACAAAGTTGTCGGAAAATCCGATTGTTCTGAATGCGGTGACGTAAAACACGTACGTCGGGACTATAAATGGGGCAGTGGCCAATAGCTTTCATCTCTTTATTTATTCTGAGCATGCGTGGCACTTTGTCCGTCGGATTTGTGTACACACGATCGGAATTTCCGACAACGGATTTTGTTGTCAGAAAATTTTATATCCTGCTCTCAAACTTTGTGTGTCAGAAAATCCGATGGAAAATGTGTGATGGAGCCTACACACAGTCTGAATTTCTGACAACAAGGTCCTATCACACATTTTCCGTCGGAAAATCCGACCGTGTGTACGGGGCATTAGTGTACTGTGTCCTCTGCACAGTGTGCACCTAAAGCTACCTGAAGACAATTGCTGTTGTTCTGATCCTATTAATTTGATATTTGATCACCTCTGCGGTTTTTATTTTTTGCTAAACAAATAAAAAAAGAACGAAAATTTTGAAAAAATAAAAGTTTTGCTTTTGTTTCTGTTAAAAAATGTAAATAAGTAAGTTTTCTCTTTCACTGATGGGCACTGATAAGGCGGCACTGACAGTCACTGATAAGGTGGCACCAATGAGCGGGCACTGATGGGCACTGACGATGGGCACTGATATGCGGCACTGATGGGCACTGGTAGGCGGTACTGATGGGTGGCACTGATATGCAGCACTGATGGGCATTGATAGGAGGCACTTATAGGCACTCATGGGTTGCACTGGGTGGCACTGGTGGGCACTGATGGGCACTGATAGGTGACACTGATGGGCACTGAAAGGCTGCAAAGATGGGTTCTTATGAGTGGCACTGATGGATACTGGTAGGCGGCACTGCTGGGCACTGATGGGCACTAATAGGCGGCACTGCTGGGCACTGATGGGCACTGATACGTGGCACTGATGGGCACTGATACGCGGCACTGATAGGCATCCCTGGTGGCACTGGCAGTGGTAGGCATTGTGAGTGCTGATTGGCAGCTGCCTGGGCACATATTAGTATTTCCCTGGGGGTCTAGGGGGCATACCTGGTGGTCCAGTGTGGATGGCTTCCCTGGTGGTCCTGGGCAGCTTCCCTGGGCTCTCCTCTACTCGTGTCTGTCAGACGCGAGTGATTAAAAGCCGATCACCGGCTCTTCCTATTTACATCGTGATCAGCAGTGATTGGACACGGCTGATCACGTGGTAAAGAGTCTCCGTCAGAGATGCTTTACCTAGATCGGTGTTGTGGGGTGTCAGACTGACACACCGCAACAACGATCGATGTGATGCGTGCCCCTGGGGGAGCACAGCGGCTTAATATCCCGCAGACATCATATGACTCTCAGTCAAGATATTGAAACCACTTTGCCGCCGTCATTCTGCTATATGGCGGGCGGCAAGTGGTTAATACCACAGGCAGGCAGCTGCAATATTAGTTAGTGTAGTGTGTCATCTGCACAGTGTGCACCTAAAGCTACCTGAAGACAATTACTGTTGTTCTGATCCTATTAATACCACAGGCAGGCAGCTGCAGTATTTACAGCTAGTGTACTGTGTCCTCTGCACAGTGTGCACCTAAAGCTACCTGAAGACAATTGCTGTTGTTCTGATCCTATTAATACCACAGACAGGCAGCTACAGTATTTACAGTTAGTATACTGTGTCCTCTGCACAGTGTGCACCTAAAGCTACCTGAAGAAAACAGCTGGTGTTCTTCTGATCCTATTAATACCACAGGCAGGCAGCTGCAGTATTTACAGTTAGTGTACTGTATCCTCTGCACATTGTACACCTAAAGCTACCTGAAGACAATTGCTGGTGTTCTCATACTAATAATACTACAGGCAGGCAGATGATTCTGCTAGCTGCAGTATCAGTATATATATATATATACACATTAGGGATGAGCCGAACACCCCCCTGTTCGGTTCGCACCAGAACATGCGAACAGGAAAAAAATTCGTTCGAACACGCGAACGCCGTTAAAGTCTATGGGACACGAACATGAATAATCAAAAGTGCTAATTTTAAAGGCTAATATGCAAGTTATTGTCATAAAAAGTGTTTGGGGACCCGGGTCCTCCCCCAGGGGACATGAATCAATGCAAAAAAAAGTTTTAAAAACGGCCGTTTTTTCAGGAGCAGTGATTTTAATAATGCTTAAAGTCAAACAATAAAAGTGTAATATCCCTTTAAATTTCATACCTGGGGGGTGTCTATAGTATGCCTGTAAAGGGGCGCATGTTTCCCGTGTTTAGAACAGTCTGACAGCAAAGTGACATTTTGAAGGAAAAAACACATTTAAAACTACCGCGGCTATTGCATTGCCGACAATACACATAGAAGTTCATTGATAAAAACGGCATGGGAATTCCCCACAGGGCAACCCCGAACCAAAATTAAAAAAAAAAAATGATGTGGGAGTCCCCCTAAATTCCATACAAGGCCCTTCAGGTCTGGTATGGATATTAAGGGGAACCCTAGCCAAAATTAAAAAAAAAAATTGACGTGGGGTTCCCCCTAAATTCCATACCAGACCCTTCAGGTCTGGTATGGATTTTAAGGGGAACCCCGCGCCAAAAAAAAAAAAAAAAACGGCGTGGGGTCCCCCTAACAATCCATACCAGACCCTTATCCGAGCACGCAACCTGGCAGGCCGCAGGAAAAGAGGGGGGGACGAGAGTGCGGCCCCCCCCCCCTCCTGAACCGTACCAGGCCACATGCCCTCAACATTGGGAGGGTGCTTTGGGGTAGCCCCCCAAAACACCTTGTCCCCATGTTGATGAGGACAAGGGCCTCATCCTCACAACCCTGGCCGGTGGTTGTGAGGGTCTGCGGGCGGGGGGCTTATCGGAATCTGGAAGCCCCCTTTAACAAGGGGACCCCCAGATCCCGGCCCCCCCCCTGTGTGAAATGGTAAGGGGGTACTTACCCCTACCATTTCACTAAAAAACTGTCAAAAATGTTAAAAATGACAAGAGACAGTTTTTGACAATTCCTTTATTTAAATGCTTCTTCTTTCTTCCTTCATCTTCTTCTTCTTCTGGTTCTTCTGGCTCTTCTGGTTCTTCCTCCGGCGTTCTCGTCCAGCATCTTCTCCGCGGCGTCTTCTATCTTCTTCTCCTCGGGCCGCTCCGCACCCATGGCATTAGGGGGGAGGCTCCCGCTCTTCTCTTCATCTTCTTCTTCTTCTTTTTCTTCTTCTTCTTCTTCCTTCTTCTCTTCTTCTCTTCTTCCTGTCTTCTCCGGGCCGCTCCGCAATCCATGCTGTGGCATGGAGGGAGGCTCCCGCTGTGTGACGGCGTCTCTTCGTCTGACGGTTCTTAAATAACGGGGGGCGGGGCCATCCGGTGACCCCGCCCCCCTCTGACGCACGGTGACTTGAGGGACTTCCCTGTGACGTCACGGGGAATGCCACAGGGAAGTCCCGTCATGTGTGCGTCAGAGGGGGGCGGGGTCACCGGGTGGCCCCGCCCCCCGTTATTTAAGAACCGTCAGACGAAGAGACGCCGTCACACAGCGGGAGCCTCCCTCCATGCCACAGCATGGATTGCGGAGCGGCCCGGAGAAGACAGGAAGAAGAGAAGAAGAGAAGAAGGAAGAAGAAGAAGAAGAAAAAGAAGAAGAAGAAGATGAAGAGAAGAGCGGGAGCCTCCCCCCTAATGCCATGGGTGCGGAGCGGCCCGAGGAGAAGAAGATAGAAGACGCCGCGGAGAAGATGCTGGACGAGAACGCCGGAGGAAGAACCAGAAGAGCCAGAAGAACCAGAAGAAGAAGAAGATGAAGGAAGAAAGAAGAAGCATTTAAATAAAGGAATTGTCAAAAACTGTCTCTTGTCATTTTTAACATTTTTGACAGTTTTTTAGTGAAATGGTAGGGGTAAGTACCCCCTTACCATTTCACACAGGGGGGGGGCCGGGATCTGGGGGTCCCCTTGTTAAAGGGGGCTTCCAGATTCCGATAAGCCCCCCGCCCGCAGACCCTCACAACCACCGGCCAGGGTTGTGAGGATGAGGCCCTTGTCCTCATCAACATGGGGACAAGGTGTTTTGGGGGGCTACCCCAAAGCACCCTCCCAATGTTGAGGGCATGTGGCCTGGTACGGTTCAGGAGGGGGGGGGGGCCGCACTCTCGTCCCCCCCTCTTTTCCTGCGGCCTGCCAGGTTGCGTGCTCGGATAAGGGTCTGGTATGGATTTTTAGGGGGACCCCACGCCGTTTTTTTTTTTTTTTTTGGCGCGGGGTTCCCCTTAAAATCCATACCAGACCTGAAGGGTCTGGTATGGAATTTAGGGGGAACCCCACGTCAATTTTTTTTTTAAATTTTGGCTGGGGTTCCCCTTAATATCCATACCAGACCTGAAGGGCCTTGTATGGAATTTAGGGGGACCCCCACATCATTTTTTTTTTTTTATTTTGGTTCGGGGTTCCCCTGTGGGGAATTCCCATGCCGTTTTTATCATTGAACTTCTATGTGTATTGTCGGCAATGCAATAGCCGCGGGTAGTTTTAAATGAGTTTTTTCCTTCCAAATGTCATTTTGCTGTCAGACTGTTCTAAACACGGGAAACATGCGCCCCTTTACAGGCATACTATAGACACCCCCCAGGTACGAAATTTAAAGGGATATTACACTTTTATTGTTTGACTTTAAGCATTAATAAAATCACTGCTCCTGAAAAAACGTCCGTTTTTAAAACTTTTTTTTGCATTGATCCATGTCCCCTGGGGCAGGACCCGGGTCCCCAAACACTTTTTATGACAATAACTTGCATATAAGCCTTTAAAATTAGCACTTTTGATTTCTCCCATAGACTTTTAAAGGGTGTTCCGCGGCATTCGAATTTGCCGCGAACACCCCAAATTGTTCGCTGTTCGGTGAACTTGCGAACAGCCAATGTTCGAGTAGAACATGAGTTCGACTCGAACTCGAAGCTCATCCCTAATACACATCCCAGCTTTGTGCAGCTACATCTCACTGCAGGTCATTAGTATGTCTGGAAGGCCAACAAGGAGAGGCAGACAGTCACAAGCCAATAAAAGAGGGCAAGCAGGCTCTGTGTCTAGAGGCAACAGTGCTGGTTGAGGAGACGGTGCATCCTCATCAGCACGTGGCCATGGGACACGCTTGTCCTTTTTTTCGGCAACTGGCCGTGTTGAGCCGCAACATGCCGAAGACTTAGTAGAGTGGATGACCAAGCCGTCCTCATCCTCCTCATCCTCTCTCACCCATGCTCAGGGTACTTTGTCTGGCAAAGCAGCTGCCAACGCGGCCTCTTCCCTCGGCTCAATGGCATCAGTCACTCCTTCCCTAGCCCCACCATGTCCTCCTGAGGAGTCCACCGAACTGTTTGACCACAGTGTTGGGTACCTGCTCAGGGAGGATGCCCAGCGTTTTAAAGGCTCCGATGATGGTACCCAGCTAGAGGAAGGCAGTAACGTGAGCCCAGAGAGAGAGGGTGCCCAAGAAAGACAGCAATCTGGCAGTCATGTTCCCCCAGCTGCAGCATACTGCCAGGTTTGCTCCAGTGATGAGGAGGGAGGGGATGATGAGCTCACTGACTCCACGTGGGTGCCTGATAGGAGAGAGGAGGAGGAGGAGGCACATCTCCAATGAGGCAGGATGCCTTCCAGGGGCCTGCTTAAGGGCAGCACACCGACTGCATCGCACAGCTCCGCATGTGCAGGGCGCTGCTCTCTCTGCGCGTTATTCCAAAAGTTCTTTGGTGTGGGCCTTTTTTGAGACGAGTGCATCAGATCCCACCACTGCTATTTGCAACATATGTCTCAAGCGTATTTCACGTGGCCAAAACATCACCTACTTGGGCACCACATGCTTGACCAGACATGTGTCGACCTGCCAGTTCGTTGGCAAGCGTACCTAAAAGACCCACACCAAAGAACAAAGCCGACCTCTCCTTGCTCCTCATCAGCTGGGATCTCCAACCCCACTATACCTTCAGTCCTCTCTGAAACCTGCACTGAGAGGAATGAAGGTGTAGAATTACGTGTGTCACAGCCAAGTAGTTGCGAGCAATCTGCTATTGGTACACCGACGTCAGATTGTACCAGGCAAATGCCCAGTGGTTGAATGCTAGCTTGGCTAAATTGCTAGCACTTCAACTGCTGCCTTTTCAGTTGGTAGACTCTGCCCCCTTCCGTGAGTTTGTGGAATGTGCGGTTCCTCAGTGGCAGGTTCCCAAACGCCACTTTTTCTCACGGAAGGCGATTCCGGGTCTCTACCGGCATGTGGAAGGCAATGTCTTGGCCTCGCTGGACAGGGCGGTCAGCGGTAAGGTGCATATTACCGCTGACTCATGGTCCACCTGCGCACTGGGTGACTCTTCTGGCAGCTGGGAAGGATGCAGGACAGGGTGCATTAGTGTTGGAGGTTGTTCCGCTACCACGCCTCCAAAATTGTACTAGTGGTGATTCTGCCACACCTCTCTCCTCCACCCCTCCTCTTCTTCTTCCTCCATGGCCTCTTCCTGTGCTTATTTCTCCGCGGAACCAGCGGTGCACCAGGCCTTCAGGAAAAAACTAAAGACCTTCCTTTTCTAACAAGCTGACAACAGAGATTGTTATCTTAGCGCCTTGAGGCGATTCAGTTCGCATTTGCTGCGCTTTACAAATCATTGATTCATTCATTCATTCAAGGGGCTACGCAAGCATGCAGGCAAAAAGATGCCATGCGGTGCTTGAGCTGGTGTGCTTGGAGGACAGGAGCCACACTGGAGCATAGATTCTGTCAGCTCTGCAGGGGCAGGTTCAGAGGTGGTTGATGCCACACCAGCTTAAGCCAGGTATGGAGGTTTGCGACAATGGCACCAATCTCCTCTCCGCCCTCCGACAGGGACAACTGACCCATGTGCCCTGTTTGGCTCACATCCTTAACTTGGTGGTGCAGCGATTCTTGGGCAGGTACCCGGGCTTACAGGATGTCCTGAGGCAAGCCAGGAAAGTCTGTGTGCATTTCCGCAGGTCATATAATGCCAGTGCTCAGCTGGCTGACCTCCAAAAGGAATTTATCCTGCCCAAGAACCGCCTAATCTGTCACATGCCCACCAGGTGGATCTCAACATTGGCCATGCTTTAGCGGCTGCACATGCAGCAGAGGGCCATCAATGAGTACCTATGCGACTATGGCACCAGGACAAGGTCAGGGGACCTTGTTTTTTTTCCCCACGGCAGTGGGCTATGATCAGGGATGCATGCACTGTCCTGTCACTATTTGAGGAGACCACGAGGATGGTAAGCAGTGACAGTGCATGCATCAGTTACACTGTCCCTCTTGTCTACCTGTTGGAGCACAGGCTGAGTGGCATAATGGACAGGGCACTTGAGGCAGAACAGAGGGAGGAAGAGGAGGACTTCCTTACCTCTCAAGGCCCCCTTTATCCAGACAGTGTTCCTGCGTGCCAGTCGATCACACAGGAAGAGGATGAGGAGGAGGAGGATTGTGTCAGCATGGTGGAGCCTGGCACTCAGCATCAGCAGCAGTCTTCAAGTGATCATTTACAGTCCAAAGAAACCCATGGACTTGTACATGGCTGGGAGGAGGTGGCTGCGGATCATGTCATCCTTAGTGACCCAGAGGACTCTGGACCGAATCCCTCAGCAAACCTACGCTGCATGGCCTCCCTGCCAAGTCTGCGGAAGGATCCTCCTATTCGTGGTATCAAGGGGAGGGATGATTACTGGCTGGCAACCCTCCTTGATCCACATTACAAAGGTGCGGACCTTATCTTGCCATCGCAGAGGGAGCAGAGGATGAAACCTCTTCGGGAGGTCTTGCAGAAAGTTTTGTGCAACGTGTTTCCAGAGCCTGGGAGGTTACAATTTCCTGGTCCTCCTGGACAACGTGTTGCTGAGGCTTCAGTCAGTCACAGAAGGAGCGGTGGAGAAGGTGGCTGTCTGACCGATGCATTCAGACAATTTTTTAGTCCACAGCCCCAAGGTCTGATCGGTTCCAGCAACCATCGCCAGCATCTGATTTACATGGTGCAGGTTTACCTAGGGGCAAAATCAGACTTGGACACCTTTCCCACCGAAAATCCTCTGGGTTAATGGGTCTTGAGGATGGATCACTGGCCAGAGCTTGCACAGTAATTGAGCTACTGGCCTGTCCTGCATCCAGCGTTCTTTCAGAACGCACATTCAGTGCTGCTGGAGGCTTTGTAACCGATCACAAGGTGCGCCTGTCCAACAAATCAGTCGATCGGCTGACCTTCATAAAAATGAATCAGTCTTGGATCACCAGCTACCAAGCACCTGATGCTGATGTAACCGATTGAAAACTGCCTATGCTGATGCTGAGTGACTATCCTGTTATGCTGAGTGACAATTCTCTTCCTCCTCAATTTTCATGCTGAAAGCTTGTAAGAACATTTTTGGTTCTGGGCACCGCCACCAGTGGCCAAGGCCCAATTTTTCTGCCCCTGTTTAACAGGGGTGTGTAATTACAATTTTTGATACAATACTTTGCAGCAGGGATCATTCCTGCGCTCCAACTATAGTATCTGTGAGGGGTTACAGTGCGGCACCAGTGCCTAAGGCCCAATTTTTCTGCCCCTGTTCAACAGGGACATGTAATTACAATTCTTGATATAATATTTCACAGCAGGGCCCGTTCCAGCGTCCACCAAGAGTAACTGTGAAGACTTACAGTGTTGTGGCACCAGCACCACCACCACCGCCAAAGGCCCAATTTTTCTACCACTGTTCAACAATGGCATGTAATTACAATCCTTGATCTAATATTTCACAGCAGGGCCCGTTCCTGCGCCCACCAAGAGTAACTGTGAGGGCTTAAGGTGTTGTGGCAACACCTAAGGCCCCACTTTCTGCAGAGTATATAGGGCAGGCCCCTACTTTCAAACATCCAACTTACAAACGACTCCTACTTGCAAACGGAAGGAGACAACAGGAAGTGAGATCAAATCTACCCCTAGGAAGGGAAATTATCTCCTGTAATAGTTAATATGGGAAAAACGTGTCTTCTCTTCACTGATGCTTTATCACCAATCCTTGTTCACTAAAAACCCCAAATTTTCTAAAAACATTTGTCATTGGGACAGAAAGTGAGGTGAAATCTTCTGAAGAGGTGCACAGATGGCAAAACAAATGTTACAGGGGTGATAAAACTTCCCTATGTTTTCCAAAAATCTTAAAAATAGATTTTTTGGCTGGAGCTACACTTTAAAAATGTACCAGTTCAAAATTACAAAAAGATTCTACTTAACAACAAACCTACAGCCCCTGTCTTGTTTGTACCACCTGTATACTGTTCAGAGTATATAGGGCCTGGGGGTCCCACGCCTTTTCTTTTTTTAATTTGGGTGCGGGGTTTCCCTTAATGTCCATACAAGACCCAAAGGGCCTGGTAATGGACTGGGGGGGGGGTACCCATGCCGTTTGTCTCACTGATTTTCATCCATATTGCCGGAACTTGACATTACATTAAAGCAGCAAGCAGTTTTAAATTACTTTTATTTCATTTTGTGCAGGGACTGTTCTAAGCACGGGAAACACGCGCCACTTTACAGGCATACTATAGACACCCCCCAGGTACAATATTTAAAGGAATATTTCACTTTTTTTTTCACTTTAAGCATCATTAAAATCACTGCTCCTGAAAAAACGGCCGTTTTTAAAACTATTTTTTGCATTGATACATGTCCCCTGGGGGAGGACCCTGGTCCCCAAACCCTTTTGAGGACAATAACTTGCATTTTAGCCTTTAAAATTAGCACTTTTGATTTTGAACGTTCGAGTCCCATGGACTTTAATGGGGTTCTAAAGTTTGCGCAAACTTTCGGTCCGTTTGCAGGTTCTGGTGCGAACCGAACCGGTGGGTGTTCAGCTCATCCCTACCTGTCAGTAGAGGCTGCTGAGAGGTCATGAGGTATAGCAGGGACAGACTAAGGTGAGTAAGGAGGAGGGACAGATTTGTGTCCCTTTTGTGTGGCTTTTAGGTGCTCTTGCCAATGGGCTGAGTGGTGAGAGGTTAAATGCCTTGTCAAGCATGTGGTACCCAAATGGTTGGTGTTTTTGCCACGCTTGATGCGCTGGAGACAAGGTTTGAAAATAGCAACAGTGTGATCAGCTGCACATGTACAAAAAAAGGCCCAGACAGCTGAGCTGTGGGAAGTGGGCCAGGAGATAACAGCTCCACAATGTGATGGAATAGGGTGGCTGCTCTCTACTCTTCCATGATTTCTGCCTCGTTGGGGTTGTGACTCACCCTCACTTTCCTCCTCTGCTCTATCCGGCACCCAAGTCGAGTCAGTGACCTCATCATCATCATCATCTCCCCCATCCTCATTACCACTGGAGACAACTTGGCAAAACGTTGCGGCTGGGGGAACATGACTGTCAATTTGTGTACTAGTGTTCTCCCCTCTCTGTAGGCTCATGTTCCTACCTTCCTCAACCTCAGAGTCAGAACCAACATCTGAATCAAGTAATGGCTGTGCTTTGTCAAGGATAGGGATGAGCTTCGAGTTCGAGTCGAACTCAAGTTCGACTCGAACATTGGTTGTTCGCAAGTTCGCCGAACAGCGAACAATTTGGGGTGTTCGCGGCAAATTCGAATACCGCGGAACACCCTTTAAAAGTCTATGGGAGAAATCAAAAATGCTAATTTTAAAGGCTTATATGCAAGTTATTGTCATAAAAAGTGTTTGGGGACCTGGGTCCTGCCCCAGGGGACATGGATCAATGCAAAAAAAAGTTTTAAAAACGGCCGTTTTTTCAGGAGCAGTGATTTTAATAATGCTTAAAGTCAAACAATAAAAGTGTAATATCCCTTTAAATTTCGTAGCTGGGGGGTGTCTATAGTAACGCATGTTTCCCGTGTTTAGAACAGTCTGACAGCAAAATGACATTTTGAAGGAAAAAACCCATTTAAAACTACTCGCGGGTATTGCATTGCCGGTCCGACAATACACATAGAAGTTCATTGATAAAAATGGCATGGGAATTCCCCACAGGAGAACCCCGAACCAAAATTTAAAAAAAAAATGACGTGGGGGTCCCCCTAAATTCCATACCAGGCCCTTCAGGTCTGGTATGGATATTAAGGGGAACCCTGGCCAAAATTTAAAAAAAAATGACGTGGGGGTCCCCCTAAATTCCATACCAGACCCTTCAGGTCTGGTATGGATTTTAAGGGGAACCCCGCGCCAAAAAAAAACGGCGTGGGGTCCCCCCAAAAATCCATACCAGACCCTTATCTGAGCACGCAACCTGGCAGGCCGCAGGAAAAAAGGGGGGGGGTGAGAGTGCGGCCCCCCCCTCCTGAACCGTACCAGGCCACATGCCCTCAATATTGGGAGGGTGCTTTGGGGTAGCCCCCCAAAACACCTTGTCCCCATGTTGATGAGGACAAGGGCCTCATCCCCACAACCCTGGCCGGTGGTTGTGGGGGTCTGCGGGCGGGGGGCTTATCGGAATCTGGAAGCCCCCTTTAACAAGGGGACCCCCAGATCCCGGCCCCCCCCTGTGTGAAATGGTAAGGGGGTATTTACCCCTACCATTTCACTAAAAAACTGTCAAAAATGTTAAAAATGACAAGAGACAATTTTTGACAATTCCTTTATTTAAATGCTTCTTCTTTCTTCTTTCTTCTATCTTCCTTCATCTTCTTCTTCTTCTGGTTCTTCCTCCGGCGTTCTCGTCCAGCATCTCCTCGGCGTCTTCTATCTTCTTATCCTCAGGCCGCTCCGCACCCATGGCATGGGGGGAGGCTCCCGCTCTTCTCTTCATCTTCTTCTCTTCTTCTTTTCTTCTCTTCTTCTCTTCTTCTCTTCTTCATTTTCTTCTCCGGGCTGCTCCGCATCCAAGCTGGCATGGAGGGAGGCTCTCGCTGTGTGACGGCGTCTCCTCGTCTGACAGTTCTTAAATAACGGAGGGCGGGGCCACCCGGTGACCCCGCCCCCCTCTGATGCACGGGACATGACGGGACTTCCCTGTGGCATTCCCCGTGACGTCACAGGGAAGTCCCGTCAAGTCACTGTGCATCAGAGGGGGGTGGGGTCACCGGGTGGCCCCGCCCCCGTTATTTAAGAACCGTCAGACGAGGAGACACCGTCACACAGCGGGAGCCTCCCTCCATGCCAGCATGGATGCGGAGCGGCCCGGAGAAGAAAATGAAGAAGAGAAGAAAAGAAGAAGAGAAGAAGATGAATGAGAAGAGCGGGAGCCACCCCCCATGCCATGGGTGCGGAGCGGCCTGAGGAGAAGAAGATAGAAGACGCCGTTGAGGAGATGCTGGACGAGAACGCCGGAGGAAGAACCAGAAGAGCCAGAAGAACCAGAAGAAGCAGATGAAGGAAGATAGAAGAAAGAATCAGCATTTAAATAAAGGAATTGTCAAAAACTGTCTCTTGTCATTTTTAACATTTTTGACAGTTTTTTAGTGAAATGGTAGGGGTACATGTACCCCCTTACCATTCCACACAGGGGGGAGGGCCGGGATCTGGGGGTCCCCTTGTTAAAGGGGGCTTCCAGATTCTGATAAGCCCCCCCACCCGCAGAACCCCACAACCACCGGCCAGGGTTGTGGGGATGAGGCCCTTGTCCTCATCAACATGGGGACAAGGTGTTTTGGGGGGCTACCCCAAAGCACCCTCTCAATGTTGAGGGCATGTGACCTGGTACGGTTCAGGAGGGGGGGCGCTCTCTCCTCATCCCCTCTTTTCCTGCGGCCTGCCAGGTTGCGTGCTTGGATAAGGGTCTGGTATGGATTTTTGGGGGGACCCCACGCCGTTTTTTTTTTGGCGCGGGGTTCCCCTTAAAATCCGTACCAGACCTGAAGGGTCTGGTATGGAATTTAGGGGAACCCCCACATCATTTTTTTTTTTTATTTTGGCCGGGGTTCCCCTTAATATCCATACCAGACCTGAAGGGCCTGGTATGGAATTTAGGGGAACCCCCACGTCATTTTTTTTTTAAATTTTGGTTCGGGGTTCCCCTGTGGGGAATTCCCATGCCGTTTTTATCAATGAACTTCTATGTGTATTGTCGGACCGGCAATGCAATAGCCGCGAGTAGTTTTAAATGGGTTTTTTCCTTTGAAATGTCATTTTGCTGTCAGACTGTTCTAAACACGGGAAACATGCGCCCCTTTACAGGCATACTATAGACACCCCCCAGGTACGAAATTTAAGGGGATATTACACTTTTATTGTTTGATTTTAAGCATTATTAAAATCACTGCTCCTGAAAAACAGCTGTTTTTAAAACTTTTTTTTGCATTGATCCATGTCCCCTGGGGCAGGACCCAGATCCCCAAACACTTTTTATGACAATAACTTGCATATAATCCTTTAAAATTAGCACTTTGGATTAATCATGTTCGTGTCCCATAGACTTTAATGGTGTTTGCGTGTTTGAACGAACTTTTTTCCTGTTCGCATGTTCTGGTGCGAACCAAACAGGGGGGTGTTCGGCTCATCCCTAGTCAAGGAGCAAGTGGCTGATGCTGTGTTCAAATAACCCCACTGACTCCTCCATGCCTGATGCTGGAGCTATGGCAGCAATAGCTGTGGACAAGGAGGCAGGTTTTGCCACTCTGGCAGCTGCAGGGAACCCAATCTCTGCTTGGGTGAAGGAGGATGAGGAGGGTTTAGTAAGCCAGTCCACCACCACCTCTGCATGCACAGGCAACATCACCAAACAGAGAGGGGGGGTTTGGGACTTGAAATGAGGCACCTATATGTGTATAGTTTGCCTCCATCCCTAATACAGAGAATACAAAAAGGGAATTGGGACTTTAACTGAGGCCATAAACAGTGTGGAGGTAGATTGAAAAGAACTACATTGCTTTACTTTAATCATAAAGAGTGTGTAAAAACATAATCGATAACAGAAACCACATGAATGAAAAGCATTGTAATAAATATCAATTCATATATATTCACACTAACGTAAGTATGTGCCTGTGCAATATAGGCATCTAGGGTACATAATGTGTAGTAGCCAAGCGCCCCATGGCGATCTGATTAGATTAGTAAACACATTAGAATAATTACATATAAGTACATATAACATATGGGCAGCACTAGCAAAAATGAATGTCATAAAAACAATAAAACCATGATTAATCGGAAAGTGGTGTTCAAGGTAGATGGTAGGATCAAGGTGTATGTCAATTTCCCAAAGGCCCAGGATTGTTGATTTGATGGGGGCATGTGTCTGCATCCCCAAATTGACCGACGTGTTTCGTGTGATAGCACACTCATCAGGGGCGGATGTTTAAGGACATCTACAGGGTGTAATGAGATGCGATTATTAGAAGTGTAATAGAGCATTAGAGGGAAAGGGCAAGTAAGCCTACCCTGGATACTTACAGAAAATCATTGGTGATGAAATATGGTGAGTATGGAGCCAGGGCCACATAGTCTCTACCGGGAGCTGAGTTAAAAGTAAGGCAGCGCGCTGACAGGGCGGATACAATATGGAAATAAGTGCAGTGCTGCACCAAATAATATTGGAGAAAAAAGATATATAGTGTACAATAAGCAGCTAACCTCTAGACACAGACAAAGGCAACAAGTAATACAAAATATAGTGTAGCGCTATGTGCACATATAAATAATGTGTCAGTTTTACCTTAACAAGCAAACAATGTTGTTTGCATCACCAATTGTTACAACATTGTTTGCTTGTTAAGGTAAAACTGACACATTATTTATATGTGCCCATAGCGCTACACTATATTTTGTATTACTAGCGCGCTGACAGGGCGCACAGTAGAAAAACCTCCCCAGGACGCAGCACACATGTTGTTGGTGAATGTGAGAAGACTAGATGGTGTACCGATGGTGGCTGCCAAAGTGAGTCTAGAAGGATATAACATCGTAATGTCACCTTGTGTGTTCACCTAAAAGTAACAGATGAACAGTAGTATATAGCCATAAAGGTCCCAAAAGTCCCAATTCCCTTTTTGTATTCTCTGTATTAGGGATGGAGGCACACTATACACATATAGGTGCCTCATTTAAAGTCCCCAAAACCCCCCTCTCTCTTTTGCATTGGGGATGGAGGCCATTAGACTGGGTCCACAGTGTTCCCCTGCCTCCCATGTTGTGAGACTATCAAGCTCCAGATGGTAATGTACCATGTTCGGGCTTTGTTCTCGGGACACAATGATTTTCTGTAAGTATCCAGGGTAGGCTTACTTGCTCTTTCCCTGTTATGCTCTATTACACTTCTATAAATCGCATCTCATTACACCCTGTAGATGTCCTTAAACATCCGCCCCTGATGAGTGTGCTATCACACGAAACGCGTCGGCCAATTTGGGGATGCAGACACATGCCCCCATCAAATCAACAATCCTGGGCCTTTTTGGAAATTGACATGCACCTTGATCCTACCATCTACCTTGAACACCACTTTCCGATTAATGATGGTTTTATTGTTTTTATGACATTCATTTTTGCTAGTGCTGCCCATATGTTATATGTACTTATATGTATTAATTCGAATGTGTTTACTAATCTAATCAGATCGCCATGGGGCGCTTGGCTACTACACATTATGTACCCTAGATGAATATATTGCACATGCACATACTTATGTGAGTGTGAATATATATTAATTGATATTTATTACAATGCTTTTCATTCATGTGGTTTCTGTTATCGATTATGTTTTTACACACTCTTTATGATTAAAGTATATGTACTTCTTTTCAATCTACCTCCACACTGTCTATGGCCTCATTTAAAGTCCCAATTCCCTTTTTGTATTCTCACTAAACAGAGGAGATGATGCCCTGCCTGAGGCCTGATCATGTCCACCTTTGCCTGTGGACACATACGCTGCTGGCCCCCTTACAGTGTATAGGAATGTATGCCTCTCTTTGTTGTCCTCCCAGACATAATGGGGGAGTGGGGGGTGCTTATTAACAAAATGTAATAAAGATGTGTAAATGTGTATGTGGATGCACTTTAATTAATGGAAAGTGTTGTTTGTTGCACTTTAATTTGAGTATTCACGACACAGACACACTCTGCGGATACTCTATAATATACTGCAATATACTGCGTCAAACGTGCAGTAACACACAGAACTATATGGTGTTAAACTTACAGTAATGCAATGAAATATACAGCGTTAAACTTACAGTAATGGAATGAAATATACGGGTTAAACTTGCAGTAATGCACCAAACTATATGGCAATAAACTTGCAGTAATGCACAGAACTATATGGTGTTAAACTTGCAGTAACGCACAGAACTATACGGAGTTAAACTTGCAGTAACGCACAGAACTATATGGTGTTAAACTTGCAGTAACGCAATGAAATATATGGCGTTAAACTTGCAGTAACGCAATGAAATATACAGCATAAAACTTGCAGTAATGCAATGAAATATATGGCTTTAAACTTGCAGTAACACAATGAAATATACAGCATTAAACTTGCAGTAATGCACAGAACTATACAGCGTTAAACTTGCAGCAATGCACAGAACTACAGTATATGGCGTTAAACTTGCAGTAACGCAGTAACGCACAGAACTATACGGAGTAAAACTTGCAGTAACACACAGAACTATATGGTGTTAAACTTGCAGTAATGCAATGAAATATATGGCGTTAAACTTGCAGTAACACAATGAAATATACAGTGTAAAACTTGCAGTAACGCAATGAAATATATGACGTTAAACTTGCAGTAACACAATGAAATATACAGCGTTAAACTTGCAGTAATGCACAGACCTATATTGCATTAAACTTGCAGTAATGCACAGAACTATACAGCGTTAAACTTGCAGTAATGCACAGAACTACAGTATATGGCGTTAAACTTGCAGTAACGCAGTAACGCACAGAACTATACGGAGTAAAACTTGCAGTAACACACAGAACTATATGGTGTTAAACTTCCAGTAATGCAATGAAATATATGGCGTTAAACTTGCAGTAACACAATGAAATATACAGTGTAAAACTTGCAGTAACGCAATGAAATATATGACGTTAAACTTGCAGTAACACAATGAAATATACAGCGTTAAACTTGCAGTAATGCACAGACCTATATTGCATTAAACTTGCAGTAATGCACAGAACTATACAGCGTTAAACTTGCAGTAATGCACAGAACTACAGTATATGGCGTTAAACTTGCAGTAACGCAGTAACGCACAGAACTATACGGAGTAAAACTTGCAGTAACACACAGAACTATATGGTGTTAAACTTCCAGTAATGCAATGAAATATATGGCGTTAAACTTGCAGTAACACAATGAAATATACAGTGTAAAACTTGCAGTAACGCAATGAAATATATGACGTTAAACTTGCAGTAACACAATGAAATATACAGCGTTAAACTTGCAGTAATGCACAGACCTATATTGCATTAAACTTGCAGTAATGCACAGAACTATACAGCGTTAAACTTGCAGTAATGCACAGAACTACAGTATATGGCGTTAAACTTGCAGTAACGCAGTAACGCACAGAACTATACGGAGTAAAACTTGCAGTAACACACAGAACTATATGGTGTTAAACTTCCAGTAATGCAATGAAATATATGACGTTAAACTTGCAGTAACACAATGAAATATACAGCGTTAAACTTGCAGTAATGCACAGACCTATATTGCATTAAACTTGCAGTAATGCACAGAACTATATTCGACACTGACAATAGAATCAGAATAGAACACTATAGCACACTAATAGCACTGAACAGAGCCCTGTTCTACCTCTCTACATGTCACTATCACACTACAAATGGCCTATATGGAAAGAATATTTTTATAGTGTGGGGTGGGATTAGGAGCAATGAGCCATGATTGGATACAGTCTTCATGACAACGTCCAGTCATGGCTCTGACAGTGCTCTATGCCCTGATTGGGCAAAGCTTTCATTGCTTCAGCCAATCAGGGCTTTCAATGCACTGTACAGTGGCGCAACGCATTGTGGTCGTTCGGCGGGACGAACAAACGGTCGAACGACCCTATAATTCGGTTGTTTGGAGGACTTCCGAACAGCCAATGTTCAGCCCGAACTCATGCTCGGGCCGAACCGTTCACCAGTCCTTATTATCCAGTTATTAATGACATTCCTGTAGGAAGCAACATTTTCAAGTGTAAACTTAAGTTGACTCTCTGATTTCTTTTACGTTTATTTACTTAAGTAAATTTTGCTGATTTAAACTATTTTGGTGTATTTCCTTGTTTTTGCTGTCATTTGAAAGGAAAGGGGAAATATATGAACCCAGAGTGCCAGAGGACTCACAGAGTTTTGGCAACCAGGGGGGTATTGATTTATCTTGCAACCCCCAAGAGTGCAGCTCTACATGCAGTGCCGGTACAGGGAGGGGGGGGGGCCGGGTGCCCTGTGCGGAAAAAATTACCATGGGAAGGGAGGTGCAGTGCTGGCAGTGTGCTGCTAAAAATGTTTTGGGCATGCTGTGATTACCGCCAACTGGGCGCGCTACAATCCCGCACAGCTGCCTGCAAGGATGTGCCAGGGGGGCTCCTGCACCCGGCACAAGAATAGGACCCGGTCTTCCCTTCTCTGTGAGGCGGAGCTGTGGATTGATCTCTGCCCGGCAGGCACTTCCGAGTAAGAGGAGCGCCGAGAGGCAAGAGGAGGCAAGAGGAGCGCCATCGACATAGACCAAGCCGAGCCGAGTGTACTGCAATCAGCAGAGAAACAAAAAGGGGGGGTCTCCGGCGCTCCGCAGCATGTGAAGTCTAAGGTAAATAGTACAATGGTAGCTATAATAGCACATTAACATAAGGCAGGTAAATTCTAGAATGAGGAGGCAGCCATCCTCAGAGGGTGTCCATTACCTCTGTTGATAATCAATGTTGAAAAAAGGAGGGGTGTGGAGGCGCCAACAGCCGAGTGTACTGTGTACTCGGCTAGGCTCGCAGTCACACCCAGTGCCGGCTCCTAGCCTATACGTTCCGCCATTGGACCGGTGTTGTGTCCATCAAAGGAGCCGGGCCAAGGGGTGGGACGGGGCGTGACGCAGAGCCGAGCGGAGCTGAGTAGCCAAGTACACAGACAGTACACTCAGAGACAGCGGGGAGGAACCAAGAGGAGCCGAATACACAGCACATCCGGCTCTGTGTATCTCGGCGGCACTAAATTTAAAAACCCATCATGCTACAATTTTGGGCAGGGCTGCAGATGGACACTAGGGAAGGCTGCAGATGGACACTAGGGAAGGCTGCAGATGGACACTGGGGAAGGCTGCAGATGGACACTGGGGAAGGCTGCAGATGGACACTGTGCAAGGCTGCATTGATGGGCATTTAAAATGTAAGCTTTTTTGCTTAAACTTCCCTCCTAAAAGTTTTTTTCCTTAAACTTCCCTCCTAAACTTGGGGTGCGTGTTATACGCCAATAAATACGGTATTTAAAATGTGTGAGTGAACTCTGATTCTACTGAATTAAACCTAACTTAATTTGTATTGTTTTAAGTAATATTTTCCTGTTTTGAAATGACACTGACTCTTTCTTTATGGGGGGGGGGTGCAGTTTGCCATCTTCGCCCTGGGTTCCGGATGACCTTGTCCTAGCACTGGCTACATGTATGTAGACTTGTATCCTTCAGTTGTACCCATGTGTGGTCAGTTTCTTCTTTTCTGCATGTCACACTAAAAAACCACTCTTATGCCCTGTACACATGATCGGATTTTCTGACGGAAAATGTGAGATCGGAGCGTGTTTTAAGAAATACCGACCGTGTGTGGGCTCCATCGGATATTTTCCATCGGATTTTCCGACACACAAAGTTTGAGAGCAGGCTATAAAGTTTTCCGACAACAAAATCCGATCGCGCCAATTCCGACCTTGTGTGGACAACTCCGACGCACAAAGTGCCATGCGTGCTCAGAAGAAATTCCGAGACGGAACAGCCCGGTCTGGTAAAATTAGCGTTCGGAATGGATAGAGCACTTTCGTCACGCTGCAGTGTTTTAAATTGTTTAATACCACGCACTCTCTTCTTCTTAATAATGTGAGAAGAATGAAGTAGTTTTGCTGCTCATATTCACAGTTCTCACAAACTTCTTTCTTTATTATTTATCGTGATTCCCTCAATATATTTTGATTTGTCACATCTGACCAAATTTCTTTTTTGTTGTTTTATTTTTGTTTTGTATTTTTTTCAAGGCGGATTTTTTTTTAGTTTAGTTTTTAATTTTTCAAGGCTGATTTTTTTTTTTTTTTGGGTTTGTATTTTTTTCAAGGCTGATGTTTTTTTGTTTTTTGGGGGTTTTACGCCATAATATCTTTGTGTGTTTTGTGCGTCAAGTTACCACAACACCATTGATATCTTGTATTATTTAATCTCAAGGAGATTGCTTGGTGTTGGTGTCCCTTGTTAATTTCACATTGTATTTTTGAAATGTACCTGCCTCCTCACAAACAAACTGTCCTTTTTGAAGAAAAACACACATAGGTGAGTATAATTGAAACAAAAATTCCTTTATTAAGGGCTCAGAACCAAACAAAGAGGGAGGCAATGCTGGAGAAATAGCAGAAATTGGCGAAGCCTTTGACCCCCAGGGCACACATCAATTCTTTTCCAGCAAAATTGGTGGCCTGAGGAGTCCATATCTAAGGGAGTGCAGTCTGGTCCAGAAGTCCCAGAGATCATGAAAGCAGCAGATGACATCTGTGTCCCCAGGCTGTGGTACTACAAGAGGCTGCATATTTTGCCAGACCAGACTGAGCCCAGGGCCATCACTCTCTGGTCTTCCTTCCATGCTTCCTTCCCTGCTGTGGCTCTGGTGTTGGAGATGTGGCAGGAGGAGGAGTAGGACCTGGAGGAGGAGGAGGAGGAGGAGGAGTAGGACCTGGAGGAGGAGGAGGAGGAGGACTATGTGTGAGGTCACAAATGTGGGTATCACATGTTATTTGGCCCCTCAACCCCTTATTGAGAGCTTCCAAAATTAGGGACTCACACAGGAGTCATTTGCCATCCTCCATCTGCAGCATTTTGCAGGCAGTTATGCCAGCAAAGTCCTCCTCCACACTGTGGGCGTTCTCAGGGCCTCTGTAGCCTTCCAAAAGAGGCCTATGGCAGCCTCCTCCAGGTTACTCCTCTTCCTGCCACTTTGTCTTTGAAGGTGGAGGGGAGGGACCTGTATATCAGGCAGCTTGCTTGGCCTGGCCACCTCCTGGCTGAGACTTCCCTGTGTATGAAAAAGGGACATGGTTTTAGTTTTTGCATCATCAATCACAATCATAAATTAGTACTCCAAACTAACATCTAGTTAACATCATTGATTGGACAACCATAAAGATTTAGAGGAATGCTATACCTGGCTCAAGCTGGGCTCCTCCACATGTTGCTGCCTGGAAGGCCCAGGTTGGGCGTCAGAAGCCTCAGCTGGGGGGGAAGGAAGCGCGGAAGGAAGATTGGAGAGTGCTGGCCTGAGTTCAGTCTGACCTGCCAGAAAATGCAGTCTGTCATAGTACCACAGCCTGGGGACATAAATGTCATCTGCAGCTCCTGATCTCTGGGAATCCTGGACCTTCTTGTGCTCCCTTAGATAAGTGCTCCTCAGGCCACCAATTGGGATCTTCAAATAGGTGATGTATGCCATGGGGATCACCGTCTTCACAAATTACAACAAATTATCCAGCGCTGCCTTCCTCTTTGTTTGGTTCTTATATTCAGGGTGGTTTATCTCCCATAGATAGGGCAGCTCCCTGAACATATCAATGAAGATTGGCATAAAGTCCTTATCTTTCAAGATATCCATTTTCACTGCAAGACAAAACACAAGACAAACCCTAATGTCAGCCTAAAGTCTTCTAAACTTGTGCACATACAGGCCTCAATCTAGAAGCAGTATAGGCCCAATGTTAAATCTTACCTTCGCAATCACGATCGGCGCCTCCGTTACTCCTTCCTCCGCTCACAGATCGTATGTACTACGCACGCGTGTTCTTTCTAGTCTATTCCCCGCCCCTTCTTGTTCGTCGCAGTGGGGACGAGCACATGGCGGAGACACAGCAGGTGTCAGATAATTACACCAACGAGGAGGAGGAAAACCCGGAGCCTGAAACGTCCCGATCCAGAAGGAGACGTTTTAAGGCATCAAATATGTCCTTTGGGGAGATGTTGGATATGGTCGACATCCTGAAGAAGGCCGACTATGACGGGAAGTATGGACCTTACCCCAACCCCAATGTCAGAAAGGCCAAAATCATGGCGAAAGTAGTCAAGAGTCTGCACCAGAATTTCGGGGTACGACGATCGAAAGATCAGCTCAGGAAACGGTGGTCCGACCTCAAATTAAGAGAGCACGAGCAGTACAGAAAGATCCAGAGAGTGCTGCAAAAAAGTAAGTAGTTGTGCTGTGTTCCTATTCTTCTTATGTTTATTACGTTCGTGCTGCTCCATGTGCTTTTCTTAACTGTTATCCAGTTTAAAATGTCAACTTTCATGTTCATGGGCACATTATTCGTTTGTATCAAACATTTTTCGTTCGGCCTAGAAAACACCATTGTTTTGGCCATATATATTTGCCCACATTTTTTAGGGCCTACTTGTCTGAAAATAATTTGGTTGTGTAGATAGGTTTGTTACTAGAATGAAATGCAAACTAGATTCTGTGTAAGGAGAGGACACTCAGCAGCTGTTTACACATCTGGACGCTGGAGCACTAGTGTGGGACACAAAAACACCCTTTTTATTAGGGGGCCCACACAGGTGCTCCAGTGTATACTATAGGGGTGTCTCCATCTGTGAAGCTTGTACAAAACAGGTAAAGTATTGAAGCTTGACAAAGGACAAGAAAAATGCAACATCTTGGAACTCTGCCAAAACAGACAATTGTACCCCACTTCCAAGCAATGTTTCATATTTATAGTTCTGCCATCAAATATCTGTGTGTTAAGTATACCTATTTTTTTTTACATAGGGGATAAAAGACTCGGAGGACACCCCTCATCCGAGGAGAGCAGAGACCCCCCACCTCTGGAAGAAGGGGAAATCCACCCAAGCCAAGCAGAGCAGGAGGAGGAAGACGTGATGGAAATTGGCACCACAACAGGTGAGTGTCTGCGACCACAGGCTCAGGTAAGCGATGGATGCCGGAATATTTATAATACATGGTGTTTTTTGGTTTCTATCTTTTTAGGTGATCGTGATGTTGTGGATCCAGATCCTTTCACCTCTGAAAGTGCACAGATCCTGATCAGGGAGATCATGGGGTGTAATAGGGATTTGGAAAACATCCAGAAAAACATCAATGATGTTCAACAAAAAATGAAGAACATCGTTGATGTTTTAGGGAGAGTTTAAAACCCCTCCAAATTCCTTTGGTTTTTTGTGTGCTAAAAATTATTGACATTTTGTGACAAATTTGAGAAAAGCCAAATTTTGAAGATGCACACAGTGTGTCAACATGTGCTATCTGCCATCACGGGAGATCAATGTAGGCATTTTGGGGGTGCTGTGAGGAAGGGGTTGCACCCCCAAAACACGTCCCTTGATCCCCGTGATGGCAGGTAGCACATGTTGACATTCGTAAATTTGTGTGCATCTTCAAAATTTTGCTTTTCCTGGGGTGACTTCACCCCATTTGAATGCAATATCAAACACAGTTTGTAAATACTCACGTCTGATATTGCCTTCAAGTTCTACCAAATGTGAACTTTGTAAGTTCAAGATTTGTGTCTTTCTTGTTGGTTTTAAACATGCCTGTTTTATCTTAATGTGACCCCAAAAATTGTTATACAACAAACATGTTGGTTTGTTTTAAAAACCTTTTCTAAATGCACATGTGATTGTGCTGGTATTAAAAAGTTTGTTAATCAAGAATGTGTGGATTATTGTTTCAACGCTCCAACACTTTTGTGGTGCTCTAATTGGTGTTTTCTGTGACAATGGGTGTTATTTCCTAAGGGCAAATCCACTTTCCACTACGAGTGCAGTTTCAAGTGCACTTGTAGTGCAAAGTGTCTTTGCCTTTAGTAAATAACACCCAACAATGCTTTGTAAGGTTACACAATCACGCCATTTTCAGGACTCATCACATTTCTGTCAGGGTCAGCTAAAAGAAACACAAGCAGTAAATGTCACCAAAGATTTGAGTAGTTATTTGTTTTTTTTTTATTAGTTCTCAGGGCCTCTGTAGCCTTCCAAAAGAGGCCTATGGCAGCCTCCTCCAGGTTACTCCTCTTCCTGCCACTTTGTCTTTGAAGGTGGAGGGGAGGGACCTGTATATCAGGCAGCTTGCTTGGCCTGGCCACCTCCTGGCTGAGACTTCCCTGTGTATGAAAAAGGGACATGGTTTTAGTTTTTGCATCATCAATCACAATCATAAATTAGTACTCCAAACTAACATCTAGTTAACATCATTGATTGGACAACCATAAAGATTTAGAGGAATGCTATACCTGGCTCAAGCTGGGCTCCTCCACATGTTGCTGCCTGGAAGGCCCAGGTTGGGCGTCAGAAGCCTCAGCTGGGGGGGAAGGAAGCGCGGAAGGAAGATTGGAGAGTGCTGGCCTGAGTTCAGTCTGACCTGCCAGAAAATGCAGTCTGTCATAGTACCACAGCCTGGGGACATAAATGTCATCTGCAGCTCCTGATCTCTGGGAATCCTGGACCTTCTTGTGCTCCCTTAGATAAGTGCTCCTCAGGCCACCAATTGGGATCTTCAAATAGGTGATGTATGCCATGGGGATCATCAATAAAAAAAGTTTTTTTTTTATTTGAAAAAGGTTTCAGACATTGTCTGGCATATTGATAGCCCCCCTACCCGCAAAGAATTCAAGGTATCTTAGCCAGACATCACGGGCACTCAGGGGGGGCAAGCCAGGACGGCCACTTTCAAGCGCCGTCAGGGTTGTTTCATTTTGAATTCCAGCCTCAGGCCCAACTGAGCCAGCATAGTTGGCAGAATGTTGCCGTAAAAAGTTGTGTAGAACACAGCACGCCAGGATTATATGATTCAGTTTATACTCCGCCATATGTATGGGTGTAAGAAATAGGTGGAACCGGTATTTAAAAACCCTCTGGTCAGGGGTGAGGGTCCTCATCGGGAGTGGTCGCATAAGATGGTCCCTCAGCGCAAACGCTTCATCCGCAACAAAGACGAATGGGAGTCCTTCCACATTGTCTTCTGGAGGTGGCAAGTCCAAGCTGCCATTCTAGAGACGCCTGTAGAACTCCGTCTGGGCAAAGACTCCACCATCGGACATCCGGCCATTCTTCCCCACGTCCACATACAGGAACTCATAAGTAGCCGACACCACCGCCAACATCACAATACTATTGAACCCCTTATAATTATAATAGTACGACCCCGAGTTGGGTGGTGGGACGATGTGGACGTGTTTCCCATAAATTGCCCCTCCGCAGTTAGGAAAGTTCCACCGCTGGGCAAAGTGGGAGGCCACAGTCTGCCATTCCTGTGGCATGGAAGAAAACTGTGGAGTCATACAAAAAAAAAAAATGTAGTCATTTTGCATATAAACAGGGAAAGCTGATAAGACACAAACATTCTTGGTCAACATCAAGAAAACATTTATTTGAGGGAGTTTTTAAAGACCATATATAAGGTACACCTATCAGATTCCCCCTCCCCTCCCCTCTCATGGGCCATTTTTAACATTATAGGGGGGGAACTCTTGGACAGGTAACCCTCTCCACTTCATTGAGAGATGAATGCCTAAATAATGGGTATTACTTTGAAAAGCCCCTCCTTAGTTACACTATTGGCAGCCCACTGGACAGGTAAGAAGTGTCATAATACAAAAATATAAATACACACTGTACACATTTGAGCACATTTGGACATTCTGCTATTACCTATCAAGATAATAATATTATACAGAAACTTGAAACAGTACCATTTGAAAGTATTCAGACAGGCCCTTGCACTACATGCTTTGGGGAATTCATCCATAAATCTGACCACAAAAGAGGTGGGTATAGTGTGTATGGGTTTGGCAAAGTCAGCAGATAGATGATTGAGGATAGATAGAGAATTGTTATCAGCTGACTTAGCAGTTGGGGGAGCGTAAAAATGATTTGGGGACCCCCCAAAAAAAGCCTCTGGCCCTCTGCCTGAATTTAAAGCACAAATCACATTTAACCACTTACCAACCGGCCCATAGCCGAATGACGGCTGCATGGCGGTTGGATAACTCTGGGAGGGCGTACTATGACGTCCTCCCAGAATTCCCCTCTCAAAAACCCCCTGGGGCGCGCACCCGAACACATCCGTGACCGCCGGGCCTGGAGGACCCGGCGCATCACGGATCCCGGTAAATGGCCGCTGATCGCGGCCGTTTACCATGTGATCGCGCCGTCAAATGACGGCGCGATCACATGTAAACAGACCGGCGTCATCTGATGACGCCGGTTCCTCTCCTCCCCTCCTGTGTACCGATCGGTACACTGTGAGCGGGGAGGGGGATGGATGGATGTCTGCAGCGCTGTGGGCTGTATGTGTAGTGCCAACAGCGCTGCACAGAGACATCCATCCATCCATCCATCCATGCTCAGCCATCCCCACTACACTGCAATGCTGTGCAATACTCTGCAATACCCCCACAATACTCTGCAATGCTGTGCAATACTCTGCAATGCCCCCACAATACTCTGCAATGCTGTGCAATACTCTGCAATGTCCCCACAATACTCTGCAATGCTGTGCAATACTCTGAAATACCCCCACAATACTCTGCAATGCTGTGCAATACTCTGCAATGCCCCCACAATACTCTGCAATGCTGTGCAATACTCTGCAATGCCCCCACAATACTCTGCAATGCTGTGCAATACTCTGCAATGTCCCCACAATACTCTGCAATGCTGTGCAATACTCTGCAATGACCCCACAATACTCTGCAATGCTGTGCAATACTCTGCAATGCCCCCACAATACTCTGCAATGTCCCCACAATACTCTGCAATGCTGTGCAATACTCTGCAATGCCCCCGCCATACTCTGCAATGCCCCCGCTATACTCTGCAATGCCCCCGCCATACTCTGCAATGCCCCCGCCATACTCTGCCATGCCCCCGCCATACTCTGCCATGCCCCCGCCATACTCTGCCATACTCTGCCATACTCCGCAATACCCCGCCATACTCCGCAATACCCCGCCATACCCTGCCATGCTGAGCCATGCTCAGCTGTACTCGCCCTCTGTATGTGGCCAGGCTGTGGAAGTCTCACACATGTGGTATTGCCGTACTCAGGAAGAGCAGGGGAATCTATTTTGGGGTGTCATTTTTGATATGTACATGTTATGTGGTAGAAATATTGTATAAATAGACAACTTTCTGTTAAATAAAAAAAAAAGCGTTTTAACCACTTCCCGCCCGCCGGCCGTCATACAACGTCCTTGACTTTGTGCGTAGATATCTGAATGATGGTTGCAGCTACAGGCATCATTCAGATATCAGCTTTTTCAGCCGGCGATTCCCTACACCATGAGAATGATCATAGTGGCTGTTCCACTGCTTGATCGTTCTTACGGGAGGCGAGAGGGGATGTCCCCCCCCCCGCACTTCTACCGACTCACCGCTACGATCGAAGCCAGGATGTTTTTTTTTTTTTTTTTAATTTCAGGCTTCCCAGCCTAGAGGTGAGATGTGGGGTCTTATTGACCCCATATCTCACTGTAAAGAGGACCTGTCATGCCATATTCCTATTACAAGGATGTTTATATTCCTTGTAATAGGAATAAAAGTGGTCAAAATTTTTTTTTTTTTGGAAAAAAGCATCAAACTAAAATAAATAAAGTAAAATGAACAATTAAAAAAAAAAAAAAAATTTTTAAAGCGCCCCTGTCCCTGCGTGCTCGCATGCAGAAGCGAACGCATATGTAAGTCCCGCCCACATATGAAAACGGTATTCAAACCACACATGTGAGGTATCGCTGCGATCGGTAGAGCGAGAGTAATAATTTTGGCCCTAGACCTCCTCTGTAACTCAAAACATGTAACCAGTAAAAAATTTTAAAGCGTCGCCTATGGGGATTTTTGAGTAGCAAAGTTTGGCGCCATTCCACAAGCGCGTGCAATTTTGAAAGGTGACATGTTGGGTATCTATTTACTCGGCGTAACTTCATCTTTCACATTATGCAAAAACATTAGGCTAACTTTACTGTTTTGGTTTTTGTAAAGCACAAGACAGTTTTTTTTCCAAAAAAAACGCGTTAAAAAATTGCTGTGCAAATACCGTGCGAGATAAAAAGTTTCAACGACCGCCATTGTATTCTCTAGGGTCTTTGCTAAAAAAACATATTTAATGTTTTGGGGTAATTTTCTAGCTAATAAATGATGATTTTTAAATGTTGGAGAGAAATGTCAGAATTGGCCTGGGTGCTCCAGAACACCTGAAGGTGCTCCCCTGCATGTTGGGCCTCTGTATGTGGCCACGCTGTGTAAAAGTCTCACACATGTGGTATCGCCGTACTCGGGAGTAATAGCAGAATGTGTTTTGGGGTGTAATTTGTGCTATGCATATGCGGTGTGTGAGAAATAACCTGCTAATATGACAATTTTGTGGGAAAAAAAAAAAGTAAAAAAAAAACCTTGATTTTGCAAAGAATTGTGGGAAAAAATGACAACTTCAAAAAACTCACCATGCATCTTTCTAAATACCTTGGAATGTCTTCTTTCAAAAAAGGGGTAATTTGGGGGGTATTTGTACTTTTCTGGAATGTTAGGGTCTCAAGAAATTAGATAGGCCGTCAGTACTTTAGGTGTGATCAATTTTCAGATATTCACACCATAGCTTTTGGACTCTATAACTTTCAAAAAGACCAAATAATATACACCGATTTGGGTTAATTTTACCAAAGATATGTAGCGGTATAAATTTTGGCCAAAATATATGAAGAAAAATTACTAATTTGCAAAATATTATAACAGAAATGAAGAAAAATGTATTTTTTTACAGATTTTTTGGTCTTTTTTCTTTTACGGCGCAAAAAATAAAGAACCCAGCGGTGATTAAATACCACCAAAAGAAAGCTCCATTTGTGTGAAAAAAAGGACAAAAATTTCATATAGATACAGTGTTGCATGACTGAGTAATTGTCATTCAAAATGTAAGAGCACCAAAAGCTGAAAATTGGTCTGGTTAGGAAGGGGGTTTAAGTGCCCAGTTGTCAAGTGGTTAAAAACATTTTAGGGGGTGTTTGGGGTAAAGCACTACTATGGAGCTGATAAAATACATTGTTAAGTGACTACACGAGGTAAATATAGGGTCAGGAGACCATGCTGGGGAGGTAAGTGAAGGCAAATATGTATGAAGGACAACAAAAATAATTACATAAAAATCCAGCATGCATAAGGACAAAGGGAACATTCACAGCATATTACAATCATGGTAATTAGGGAATGAGGAAAGAAATACAATACATTAGCAAACATTCCATACAATAACATGTGATATTAAAGGATAAAAATCTTACCTTAATATACTCCTTCTGCAGGACCTGGATGATGGCAGAACAGGTCTCTGGGATAATGATCCCCAGAGCCTGGGGGGAGATGCCTGTCGAGAACTTCAAGTCCTGCAGGCTTCTCCCCATCACCAAGAACCGCAGGGTGGCGACTAAAATCTACTCCGGAGTGATGGCTTGCCTCATGCAGGTATCCTGCCTGCTAATATAAGGGGTCAGCAAAGCCAACAAACGGTGAAATACGGGGTCCGTCATCCGGAGAAAGTTCCTGAAATCATCAGGATTATTCTCACGGATCTCACGGAGCAAAGGCATATGACAGAACTGGTCACGCTGAAGCAACCAATTCTTGGTCCATGAACTCCTCCCCACCCTGTTCATGGACTGGACTTGTGTCAAGGTAAGGACCCCAACACCAAGCCCCCGAACAGCACGAACTCTACGAGGAGTACATATATGCAACATGGCTAGAAAACGGTCGGCTGCTCAGAACGAAGTAACAGAACGCACTGAAGAACAGCAAGGCCTGTGAAGAGTGACCTGAAAAACAGTAAGGAGCGGACAAGATCACACTGAATAGTACAATACGAACTGACTGCACGCACTGCAGATACAAACCCACAAGCTCAAACTGAACAGCAGAAAACGATCTGAAAACCTGAAAAAGCGCGAATCGTCTCTCACCAAACTTTTTCTAACACGAGATTAGCAAAAGGAGCCCAAAGGGTGCCACGCTTGGTTCTGAACTGGCCTTTTCTAGTCTCGTCGTACGTGGTGTACGTCACCGCGTTCTTGGCGATCAGAAATTCCGACAACTTTGTGCGACCGTGTGTACACAAAACAACTTTGAGCCAACATCCGTCTGAAAAAATCCATGGATTTTGTTGTCGGAATGTCCGATCGGAATGTCCGATCAATGTCCGATCGTGTGTACGGGGCATTAGAACCTATGATGCAATGCAAGCTTTCAGTGCTTTGTTGTGTGTAAGCAAAGCTGTCATAAAGTAAGATGTAGTGAAGCAGTGAACACACTTATGGAAGGGTGTCGTGTATTCGACTACAAAGCAGCATCTCCATTACTACAATGGAAGAAAAATATTTAATATTACTAATATTATTTCACTCTCTTCCCATTGTAAAAGAATATTCAGAGTTGTATATGTATACAGTTTCAAATAATTTTCATTAGTGATATTTTCCTAAACCCTGGAAAATAGAAAAATTATTTAGCTAATCTCCCGAATACACACAAAGCACATTTATTGTTAATGTCAAGCTTTACCCCATCCTTTCTAGTATCCAAGCACCTGCTATGGTTATTTAATGTGATAAGCAGCTTCACTGGTCTATGGGAGGCTTGGGAAGTGAATGATGACTTTTATGGGAAGGTTGAGATTTCCGTACAAATGTTTTATTTATAGTTGTATTTCTTTATAATGTGTGAGGTAATTACATACAGCTGTGTGGGGAGATTGTTATCTTTGTTGCAAGTGCAAGTTTATTGTTGGGGCACATCTTCATCCAGCCAACAACTCCCATTAGCTATAGTTGATTAGGAACTTCTGGCCACTAACTATTGTAACAGGAGCATTTCCCATTGAGACAGGTCATCTAAACCATTTAGCTATGAGCTACGCGACTGATCTCGATGCCTCCGTAGCTCTTCGGGGTGCACTGCAGGTTCCTAGTCTCTGTGCCGCTGGAAGCCAAGAATCAGGGGACTGGTTAAATATATCACCTGGATTTCTGGACTTTCAGATTGGCTTTAAGCTGCCTGTATACCTGGCTACCTGGATTCGAAGTAACCCCAGGGGTTGATTTATCAAAGGGAAATAGGCTGTCACTTTGCAAGAGAATTTACATTTTACAAAGGGAATTTTCCCTTAGCTTAGTAATTGTGGTGAAAATTGTAAGGAATACCTAATCACCTACAAAGAAAATAAAAAAAGCAGCATTTTTGCTTGCACATGATTAGATAATAGAAGTCAGCAGAGTTTCACCTCATTCACTAATCAAACCCATAAACACAGTCCGAACTGCTGAACAGTTTCATTTGAAAAGACATTGAAGATTTCTAGAGAAGTATATTCACAATAACAGCTCAAGTTGATGGCACGTTTGTCTGAATTAGTTACAGGAGCACTTTGCTATCACCTTCTTCTCGATTCTGTTCTTTTCTTTATAAACTCTGACTTTGTGTTATTTTACAATAGAGTTAGTATAATGTGCAGTAAGCACTGGTGTCTATTCTTGTGTACTACTCCCCGGATATCCTCCAGTACGGTTGTAAAGCTGCTTGATAGGCACAGATAAAATCTGAAGCACTGGATATTTAGCGTGCATAAGATTATAATTAGAAAGTTATATTGCATAGCTTTACACTTATGTTGTTTATAACAGATGGGAGTGTTATATTTCTCTTTGGCTCCCCTGTTATGCAGTAGCTCCTAGGTGTTAATTAGGTTAAGTTGGCAAAGATAAGCAAACTCATGCAATATCTTGTAGCAAAAAAATCAGTGCCTTTTATAACTGAGAAACAACTCAAGAACTTAAGTAGAACAAACTATACTGTTGTTTTTTTTTTTTTTTATAAATTATTTGCATCTTTTTATAATTGTGTCTTACCATGGTGTCACACTGAGCAAGCGGTAAGGCTGGATTCACACCTATGCATTTTCAGTGCTTTTTGCATTTTGCAGATTTGAACTACAGAACGTAGTTCGGGCGGCACAGTGGTGCAGTGGATAGCACTCTCGCCTAGCAGTAAAAAGGGTCGCTGGTTCGAATCCCAACCACGACACTACCTGCCTGGAGTTTGCATGTTCTCCCTGTGTCTGCGTGGGTTTCCTCCGGGTACTTCAGTTTCCTCCCACACTCCAAAGACATGCTGGTAGGTTAATTGGCTTCTGTCCTAAATTGGCCCTAGTATATGAATGTGAGTTGGGGACCTTGGATTGTGGGCTCCTTGAAGGTAGGCACCGATGTGAGTGTGCGATGTATATGTGGAGCGCTGCGTAATTTGACAGCGCTATATGGGTACCTTAAATAAATAGGGATAATTGTAGACATGCACCCACACTCACTCAGGTTGGACTGGTGTCTTTATTCAACCTTACTGTGTGTGTGTGTTTTTCATAGGAAACAATGTTAAATGGACTGTAGTGCAAATCTGCAAAATGAAAAAAGCACTAAAACTGCATAGGTGTGAATCCAGCCTAAGGCTCGATTCACATCTATGCATGTTGCTTTTGAGCGTTTCTGCAGCGTTTTTTGCGGTGCTTGTCGCGTTTTTGAAAATGCGCAAAACGTGGCAAAAATGCTGTAAAAACGCGGTACTTGCGTTTTTGGATGCGAGTCCATTGAATTCTATTACATGCAAAATGCTGCATTTTGCATGAAAAAAAGTCCCCGACCCTTTCCAAAAACGCAGAGGCACTAAAATGCATTGATGTGAACATGTTCCATAGGAACCCATGTTAAAAAATTCCCATGCATTTCTGCAAAATGCAAAAGGCATCAAAAAACGCATTAGTTTGAATGGAGCCTAAAGGTTTACCCTGTCCTGGAGCTGCTAACCAGGCTCTTTTGTTGTTTTATTGAGTTGACCATGTGCACTTCAGTACAAAGAGGTGAAGATAATAAGGGCTGTAAAAATGTCATTGCAGGATAAATGTGGCATGGTGGGTAAACGGGTTTTCTTTTTATGCGGGCGTCATTTATGGTGGTCGGTGATGATCTGCATCCCTAAGCCCTGGTTAGCATTGATGCGGGATTGAAATCGTGTGAGTTCAGTTGAACTCACACGATTTTATTGCCTATATAAGTTGTTGCGCACCTTGCACACGGCATTACAGCCGGAGAGAGCATCGTGTCAACACCGGAAGAAGAGAAGAGGATAGAAGACGACGGAGAAGACCAGGCCACGGCTAGCAAAAGAGCGGCAAAAGAGCAGAAGAACCAGAGAGCCGGAGAAGAACCGGACACCGGGAGAAGAGGTCGGAGAGCGGGAGAAGAACTGGACACTGGGAGAAGAGGCCAGAGAGCGGGAGAAGAACCAGACACAAGGAGAAGAGGCCGGAGAGAGCGGAGAAGTTGGAAGAAGACCCCCGGAGCTGCCTAATAAAATACTTTAAAAACCTGTGTAGTGTGTTTTTTTGACACTTTTTTCCTAGGTGAATGGGTACGATGACCCCAGAACCCAACAACCAACGGCCAGGGTTGTTGGAAAGAGGCCCTTGTCCTCATCAACATGGGGACAAGGTGCTTTGGGGTGGGGGGCCGCAGGGCGCCCCCCTGCCCCAAAGCGAACACCCCCCATGTTGAGGGCATGCGGCCTGGTGCGGCTCAGGAGGGGGGGCGCTCGCTCCTGACCGGCCGGGCTGCGTGCTCGGATAAGGGTCAAATCCATTCCAGACCTAAGGGCCTGGTATGCTCCTGGAGGGGAATTCATGATGGTTTTTTATTTAAAATTTGGCGTGTAGTTTCCCCTCATGATTCATACCAAACACCTGTCGGAAATGCTTGTCGCTCATCGCGAAAGGAAAAAACACATTTTTCCTTACCTGATGAGTGAGCCAGCTCTGCGCTGGCTCCCGCGATGGGGCTCGCAGGTGTCAAATCTCGCCGATACAGAAGTTTACCAAAGAGTGGCAGTAAAGAGCTGAAAAACCACGTGATTTGGTGAAATTTGGATGAAAAAGTCCTGCTTAATTAGTTTAAGGCCAACGCCCTTTGTACAAACATCCAAGAGAAAGTTTGTACATACAAAAAAATACAAGTCCTATCGTGTGTATGAGGCTTTAGAGGAAAACTTGTAAAGCCCCATACACACTATCCGATTTTCTGCTGATTTTTTCCTACACACTGATAGTGTGTATGGGGCTTAAGAGTCTGCAAAAGACTTGAGACTGGGGCAGAGGTTCACCTTCCAGCAGGACAACGACCCTAAAGATACAGCCAGAGCTACAATGGAATGGTTTAGATCAAAGCATATTCATGTGTTAGAATGGCCCAGTCAAAGTCCAGACCTAAATCCAATTGAGAATCTGTAGCAAGACTTGAAAATTGCTGTTCACAGATGTTCTCCATCCAATCTGACAGAGCTTGAGCTATTTTGCAAAGAAGAATGGGCAAAAACTTCTCTCTATAGATGTGCAAATCTGTAGAGACATACCCAAAAATACTTGCAGCTGTAATTGCAGCGAAAGGTGGTTCTACAAAGTATTGACTCAGGGGGGCTGAATACAAATGCATGCCACACTTTTCACATATTTATTTGTAAAAAAAAATTAAAACCATTTATCATTTTCCTTCCCCTTCACAATTATGTGCCACTTTGTGTTGGTCTATCACATAAAATCCTAATAAAATGCATTTACGTTTTTGGTTGTAACATGACAAAATGTGGTTTTCAAGGTGGTGTTTTCAAGGCTGTACCATAGTTTGTGGACTCTATACCTTTCCTACAGACTAAATAATAAACACTGATTTGGGTTATTTTCACCAAACAAATATAGTATTATACATTTTTGCCCAAATTTATGAAGAACAATTAACAGCACCAATGGCTCCCGCTGTTGTCAATCAAAGTCAGTGAGTCAATGAGAAGAGAGAGGGGGTGGGGCCTAGGCATGGCTCAGTGTCTGAATGGACACATGGAGCTGTGGCTCGGCTCGAAAGCCCCCATGGCAAGCTACTTGCTGTGGGGGCACTCATCAGGAGGGAGGGGCCAGGAGCACATAAGAGGGACTAGAGAAATGGATAGGGGCTGCCCTGTGCAAAACCACTGCACTAAGCAGGTAAGTATAACATGTTTGATATTTTTAAGCAAAAAAAAAATGAGACTTTAGAATCACTTTAAAAACCACCAAAGGAAAGCTCTATTCATGTGAAACAAAATACAAAAATGTCATATGGGTACAGTGTTGCATGACTGCGCAATTATTATTCAAAGTGTGGCAGCGCTGAAAGCTAAAAATTGGCCTGGGCAGGAACGGGGTAAAGTGCCTGGTACTGAAGTGCTTAAAGCAAGTTTGTAACATAATTATGGATTGCACCAATATACTCAGCTATAAATACTGGATGAACCCTCTGCACACTGCTATATACCCTTTCTAGCAAACCTTGCAAAAAAAAAAAAATTTTGTAGCGCACCTTCTAAGGAGAAAGGAATCCCCCACCCTGCACAGCCAGGCACACCACATCTTCACAGCCCACTTTAATCAGAAGAACAGTCCAGTTCTTTGTTTGTTTTTATATTTTATTGAGGGGAATAAACTTGGATAGGGATATTATGGGATGCCCACTTGATCAAATAGTAGAACTCTTCAGGGACACAACTATATACAGTCCATATATACACTTCTCCTTGAACCTGCAGCACAAATCTTGCTTGTAGAACTACATCTCCCAGGACCAGCTGGCACTGTTTGGATGATCTAACAAACGCTCAGTTAGACCAGTAGCACATGTCCTTTACATGCAGGGACCGCAGGCCCCTTTGGTAGTGTAGCAAAAATTCCTAGTACCCAGCTGTCCTCCTGTGGCTACTGATCCCAGCACCACCTCTTCCGACACTGCCAGCCCAACTGGCTGCAGCTGCCCCTTTCACTAGCCCTCCTGGCCAAGACTCCACAGTGCTCCCAGACTGACTCAGCATCCATCCCAAACTACTTGCACCCAGTCCTCTCAGACATGCCTCTCAGTCCTCTTGACTGCAACACTCACCAGCCCACCTGGCTGTCTTCCTCCCTGGAGATTTGACCGGCAGAGTTCTCTTGCTGTCCTCCACTTGCTCCCCGTGCCTCTGGTCAGGACACCTCTGTGTGTCATGAAGAACGTCCCTTCCGCACTCGAGCCCAGGCCCAAGGTCCCCCCCCAGACTCTCCATCTTCCACCGAACTCCACTTGCCCAGCTGGGCTTACCCAGAGTAATTGATGGGGCCTGCCCCCTGCCAACCCATCTGTTTGGGATTGGTCAGGGCCCTCAAAATACTAAAGGCAGCTCCTACTCACCTCCACTTCCATCCTTCTAGAATTTTCTCCAATTTTTTAGAAGTAGGGGGAGGTCTCAGAGATGCTACCGGTCAGCCTTCCTGAGTCACTTAAACCCTCACTCAGAAAAACACACAGGCTTGGCTGGCAGTCAAGCCTGAACAATTTACCTACTCTGTACAAGAAAAATCTACTTCTAGCACACTCAAGGGTGTAACATTTGGTTTACACATGTTGAAATACTATACATATTTAAGTTGGCAAACTGTGGCTGTCAATCAAATCCAATGACACGGCCGCCGGTGGGCAAGGCCAAGTCCTGCATTCGGCGTCTATGGATGCCTAATGCTGGACTCGGGAGCGCGCCCACAAGGTAAACCCCCGGGAGAGCACTTCTCCAAGGGGTTATCTGATGCGGGGAGGAGCCGAGACAGCCACAGAGGGACCCCAGAAGACCAGGATCGGGGCCACTGTGTGCAAAACGAGCTGTACATTGGAGGTAAGTATGACATGTTTGTTATTTTAAAAAAAAAATGTTTACCTTTAGTGTCACTTTAAGCTTTATTTGTTAAAAAGCCACAGATAAAAGCCACAGACAGGTGTTTTTTAGGATGCATTAAGGTGACAAAACACTTACCTTTACAACCCCTTTAATTCATAGAGATAAATGCATAATGATGTTTTCAACCATAGGTACATGATGAGTGTTCCTTATGGAAATCGAGAGATTGAGGGCATGATGTGTCCACTCGTCAGGAGTACAATGTAGTGTAATCCTCCTTTTTTTAAACTGAAGAAAAAAAGACAAAAAAAGAAAATAGGGACCACAGCAACAGTGTTTGCCACTGACACATACAAAAAAAGAAACACACAAGTCTTAAAAAGGACTGTTGGGTCAATCTAATCACAGTAAATGCAGGTGGGCTTTCACTCCACTCCATCTAGCCACGCAAACTGCATTTCACTGAAAAGTATCAGTGGCAATTTACAGCACTGAATATACAGTAGTACTGTATGCAGGGCTTTTTTGTCAGAGAATAGATGCAGAAACTTACCAACAACTCCCCCTCCCCCCATGGAGAAGTGTAGCAATGTGATTCGTTTTGCATGCCACGTCATGGCATTGTTAACCTCTGCAACTTACTTCTGCACCCCTGTCCTCAACTCACTTGTGCACACCTCCTCCACAATTCACCTCTGCACCATCCATTTGCAACTCTACACCCCTCCATCTGCAGCTCACCTCTGCTACCCCCATCCACAGCTCACCTCTGCTCATAGTTCACCTGTGCACACCTATCCCCTCCACAACTGTCCACAGCTCACATCTGCATCCCCATCCACAACTCATCTTTGACCCCTCCCCATCTGCAACTCACCTCTTCACCCCCCATTTGCTTCTGCACCCCCCCCCCCCCCATTTCCAGTTCACCTCTGTACCCTTTTCCACAGATTATTTTTGCAACCCCCCCTTTACCCCCCCCAACAACTAAGCTCGGCAGCTCTCTTTCACAGGTCCTTGCCTCTGCATCCCCAATCCACATCTCACTTCTGTACCCCTCCTAAGCTCTGACCACTGCATCCTCACAGTCCTCACCTTTGCACATATCCCTCACCTCCCATTCCCTTGCTTATCTCTGCAAAAGGCACATGTCAGCTCTAGTACCTCCAGGCTCGGCCAGCAGCTGCAGCAAGATTGGCTGGTAGGGGCGTCAACATCTGGGCATCAGGCTGCAGTTCAACACATGATCACTGCCTTTCCATCCATGAACACACAGCACTCAAGCAGCTTTCACTACACTACTGAGTACAGAGGCAGGGAGGGTTCTGTGGAAGCTGCTGGGAGAGATGTGCTTACACTTGTAAACACAGAAGCCAAGTAAGCACAGGGCCAGTGCCAGGTTCTGGTTACAAAAAAAAGCCCTGAATGTACAGTATATAGCACTGTATAACTATAATAGCACACTAAACTCGTAACTCTCTCTCACTATATTATTGTCGGCTGTCCATCACACTAAACTCCCAACACACTGGCAAAGGGCTGGTGAGGGAACAACCTTTAAGCCTTTGGACAAAACCATTAATGATTTTGGTGAGGTACAAGACTTTGGCCAGTTATGGTTGTTTACTGTGCACCATGGGACATTTGGCAAAGCAATTTATGCTGTTTGTCCGGAAAGTTCAGATTGGTCCAAACTCACAGGTCATCTATACTCTGTGGGACATAATCTTACCGAGCCACAATAAGTCACAATAGGCTGAACAGCTGAAATTATCCTTGTAGTGCTAAGTATTGATGATATAATCCTGTAGAGCCAAATTAGGTACTGATGATAAACTCCCGTAGGGCCAAATTAGGTACAGATGACATAATCTTGTAGAGCCAAGACAGGTACTGATAAAATAATTTTGTAAGGCCAAGATAGGTTATGATATATTCTTGTAGGGTTAAAATAGGTACGGATTATATAACCCAGTAAAATACAGTATCTCACAAAAGTGAGTACACCCCTCAGATTTTTGTAAATATTTTATTATATCTTTTCATGTGACAACACTGAAGAAATGACACTTTGCTACAATGTAAAGTAGTGAGCGTACAGCTTGTATAAAAGTGTAAATTTACTGTCCCCTCAAAATAACTCAACACACATCCATTGGGACAGAGAGAGCGCGCGGGGAGACAGGGCTGAGGTAGAGTGGAGGTGCCCCCCCTCCCCTCTTCTTTGGCTGAAGCACTGCAAGCGGTGCCGGAGAGCGGATAGCCGACAGGACTCAGAGGTGTCCGGAGGTGATCGGAGGGAGTGAGAGTAGGCGGAGGCCTTTGGACACCTGGCTGCTCAGAGATAGCCGGTGGTAATCGGGAGGAGAGCGGAGATAGCTGAATAGAGCTGAGTGGAGGCCACCGACCAAAGAGAGCGAGGAGAACACCTCATGGAGACCCCGCGGAGCAAAGATGTGGCCCCCCCACCCCTCTTTTTCTGGCTTTTCCACTGTTAAAAGTGTGGAGGAATTAGAGAGGCAGCGGAGCAATAACCAAACATAGAAGGAAATTAGACTATACAGAACAAAGTGGGAGTACAAGTGGGAGTACAACCTGTATATCTACATCTTACACATATAGCATATATGGCATATATAACATATGTGACATACAGAGGCATACGGAGGCACTTTCCTGAATAGACTGTTGGCTCTATCCACACAGCATACCAAGGCTTACATGGTGTGTCTTGAAGAAGTTTTATTGCTTTAAATATCCCTGTTCGGATAAAATTTGTACTCTCCTGTGTGCCTGATGAACCCTGAAAGTGCTGTGTGTTTTGTAGGCCCAGTAGCCGATGTGAACTGACCCCTGGGAGGAATAGGACTAAGACTCTAGAGACCAAAGGTCTATGGTGATTTTTTGGTAAAAAATAGACCGCAATACTCACCACCCCACCATCGTATTGCATGCTGGTCCTCATTGTCAGTACAGTACAGTTAATCACACTTGTTTATTAATAATAATAAAAAGGTAAACTGAGTAAGTGTAGTCAATACATAGCCAGAGTTCAGTAACCAGATTGGGTAGTCAGCCAATGCCAATGTCAGAGAGCCAGAGATCAACGTAATACAGCAAGCAGGATCAGGAGCCAGAAGGGACGTCAGCCGAGCAAGTCTTCAACAGGAACGCAGGAGAAAGTCTCAGAGATGTGACCAAAGGCGAAGGAAGAGATGAAGTGAGCTGGACAGCTTTAAGTAGGCAGGACTGATGAGCAGATCATCAACAGCTGAGCCTCTGTGGATTTTCATGTGTTGGCCGTCTTTCGGGTGCTGCTTGGGAGGGGTTCCCCCCCTCTCGCTCCCCTTGTGGGGTCCCTGCCCCCCGTCTTTTCTTGGGGGGGGGGAGAAAGATGAGAAGAAAAAAAATGATAAATGGTATGAATTTTGTAACATATAACGTGAGAGGCTTGAATTCCGCAGAAAAAAGACATATGGTGTTAAGGGAACTGTAAAGATACTCTGCAGAAATAATATTCCTACAAGAGACACATATAGCACAGAATACAAATACTAAATTATATTCAAAGGCCATTCCAACATAGTTTTATGGAGATTCTCCAAATAAAAGGGCAAAAGGAGTAGCCATTGGAATAGGAAAACAGGTTAGTTTCATTCTGGAGGAGAGGAAGATAGACCCAGAGAGCCGTTTTCTTTTCTTGAGGGAGGTTCTATGGGGGATGAAGTATATGTGTCATGAAGATCCTGCAAGTAATCGGCGTTCCAGACGCACGGGGACTCGGCCACCGGTCCCACTGCGCATGCGCGCGCGTTCACGGGTGCTGTCACGCACGGGCACGTGCGCGCGCACTCCCGCTAGTGCTAGGCGGGCTATTTAAACTGGCTTGTCACACTCAATCCCCGCTGTCTGGTCTACAGCGTTCCATGTGCCTTACCTGATCTGACCTGTGTACTCTGCTATCTGACCTGGCTTCCTGTTAGACCATCCTGCTATCCACCTGCACAAGACCCTCTTGGCTTGCCTGACCATCCCTCTGTGTTACCCCTGGTACCTCTGCTGCTCGATCGATACTGACCTCCGGCTTGTTTGACCATCCCTCTGTCTGATACCAGTATCCAGTCTACTACCTGCTGCCTTGTTCCTGGTTCCAGTCCAGCGTTCCAGACTACTACCTGCTGCCTTGTTCCTGGTTCCAGTCCAGCGTTCCAGGCTACTACCTGCTGTTTGTTCCTGGTTCCAGTCCAGTGTTCCAGGCTGCTACCTGCTGTTTGTTCCTGGTTCCAGTCCAGCGTTCCAGGCTACTACCTGCTGTTTGTTCCTGGTTCCAGTCCAGTGTTCCAGGCTACTACCTGCTGCTTGTTCCTGGTTCCAGTCCAGCGTTCCAGTCTACTACCTGCTGCCTTGTTCCTGGTTCCAGTCCAGCGTTCCAGTCTACTACCTGCTGCCTTGTTCCTGGTTCCAGCTCAGCTCTTCAGTCCTGCTTACTTACCTGCTGTGGTTCCGGGTCCTCTCTGCATTCCAGCCTCCTCTTCAGCTTCAGGTTCCAGAGGCTGCCACCACTCCTGAACTTTCGGTGACTGTTGATCCTGCCAGGCACCCATACCACTCCTCACTCCTGGGCCTTCTGTCTCCATTCCAGGGGAACAAGAGTGGGAGCTGTAAGGGAGGTCTTTCTCTGCACTTCAGGCTCAAAATCTACCAGGTACGTGACAATATGTTAGCAAATATATACTGCCCCAACAAACACAAACAAAAATATTTAAACAGGAACCTGAATGCCTTAATTTCAAACAAGGTTACCTAATTCTGGCTGGGGATTTAAATTTCTCAATAGACCACAAACTGGATAGTACGTCTAGTGCACTGAACAGGGAAAATAAACAATTAAAATTGGTTAAGAAAACAATACATAATCACCAGCTTGTCAATGTTTGGAAATGAGGTGATGATGAAGATGAGGTTTAATGAGACAGAATATAGGAAGGGTTCATAGAGTTTAAACAAAGACACGGAAGTAGGAAAGATAAGAAACAAAGAGACACGAAAGGAGGATGAAATAAGAAAACTAAAAATACAGGAATATCTAGCGGACGCCAATTTACTGAGAATTACAGCAGAAAGATTGGAGGCTCTAGACGAACCAATCACACAGGAGGAAATTAGAAAGGCATTAAAGGAAACAACATCAGGAAAAAGTCCAGGTCGAGATGGATTTACAATTAAATACTATAAAAAATATAAGGAACAATTAGTGCCAAAAATCTGTGATTACTTGAATAAAATAGGGGAGAATGAAGAAATAAGAAGAGAGTCTCTGCTGGCTCATATTACAATAATACCTAAGGAGGGAAAGGATAGAACTATCTGTTCCAATTATCAGCCCATAGCTTTAATAAAAGCAGATACAAAGCTATATGCAAAAATTCTGGCGACAAGATTAAATAATCTGATGCAGAATTGATAAATGTAGACCAAACAGGATTCATACCGGGAAGAGAGGTGAGAGATAATAGCATAAGAACAATGTTAATGCTACGAAAAAGAAAAGATAGGGGATCCCCAGCGCTACTCCTGTCAATTGTTGCGGAAATAGCATTTGACAGGCTAGACTGGGAATTCATGATGGATACACTCCAATACCTGGGCATGGGTCCAAGAATCATGCGCTGTATTAAAAACGTATATAACTACCCTATGGCTATGGTAAAGGTAAATGGAAGTATGTCGCCACCTTTTGAAATGTTCAATGGAACAAGACAGGGATGCCTGCTCTCATCACTCCTATATGTGTTATAACTGGAACCACTTTTGGCGATATTACGGAATAGTGTGGATATAGGAGGGGTGAGAGTGGGCGAAGAAGAACATAAGGTGGTGGCATATGCAGATGACATTATATGTAACCAAACCAAGGTTGACACTGCCCAATGTAATGAGAGAATTAAAAAAATACGGGGAACTCACAAACTTCAAGAATAATCCAATAAAAACAGAAATATTAAATATAGGAGTAGATAAAAAAGAAGAAAAACAAGCACTTCAAAGGGAATTCCCATTTACGTGGGCAAGAAAAGAATTTCCATACCTAAGAATTAAACTGACACCCACTTTAGAGAAGTTATATCAGGCAAATTACATCCCATTACTCAATGAAATTAAAACAGAGATTAAGAAAGTTTTGATGATACCTCTGTCCTGGATGGGTAGGATAAATATGCTAAAAATGGTGATCCTACCAAAAATATTATACAAGTTCCAAATGTTGCCGATAGCAATACCACAAAGTTTTTTAGAACAATAAAAACAATGATGTTAAAATATATATGGCAAAACAAAAAACCCAGAGTAAGTTTTGCACTACTTAGTAGAAATAAAAAATATGGCGGTTTAGCAGCACCTGATGTAAAAAGATACTATAAAGCGCTTATAATAGCATGTATGGTGGAATGGGCAAATGTAAACAGTGAAAAAAGGTGGGTGAGGATGGAAGATACTTTAAGCACAACTACTGCAAAAAATATTTGGAAATTTAGAACATTAGACACAGAATCACATGAACTGACTAGGAATGTATTTAAAATATGGGACTCAATAAATTGCCAGGGAAAACATAAATATAATTTACCCTTAATCTCACTCACAGGTACTAATTTTTTTACCCCTGGGAAAGGGACACTTTTTAGTAGTCAAATGGGAAATGCACAATTAAAAGATGTTATCGCACAGGGCAGAATAAGGACACGCCAGGAACTAAAGGTTATGAACTGGTGGCAGAGGTTCAGCGAGTGGGAATATCTACAGTTAAAACATTTTGTAAGTACACTACCCGAACCAATTAGGGATGGAAAGGAGTTAAACCCATAAGAAAAAATTTGTAATATAAAAACACTGTTAAAACATGGGATACCCCAAGTGTATGAAATTCTGATAGAGCTAGAGGGATGAGGACAGGAATTGGGCATAAAATTGGAGGAAACACAAATAGAGAGAATGATAGGAGCAGCACATGATTATGCAACAGATATAAATACAATAGAAGCGAATTATAAGTGCTTGGTGAGATGGTTCCTAACACCAGAGAAGATCCATAAATATCAACAAGATAAATACCCACAATGCTGGAGGGAATGTAAACAAATCGGCACAATGATACATATCTAGGGATGGGCGAACAGTTCAACCCGAGCATAAGTTCGGGCCGAACTTTGGTTGTTCGGATGTTGGGCGAACAACGAACATTATGCGGTGTTTGGGGCAAATTTGAAAGCCGCAGATCCCCATTAAAGTCTATGAGACACTAACATAAAAAAACTAAATTGTCTAATTTTAAAGGCTTATATGCAAGTTATTGTTATAAAAAGTGTTTGGGGACCCAGGTCCTGCCCCAAGGGACATGTATCAATGCAAAAAAAGTTTTAAAAACTGACGTTTTTTCAGGAGCAGTGATTTTATTAATGCTTAAAGTGAAACAATAAAAATGAAATATTCCTTTAAATATCATGCCTGAGGGTGTCTATATTATGCCTGTAAAGTGGTGCAGTTTTCCCATGTTTAGAACAGTACCACAGCAAAATTAGATTTCTAAAGGAAAAAAGTTGTCATTCGTAAAATACATAATTTTGTTCTGTTATATTCGTTATGTTACGTTAATACGTTTTCGGATAATTCGTTATTATTCGTAGAGTGTCGATATTCGTTATACTGAATCTCGAATCATGTCATTCGTTATATGCGCTATAATTTCATTTGTATTCGTTGAAATTCGATATTTATGTATGTATATATATTCGTAGTTTGGAAAGTCGTTTGTTTATTGAATCTTTTAAGACACACAGGGGGTCATTTACTATAACTCCAGGAAGTACTGGGCACTATGGCAAATAATAGAGCCAATTTTAGCCAAATGGAAACAAAACGGCGAATTTGCGCATGAAAATCAGCGATATAAGTGGAGAACAAACGTTTGAAAGTTCTAAATTGCCGCTAATTAGCGCTTCCGCGTATATACAAATGCCAATTCTTATCAAGTTGTTATATAGCAGTGTACTGTAGCCATGATCCCTGTATGTGAAAGAAACATTTTTATGTGAGATGTGCTCTACCTCGTGTGCATCTATTGATGTATGTTGCAATTAGTATTCCTATTTCTTTCCTTCTTTTGCTAACTAATGCAGTTATGAATGATTTTTACATAGTAATGTCTGCTATTCTGTAAAGTTACATGTATTAAACATTTAGGTTACCTATTTGTTGTATGTTGTTTTTTATTTTTTAATTTAGGTGACTATAAAGCGGTAATTATTTATATTCATTCTTTAATCATACTACACTATTATGTAGGTCTCATACTTAGCACAATGGCTTAATAGTCTGCTCAGATGTCTCCACAGCACTCACGGTACAAGTTCAAATACCAGCCAACCTACCATCCCCCAGCTGTGTTTATTTTTTCAGTGCACAAGCGAATTAAAATGAACAAACAAAAAAATGTAATCTGCCCATTAGTTAGTGTGTGGTGTTTGGAATTTCACACCATAATAGTATTGAATACTTACATATCATTGCATGCATTTGAAGAGTTAATATAATCAGCCAAATTTAAAGTGCATTGGCTAATTGGCATTCACCTATTTTCAGCATATGCTACTTTGGCTAATTGGCTAATAGTCATTTGCTTTTTTTTTCACCAATTCAATCTTTTAGTATTTCTCTGTGGGATTTGAACCCATGAGTTCTTCAAGGTAGAAGTGCTGACTGCTAGCCTATTGGGTGTAGCACAGTCATAAATAGAAAATACATAGAAAATACATTCACTAGTGTTTGATGTTTCTTCTCCCCGAACTGTCTCTCCTGCTGCCACCATCTTCCCCCGCTGATGTGTTCTTCAGCGCAGCCGGTTACCCACTAATAAAAAAAAAAGCCGCTCTTCTTGTGGCGGTCTTCTGTGGCCATCCGATAATGTCACCCGGAGAGTCCGCTCCATGGCTATGTAAGAGATGCCACACAGCGGGTGACAACACAGCAGAGGAAGACCACCATGGAAAAAGAGCAGCTTTTTTTTTATTAGCGGGTAACCAGCGGTGCGGAAGAAGACAGCAGATGGAGAACATGGCAGCGGCAGGAGAGACGGCTCTGGGAGAATACAGCTCGGGGAGAAGATGGAGGAGGGAGAGACAGCGTCTGAAGAAGATGGCCAAGGGAAGAAGACAGCTCGGAGCTATTTTACAATAAAGGACTTGTCAAAAACCGGCTATTGATTTTTTTTACATTTCACTGCTTTTTTTGGTGAATGGGCAGGGGTAAAATGTACCCTATACCTATTCACATAGGGGGAGGATCTGGGAGCCGACTTTTTAAAGGGGGCTTCCAGATTCTGATAAACCCCCTGCCTGCAGACCGACAACCACCGACCAGGGTTGTCGGGAAGAGGCCCTTGTCCCCATCAACATGGGGAAAAGGTGCTTTGGGGCATGTGGCCTGGTAAGGTTCAGAAGGGGAGGGTGCTCACTCGTCCCCCCCTATCCTGACCTCCAGGCTGCATGCTCGGATAAGGGTCTGGTATGGATTTTGGGGGGCCCCACATCAAATTTATTTTACAATTTGGTGTGGGGTTCCCCTTAAAGTCCATACCGAAGGGCCTGGTATGTACTGGGGGGACCCTACGACATTTTTTTCCTTGAATTTTGGAATTCCATACCATAATATTATTGAATAAGTACATACCATTGCATGCATTTGAAGAGTTAAAATATGGAATAAAGCAAGCTGATGTGCTTTGGCTAATTATGCTTCTGAGTACAATGCACACTTCTAGGAGGTAATGCTGTCAGTGGGATTTGAATTCATGGCTTGAACTTTTGGGGGCAGCAGGGTATACCGCTATGCTACAGAGCTGAGCACTTAGCTACAGAGAAAATACATTTACTAATGTTTGATTCAATACAATAATGTTTTGCATTTCAGGCATTAATATTATAGTAACAACCATGCTCATGCCGATGTGCCGATGTGGCATTGGCTAATAGGCGTTCGCCTCTTTTCAGCATACGCTGCTGAGTACAATGCAAGCTTTCAGTAGGTGATACCATCTGTGTGATTTTCAGCCATTTGAGCACAATTATATTGAGAACATATGTTTACTAGTGTTTGATGGTGGGACTACTTTATATTCTAGGTATAAAATAGTACTCAGCACAGTGACTTAGGCACCTTTCACACTTGTGTGACCTGAAAGTTGCGAGATTTTAATGCGACTTTAAGCAATGCCTGTGTAATCTTGAGGTCTATGGACGCAGGAGTCGCAGGGAAAGACACGCAACTTTCCCACGATTTTGCATCAGCAATTTTGCCGCAATTCCAGGGAATGCCTGTGTAAACTTGAGGTCTATGGACCTCAACTCGCATCAAAGTCAGACCAAAGTAGTACAGGGACTACGTTGAAGTCAGTGTTACTTGAAGTCGCACAGATATGAATGGTACACATTGAAAATCATGGGGTATGACTTGTCATACGACTCTGATGTCCAAAGTTGCACAAGTGTGACTCAGCCCGACTTTGTCAGCGATTTCAGAGACATCAGTGCACTTTCCTGCACAAATGTCTAGTGAAATCACATAGGTCCCAACTGTTCTCCTTTAAGAAGGTGTCCTATGCCTACCTACTTTTGCTAATAGGTGTCCATTATACCCATCTCAAAAAGTTGGGAGGTAAGAAATCGCCCCCTGAAGTCGCCCAAAGTAGTGCAGGAACTACTTTTGGGAATTGTTGTGGCGTCGCACCAATTTGGACAGTTCCATTGCCATCAATAGGCGCCGATTTGGCCTACAATTTGACATGTCAATTCAGACCTATGTGAACATGGGTGAAGTTGCATAGATATTAGAGCTGCACGGTTCTGGCCAAAATGAGAATCACAATTTTTTTGCTTAGAATAAAAAGATCACGATTCTCGTGACATAAAATCTTTCACATTATCCCACAAGAAATTGGGCTAACTTTTCTTTTTTTTTTAAAATCATTAAAGTAATTTTTTCCAAAAAAAAATTGCATTTGAAAGGCGCAAATACAGTGTGACATAAAATATTGTAACAACCACCATTTTATTCTCTAGGGTCTCTACTAAAAATATATATATAATGTTGGGGGGTTTTAAGTAATTTTCTAGCAAAAAAAAAATGATTTTAACCTGAAACCAACAAATGTCAGAAAAATGTTTAGTGTTTAAGTGGTTAAACTTTCCTCACTTACACAGAATTCTATTTAATTGACAAATTGTTACAAGGTTTCTAGTCAAGTTCACTGATAAAGAATGTTCTAATTCTTGGCAGACTTCCTGGTTTTTCGGCTGTGGCTTCAGAAGAGCAGAGAGAGTTCTTTGCAATAGCAAGAATCGTGAAACGCTTTTTTCAAGATCATAAAGGGGAAAAAAATCACGATGACGATTAATCGCGCAGCTCTAATAAATATTAATGGAAATCAAGGGGGACAACTTTTCATGTGACTCTGAGGTCCAAAGCTCCATGAAAAGTCACCCAAGTGTGAAAGTAACCTAATGCGATTAATTGATAACACCTTTGAATAAGGCCCCATTTGCACTTGTGCGACCTTAAAATTGCACAGCTTTGTCATGACTTGAAGCAATGTCTGTGTAATCTTGTGGTGTATGGACCTCAAATTGCATCAGTCAAACCAAGGTAGTGCAGGGACGAAGAATTTGCTACACTTTCAGGATGCACAAGTGACAATAGGGCCAAATTCAAAGGTGTTATCCTTGAATCTCATTCACACTGCTGCGACCTGAAAGTCACACTATTTTGCTGCCACTTTGCCGCTGCAACTTGGCCCCAACTTCTGGGAATGCCTGTGTAATATTGTACCCGATATACCTCAAGTCACACCAAAGTAGTACAGGGACTACTTTGAAGTTGGTGCGACTTAAAGTAGCACAGATATGAATGGTTGTCATTGAGAATCATGGGGTACAACTTGCCATGCAACTCAGAGGTCCAAATTTGCTGGAAAATTCGCCCAGCTGTGAAACAAGTCATATATATTTTAATAAAAGGATCTCTCATTTATACTTGCATAGTCCTTACTGATTTACATCAGCAGAACAAATGCAGGAAGTGATGTGTGCACATGGGCCGGAAGCAAATGTGTGGTGATGCCAAACAAATCAATGAACCCCACCCACACCAAATCTAACTATGACATCCACCCCTGCATTGATTAAGTACAAGTACATATCCTACACTTACCCGGCCAATGAGCAGCGCCTCCTCTCTGCTAAAGAGACCTCGCCATGTCCACCTAGATTGAGATCCTGACCAGCACAGAAACTTCCGGGTGCATACAATGACTAATTTCCAGGTCAGAAGGTGAAACCACACTTTTGATTGCAGCTGCGAATATTTGATCTCAACCATGATTAGTATTTTTTTATTTTCAGATATGCAAATCTGTATTTCTACATATATTTGAAGGTAAACTTAAGGGAGTTTGCTAAGAAATGGTGTCCCTGGGTTAGCAGCAGGTGAATTACAAAGGCAAAAGGCCCAGTTTGAGCCCTGGTTCACACTGACAGCAGGAGGAAAGCGTTCAGCTGAACTCCCACAATTTCATTCCTGCATGTCAGTCCCGACTGAGGGGGCAACATCAGAGACATCGTTGCAGGTTTCTGCACCAATATCAATACAAATCGCACCAATTAGAACAGTGCAATTGCCACAGATTTGACATGTCAAATCACACCAATGTGAACCAGAGCTGACACATTCCAACACTGCCTATCCACCAGCTGAATTCATTACCTGCAATTCTCCACAGCTGTTAATGATAAAGGTGGAATCTTTATATATAACTTGCAGTTGTGCAGAAGCCTAGGTTTACATTGGAGCGATTGGTCATGCGATTTGAGAGATCAAATCGCGTGGCACTGGCACTGTTCCAATTGATGCAACTTTTTGTGGCACCGCATCAATTTGCTAAAGTAGTTCCTGCACTACTTTTGCCAATTTCAGGTGCGACTTCAATAGACATTTGTGTATGAAGCCACCTGAAATCACGCTGACCTTGCTACTTTGAAATCATGCTACTTCAAGTGAAGTAGCACAATTTCAAAGTAGCATGTGAACCAGGGCAAAGAGATTAGTTTTTTGGTGCACAAATACATATTGAAATAAAATATAAAAGATATTGCACTTTCCCAAAACCACCACCCACAAAAACTAAAGAAAGAAAAGTAGAAGGAAAAAAAAAAACCCCACACACACACCACAACAAGAGCTCAATGTACTTTTATTTTACCAACAGAAAAAAAATAAATTTACATTTACTAGCTTCAAAAAAATTTGGACAGGATATATGGTACTACATTTAGCAACGGAATTTTAAGGGCCCTGCTCATAGGAGCTTACAATCTAAAATTAGACAAAACCTTAGAGTGGACACAGCTTTAATTTCAGTGTATAACGGGCAACACATCACATTATTATCTGAAAGATTATAGAAACATACTTAACAGTCATTCTTACAAAGCATTCCAACATAATATTGCAAAAGACTTATTCAAAACACCCACCACCAGCCCACAATCCACACATACATACATTGGTGACCATGTTCTACTGGAAGCTGCATTTCGGTGTACACAATTAAACGAGATCAAAAATAGTAGGTCAGCAGATGCTTCCAAACGATGTTTGCATGATCAGACAGGAACAATACACACACAACATTGACAGCATGGCCACATAAACCCACTTTTGATTGAAAAAATGCACAAGAATTTCATCAAATCTCCCAATATCATTCCTTCTCCATCACAACAAAAAACCTGACCTTCTCAGGCCAAACGAACCCCCCTACTGCAGGCCTTTATATAAGAGAGGTTGTATTGTTAGCACACTGACACACCCAATAGAAGTACACGCCCACCAGTATCTTTCAATCTGTCTCTTCATGTATGTCTAAAGTGATTGCACCTGATGAGCAGGAACACATAATAGGATTTGCAACTGTGTTAGCCTTGGCTATGTGCATCAAATCTCCAACTACAGGCCAAAGATCAAAGTCCATTTGCATCCACATAAACAAAGCAACAGTTTTCTAAGCATATGTACCTGTGCAGTGTAAACCCTAAAATTTGAAATGTCCAAGTCCCTGGGCATGATTAGTGCTAATAAACATTAACATCAGTCCCTGGCTGCAATGAGCTTCCAATATAAAGTCCAAAATTAACTTTCTTACATTAGAACCTATTTCGACAGGAGACAAATAAGATGCCAGCATGTCTTTAGATTGTGGTGAGAAACCCACACAGGGAGAACATATAAACTTCAACACAAGCATTAGCATGTTGGTGGAAGTGAACCAACATCCCAGGTGCTGCTAGACAGAACTGCTACCCACTTAGCCACCAGGGCAGACCCACACATGTTCTCTGCATCTCTGTGGTGTGAACTAGCCCTAAGTCCATAGCCATGCTCAGTGTCACAAGCAATATACAGTATATTGGCGTAAGTATTGGGATGCCTGCCTTTAAACACACATGAACTGTAATGGCATCCCAGTATTAGTATTGGGTTCAAAACTCATTTGGCCCACCCTTTGCAGCTATAACAGCTTCAACTCTTCTTGTCCACAAGGTTTAGGAGTGTGTCTATGGGAATGTTTGACCATTCTTACAAGTGCATTTGTGAGGTCAGGCACTGAAGTTGGACAAGAAGGCCTGACCTACAGTCTCCTCTCTAATTTATCCCCAAGGTGTTCTGTTGTGTTGATGTCAGGACTCTGTGCAGGCCAGTCAAGTTCCTCCACCCCAAAATCACTCATCCATGTCTTTATGGACCTTGCTTTGTGCACTGGTCCAAATGATTTGGTGGAGGGGGATTATGGTGCGGGGTTGTTTTTCAGGGGTTGGGCTTGGCCTCTTAGTTTCAGATAAGGGAACTCTTAAGGCGTCAGCATACCAAGACAATTTGGACAATTTCATGCTCCCAACTTTGTGGGGACAGTTTGGGGAAAGCCCCTTCCTGTTCCAACATGACTGCACACCAGTACACAAAGCAAGGTCCATAAAGACATGGATGAGCAAGTTTGGGGTGGAGAAACTTGACTGGCCTGCACAGAGTCCTGGCCTCAACCCGATAGAACACCCTTTGGCTGAATTAGAGTAGAGACTGCAAGCCAGGCCTTCTCATCCAACATCAGTGCCTGGCCTCACAAATGCACTTCTGGAAGAATGATCAAACATTCCCATAGGCAGACTAAACCTTGTGGACAGCCTTCCCAGAAGCTGTTCTAGCTGCAAAGGGTGGGCCAAATCAAATTTTAACCCTACGGACTAAGACTGGGCTGCCATTAAAGTTCATGTGTGTGTAAAGGCAGGCGTCCCAATACTTTTGGCTATATAGTGTATCTGGAAAAGACTTACAATGGTGGTGGAACCCTCCTACACATAACTACTACAATTAGACATAGTTATAGGACCTGGGAAATGAGACAACTTCTCTACATGAAGTAACATGGTTGGGATTTGAACCCAGACCCTCAGAGATACTAAGCAGAAGTTCTAACCTCTAAGCCATGGAGCTGCCATGTGTGAGACCACCCTACACATAACTACACATAAATACACATAAAAACACATTAATACTGCATTTCTATGGACATACAAGTGATGGAATTACATTACTCAAGAGTTATTCTTCTTGATTTATTCTGTGATATTTGGTGTTTTTTTTTTGTGAGTGAGAGTAGAATATTACCCTCAAATTTTTGGGAATTACATTTTGATTTCTGATGTTTGTACACATATCACATTTTTGGGCTCAAATTATGAATATTTGGAAATAATACAAAGCACAAAAAAATGTGATTCATTTTAAATTTTCATCAGCAATGGTATTGTTTGTGGATTATAAAGACACCTGTGTGAGTTTGGGGTAAAGATTGTTGTGAGATGAAGAATAACAAGTGAAAGTGACAGAGAAAAATATATTTTATCAAAACATCAAAACATTCCACATTGTAGCATTATTAAAATCAAAATATTTTAAGTAGAAGCAACAATGTTGCAAAGGAAAATTTATTTCACAGAAAGATACATTTCATCTCAACATTAAAAGGTTTTTTTGTGAAAGTTAGAATTGTTCCATTAGAATCAGTGACTGAAACTTCATTTGGACTAAATTAGAGCAGATTTTAACTCCCAAAAAATGTTCTCTAATTAGCTCTCATTTTGGTATTTACTATACCTCCAGGTAAAAAAGACACTTGAGTTAAAATGAGAGTTATTTTCAGGTCTGAGCATGCTCAGTTGTGTTGGCACCTAGTTGTCCAAAACGGGGAATTTTTCACTTTTCAGACTTTTAAAGATATTTCAGTGTAGAAATCACTTTTTCACATAGTTTAAAAGCAGATAATCTTTAAATAATATACCGCATATTTCAGTACCATTTAGGCAATTATATCATGCTCTAAAAATTATTTCCATGTGCAATTCTCTAGGTTTTAGCAGAGTAAGGGTTTGGGCTCTATTTAGTTTCAGGGAGCTATAGTAAATTCGATTTTGGGAGAATTTTCTCACCAGCGCTATAGTGAATACCGTTTTAGCGCGAATTACCGCTATTAGCGCTAATTCGCGTTAAATTGCCGCGAATTAGCGCTAAATTGCCGCGAATTAGCGCTAATTCGCGGCAATTTGCGCGAATTAGCGCCATAGCGCTATAGTAAATGACCCCCACAATGACAATATCTCATCTCCTCTGCTCAAATACAATACAACACCCTTCTCACTCTGTTCTCAGGAATGCACTTTGCCAGTAATCCAACCTCCAGCACAAAATTAATCAGCTGATTGGACTGTAAGATTTACTTTGAGTTGACCTTTTGTTTCATTAGACCTTTAACGATTTACCGAATTATGTCGAATTCATTCGTTATATCCTCTATAATTTCTTTTGTATACGTTGAAATTCGCACAAGCCTATTTAAAACTGATCGCGGCTGTAATGAATTGTCGGGTCTCGGCAATATAGATAAAAATCATTGAAAAAAACAGCATGGGTCCCCCCCCCCCAGTCCATTACCAGGCCCTTTGGGTCTGGTATGAATATTAAGGGGAATCCTGAATCAAAAATTGAAAAAAAATTGTGTGGGGGTCCCCCCAAAATCCATAACAGGCCCTTCAGGTCTGGTATGGATATTATTTTTGCCCGGAGGTTGTGGGGATCTGCGGGCAGGGGGCTTATTGGAATCTGGAAGCCCCCTTTAACAAGGGGACCCCCAGATCCCGGCCTCCCCCCATGTGAATTGGTAATGGGTACCGCCTTCCTCTGACGTCACGTGGCGTCAGGGGAGGCGGGGTCACCCGTTTTCATCACCGGGTGGCCCTCTGCCCTCAGCTATATAGCAGCTGTCACCGAGAAGAAGCGTCACTCAGCGGGAGTCTCCCATGGAGGCGGAGCTGTTGCAGCTTTTTTATTTCTTTTTTCGGCTCGTCGGGTGGCATTTGATGGATCTACATCGTGGGACATTTTTATTTTTCTAATTTTTTTAATAAAGGACTTGCCCCAAAGTGTCTCCTGTCTTTTTTATGATTTTTGACCCTTTTTTGTTAAACGGTAGGAGTACAATGTACCCGTTACCAATTCACATAGGTGGGAGGACAGGATCTGGGGGTCCCTCTGTTAAAGTGGGCTTCCAGATTCTGATAAGCTCCCTGCTTGCAGACCCCCACAACCACTGGGAAATGGTTGTGAGGATGAGGGCCTTGTCCCCAACAACATGGGGACAAGGTGCTTTAGGGACCCCAATGTAGCCTGGTACAGTTCAGGAGGGGGGGCGCTCTTTCATCCCCCCTCTTTTCCTGTGGCCTGCCACATTGCATGATCAAATAAGGGTCTGGTATGGACTTCGGGGGGACCCCTACGCCATTTTTTTTATTTGGCGCAGGGTTCCCCTTAATATTCATACCAGACCTGAAGGGCCTGGTGTGGATTTTGCGGGGACCCCATGCAATTTTTTTTTTGGTTCGGGGTTCCCCTTAATATTCATACCAGACCCGAAGGGCCTGGTAATGGACTGGGGGGGGACCCATGCCATTGTTTTATCTATATTGCCGAGACCTGACAATTAATTACAGCCGCAGTTTTAAATGACTTTTTTTTCCTTTAGAAATGTAATTTTGCTGTGGTACTGTTCTAAACACGGGAAAACTGTGCCACTTTACAGGCATACTATAGACACCCCCAGGCACGATATTTAAAGGAATATTTCATTTTTATTGTTTCACTTTAAGCATTATTAAAATCACTGCTCCCGAAAAAACGTCAGAAATAACTTGCATATAAGCCTTTAAAATGAGCACCTTTGGTTTTTCATGTTCGTGTCCCATAGACTTTAACGGTGTTCGTGTGTTCGTCCGAATTTTTTGCCTATTCGCAAGTTTTGGTGCGAACCAAACCGGGGGGTGTTCGGCTCATCCTTATACATATATGGTGGGATTGTCCAAAAATAAAAGAATATTGGCAGGAAATTCAAGAACATATAGAAGAGATAACAGGAGAGAAGATTTAAATAACCCCTGGACCTGTCTGTTTCATGGTACAAACAACACAAAAAAAATACAAGAAAACATTCATTCCATTTCTATTGAACGCCGCAAAGGGACTAAGAGAGACGTTAGAGGGCAGATCATGGGGGGAGGACAGGGGGGAAAGGGGAGAAGAGAAAAGGGAGAGAAAGAGAATAGGCAGGGAAATGGTGGGTGCTTGATGGATATGGATTGCATCTCTTGACTCTCTTTTTTCTTTGTACTGTTCTTGTTTTTTATAGGTAATGTAAAACTAAATAAAGATTAAATATAAATAAAAAAAAGAGAAAAAAAAAACACACATCCATTAATGTCTAAACTGCTGGCAACAAAAGTGAGTACACCCCTAAGTGAAAATGTCCAAATTGGGCCCAATTAGCCATTTTCCCTCCCAGTGTCATGTGATTCCTTAGTGTTACAAGGTCTCAGGTGTGAATGGGCAGCAGGTATGTTAAATTTGGTGTTATCGCTCTCACTCTCTCATACTGTTCACTGGAAGTTCAACATGGCACCTCATGGCAAAGAACTCTCTGAGGATCTGAAAAAAAGAATTGTTGCTCTACATAAAGATGGCCTAGGCTATAAGAAGATTGCCAAGACCCTGAAGCTGAGATGCAGCCAAGACCATACAGCAGTTTAACAGGACAGGTTCCACTCAGAACAGGCCTCGCCACGGTCGACCAAAGAAATTGAGTGCACATGCTCAGCGTCATATCCAGAGGTTGTCTTTGGGAGATAGACGTATGAGTGCTGCCAGCATTTCTGCAGAGATTGAAGGAGTGGGGGGTCAGCCTGTCAGTGCTCAGACCATACGCCGCACACTGAATCAAATTGGTCTGCATGGCTGTCATCCCAGAAGGAAGCCTCTTCTAAGGATGATGCACAAGAAAGCCCACAAACAGTATGCTGAAAACAAGCAGACTAAGGACATGGATTACTGGAACCATGTCCTATGGTCTGATGAGACCAAGAAAAACTTATTTGGTTCAGATGGTGTCAAGCGTGTGTGGCAGCAACCAGGTGAGGAGTACAAAGACAAGTGTGTCTTGCCTACAGTCAAGCATGGTGGTGGGAGTGTCATGGTCTGGGGCTGCATGAGTGCTGCCGGCACTGTCTAGATACAGTTCATTGAGGGAACCATGAATGCCAACATGTCCTGTGACATACTGAAGCAGAGCATGATCCCCTCCCTTCGGAGACTGGGCAGCAGGGCAGTATTCCAACATGATAATGACCCCAAACACACCTCCAAGAAGACCACTGCTTTGCTAAAGAAGCTGAGGGTAAAGGTGATGGACTGGCCAAGCATGTCTCCAGACCTAAACCCTATTGAGCCTTTGTGAGGCATCTTCAAACGGAAGGTGGAGGAGCACAAGGTCTCTAACATCCACCAGCTCCGTGATGTCATCATGGAGGAGTGGAAGAGGACTCCAGTGGCAACATGTGAAGCTCTGGTGAACTCCATGCCTAAGAGGGTTAAGGCAGTGCTGGAAAATAATGATGGCCACACAAAATATTGACACTTTGGGCCCAATTGGGACATTTCCACTTAGGGGTGTACTCACTTTTGTTGCCAGCGGTTTAGACATTAATGGCTGTGTGTTGAGTTATTTTGAGGGGACAGCAAATTTACACTGTTATACAAGCTGTACACTCACTACTTTACATTGTAGCAAAGTGTCATTTCTTCAGTGTTGTCACATGAAAAGGTATAATAAAATATTTACAAAAATGTGAGGGGTGTACTCACTTTTGTGAAATACTGTAGGTACTGTTTAAAATAGGTACTAGATGCTCTGTCAAAAAAAAAAGTAAAAGTAAAAATATACCTAACAGTTAAAAGCATAGTGGACACTACCCTCTTTATTCATAGGTATGGTAAATAACTGCTGCATTCATGATAAATGATGTTATTGCATAATACATTTGGCTCTTCTACATAATATAGATTGCTAATAAAACCTCTGCAGCATCACTTTATGACCTGCATTTTATGACTGTGTATTAATTCATTGAAGAGAACAAAGACATTTTTGCCTGTGTGAATGAGGGATAAAACATATCTGCACTGAACAGGTCAACGTATTTACGTTATTTTGTATTATATACAGTATATGTATAATATACTATTATTGTTATTATAGAGAACTTTTGAGTTACAGCTAAAATGTAACCTTTATGTTAATGTGGGAATACTGTATATAGCAAACGTAGGTCTCTTCATGTATTATGAAGAGGCCTACATAGGAGAGCTTACAAATAAAATACAAAAGAAACCTTACTATATTTAAGTGGTGCTAAACATACAATGCCACTTTCATTAGCATGTGTCTTTTATGTGCTGGCAATTTTTTCAATATCCCTGTGACCTTCCTATAAAAATAGACTGCTGATGATGATTATGATGATACAATGTAATCCAATTTGGTTATATTAAACAACAGTCATTTACTCATATTTAAGTTATCATCTACTGTATACATCCATCTGTGAACTCACTTAGAACAGTACTCACTTTTCTGTTATAATGTTTGAAACACAGTATTCACTGCATTACCACACCGTCCTATCACTAAATGTGAAAGTATTTTAGATGCTCAATGTCACACTGTTGACTGCTGCTGAACACTTCTATGACTAGCTAATGCCCCGTACACACGATCAAAAATGCTGCCAGCAAAAGTCCGATGCAAGCTTCTGGTCGGAAATTCTGACCGTGTGTATGCTCCATCGGACTTTTGCTGGCGGTATTTCCGCCAGCAAAAGATTGAGAGCAGGTTCTCTATTTTTCCAACGGAAAAAGTTGCTATCGGAAATTCCGATCGTCTGTAGCAATTCCGACGCACAAAATTCCTACGCATGCTCGGAAACAATTCAACGAATGCTCGGAAGCATTGAACTTCATTTTCTCAGCTCGTCGTAGTGTTGTACGTCACTGCATTCTTGACGGTCAAAAGTTCAGAGAACTTTTGTGTGACCATGTATATGCAAGGCAAGATTGAACGGAATTCTGTCTGAAAAACCATCCAAGGTTTTTCTGACGGAAATTCCGATCGTGTGTACACGGCATAAGACAATGCAGTTTCCCTGTGAATTTTAGTTTATTTCTGTCCTATTGTCAGGCTTAATAAATTAACCCTTACAGGGCCTGCACTATATTCAGGGAGTCCGCGCTTTTAGTAATAGTAGGTACAATCCAAACATTATGACTGGACATACCAACTCCAGTGAGGGCAAAGACCAACTGACTCTTGCAGTAGTAAACGTTGAGCTGAAGTGGGTCTAGAGTTGTGCTTCAGGATTTAGACAGACACATCCTATTAATTAGCCAGTATTAAGCTGTAGACAATTTTTTTTTCTTGTCTTTAGCCATGTCTAGGCACATTGGAAAATCTGGCAGCACTGTAGACGTAAAATGCAAATTCATTTGTGGTTCATTGGCAGACCTTCAATTAAAGCACAGCTAGGGGCACAGGTGGTAATCATTAAATATAATTTAAAGGACATGCAACAGGAAGATATACCTGCAGAGAATATTTGGTCAGTGAATAACACATTCACTGCTTTATAAATATATCACTTAACATCAGAAACTGATTTTAGACTCATTTTCCCTCTCCCTTCATTCACCGTGTGTATGAAAAGGTGGAGCTGTCTTCAGAGCATATTGGAAGACCTCCCTCTTGGGTCTGTGCCATTTTTTTTTTGAGGCAGCAGTGGGATTTGCTTAGCATATTAGTGCACATTTTATTCACTGACTTGTGTACTAAAGGTTGGAAGCTTTTTAGAAGTAACAGACTTACAGAAGCTCACTCTGGTTTTGTAAAAGATGTACATGGCTATTTGATAGTCTTCTTTAACAACCGCTAAATTTCTCCTCTGTAGCCCAAGAAAAGCAACAGGAAACCACTTCTTCTCTTAGCCCCAGTGCAATATGAGATCCGTAGTTTGTGTAAGGCCCCAAACACACTATTAGATTTTCTGCAGATTTTTGTCTTCAGATTTACCAAAACCATGTAGTGCAAGGGCATTCCTGATTGCATACAAATTCAAACTCTTAAGGTTTGACCTCCATATTATATGGTTTTGGTAAATCTGAAGACAAAAATCTGCAGACAATCTAATAGTGTGTATGGGGCTTAGGTTATCTCAGTCTGTGTGAAACTACACCTCCCACCCTCCTAGCAGTCCACATCTTGTGTGCATCCCTACTGGGTAGAAGGCGGGCTCAACACTGGCTGCACAGTTCCACAATAATAGTCTCTTCCCACAGCTGTGTCTGTGTAAAAGTCTCCAATGAACACAAGCAAGAGCAGCAGCAGACACAGTGAAACTGCAGCTCCACTACCTGTCAACTGCTGGCCAGAGCTACATGTTCCCTCCACCAAAAGTCTTTTGGTCTAGGGAGAAATAGGTCAGTCTTTTTGGGAGCATATTGACCTTTTGGCTCTTTGCTCCTTTGGCTCAGATGGTTCTTCTCCTGAAGGCTCTTCTGGCAAGTGCAAAGAGTAGCTGTGGGGTCCCTGTTTCCCCTTCATCTGGCAGAACAGAAGGCTCCTCCTGTCTTTCTATCTCCTGAACCTGGGATATACATTCAGGGGCTTCAGGCCTAGGGTTCCTGAATGGGTTTTAGTAGAGGAGGTAGGTGGAGTGACATCTATGGACACAGATGGCCTCAACCAGTCCATGTAGACGTCTTCTTCTTCTTCAAACTCTTCCTCCTCCAGCAACAGTTGTCTTAGACTGCGATTATTTTACTGGTCTTTGCCTTAAAGAGAATATTTGAGTAGAGGATGAATCAGTCTGTTAAGGCATTTGAACGGCTGCTCCCAGAGGTAGAAGATGGTTATGGTGCTAAACGTTCAGTAGACCCCCCTCTGGGTTGATCTGGTACACTAGCAGACCAGACAGTTGCTTGTAGGAGAAGTAGGGTTGGGATTGCCACCGGTCAAACCAACTTTCCATGTACACCTACATTTCTTAGAAGCACTCAATCACCCAGCTGAAGATCCTGGACTCTAATGCCCCGTACACACGGTCGGACATTGATCGGACATTCCGACAAACAAAATCCTCTGATTTTTTCCTACGGATGTTGGCTCAAATTTGTTTTGCCTACACACGGTCGCACAAAGTTGTCGGAATTTCCGATCGGCAAGAACGCGGTGACGTCAAGCACGTACGACGAGACTAGAAAAGGCCGGTTCAGAACCAAGCGCGGCACCCTTTGGGCTCCTTTTGCTAATCTCGTGTTAGTAAAAGTTTGGTGAGAGACGATTCGCGCTTTTTCAGACTCGTGGCTTTCAGATCGTTTTCTGCCGTTCAGTTTGTGCTTGTGGGTTTGTATCTGCTCTTCAGTGCGTGCAGTCAGTTCGTATCGGAGTTTTCTGTGCGATCTTGTCCGCTCGTTGCTGTTTTTCAGGTCGCTCTTCACAGGCCTTGCTGTTCTTCAGTGCGTTCTGTTACTTCGTTCTGAGCAGCCGACCGTTTTCTAGCCATGTTTCGTATGCGTACTCCTCGTACAGTTCGTGCTGTGCGGGGGCTTGGTGTTGGGGTCCTGACCTTGACACAAGTCCAGTCCATGAACAGGGTGGGGAGGAGTTCATGGACCAAGAATTGGTTGCTTCAGCGTGACCAGTTCTGTCATATGCCTTTGCTCCGTGAGATCCGTGAGAATAATCCTGATGATTTCAGGAACTTTCTCCGGATGACGGACCCCGTATTTAACCGTTTGTTGGCTTCGCTGACCCCCTATATCAGCAGGCAGGATACCTGCATGAGGCAAGCCATCACTCCGGAGCAGAGGTTGGTCACTACCTTGCGGTATTTGGCGACAGGGAGAAGTCTGCAGGACCTCAAGTTCTCGACAGGCATCTCCCCCCAGGCTCTTCTTTGTGGACATTTACTGCTTGTGTTTGTTTGAGCTGACCCTGACAGAAATGTGTGGAGTCCAGAAAATGTCGTGATTGTGTAACCTTACAAAGCACTGTTGGCTGTTATTTACTAAAGGCAAAGACACTTTTCACTACAAGTGCACTTGCAACTGCACTGAAACTGCACTTGTAGTGCAAAGTGGATTTGCCCTTAGGAAATTACCCCCATTTTCTCATAAAACAACAATTACATCACCCAGGGCCGGATTAGCCACAAGGCCACCGAGGCCAGGCCTCGGGGCGGCAGTGGTGTAGGGGCGGCGCCGCTCCTGCAGCGACTTCGCGGCCGCCCCCCCTTTCGTGCTGCCTGTTAAAGTCTTTTATGGGCACCAGTGCCCATAGAAAAAATGGCCGCGAGCCGACCACGCAACTGCGCATGCGCCGTTCCGAAGCCGGCCGGGCTCGGGAAAGCTCGTAAGCGCTCGGCCGGCGGCGCATGCGCAGTAGCGCGATGGCGCCGCTCGGCGCCATTTTTAAAAGAAAAAGAGATTAGCTAGTACTGTCAGCGGTGCGGAGGCGTGGGAGAAAGATGACATCTCCTATTGCCCGCACCGCTGTTCCGCCCTCCTCCTGATGGCAGGCAGCATGGCAAGGGACATCCCAATCTGGTGGCAAGGGACATCCCAATCTGGTGGCAAGGGACATCCCAATCTGGTGGCAGCCATAGAGGCAAGGGACATCCCAATCTGGTGGCAAGGGACATCCCAATCTGGTGGCAGCCATAGAGGCAAGGGACATCCCAATCTGGTGGCAAGGGACATCCCCATCTGGTGGCAGCCATAGAGGCAAGGGACATCCCCATCTGGTGGCAAGGGACATCCCCATCTGGTGGCAAGGGACATCCCCATCTGGTGGCAGGCATGGTGGCAAGTGACATCCCCATCTGGTGGCAGGCATGGTGGCAAGTGACATCCCCATCTGGTGGCAGGCATGGTGGCAAGTGACATCCCCATCTGGTGGCAGGCATGGTGGCAAGTGACATCCCCATCTGGTGGCAAGTGACATCCCCATCTGGTGGCAGGCAGCGTGGCAAGTGACATCCCCATCTGGTGGCAGGCATGGTGACAAGTGACATCCCCATCTGGTGGCAAGTGACATCCCCATCTGGTGGCAGGCATGGTGGCAAGTGACATCCCCATCTGGTGGCAGGCATGGTGGCAAGTGACATCCCCATCTGGTGGCAGGCATGGTGGCAAGTGACATCCCCATCTGGTGGCAGGCATGGTGGCAAGTGACATCCCCATCTGGTGGCAGGCATGGTGGCAAGTGACATCCCCATCTGGTGGCAGGCATGGTGGCAAGTGACATCCCCATCTGGTGGCAGGCATGGTGGCAAGTGACATCCCCATCTGGTGGCAGGCATAGTGGCAAGTGACATCCCCATCTGGTGGCAGGCATAGTGGCAAGTGACAAGCGATGGTGGCAAGTGACACGCTCAGGGCTCCCAATGATTCTGCATTATGGTGAGTTGAACTATTTCAGTTTATATTACAATGTAATGATAGAAGTAATGTGTTTCAATCATCCTGACACCATAACAACCATGGTGCCGGGGATGATTGAAGCACTAACACCAGCCATTGCCTTGAAAAATTGCCTGCGAAAAATCCTTACCCCTCGCGCGCTTACCCTGAAGTATTTTTAGTCTGTACAATTAAAGTCAGTTATTTTCAGTGTTCTCGTGTGTGGAGATATGTTTTTAATCGACCTATTGTAGAAGTCATAGATAAAGGACGTGGTGTGTGTGTGTGTGTGTGTGTGTGTGTGTGGGGGGGGGGGTAGGGCGGCATTGAAGGACCCGGCCTTGGGGCGGCAAAGGGAGTAAATCCGGGCCTGACATCACCCCAAAAGTGTTGTAGCTTGAGACAATAATCCACACATTCTTGATGAAGAATCTTTTTAATACCTGCACAATCACATGTGCATTTACCAAAGGTTTTTCTGACAAACCAACATGTTTATTGTATAACATATTTTGTGGTGTCATTATCCAAAATCAAAATGTGCATTTTATAGAAAACAGGCCTGTGTAAAACCCACAAGAAAGACACAAATCTTGATCTTGATCTTACAAAGTTCACATTTGGTAGAACTGGAAGGCAATATCAGACATGAGTATTTAGGAACTGTGTTTGATATTGCGTTCAGATGGGGGGAAATCACCCCTGGAAAAGCCAAATTTGGAAGATGCACACAAATTTCACAATGTCAACATGTGCTATCTGCCATCAGGGGGGATCAAGGGACATGTTTTAGGGGAGAAAGCTCTTCCTCATCGTTACTTTATTATTGAGGAAGGGGTTGCACCCCCAAAACGCGTCCATCAATGATGTTTTTATATTTTGGAATAACATCATTGATGTTTTGCTGGATGTTTTCCAATTGTAAATTACACCCCATGATCTCCCCGATCAGGATCTGGGCACTTTCGGATGTGAAAGGATCTTCATCCACAACCTCACGATCACCTAAAAAGAGAGGAAACCCAAAATAAATTAGGTCTAAAAAAAATGCCGCCATCCATCTCTTATCTGAGCCTGTGGTCGCAGACACTCACCTGTTGTGGTGACTACTTCCACCACGTCTTCTTCCTCCTGCTCAGCTTGTGTTGGTATTTTCCCTTCTTCCAGAGGGGGGGGGCTCTGGTCTCCTTGGATGAGGGGTGTCCTCCGAGTCTTTTCTCCCCTATGTAAAACAAAAATGGTATAATTAGCACACAGATATTTGATGGCAGAACTATAAAGATGAAACATTGCTTGGAAGTGGGGTACAATTGTCTATTTTAGCAGAGTTCCAAGATGTAGCTTTTTTAGTGTCCTTTGTCAACCTGCAATACTTTACCTGTTTAGTACAAGCTTCACAGATGGAGACCCCCCTATAGTATACACTGGAGCACCTGTGTGGCCCCCCTAATAAAAAGGGTGTTCTGGGGTCCCACACTAGTGCTCCAGTGTCCAGATGTGAAAACAGCTGCTCAGTGTCCTCTCCTTACACACAATCTAGTTTGCATTTCATTCTAGTAACAAAGCCATCTACACAACCCAATTCTTTGAAGACAAGTATAGGGCCTCAAAATGGTGGCCAAATGCATATGGGCTAAACAATGGTATTTTATATTTGCAACGAAAAATGTGTGATCCGAACGAATAATGTGCCCATGAACATGAAAGTTGCCATTTTAAACTGTACAATAGTTCCTAAAAGCACATGGAGCAGCACGAACGTAATAAACACAAGAACAATAGGAACACAGCACAACTACTTACTTTTTTGCAGCACTCTCCGGATCTTTCTGTACTGCTCATGTTCTCGTAATTTCAGGTCCGACCACCGCTTCCTGAGCTGATCTTTCGATCGTCGTACCCCGAATTTCCGGTGCAGACTCCTGACCACTTTCGCCATGATCTTGGTCTTTCGGACATTGTGGTTGGGGTAAGGCACATACTTTCCATCATAGTCGGCCTTCTTCAGGATGTCCACCATCTCCCCAAAGGACATATTTGAGTCCTTTAATCTCCTTCTGGATCGGGACGTTTCAGGCTCCGGCCTTTCCTCCTCCTCCTCCTCGTTGCTGTACTTAGCACTATCCTGCTGTCTCTCCGCCATGTGCTCTTCCTCCACTGCGCCGAACGAAAAGGGGCGGGGAATAGAATAGAAAGAACGTCAGGGGTGGGCGGAGTTATACGCATGCGCAGTGTGTATAAATCGTAATCGTACGATCTGTGAGCAGAGGAAGGAGCATCAGAGACACCGATCGTGCTAACGAAGGTAGGATCTAAACTTGGGCCTATACTGCTTCGAAATTGAAGCCTATATTGTAACAAGATTAGGGGAGTTTGGCCTGACATTAGGGTTTGTCTTGTGTTGTGTCTTGCAGAGAAAATGGATGGGTTCAACGACCACAATTTCCTGCCCCTGTTCATAGACAAGTACAGGGAGCTGCCCTGTCTGTGGCAGGTCAGACACCCCCACTATAACCACAAACAGAAGAGGCAGGCAGCACTGGAGAAACTGCTGGAGTTGGTGAAGCCGGTGGTCCCCACAGCAACCATCCCTTATTTAAAAGCTAAAATTGGGGGCCTGAGGAGCACTTATCTTAGGGAGCGCAAGAAGGTCACAGATTCCCAGAGGTCCGGAGCTGCAGCAGATGACGTTTATGTCCCCAGGCTGTGGTACTATGAGAGACTGCAATTTCTGTCAGACCACACTGAAGTCAGGGAATCCCTCTCTACTCTTCCTTCAACTCTTCCTTCCATCCCAGCTGAGGCTTCCGATGTCCAACCTGTGCCTTCCAGCCAGGAAGAAGTGGAGGAGCCCAGCTGGAGTCAGGTATAGAATTCTTCTACAGATTTCTGGTCAATAAAGAAATGATGTTTACTAGATGTTATTATTGATCACTATTTGCTGATTTCATAAAGTGTTTTACATATCAATACACAGTAGTGGGCACCCAAAATTGGGACAAGAATGAAAACTGCTGGGCTCAGAAGGATAGTTTGTTATATTTGTTAACATTCAATTTGCAGCAGTCAGGAGGTGAAAATTGTGTGTGATTGATGAAAACAATACTAAAACTATGTCCCTTTTTCATACACAGGAAGACCTCAGCCAGGAGGAGGCTGTGGAATGTGGCAGTCAGGAGGAGGCGGGGATTAGTGGCAGCCAGGAGGAGGTGGGGATTAGTGGCAGCCAGGAGGAGGCGGGGCTAAGTGTCAGCCAAGAGAAGCCTGGGACAAGTCGCAGCCTGACTGAGTCTCAGGTCCCTCCCCTCCGCCTGCCATATAAAAGGGCCAGGAAGGCCACTCCCAGTCCTGTGCAGGATTCAGTGTACAGGCTGATCCAGGAGGCTTCGGCGTCCCTCAGAGCCTTCCCCAGTCCTGCAGAGGCCTTTGCCTGCATGGCTGCCACCAAATTGCTGGGCATGCAGGAGGGTCAACGCAAGATCTCTGAGGACCTAATTTATAAAGTCCTTCGTAAGGGGGAGAGTGGGGAACTGACACACAAGACGGATGTCATGGAGAGGGACGATCCTCCTCCTCCTCCTCCTCCTGCTGCCACAACTCCACCACCACAGCCAAAGGCTGGAAGGAAGCGTGGAAAGAAGACCTGAGAGTGATTGCCCTGGGTTCAGTCTGGTCTGACAGAAGCTGCAGTCTCTCGTATGACCACAGCCTGGGGACACAGATGTCATCTGCTGCTTTCCGGATCTCTGGGACTTCTGGACCACACTGCCCTCCCTTAGATATGGACTCCTCAGGCCACCAATTTTGCTTTTAAATAATTGATGTCTGCCCTGGGGGTCCAAGGCTTCGCCCACTTCTGCAGTTTCTCCAGCGTTGCCTCCCTCTTTGTTTAGTTGTGTCCCCTTAATAAAATATTTTTAGGTAAATTCTACTCTCCTGTGTGTGTTTTCATCCAAAAAGGACAGTTTGTTGGTGAGTATTCAGGTACATTTCTAAAGTACAATGTGAAATTAACAAGGGACAACAACACCAAACAATCTCCTCCTACAGATTAAATAGAACAACATATCAATGGTGTTGTGGGAACTTGTCACAAAAAACACACAAACATTTTCGGGAGTACAAATCAAAATCACCAAAAAAAATAAATAAATAAAAAGAGAAACACAAAAAAAGATTCTACATTAAAGTAAAAAAAAAAATAAAAAAAAAATATGTTGATATGTTGTCAGATGTGAGAAATCAAAATATATTGAGGGAATCCCAATAAATAGTAACAAAAAAAGTTTGTGAGAAGTGTGTGTGAATATGAGCATCAAAACGACTTAATTCTTGTCACATTATAAAGAAGAAGAGAGTGCGCTGTATTAAACCATTTTTTACATTGCAGCGTGACGAAAGTGCTTTATCCATTACGAACGCTAAGTTTACCAGAACGAGCTGTCCCGTGTCAGAATTTCTTCTGAGCATGCGTGGCACTTTGTGCGTTGGAACAGGCCACACACGGTCGGAATTGACGCGATCGGATTTTGTTGTCGGAAAATTTTATCTCCTGCTGTCCAACTTTGTGTGTCGGAAAATCCGATGAAAAATGTCCGATGGCGCCCACACACGGTCGGAATTTCCGACAACACGCTCCGATCGGACATTTTCCATCGGAAAATCCGACCGTGTGTATGGGGCATTACTCTCAAGCCAAAATTCCTTTTGTCCTGCTGGCCTTCGTCATCGGACGCAGTATGGGCTTTTTCATAAGCTGTCTTCAAGTTCTTTTTCAAGCGATCCACATACCCTCTGTGGGAATGTAACAGATGTCTGATCCATAGACCTGCCAACAGCTAAATCAACCAGAAGTTGAGCTTCTCTCCCAAACATGAGCATGTATGGAGAATAACCTGTGGCCTTCTGCCTGGTGCTGAGAAAAATCGCCATTCTCCAAGTCCAGTCTATGTTATTAACATGGGTGAGATGGCCTCAGCCTTATACCACTCCACAAGGCATTCCCTCTGACATAGACTATGACTAAGCCCCAGTGGGTGGGGTGAAACATGTGAGAGGGCATAGCTTGTGAAGTGGTGTAAGGCTGAGGCCTTCTCACACATGTTAACAACATGGACTGGACTTATCCTAAACAATGCAAAATTTAAACAGTAATATCATCAGTACATCTAACAGTAAATCTAATAAACAGCTAGCAGCTAACAGTAACCTAATTAAACAGTGATCTAATTACCAGTAAGCTAATCAACAGCCAGGCTCCAAATCTTTGCTTAGTCAGGGGGCCCACCCCAGACAGTCCAACCAAGTCCAACACATGCTGTCTTTCAGGTGTTTGGCTTTCACTTGTCCACTAGTAAAGTCATCATAAGACAAAACTCAAACAATTTTCCAGCAGTCTGAAAAAGTGGAATTTATCTTTATAGATTTATTGAGTGAGATTGTCTGCAGGAAGGCAACCATATTTCCTCTGACCATTAACCTGTACAAGATTAAAATTACACCTCTCCATCCACTCCAGAAGGGAAGCTTTATTGTCTTTATTCAGAGAATCAATCCAAGCCTCGCTCTCAGCATTCACCATGTGGTCCATCATTGGAGAATGATCTGCTCTCTCCATGAGATCAGAGGCTAGACTGAGCTCTTTTCCATGCTCTGACCGGGAGAAGCAGACAAAATCCCCTCCATGGGTCATAATCAGGAGGTAGAAGACTAGCCCCTAGTCTCCAGCAAAAGCCCGAATCCAAGTTGAGTCTGTCACAATTCTGGACTTCTGAATGTGCAGGAGATGAAGTAACTTGAAAGTCCTCTACAGCTCTAAGTGACTGTGGTCATCATGCAAGGCAGCTAGCACAATTTCTCTATGCTTCTCAGGCAGAAACAATTGCCAGTTTTGTTCAGGATTGTCCGATGGGCCCTTTCATTAGGCCACCCCTTCATGTAGATGTAGTCAACCCCACTGCTTGAGAACCAAATGTGCTTCTTTAGGAGAGTACACTAGCAAGCTCTGAGTGTCCACTCTCCTGGGCTTTCAAGGTCAGACTACATAAAGGGTCTTCTTCCTGATCCTTTCTTACTGTAGGTCTTTCTTTGATAAAATAAACAGGTCTCCATCTCTCACTTGAGTGAGGCCACAGAAGAGCTTGGGGCACTTGCGGCAGTGACTCCAATGACTTTGGCTCCAGTAGCTCCCTTGACATGATGCTCAACCCCTTGGTGTGAAGCTTGGATCTCTTCTGGCATTAATCAGGTCCACTCTTATGGGAGAGTCTAAGGTTCATAGGGTCTCCCAGATAGGGTGTCAGCATGTCTGTTTCTGACCCCTGGATAATACTTCAGGCTGAAGCAAAAACCAGGTAGGGCAGCCAACCATCGACGTCCTGTGGCTTCCAGCTTGGCTGTGGTAAGTATATAGGTGAATGGAATATTATCTGTCTTGACCTCGCAATCTATACCATACAGATAATATTTCAACTTGTCCAGCACTGCCCACTTCAAAATAAGAAAACAAAGTAGATATGGCGCTGTTCTGCTACTATCACATAGTGGTATAAAAAATATATATGGGATGTTTCCTTTGAAAGATCCTAAACCCTAGGAAGATGTCACACTGTGTATTACCAAAGTGTATGAAGCAACCAAAAATTATTTTACATTAAAGCTAAAGCCAAACGAATGATTCCTAGTGCAAAAAAATCTGTATACCCATAAAGGATAAATTACTAAGCAAAAATTGTGAGACTTGCTGAACCAATCTAAAGTGCAATTGAAAATAATATGCTTACATAAAACTTTACAACATGTTAATTATCAAACTCCTCTACGTGCTAATTATTAGAACCACCAAACAGGCAGATTCCCTAGGTCTGCATTTCTATAGTGTCCATAACAAATGAAACAAATATCAAAAACCAAGACTGCTGGATGATGATAAATGATCAAATAAAATGAAATAAAAATAAAAATAAAAAAGTAAAAATTAAATAAAAATAAAAAAGGTAAATTAACAATAATAATATTGGATATTAAATTATAAAGTGCTCTTGTGCTCGTGAAAAAAATCCTCTTCCTAGTCAGATGGACTCTTCAGTGAGTGAACACACCATGCATATCTTAATTCGTGTTCCTATTGCAGCTGCACTCACCAGATTCTTCTCCCCCTCCTGGGGTTAAAGGCATTCACAGTATGTGCCATTGTGTAGCAATAGTAAAAGAAGACCGTCCTTAGTGCTGGCTATGAGGAGATTCCATTATAGTTGTATACCACGGAAGAGAGAGAGGGAGCCCAAATAGCGTGATACTGTTTCAAACTATTTTATTACCACACGCATGGAAAAGTACTCACATACGGTAGTATTAACAAAGGCATTTGTTGCTGACACCAATGCTTGGTGCTACGCAGTGTGACATCTTCCTAGGTTTTAGGATCTTTCAAAGGAAACACCCCATATATATTTTTTATACCACTATGTGATAGTAGCAGAACAGCGCCATATCTACTTTGTTTTCTTATTTTGTATCATTGCTCCACCCAGTGGTAGTAATTAGTAGAGGCAGCAGTTCTAAACCCCTCCAACCCATCATTCACTTTTAGTTTGTTGCACAGAGATTTTTCTCTATTACTGTCCACTTCAAGCCAAAGAATTCCAACTTATGCATGGGACAGTTCTTTTTAGCTGAGGCAAGGCTCAAACTCAATAAGACAACAAGTCATAGGTGTCCATCATGTTCTTGATACAACACCCAACCTCAACATGTAGTTAAAAAGATTGAGCTTGATCAGCATAAGCCAAAACAGGGGCATTGGTCAAACTCCTCTTTTTTTTTTTTTTTTTTTCCAACGTTTTTATTGAATTGTAACAGAGTACAAATATAGATCATGAACACTGTCATACAATTATAGTCATTCGTACAAGAATCATTGTACAGGAAAGTATGACAAAATGGAGCAAATACAGAAGTATAGAGATTCAACATTTAGAAACCTGCGTGTATGCCATGGATAAAGCTTAGAGTGCCTCCTGTCAGCCCCGAGCACCCCAAATGGGTGCAAACTGTGCCCGGGGAGAGAGGCGACACCCTCTCTTTCTTCTTTTTTTTTTTTTTTTTTTTGTTATTTCTCTCCTCCCCAACAAATTTTTATTGAAGATAACAGTACAGTATATGTTACATTGTTATGCAATTGCTTAAAATCGAGAAAGGTTTCGGCATATAATATTTGGTAATCATAACTAACCAACTGATGGAAAGAAATATTAGAGTTTGAAAAAAAATGGGATAGAATTGCTTTACATCCGTACCTACAGTATTTATATAACCCTAAAAGATCTGTGTTTTTATGTTTTTTAATCTGGTTAGTGGTATGGGGTCTAGATAGAGCCTGTAGGAGTATAGGTATATCTCTGTTTTTTTTTTTTGGGGGGGTGGGGGGACTCCTTATTCTTTCTCTCTCTCTCCGCCACAGCTCCCCCGTCTCTCTCAGGGTTGATTTGTTTTGTATTCATCCGTGGTACGGAAATGTATCCAACAGGCCCAAGTGCTATTGAATTTGGCGGGTGTGGGCGTGACCGGATGTCGTTGTGAGCGGGTGTGTGTGTGAGCTCCCGCTCGGCTCCGGCTTCCATGCTGCTCAGTCCTGCCTCTCTCCCTGACAGCTCAACCTAGCCTGCTAACTGCATAGGTGCTATCTGACCTGCCTTCCTGCCTCCGTGTACACCGCTCCAGCCGACGGCTACTGTGACCGGCCAGCCGCATTTTACCTTCGGGAGTGGGGGTGTCTTACTGCCGCTGCACCGCGCTGCCGTATACCGGCTTGTTCTCAGCCCTACACTCCGCGCCCGGATCGTGCTGCAGGCTTCTCCCCGTCGCCGCCGGACTAGTTGCCTGGCAACGCCTGGGGCTCTCGCGAGAGCTGTGAAAACCTCTAGTGATCTGGATGACGGTCCGGGAGTGACAGCTAAGACGCTCCGCTTCGGCCCCAGTCTCACTCCCCTTGCCTTAGTCACAGCCACAGCAGCAGACGCCGGCTACAGCAATAGACATTGGGTACACGTGGAGAGAACGCGCAGCTCTGAAATACCACAGGACAGGTATGTGAGCATTTGGGCTCAGTTTAAAAAACCCTGGGACTATGAAGGTGGACTGTATGGTACTCTGTTAAAACTATACCCTGCTATACCTGCTAATGTTATACAGTTATATAATGGTTGTAAAGAGAGTCATTGAAAGAGTAAAATAAGGAAGAGCAAAGGGAAGAAGGAAAGAGGAGAGCGGAAAAAAAAAAAAAAAAAACCCAAAAGAGGCAAGGAAAGAGTTTGTTAAAGGGAGAAGGAAGGAGGAAAGAAAGAAAGAAAAGAAAGGGGAAAAAAGGAAGTAAAGAGAAGTCTATGGTACCCGGCTAAAAACTAACCTACCTACCTGATCAGTTTGTTAACCTTGCGGCCCTGTTGAAACACGCATATTGGTTGAGTGGGGACGGGAGGGGTGCAAACAGAACCTTACACTAAGAGATTGTATCTATCTGTGCTAGCCGCTGTTGCGGTCTCTTGGTTTCCCCGTGCCACATCTGTTCCCCACTGGCGGTGCTGGGTACCCAGGTACACAAAGGTAACAACGGCGATGTCAAGGAGGAGAGGGGAGGAGCCAGCCAATATGGAGAGTTTGGGGCCCCAGTCGCTGCGATCTGCAAAAGAGAAGGGGAACCAGGCGGCAGTAGCTGCAGCAAAATTGGAGAGGTTTGCACACACTCCTGAACAGACCCCCATTAAGAATGGGCAAGCTCCGCAACTCAAGACCACGGGGGATAGGAAAAGTTATGGACAGGCATCTTCTAACCCAGCCGGAGTAGGGCAGAAAAATCCAACTGCTAATAAAGGCCCAGGAGCAGGGGAAAAAGTCCAGGTACCATCACTAGCAATGGCCTCTGCTACAGAGGCAGAACCAACCCTGAGGGAAATTTTCCATGCGATTAACTCTTGCAGAGCATCAGTGGAGGGGTTAAGCTGCCAAATTAAAGAGATCAAGGATGAACTGTTATTAATAAAGCAGGAACTGCAAAAGGCAGTAGATAGAATAACCGGCTTGGAGGGTATAGTGAGCCAAGTGGAGGATGATGTTTTCCCCCTACAGCAAGATGTCAAGTCTATGAAGGAACAACTGGGTAGAATTAATGAAAAAATGGATGAAATGGAAAACCGTCTAAGAAGGGACAATATAAGAATAGTGGGCCTCCCGGAGAGATGTGAAGGGCAGAATCCCATTGCTTTCCTGGAAGGATGGTTCACAGAAATATTTGGAAGAGATGCATTTTCCCCACAGTTTGCAATTGAGAGAGCCCATCGGGTCCCCTTCAGGGCTCCGCCCCCTAGAGGGCGCCCCAGGTCCTTATTGATGAAATTTCTGAACCACTGCGACAAGATAGCCTTAATGCGCAAAGCCAGAGAGAAGGGGCTTATTTTGTATAATGGTGCAAGGGTCTCATTTTTTGCGGACTTCTCTCCGGAGTTGCAGAGACGCAGGGAAGGTTTTGTGGAGGTTAAACGTACCCTTCAAAAATATGATGTTAAGTATGCCCTACTGTATCCAGCCAGGCTACGGGTTGAGGCAATGGGGGAGGTTCTCCTCTTTGACTCCCCGGGGGGGGTAACCCACTGGTATGAAGAAAACAAACAGAGACTGGAACCCAAGGAAAGGAGCCCAGAGTGTTAGGCTGTTCGATCAGAAGACAAGAAAATTTGGACTGAGGAAAGCAACATGAATTTGACATAGAGAGGGAGAATGATGGTGTATGGTAGATTAGGAATGGGAGAGGGGGAGGGTAATATATTTAAAAATTTTGTACACGTGGATTCTAATGGTGCAAGGAGGAATATATGAGACGGTCACGAATAGAGCCCCAGGGGCTAACCTGATAAGGTGGGGGAGGGGGGGGGTAGGGATGGGGGGGGATTGGTGGTGGGGAGGGAGAAGGGGGGGTGGGTGGTGGAGAGGAAGGGGGGTTGCAAAATTATCTCAAAGAGGAATTAAAATGCACTTAGTAACTGGAGGGGTAGTTAGGGGAATGGGGTGGGAGGGGGGAAGGGCGATTAAGCACACGTGTGGTAAAAGCAAACACTATGAACAGGAACATGGAGAAAGGGAAAGGGGGACACTTAGAATGTTCACTAGAAAGGAAAATAATAGTAATGAAGCACAGAGGGTATTAAGGCAATATTTTTTCTTTTTTCTTTCCTTTCTTCTTTTTTCTTATATTAAAGATGTAGCACTCAGCTTGGTATTAATGGAGGGGTCCTCTAGTAATAGGAACATGGGGAAAGAGGAAAGGGGGACACGTAGTAGGTTTATTAGAAAGGAAAACAATGGTAATGAAACACAGAGGGTAGCTGGGGTTCCTCTTTTTTTTTTTGTGTGTTTTGTTTTTGTTTTCTCCTGTTCTGCTATATGTAATACACAGCTTGGTATCAAGGGTGGGGTCTCACTTTGGTTGCCCCATGGGGGTTCTTTCTTTTTGCTTTCTGGGGGGAATTATAAGGGGTAGGGAGGTGTTAAAGCTTGGCACAAGACAGTATACCAAGTTAAAGATGCCCATTGTTGTTGGCCTTCTGGCACTAACTCATGTCTGTTGTTTGTCTAATGCAGCCTAAAGACCTTAAAATAGGCTCCTGGAACGTACGGGGGATGGGGAACCCAATTAAGAGGGCTGCCATTTTTTCACTGCTGGAGATAAGAGGGGTGGGCTTGGTCTGTCTACAGGAGACTCACTTGACAAAGGATACGATGAAAGGTTTTCCAAGCAGAAGGTTCCAGGCCCAATATCACTCGGTGTATTCCTCCTACTCCAGGGGGGTGAGTATATTGGTAACAAGAAGTGTGATGTTCTCCTGTAGGCAGACCAGGATAGATAGTTTAGGTCGTTATGTTTTTCTATACTGTTCTATTGAAAACAAAATGTATGTTATTGCTAATATTTATATCCCTCCACCATTTAAACTGGAAGTAATGTATAGCTTAATGGAGTTTATGGTGGATAAAACAGATACCCCGGTGATAGTAGTAGGGGATTTCAATGAGGTATTGAACAAAGAGTTGGACAGATTTCCACCGCGAGCCCAAGTAAATAGTGTAGCAGGGGGCCGGCTGGGTAGCTTCCTGGAGGAGGCAGGACTGTTGGATTTGTGGAGGGTCCGGAATCCTGGAGTAAGGCAGTACTCGTGCTTCTCGTCCTCCCACTCCACCTTCTCCAGAATTGATATGACCCTGGGGAACGCAGAGGCAGTGCCAATAATAAAGAATGTAGTATACTACCGAGAGGGGTCTCGGATCACTCCCTGATGGTGGCTTCAGTGGGTTTAGGGGTCAGGGAGGTTAGAGGGCCCTGGAAGCTAAGTCCATATTGGTTGGAGTTAATAGGGGAGCCAAAGAAGATAATAACAAAGCTAGAAGAGTTTTTAAAATTTAATGAAGGCTCAACGACAGCAGGTGTGCAATGGGACACACTGAAGGCATTCCTCAGGGGTATTTTGATCCAGGAGGTGGTAGGAGTTAAGAGGAGGGCAAGGGAGTGGGAGGAGGGAATTAGGAGGGAACTGGAGGTGGCAGAGAAGCAATTTATAGAAGGCCCTACACCAGAGAGGCAGAAACTGTGGGAAGAGAAACAGGAGGCCTATAGAACAGCAGTCCTGAAGAGGGGTGAAAATAAGCAACTCTTCCTGAAACAACGGACCTTTGGGGAAGGAGAAAGTGTGGGTCGTATGCTGGCCTATTTGGTAAAAACCAACTCCTCCTCCTCGGCGATCCCGGCAATCAGGACCCCAGGTGGTGAGATAACCTCTCAGAGCCCAGAAATTACGGATATATTTGAGAGGTATTATAAAAACCTGTATAGGTCACAGGGGTTCGTTGGGGAGGAGGATATGGAGAAGTTCTTTAAAGACTTACAGGTCCCTGTAGTTACTGAAGAGGATAGAGAGGGTATAGATGCGCCAATTACACTAGCTGAACTACAACAAGCTGTAAATGGAATGGCAAATCAAAAATCTCCGGGGCCGGATGGTCTCCCGGTAGAGGTCTATAAGCACTACGGGAAAATCCTCCTGCCGGAGTTGCTGAAAACGCTGAACTGGGCTCTGCAGGGAGGGTGTCTGCCTGTCTCTATGACTGAAACAAATATCATCCTGCTTCATAAAGAAGGGGGTGACCCACTAGAACCGTCGGCATATAGGCCCATATCTTTGTTGTGTACAGACGCCAAGATTCTGGCAAGGGTTTTGGCTGCTAGACTTAACAAAATTATGTATAAACTCATCCACGTGGATCAAACGGGATTCATTTCCCGTAGGACCACGAGTATGAACATTAGGAGGGCATATATGAATCTCCAGACCCCGACAGAGAATATAGGTTCAAGAGCAGTGGTATCTCTGGATATAACTAAGGCCTTTGACAGTTTAGAATGGCCCTATCTCTGGCGGGTGTTGGAGGAGTTTGGCTTGGGTCCTGTCTTCAGAAAGTGGATAAAAATATTGTATAGGGGCCCAAGTGCGAAGGTTAGGGTTAATAAAGAACTGTCAGGGAAAATATGCTTAGAGAGGGGGACGAGACAGGGATGTCCCCTGTCCCCCCTGCTGTTTGCTCTCGCTATGGAGCCACTAGCAATCCATATTAGATCTAGCTCCAAGATCGAAGGCTTTGTAAGAAGAACAGGAGAGGAGAAGATTGCCCTGTATGCCGACGATGTCCTACTGTTTCTTGGAGATACGGAAGGTTCTCTTAGGCAAGTAATGGACATAATGGGAAGGTTTGGCAGCGTGTCAGGACTGGTGGTGAATTGGAGGAAATCTGCACTACTGCCATTAGATAACCCCAATGGTCCGGACATGTCGGGAATCCCACAATTAAAAGTAGTCTCAAAGATTCGCTACCTGGGCATAAATATGTCAAAAGACCCCAATCAATATATCGTAGACAACCTAGTTCCACTATTGGGTAAATTTAGGGGTAAAATAGATATCTGGAGCCGGTTGCCCCTGTCTGTAGCAGGAAGGGGCAACCTGATCAAGATGGTCTGGTCGCCCCAACTGCTGTATCTGCTACACAACGCGCCGGTGTGGCTGAACAAAAAGTGGTTCCAAAAGATTGACTCACTTTTCAGGGAACTGTTGTGGAGAAGGGGGAAGGCCAGGATTAGCCTTCAGAGCTTGCAGTTGCCAGTTAAAGAGGGGGGGATAGCCCTCCCACATCCGAGGTGCTATTTTCTGGCAGCACAGCTGCAGCACATTCGGGGTGGAAGTGCTGACAGAGGTTTGTTAACTCTAGAGACACCCCATAAAATTGTAGTAGAAGCATTGGAGGCAGACTCACTAGTTGGTAGAGGCCCCACAACTAAGTTAATAACTAAAGTCTGGAAGGCAACAAAGACCTTAATGGGATATGTTGGGTTTACAGAATATGCTCCCCTCTGGCATAACAAAAACCTACAGGAGATAGTGGCTATGGGGGAATTTAAGGAATGGGCGAGGTGGGGTATAAATAGACTATCCCAGCTGTATAGAGGGAGGGTATTGAAATCTTTTGAGGACCTCCAAAGGGAATACAGTATCCCAAGACAAACATTCTTTAGGTATCTGCAAATGAGAGCGGCACTGGAGGTACAATTTAGAGTAAATCCCCCAGCCTGGACAGACGCTACACTCCTCCAAAGGGTGATTAAGTCCGGGGAGGTGAAGGGCTTTATCTCTGGAATATATGCGCAGCTGTGCAAGGAAACCATTGTCAGATCAGAGCATCTGGGTTGCAGGCAGGGGTGGGAAAAGGATGTGGGAAAGCTGACTGATACACAATGGAAAGAAATACTGGAGGTGGGACAGGAGGTTTCAGTTTCACCTGCACAGAGACTCTCCCACCTAATGTTGTTACATAGAGCATATTACACCCCAAAAAAATTATTCCGTTTCGGTGTAAGAACTGATGCTAAGTGCCCCAGGTGTGGGGATGAGGGCGATCTGATACATATGGTATGGAGGTGCCCCAAGCTAGTACGTTACTGGCGGGGGGTTGTGGGCTCTATTGAGGGCAAATGGGGGCTTTCCCTGGAGATGGACGTCAGATTCTGTATTCTTGGATACAGGGTTTGGAGACGGGAGGAGGTAGCAGCTAAAATAGCCGTTCTGAGGTGTCTTTACCAGGCCCGGAAGCTCATTATGCAGAGATGGCAAACAGTCCTTCCCCCGTAGTGGACGAGTGGGCTAAAACAATAAATGAGGTAATATGGAAGGAGAGAGCCCTATATATTAGAAGAGGGAACCTTAAGAAGTTTGAAAAGATGTGGAACCCGTGGTTGGAAAGTCTAGGGTGCCAGGAATAAAGGGAAGGTTGTGGCCCAAGGTAGGGGGTGGGTAAGGGAAGGGTGGGAGGGTTGGGGGAAGGGAAGGAAGGTAAAGAGAAAAAGGGAAAGCTTCCGATCACCTTAGTGTACCATATGATGTATATCCCTTTTGTAGTGGAGTATGTCCACGTGAATATGTAGGTGTTTTAATACAATATGGTGTATGTGAATTAAGAATTGTTAATAAAGATTATTTAAGAGAAAAAAAAAAAAAAAAAAAAGAATTTGGCGGGTGTGTCTTTCGTTTGGTGTATGAGTTCTTCCATTTCCGCAGTTTTTTGTATACGTTTAAACCAGTCTGCTATAGTTGGTGGGTCAGGAGATCGCCATTTGCATGGGATACACATCTTGGCTGCGTTTACCATGTGCATGGCAAGAGAGCGGAAGTAGGAACGTGTTGGAATTGTGGAATGGTGGATGAGGAATTGCTCTGGGGTGTAGTCTAGTGTGTAAGTGGTTACTTGTTTGATAACTCTGTGGACCTCTTTCCAGAACGGTTGGATTTTGGGGCATGTCCACCATAAATGTATGAGGGATCCAATGTCTGTGTTACATCTCCAGCATTGCTTGGTGAGGGCGGGGTTAAAGTGATGTAGTTTGAGTGGGGTTCTGTACCATCTAGATAGTAATTTAAATGCGTTCTCCTGTACCTGGACATTAATGGTTCCCTTGTGTATAAGCGTGTAGATATTTTCCCACTCTTTTTCTGTGAGGTTGATAGCAAGTTCTTGTTCCCATTTATTATTGTTCCAGAGTAAGTTTGAGTTCTGGTTCGAGAATAGCATGGTGTATGTAAGAGAGATTAAATGTTTTTGAGGTTCCTCCGTCAAGCATAGGGATTCGAAGGCAGTGGTATGTCTTGCCCATTCTGGTTGAGGTTTAGGTTTATTAAAAAAATGCCTAAGTTGTATATACGTCCAGAATGGGAATGTGGCTGTATTCATTTTGGTGGCCAGTTCTGTTTGAGTTAGAAGACGGCCCTCAGTAAAGAAGTTTTCTGCTCGAATGTTTGAGTGGGGCCAACCTTCGGGTAGAAAGGAAGGAGATGTGCCTGGTGTGAACTCTGGATTGTGTGTTAGTGGTGTCATTGGGCCTAGTGTGGAAGAGATCTTATGTTTGTTACATGCATCTCGGAAGGACGTCAGTGTTGGAGTAATGAGTATGTGAGATTTACAATCAGGGGGGATATGTTGCGGTGCGGTCCAGGGGAGTTGAGCTAACGGGAGGGGTGACATTGCTTGTTCCAGTTGGATCCAGTCTTTATGTCTAGTATGTATGTTCCAGTCGATGATCCTTGTGAGGTGGCATGCTTGTTGGTATTTTTTTATATCGGGCAGTCCCAGTCCTCCCTTAAGTTTGGGATATGTGAGCCTAATGTAGTTAAGTCTTGGTTTTAGTTTACCCCATACAAATTTTGTGCAAGCTGTGCGATATGTTGAAAAAAAAGCAGGCGGGATTTTAATTGGGATTGTCTGCAAAAGGTACAATATTCTGGGCAGGATGTTCATTTTAATGATTGCAGCTCTTCCAAACCAGGAAAAGAACCCGGTGGTCCAGTTTGTTAAATCTTTCATTATGGTTTGTAGCAATGGTAGGTGGTTTAGGGAGTATAAGTCCTTAAGGGATCTTGGGAGTTGTATGCCTAGGTATGTAATTGCGCGATCAGTCCAGGTGAATGGGAATATTGCTTGGCAATGTCTGTGTGTTGTGGATGGTAGGGTAATATTTAAGGCGTTAGATTTCGTGAAATTGATTTGTAGGTTTGTTAGAGTCTTGAAGGTGTCGAAGTCTTTGAGTAAATTTGGGATAGTGGTGAGTGGGTTGGTAAGAAACAGGAGTATATCGTCCGCAAAGGCTGCTAATTTGTATGTGCGGTTTTTAATCTCTATGCCTTTGATGTCTGGGTTCTCCCTTAGTCTTCTCAGAAGTGGTTCAAGTGTGAGGATAAATATTATCGGGGAAAGGGGGCAGCCTTGGCGTGTTCCATTCGATATGGAGAAGGCATCCGACAGGCAACCGTTGACTCGAACTCTTGCGGTTGGGTTAGTATATAGCGTCAGTATGAGGTTTAGCATTTTTGAAGGGAGGCCTATGGCCCGTAAGGCTTCCGTCATGTAGTCCCAGGCCACTCTGTCGAATGCCTTCTCCGCATCGAGGGACAGTATGAATCCCTGTTGTCTGGTGGAGGTAAGCCAATGATGGATGTTCAAGGCTTTGAGCGTGTTATCCCTCGCTTCTCTGCCCGGGACAAATCCAACTTGGTCGAGGTGTACCAATTGGGGGAGAAGAGGGAGAAGTCTATTTGCTATTGTTTTGGCGTACCATTTGAGATCTACGTTGAGTAGTGAAATGGGTCTGTAGCTTGAAACAATCGTTGGGTCCTTATTTGGCTTAGGGATTACAGTAATGTGGGCGGTTAAGATATCTCTAGGGGGTGTTAGAGAGGACGTGAACGAGTTGAAGGCAGATAGGAAAAAGGGGGTAAGGATATCTGTGTATGTTTTGTAGTAACCTACAGTCAGACCGTCTGGTCCCGGACTTTTGCCCGTTTTTAGTTGTTTCAATGCTTGGGCAACTTCTTCTATGGTTAAGGGGTTATCAAGCTCTTTTGCCATGGACTCGGAGATAGGGGTAGGACTGTATTTTCGTAGAAAGTCAGTGATTAATTTTTTTCTTGGTCCCTCATTTGCTGCGGGGGTCGTGGGGGAGAGGTTATATAGTTTAGTGTAGTATTTGACAAATTGTTTAGCTATGTCTGGTGTTGGGTTCATTTTTTTCCCGGAGGCATCTGTTATGGAGTGTATTGTTGTTGACGCTTTTTTGTGTTGTAGGGATCTCGCAAGTATTTTACTGGCTTTGTTGCCGTATTCATAGAATGTTTTCTGCGATAGTATGTATTTGCGGCGTATTTGTTTTCCTAAAAGGTCTAACAGTTCCTGTCGAGCTTGAATAAGCTCAGTTAGGGTATCTACGGCATGTGTGTGCTTGTGTGCTTTTTCTAGGGTCTGTATCCGTTCTGTGAGTGTTGTATAGTGTTGTCGTCGCTCACGGTTACGTTTAGCTGCTGCTGCAATGAAAAGGCCACGGATCACGCATTTGTGGGCTTCCCAATTAATAAGTGGGGAGGTGTCGGGGGGTTTATTCTCCTGAAAATATTGTTTAAGACGGTTTTCGACTTCAGTTGTAATAATGGGATCAGTAAGTAGGGAGGGGTCTAGTCGCCATATCTGTGAGCGTGGAATGGTATCGGGGAAGGTCAATGTCACGGAAACAGGGTGGTGGTCAGATATGAACATCGCGTCTATGGATGCGCGTTTGAGCATGGGCAAATCTTTTTGTGAAATGAATATGTAATCTATCCTGGAGTAACGGCGGTGTGGCGGTGAATAGAACGTGAAATCTTTGCCATTGGGGTTCAGTGTTCTCCAAGTATCGTGGAGTAGCAGGTTCTGAAGGAGTGATTTTATTTTTCGGAGGGCTGTATAGGGGAGAGAGGATGTTCCCGTTGAGGTGTCCTGTGTTGGGTTAAGTGGTATATTAAAGTCTCCGCCAAGGAGGAGAATTCCTTCCTGGAAGGTGGTTAGCAAGTCAGTAATTGTGCGTATGAAGGAAACCTGACCCTTGTTAGGGGCATATACGTTAGCGAGTGTGATTTTCTTATTGAGGTATGATCCTTTCAGAAAGAGGAATCTGCCGTCTTTGTCAATTAGTGAGTCGTTTAGTTGAAAAGGGCATTGTTTCTTTATAAGGATTGACACTCCTTTGGATTTGGATAATGGGTTGGTTGCATGGTGCACTGTTGGGTAGTGATGGTTGTGCAGTTTTGGCGTGGAGTCGGAGCGGAAATGAGTTTCTTGTATAAAGATAATGTCAGCTTTATTTCGGTGCATGGTCATGAGAAGTTGAGAGCGTTTTTCTGGTGTGTTGAGGCCTTTAGCGTTAATCGATATAACTTTAAGAGTAGGTATGATGGTAGATTTTGGCGAAGTACTCATCTTGCAGACCTGTTATCGAGATTACTTGGTGGAACGTGTGTTGCGTTTGAGGGGCTGTGGCAGAGAGACAGGGATGTTGGAGACGTTGGATTTGGGTAAAAGTTGGAGAAAGAATTCAGTTTGTGGTGGTCCGAGAGCAATTATGTTGCGTGTGGTGTTGTGGTGGGGTAGAAGGGTAAGTAGAGAGGAAGGGGTGGAAGGGGGGTATGGGTATTCCAGTGGCGAGCCGCAGCCGGCTCACCTGTCTCGAGGGGTAGGATCCACAGACGTGGATAGTCCGGAAGATGTCAGTGGTGTGCGCTATCCGCGTTAAAATGCGAGGAGGTGAAGCCGTATTGTACCACTGTGTGGGGGTTGACCTGTCAAAAGAGAGACGTACGACAAGTTTTTCAGTTTGAGCCGTCGGACGCATAGCCCAATTAGGCACATAGGTGAATTGTTGGGGTTTCAGGTTATGAGGTGGACCTGCAGGTTGTTGGGGTATTGGTTATACCTTGGAGTATGAGAAGATGGAGTGATGGGATACAGAGAATGTGTATTTTATGGGCGTTTTACACTGTGCATCAGTAATGGAGCACTGTGAAAAGAGTGGATTTGTATGAGTTTGCCTGGTTTAAATTAAGGCTTGTGTGGCAAGTACTATGAAACTTGTAGATAATCTGTAAACCTGTAAACATTTAACTTTCAAAATATAACTTTAACAAGGTTTCAATTGTTAGGATATTCTATCTTATCTTATCTCATCCTTCTCCGGAATAGTAGTATGACCGAACATAAGTTCTACAACAGGAGTATAAACAATGGAGGGAGGGACGAACTGTTGTTTCTTTTACGTTCGCTTTCCTGTCCCCTCTTTTTCGCTCTCTGTGTTAGATTATATGTTCTTCCTTCCTTTCCTATTGCTCTTTCCTATGCATAGGATGTTATTCACTAACTTAATGGTACTTGCTGAAATCAAGATACCGTTTATAGACACATGTTCCGAAGAACGTCTACGAGGGCAGAGCTCAGAGGTGTTTAAGGGGTATTAAGAGATAATTGCAAATTTTCAGCTCGATTGTGAAGTCAATATAATAGCGGCAGCGGATGGAGATGTACCGCTGTGGAGTATGTGAGGTGTCGTTAGTGAGTTGGTTTATAGAGGTGATATGTGTAATTCTCTTTGTTTAATAGAGATAGGTCACAGTAAAGCATGTAGATCCGCAGAGGAATACAGCAACTGTGCTGCGTTTACATGAGGACATAGGAGGGGTTGCTGGGATGTTCTTTAACTATATCGCCTCTGAGCTCTGGATATCGTTAGGCATGTATAACAAGTAGTGAGAGATCATTTCAAATAAGCTCTACATAATAAGAAATACCCAGGTAACCGAGCTTATGTGAAGGGGAAAGAAAAAAAAAGAAAAAGAAGAGAGAAAAAAAAAAAAAAGATAATGATCAATATGGAGAGAAGAAAAGATGAAAGAAAGAGGAAAAGGAAAAAAGAGAATTTACCCCAAATAACATCTGCTGGTGAAAAAATTGAGTCCCAAGATTTTTGTTGATCTCCGGAGATTGTGCAGAGGGACGGCTTAACTTTGGTTCGCTTCTGCGATCGATATGATCGGTGAAGGGAGTTCGATTGAGACCTGTTCTCTAGGTTACGTGAGGCTTTTCTCAGGAAAACCGTTCTGCAGTGGTATAGGCAGTCCCAGAGAGATCATGTTGTCCCGCTGCTTCCTAGGTCTTCTGTTTTATTGTGGTTATTGTGTGCTGGAGGTCCGGTTTCGGTAGAAGGATTGATCCTGGGAGAGACGTGGTTGGGATTGTGTATTTGGAGTGTTTTTCGTGTTCGGCGGTGTCTCTTCCGTGTTAGAGTGGCGGGTTCTGTGTCCCCTATCATGTGCGGTAGGTATAGGGGGGGGCTGCACTGGAATTTGCATTCTCCATGTGGAGCTGGAAGGGGTGGCGTCAGTTTAGCGTCTTTCCTCAGTTCACAGTAACAGGGTGGTATGTAGAAGGAGGAGGCACATGAACCAAAGAGAGTGAGCATGGTATGAATCTTAAAAAGTAAAAAAAATAGAAAATAGAAAATAAAGGCACGGGAAAAAAGGGTGATGCAAGAGCTCAATAACATAGTAAGGAGGACGTTTAGTATGGTACATCTCAGTAGTCCCGGCGGGCTCTACGGGGCAGGGGAGCAGCCATTGGGCTTGTCGGTAGCCGCTGGGGTGTAGCATCGTGGCCCGATCTGTGATCCGATGGAGATCTTTGTCTTCTAAAGCTCGAGTTTTGGGCCTCCATCGGTTCTTCTCTGAGAGAGCTTTCTAGATTGGAAAAAGTAAAGTCTGCATACCAATTTGGCACATCAACATAGGGAATGTCTAGGGCTTGACAGAAGTTCTCCAGTTCTTCAGGTATTCTCAATAGGGCCGAATTACCTTGGTGTGTTGCCTGCAGGCCGAACGGGAACTTCCAGCGGTATCTGATTCCCTTGTTCCTGAGGACATCCAGTAGAGGCCGCAGGTCTTTCCGATGGCGGAGCGTGATTGCTGAAAGATCCTGGTAAATGTGGATTGGGCGGCCTTCAAAGGTTAGTTGTTGTTTGTCGCGGGCTTTTTTTAGTATAGCTTCCTTGAGGGTGAAATCGTTTATATAGCAAACAACGTCTCTTGGCGGGTCCGAGTCTCTGCCACGAGGCCTAAGGGCCCTGTGTATGCGTTCCATGGCAATAGGAGTGTGGCGTGGTTGATCCAGGAGGCGATTGAATAGGTCTGATACAGCAGGGAGAATCTGGTCGTTGTCGACAGATTCGGGGAGGCCTCTTACTCTCAGGTTATGTCTTCTCCCTCTATTATCGAGGTCCTCGACGTGCCGCTGAAGATCTCGTAATTGCATGGTGTGTGTGTCCACCTTACGATGAACGTTCCGTATGGCGGTATTATGTTGTGCCGTCTTGTTTTCCACACGCTGTACTCTTCCCGCTATGGCTTGTATTTCGTGACGGAGGTCTGTAATGGCTGCGAATAGCGTGTCCTTTATGTCAGCTGCAACTGCTCTTAGATCTTGCAGACTTGGTTGTTGAATCAGAGCCGGGTTGTTATCAACTGGAGTTGTAGGCTGTTCCGTAGGAGTCAGAGTTATCCCCTCAGGGCTATGAGCGGTTGATGAAGTGAGGATAGGAGTCGCCATGTTGGTTCTCTGGGTTCTGAAGATCTCCGGTATATTTTGACTAATGCGTCCGCTGGGTTCTCTCGGCGAGCGGGATCTAGTTGCTGAGGATCCACGGGAAGAAGTCCCCATGATGGGAAGCCGTTTGTCGATTGTTTTCCCCTGTATTGGGTTTAGTGTGGGCTATGGTCCGACGGAGCTCGAGGATTAAGCAGCCATCTTCCCTGAAGGCAAGCCACGCCCTTCCAAACTCCTCTTTAATTTGCAAAAGGCCTGTTCACACTGATTGGTCCATTTCTCCTGTATCGAGATTTACTGAGCCCTTTGGCTTGACTGGACAGCCCTGGCAATCCTGAGTCATCTTCTTCGTACTCACACTCCAGCAACTCATTACGGGGTTGGTCGATCAGGCAGTGGGCTCCTCCAGCATCCTTGGCTCTCTCTAATGTCCCAGAATGTCTGTCACTGCTCCTCTCTCCCTCTCATGTGCTTTGGTGAGCTAGCAGCTTGATGTACATTTAGTCCCCTTTAACAGCTTTCACAGTCCTACTTCTCATTCTGTAAAAAGTAACAGGAAACCACCTCTCCTCTTAGCCCCAGTGTCTTGAAGAATCTGTAGTTTCCCCTTTTTAAGCTATCAAATCAGCTCAGTCTGTGTGAAACCACGCCTCACACAATCCTAGCAGTTCACATCCTGTGTGCATTCCTACTAGGTAGAGGGCAAGATCAACACTGGCTGCACAGTTCCACAATAAATAATAGTCTCTTTCCAAGCTGTATTTGAATAAAAGTCTCCTAAGAACACAAGCAAGGTCAGCAGCAGACACAGTAAATCTGCAGCTGTTTCTCTCTGTGCTACACTATTTTCTTTGACTAAACATCTCAATAGAAAAGCTTAAAGTTCCCCAGAATTTATAAATACAAATACTGTATATTGTTATACAACAAACTGTTAATCATCTGTATTTTACTGGCTTCCTAATAGATCAAATAGGATAACAATCAACATTTGACCCTGCCCTGTCCAGTAGTTATTTACTAATGACATGGAAATGCAGGCACATACAGTATTTCTGAGACTTTAGTTTCCCTTCTAGTACCTCACAAGTACTGAACAACATGGCCTGTATGACTTAGACATATGCTTGTAACTTGCAGCCCAGCTGATATGTTTGTATCCAGGCTGAATGTTTCAGGGGCGTGATCAAGTGTTCATTACTGCAGAAGATTAAGCTCTTTAGCTCCTAATCTGCAGATGGTAACTCTTGTATATATCTGGTTGGATATTGAACAGATGTTATGGTAGATGCCACATGACTAAGTTTGTAAGCATGTTCACTATGCAAGAACTTTTATTGTGCATGGCACAATTCTGAAAACTGAAACTAAATGTCTGGGTCTCTAAAACCTTGTGATATACATTTAAGGCCTCATTAACAATTGGAAATTAGGCCGTTTGAGATTAGCAGTGGGAGACCCAACAGGGGTCCCTGCAATTAGCTGCAGGCTGGAAGCCCCATTGAAAGCTTCTGTGTTCAGGACCGATCATCTTCAGGTAATCACTGCATGAGCGATTACATGTGAATAGCTGTGGAAGCTGTCAGCCTTCCATTGCTTTCAATAGTGTTTCCTGTCCGAAGCTAATTGCAAGGAACTCCTCTGGGTCTCCTCAGCTAATCACAAATGGTCCCATTCACAAGTGTGAAAGCCTAATGCCCCGTACACATGGTTGGAAATTCCGACCGTGTGTATGCTCCATCGGACTTTTGCTGGCGGAATTTCCACCAGCAAAAGATTGAGAGCAGGTTCTCTATTTTTCCGACAGAAAAAGTTCCGATCGTCTGTAGCAATTCTGACGCGTAAAATTCCTACGCATGCTCGTAAACAATTTGACGCATGCTCGGAAGCATTGAACTTCATTTTCTCGGGTCGTTGTAGTTTTGTACGTCACCGCGTTCTTGACGATCGAAAGTTCAGAGAACTTTTGTGTGATCGTGTGTATGCAAGGCAAGCTTGAGCGGATTTCCGTTGGATCGTGTGTATGCGGCATTAAGCTGACCATCTGGTAATAAAATCTCTTTAGACCTATAAGGAAATATGCAGTGCAATATGTCAGTATGGAAAGTTGCTGGAACTAGAAGGAGAGAGCCTGAGGACCTGATCAGTACGGGGGGCTTAGTTCTGGCAGGAAAGTGTTGCATGGGAAATGTCCTGAAGCCCTCCCGCCACTCTGCTACTGAGTCAAGTTCTTCCTGTGTCACGTGGAAAACCCCAGTCATGCCCTTGTTCCTCATTCCAGGTCAGGATCTGCAGAAATCCCCGCTGTACCAATCTCAGACTTTCTCCTTCCAGTCACAAAGCTTTTCAGAGGGCATGTGACATGCAATGTAGAGGTGTTATATTTCCTCCTTACCTCCTGATTTAACCCTATAATGTTGCACTAGCATACTGCAATCATGTGCATTGCACACAGTTGCAGTGCAGCCCCTGTGAACTCAGTGGGCAAGTTTGAGAAACTTGTCAAATTTTCTGCTTGTCAAACTTTGTACCTGGAGTGAAAAATGCAGCAGCCATGAAGCAAAAGTTTGCAGCCGCAGCATGTGGACAGCCCGTCTGGCTGTTATTGTACAGTTCAGGGGGCAGCAAAACCGCATCTCAGATGGACATTTTTAGCTTACCCCGACCATTTGTCAGAAAGAGACCTATTTTTATTTCATGAGCAGTTGTACCTTTTATTCTTAGTGTCAGGTGTTTGTTTTCTATATGTTTTTGTACTTGTGGACCTTCCCAGGTCCAAAATTAATAATCAGCACAATTAAGTTTGGCCTTCCAAAACAGTACCAGTTTCTTACATAGTTACTTAGTATTTAAGGTTAAATAAAGACACCAGTCCATCCAGTTCAACCTGTGTGGGTGCGGGTGTGTGCATGTGTTTATGTCAATACCATTTCCCATATTTCTGCATATTGCCCTTGCCAAAATGCCCATCCTAAGAGTTTTTTGAAACTCATGTGGTCACTTGGAAAACTTAATTGCCCATTCGTGCACTAAATACTCCATAATTAATGTGCTATGAGTTAGAGTCTCACTTAAATAAACCTAAAAAATAAACTTTCTTCAGGCCTACCTTAGAAAAGAACTTCATTAATTGCACACTACACAGCAAAAAGAAAATGTTGCAAAAATAAACACTTTGGTCAGGACAATGTAATACACAACATAGTGTATAGACTGTAGGTGTCAGGTCTATGTAACTAAGATCACATAGAGCAGGGGTTTCAAACTCACTTTCATTGCGGGCCACATCAGAATTATGGTTTTCCTCAAAGGGCCAGTTGTGTCTGTAATACTATATATTTGTGTGTAGCGCCCTGCTCCTGAAGAGCAGACGCTATTCTTTTGAAATTTTAAATTAGTTGTAGCTGCAGTTTTGGCTCAACTTATTATTGCTTAAATGTAATGGTTTATGTGCTAGATTGGCTGGACTGTGCAGATTTCCATCTAACCATGTGTCTGATATGTCTGATATGGGGCAGAGTGCAGTCCAAGGTGCAGAAGAAGAAGCGTGTCAGAGGTGATCGCCTTGGGTTCGTTGGAGTGGCTGATGATGAGATAACCTCTGGTGGACACCGCTGGCAGTTCCCATTTATGGCTTTTAAAGATTCCTGCTTGCTGTGATCCTCTGTGTTGGGGGGTCATGGCCTTCTGGTAAGGAGTAACCCCTTCCATTCCTGGTGGTGGATCCTTCCTTGCTGTCACAGAATTTTACTATTATCACTTGGACTTTTGTTGTTTATCGTTGGTGATTTGGACTCTCTATGATATTTAATTGATACTTTATCTGATGGGACTTTTACAAGTGTCAGGCGTTTTTTTCTGGAAAAAGGCTACTGCCAAGAGGAGGGGCAATTTTAAAGCATCCTGTGTGCATGAGGCCTTATAGAATTAGGATAATCATTCACACAGCAAATCAGGAGCTCTATGGCTCTATCAAAGCATGTCATCTGTTGTTGTGTGCTGATTTTGCTATGGCTGTACAGTGGTACAATATGTAACACACAGTACAACCATAAATGAACAAAGTCAGCACCCAACAGCATGTGATACACTTTGACAAAGCCATAGAGCACCTTCTGTGCTATGTGAATGATTATTCTATGCTGAGAATCATAAGGCACTGTGAGGATGTGAATGATTTTATTAAGATTACAATGGGTGTTGTAACACCTCAACTCACTGTGTGCTGCCCAGTACCTGCCACGCTAAACGCTACCCTCTGCCGCTGCCAAGATTATCATTACTGTTCCCTCCCTGTCAGCTTTCTCACATCAGTCCCTGAGACAGCGGAGCGGGTAAAGCACTGTACAGATCTCTCCGCCAAGCATCAGGGAAACAGAGCCCCCAGCCAGAACACTAGGGAATGTGACTGGGCACAGGTTTGTTTACCACCCAAAAATGAAAAATAGTACCTCCTCAGCTCCCACCTCATGAGTCCCTGATGGGGACCGGGAACATATATTTATGCAGTGGTGTATTTAGGTTTTGTGCTGCCCTAGGCCTGATTAAACTCATGCACCCCCTAATTTAAATACGATCCACCCTTCCTGTCAAGGCCACACCCCTTCCTATTTAAGACACGCCCTATCAGGCGTCCAATCATAGCAGAGGACGGGAAGAGTGGACAGGAGAAGACATCAAGGAGCTGTCCCACTGAGACAGGTATGTGCAGATGGCGGGCGGGGGGCACAGTGGCAGCATTTGATATGGTACAGTGGGAGCATTTGATGGGGCACAGTGGGAGCATTTGACATGGCACAGTGGCTGCGTTTGATAGGCACAGTGGCTGCGTTTGATGGGCACAGTGGCTGCATTTGATGGGCACAGTGGCTGCGTTTGGGCACAGTGGTGACGTTTGATGGGCACAGTGGCCACGTTTAATGGCACAATGGCTGTGTTTGATGGGCACAGTGGCTGCATTCGATGGCACAGTAGCTATGTTGGTTGGGCACAGTGGCGGCAATTGATGGCACAGTGGCAGCAATTGATGGACACAGTGGTGGCATTTGATGGGCACAGTGGCTGCGTTTGATGGCACAGTGGCTGCGTTTGATGGCACAGTAGCTGCGTTTGATGGGCACAGTGGCTGCGTTTGATGGGCACAGTGGCAGCAATTGATGGGCACAGTGGCTGCGTTTGATGGGCACAGTGGCCGCGTTTGATGGCACAGTGGCCGCATTTGATGGCACAGTGGCTGCGTTTGATGGGCACAGTGGCTGTGTTTGATGGGCACAGTGACTGCATTTGATGGGCACAGTGGCTGCGTTTGATGGGCACAGTGGCTGCGTTTGATGGGCACAGTGGCTGCATTTGATGGGCACAGTGGTGACGTTTGATGGGCACAGTGGCCGCGTTTAATGGCACAGTGGCTGCGTTTGATGGGCACAGTGGCTGCATTTGATGGGCAAAGTGGCTGCGTTTGATGGCACAGTAGCTGCGTTTGATGGGCACAGTGGCGGCGATTGATGGGCACAGTGGCGGCGATTGATGGGCAAAGTGGCTGCGTTTGATGGCACAGTGGCAGCAATTGATGGGCACAGTGGCTGCATTTGATGGGCACAGTGGCTGCGTTTGATGGGCACAGTAGCTGCATTTGATTGCAAAATTAGTGGAAAAGTTTCCCCGGGGGGCTTTAAAGCAGCAAAATATTTCTGAAACAATGTTTAGTAACCATGTTTAGTAACCATGTTTAGTAAAAATATTATTTTAATTCAGACATAGAATGCATTACATAGATACAATCAATATCACATAAAATTTCCAGTAGTCGACACATGCAACAACAAAGGACCATCTCCCATGGCAATCAATTCATTAAAAAAGTTCTAATTGAACAGTTACATTGTATCAATACTATCCATATGAATCCCCATGAATACCCCAATGCATTTCGATCCTTTTTCCTTTTCTGGTCTTCTTCAGGGGGGTTTTAAATTCATTTGGGAATAGGAAAGTGGGCTTGTGTCGCATAGTTTGAATTAATAAAAACCGTTGCGTGCGGTGGTCCCACATGTTTGCTCATTCCCTCTGTCACTTCTGGGCGCGTCCATAGTCCACAGGGCTTGCAAGGAGCCACGCATTTGGACCCAGTGGGGAAGGTGCAGGGCGAGGCACCTGTAATTTGATATTTGTAAAAATTAGTATGTAGTCAGCGGGTGTTCCGTATTGTCCTATAGCCAGACTGCTTAATATTCAAAACAATTAATAGGGTGGTCTCGACTAGTATTGTCCCTTTGCTCATATTTTAATAATTTTTGGATCTAAATTGTGATATATGAATATATGATAGGTTAAACTAAGTGTATAGAGTGCACAGTAGCTGCGTTTGATGGGCACAGTGGCGGCGATTGATGGGCACAGTGGCTGCGTTTGACGGCCACAGCCGCACAGTGGCAGCAATTGATGGGCACAGTGGCTGCGTTTGAGGGGCACAGTGGCCGAATTTGATGGCACAGTGGCCGCATTTGATGGCACAGTGGCGGCGTTTGATGGGCACAGTGGCGGTGATTGATGGGCACAGTGGCTGCGTTTGATGGGCACAGTGGCGGCAATTGATGGGCACAGTGGCTGCGTTTGATGGGCACAGTGGCGGCAATTGATGGGCACAGTGGCAGCATTACAAAAGCTGCCTGGGTAATCGTATACAAGTTTTTAAATGGTCCTGACTCCTGGCTCGCTGTTTCAATCCATCTACATAAATATCCATAATGGATATATGTAAATGGGTTCACTTGCTCTCATCAATTACCTGAGGGTTACCGCCGTCGTCCTCCTCTCTCTCGCTGCTCCTCCTCTTCGTCTGGTTACAGAGAGACCCATCCCCGTCCGACTCCCCAAGCTGGAGAGCATTCAATGATGCCTTGTGGAGGTGGGTAGGCGGAGCATTAGGCTCCGGCTCCGCCTTCACCAGTATGTGCATTGTGCACCAGGTATGGCCAGTGACACTGACAGTCACTCAGGGTCCGTTTTATGTGGGCGGCAGTTGCTCCCCCCGCCAAGTACACGCTCCTTCCTGCCAGTGCTGAGTGCAGTGCACATGATATATAGCAAGGCAAGCCGCCGGAGACTGTATTTGTGCGGGAGCCGGCCGCGGGAGGCTGTATCTGTGCGGGAAGTGGGTAGGACGGGTCGGGGGGGTTTCGTGTGGGGGGGCGGCAAAAAAGCCGTGGCCCCCCCGCAAAGTGCCACCCTAGGCCTAGGCCTTGTCGGCCTAGGCCAAGACACAGCACTGTATTTATGCACCCCCTAATCAAGTAGGACCAGGGGCAGTCATTTAGTGAGCCTTATTTTATTCATTTATTTTTTGATGAACTGCACTATAAAGCTATCCAGGCCCCCTTGATGAGCTGATAGGGCCCGGGCCTGGTACAACAGGGCTGGCTGTACTGCCCTATCAGCGGCTCTGCGTACAGAGTGTGTTTGCCTAATTTTGTATTCAATTTGTATTAAACAATATTTATTATGCTGAGTGCAGAACAAAATGGAAGGAATTTTCTGCTTTTTTTATAATGTAAAGATTCACAGGGAGCCAAGTGAAACAATAACACAGGGGAGGATCCAAACAGAATGCATCAGAGTTTCTGTAGAATTTTAAGTGATATTATGTTCTTCCACAACAAGGTAGCAGATATTATGGAATATGAAACTGGTCATTAGAGGAAAGCAATTGTGTGCATAATGCTGTAGTGAGACAATACTAAAAGCTTATGATTGTTCAGTCATCTCATTCTCAGCTGACATATCAGCATGGATATCACACTACTTCCTCAAACTCAATCTTTCTAATACTGAGCTCATAATTTTTCCTCCTGTGCCCCCTCCCGTGACTTCTCCATCAAGATCAATAATACAACCTGCCTCCCCTCATGCCAGGGTGCTAGGTGTAATCCTGGACTCTGACCTGTCCGTTCAGCCCCAAATCCAATCGCTGTCCAAATCTTGCAGACTTCCCCTCCATAACATCTCCAAAATAAGCCCCCTTCTAACCCTTGAAACCGCTAAATAACTTATTCACTCCCTTGTTATCTTTTCGCCTTGACTATTGTAACTCCCTCCTCAATGACCTACCACTCCGTAAGCTATCCCCTCTCCAGTCTCTCGTGAATGCCGCTGCTGGACTCATCCACCTTACCAACCGTTCACTGTCCACCACCTATCTCTGCCAATCCCGTCATTGGGTTCCCATTGCCCAACAAATAAAATTCAGAACACTAACAATAACATGCAAAGCCATTTACTGTACAACTCTGCCTGGAGCTACATCACCAATCTTATCTTCAAATATCACCCAATCTATCCTCTCTGCTCCTCTCAAGATCTCCTGCTTTCTAGCTCCCTCGTCTCCTCTTCCCATGCTATTCTCCAGGACATCTCCAGAGCCTCTCCCACCCTCTGAGAAGAATGGGCGTAGATTGTGCTGGACTGACTCTATCAGTCAGTGTTGTAGGTTGGTAGGGTGTGGGCAGAGGGAAAGACTTATGCCCTGTACACACGATCGGACATTGATCGGACATTCCGACAACAAAATACATGGATTTTTTCCGACGGATGTTGGCTCAAACTTGTCTTGTATACACACAGTGGCACAAAGTTGTCGGAAAATCCAATCGTTCTGAACGCGGTGATGTAAAACACGTACATCGGGACTATAAACGGGGCAGTAGCCAATAGCTTTCGTCTCTTAAATTATTCTGAGCATGCGTGGCACTTTGTGCGTCGGATATGTGTACACACAATCGGAATTTAACCGATCTGATTTTGTTGTCGGAAAATTTTATAGCCCGCTCTCAAACTTTGTGTGTCAGAAATTCCGATGGAAAAAGTCAGATGGAGCCCACACACGATCAGAATTTCCGACAACACCAATCCGATCGCACTTTTTCCGTCGGAAAATCCGACCGTGTGTACAGGGCATTTGTTTCCAGAAGTCCGTGCCCAGTTTGGAAAAAGGTGGTGATGAGCCCTGTTATGGGCTTGGGCTGCTACCTTGGTGTGCATCGTTATGGTTGACTCCGCGTGTAATGTAGAAGAAATGAGGATAAAGGAGTGCCCGGTGATCAAAGAAATAGATAATTTGTATTTTATTTGAAGTTTCAGCAATAAAAAGAGGCTCCCCCTTCATCAGGGCTGCTAGTAAAAATAGTTGTGGAAATCATCCTGTTGGAGGGTGCCTTTGACACATGGATCTGGACAGTTAGAAGTCCTCAGCGCTGACCGTGTGTTTAGAGGATTGCCGCTCTCTATTGCTGAAACTTCAAATAAAATACAAATTAATTACTTCTTTAATCACTGGGCACTCCTTTATCCTCATTTCTTCTCCCATCCTCCCGAACTCACTATCCCAATCTCTCCAGTTATCTCCTACTCTGTCCACTTTTAGGCGATCCCTAATAACTCATTTTTTCAGGGAGACCTATCCTGCCTTCAGCTAACAACTGAATCTTCTATTTCCCTCATCAGTTATTCCCTCACAGTTACTACCGTTTGTTTCACCAGTCCCATCTGTTAGATTATAAGTTCGCAGGAGCAGGGAACTCCTTACCCTCTTGTATTGAATTGTATTGTTGCTGTATTGTCTCCCATTATATTGTAAAGCACTGTGCAAACTGTTGGCGCTATATAAATCCTGTATAAAAATAATAATCTCTGATCAGCTTTTTGTACATGCTGTTCCCTTAAAATGAAAACGAACAATTAGTTATTGCCACTAGAATGACTAATAAGGCTAATGAACTAAAATAGGAGAGAAGAAACAAATTGGTTATTCATTGAGCTAATTTTCACTTTCAAGAGTCGCACTCTTAACCACAGCAGAATATAAAGCAGGATCTTTTTTTTTCTTATTTCAAAAAGCTTTTATTAAGCAATAAGAGAATTTAGTAAACATAGGTACATGACATCAATCAAATCAATAGAAGTAAAAATATACAGACAATAAGCGGTATTTATGAACATCAAGCATAAAAAAACCCAACAGGCTGGGATATACCTAAAACCGTCAAATCAAATACTCATATTGACTTTATAGGAGAGACTTGAAAGGTTTTCCATTTACCAAAATAATACAGTAAAAAAAAAGAAGAAAATTTAACATATATCAACGTGAATAAAATTGGTCAGTCTTGAAGTCTAAACAAGAACCAAGGGTTCCACTTAGCATCAAAAAAGGGGATAGAGTCATGTAGGGTATGATAAATTTTGTCTGCTAACATCATGTGGTCTATTCTTGCAATAACCTGTGTAAATGGAACAGAAGGTGTCTTCCAATGTAGCGCAGTGGCCCAGAGCATAGCAATACAGATTGAATGGAACAATTTCACAAATGGTTTAGAAGAATCAGGTGGGGTTTGAAATAAAAGACAGTGTTGGTAAGTCAGATTTATAGTTCTACCTACTAATTTATCTATCAACTTCAAGACCTCTTTCCAAGTAGGTTGTAATTTTTTGCAATCCCAGAAAAGATGCAGAAAGGAGCCTTGGTGGGCACAGCCCTTAAAGCATAAGGGGGAGGACTGCTGAAAAATGTTACTCAGATGTAAGGGAGTGTAGTACCAATGCGTCACAAACTTAATGGCAGTCTCCCAAACCATTAGTGATTTGGTACAGCTACGCATGTTTTGCCATCCTTCTGCCCAATCTAAATCTCCGTCTTCAAGGCAGAGTTCCCACTCCCACTGTACTCTATATGTCAATGTGGGCTTCTCGGTTGTTGCTTCTAAAAGTTTGTAAACCCCTGAGATAAGCCCTTTTTGACGAGGGGATGTGTGGCATAGATTCTCATAGAGCGTATTAGAATCCGAATTGGGTCCAGTATAGTGCTGAAAAAAATGACGGATTTGTAAGATTTGTAAGGCGCGGCCATAGAGGGCTAATAGGGGGTCACTGGTGGGTAGTGAAAGTTCATAAAATTAAACTAGTAAAGAGATATCTAAGTGAAAAAGAGTAGAAGGGACGGACACACGTTTGCTGCACTGCTTTACTGCTCTTTGGCTACCCAGCAATTTCCTTTCTTTGGTCACCTTTTCTGGCTTACGTTCACCAATATTTCTTTACACATTTCTCTATTTCTGCTTATGTTCCCCAAATTTCAAGCATAGCTTATAGATTTGTATTATCTACTTTTCCAGTCTGCCTTTTGCAGTCGAGTCTACAAAGCCCCTTTTCAGATTCAATTAAGTGTACTTTCTTCATGGACGACTAGACTAATAAATATTTGCTGTGAGTATTTACTCTAAGAGACGTGTGTCCGTCCCTTCTTCTCTTTTTCACTTAGTTATCTCTTTACTAGTTTAATTTTATGAACTTTCACTACCCTCCAGTGTCCCCCTATTAGCCCTCTATGGCCGCGCCTGACTGATTCTCTTGGATCGGGTCTTTTGGGGTGTTGTCTGGGGTCCAGCCTGGTTTGCGGGTGCTATCAGTTTTTAGGGTAAATGTCGATATCCACGTTCTTTCTTGGCAACCAAGCTCATATTTGATCCAAATATGTTGTACTCACATTCTGACTGTATACTTCTAGATTTATGTTATAACTTGTTTTCTCATTCGTTTAGTGGTTTCAATAAAGTCTTGCACATCTCCTGAGGAAGCTAACAGCGAAACATGTCGGGCTAGTGTGCAATATCTCTATTCGCAATCTGCAATTTATCTCTTTATTTATGACCACCAAATATCTATAATTTTACATTGCTTCAAAACGGCATGTTCTTTTAATTATGTTATGTAATAAAACTGTGTTTCATTTTAACTGATAAAAAGTAAATCTTGTCTCCTTGTATTTGTCACCGCAAAAATACCCTTATTCTCTCTTGTTGCATTATCACTCAGGATTCACTGCAAACAGAGGAGAGTACAGTAGTTTCCCTTGGCAATTCTGCATAGGTTGGGGTCTTTCGCAGGACGAAGCCAAGCTGAATGGACCTATTGTCTTTGCTAAGGCTGTGTAGAGATTGGGTGTCTTTGCTGTGTCCATAGAGCCCGAAGACTAAGCTGCAGAAAGGTATTTCGCTGTGCTGGGACCAGAGCTGGATAAAAACATTGCTGTGTGAGTACCTACACCACGGAGAACATATCCTTGAGAGGAACTAATCGTGGTTACCAAGCCAGCGGGGACAACAGAGCGTTCTGAACTGGATCCATTGGGTACCAGGAGTGGTGAGCGGAACCAACTGTGCTTATCCTATTACTGTCTGCAATTCATGCCAGTAGACACTGCCCTTACAGAACAATAGTCATCTGTTGCATGCAGCTTAAAGAGACAGTAACACATGCACCACTGAACAAATGGGCCCCACCATTAGCTGGCTTATGTTTGTTAAAAAGACGCTAGGCACCTAACAGTCATTCCCTCTCAGGAACGTGTACACCCGCTCGCTAATATGGGGACATGTACAGAGTGCACTCAGAGACACTTTTTGACTAGTCATTGCTGAGAGTTACATTGGGTCTTTTTCTTGTGGCGTTTATACTTTTTTTTGTGGTTATGCTGTTCTTTATTAACACTGCGTGTACCAGTTTAAATTGGGTTAGCCTTATTGTCGCCTAGTTTAATGGCCATACTATAGACTAATATCCACCCTATTTAGTTCAACATAGTCTTTGCCTATTTCTTGCTTGGTGCATTGTATTTATCTTGTCCTGCAATAATACACTTACTTTACCCACCATCAAGTAGCCTGTGGCCTATTACTTGTACGTTAATATATTGTGGTAGTGTACCAACATCTAAGTTATTCACATGTATGCAGCCTTTAGAAACGTTCAGTTTGTTTCGTTCCAAATAGAAGTTTGGTTGAATTTTTCATTATTTGGAGAACAAGATGTATCCGAATTTCCTAATTTTCTATAGTAATGAATTTAAATTAATCCAAAATAATGAAGCCCCACTGAAGCCCCACAAAGCCTCACTGAAGTCCCACCAAAGCCTCACCAAGGGCTCATTGAAGCCCCATCAAAGCTCCACCAAAGCCTCATTGAAGCCCCACCGAAGCCTCATTGAAGCCTCATTGAAGCACTAAGCATAAGCAAGATGTAAACAGGACTGTATAAGTGAAACATGGTGCACCAAACTAAGTGCATTATGTTGGAATAAACTGAATTCATTGAATTAATTAGGCAAATGGCTACTCACATGAAACCTGTGAGAAACATGCATGGATGTCTCTATGGTATATTCGTAGTCACTGGTGAGTCCAGAATTGGGTCCAAGGAGCCGTCCCAGCGGGCTGCAGCTTCTCTGCTGCCATTCCAGCACTGTCTCCTTTCAAGTCACCAGTAAATATACCATAGAGACATCCATGCCTGTTTCTCACAGATGTCATGTGAGTAGCCATTTGGCTGATTAATTCAATAAATTCCAACATACTGCACTTAGTTTGGCGCACCTTGTTTCTCTTATCTTGTCTTCCAAAGTTTGCTTCGCTCTTAAGGGAGCTGCCACTAGTGCTGACTTTATTAATTTATTGATGGACCTTTTTAAACTGGGCTCAATATTGATCTATTGTTAGAATTCTTTACAATTCTTGTTATTATCCTTTCGAATTGCTCATCTTTATTGATATTTATTACTGTTTTGAGAGCATTGTTCGCAGTATACTCCTTCCATAACACTGTGTTAGCCCTAATCCTTGCACCATCTTCCCTTTTCTAAACAGGACTGTAAGCTAACCATTTTATTTAGTGACAAGAGCTTTGACTGGCGTTCAGAGAGCTTTAACAAAGTGTGTCTGAGGCCATGTTTTGAAGCAAGTGTAAACTAGCCCTTAGTGCTACATTGGTCTTAATTTCCAGCTGCAATTGTCAGGCCTTTCAAATGTTGAAAAGTAGATGTCTTGCAGACACCACAAGATGCATGCCATTTCCTTGGCTCCATAAAAAATTCCCTTCTTTTGAAACTAGTTTCACTTTGATACTAGAGTCTGACATCAGAGCTAAACCCTGTCAGCTGCCATTTTCTTGTCCAATCAGGTTGCTCTTACTGACATTATAATTAGTTGTTGGCAGGACTTTGCCCTGAAGTCTGGAAAGTCTGGTCCCTGTAAGAAACAGAAGCTAATTTCAGAGAGGCACACAAGGGGGTTTTCTTGGTAACCATTAGGGAAGGGCGATTGGTTCAGCCCGAGCATGAGTTCGGGCCTAACTTTGGCTGTTCGGACCTTCTTCGAACAACCAAGGTATAGGGTTGTCCGACCGCTTGTTCGGCCCGTCGAATGACCATAAGGCACTGCGCCGCCTCACAGTGCATTGAAAGCCCTGATTGGGAAAAGCTTTCATTGGTTCAGCCAACCAGGGCACAGAGCAATGTCAGAGCCATGATTGGACGCTGTCATGATGACTGTATCCAATCATGGCTCATTGCTTGTAATCCTGTCCCACACTGTGAAAATATTCTTTCCATAGCGGCTATGTAGTATGAGAACGGCGTGGAGAGAGATAGAACAGGGCTCTGTTCAGTGCTATTAGACAGTTAGTGTGCTATAGTGTGCTATTCTGATTCTATTGTCAGTGTAGAATATCAGTTTAGTGTGCATTTAGGGATAGTTCAGTGTGAGTGTAGTGCGACCATTCATCTTTACATTAGTGTGAATGTAGGGCTAGTTTAGTCATTGTGAGCGTAGTGTGACCATTCATCTTTACATTAGTGTGAATGTAGGGCTAGTTCAGTCAGTGTGAGTGTAGTGACCGTTTAACACGCTATATTTTATTGCGTTACTGCAAGTTTAACACCGTATATTTCAGTGCATTACGTGCCATTTAACGGGGTACATTTCTGTGCGTTAGTGCGTGCTTACTTCAGTATATTTCAGTTGTGTTACTGCAAGTTTAACGCCATATAGTTCTGTGCGTTACTGCAAGTTTAACGTTGTATATTTTATTGCGTTACTGTAAGTTTAACGCCATATATTTAATTTCGTTACTGCAAGTTTAACGCCATATATTTAATTGCATTACTGCAAGTTTAACATGGAAATGAAGAAAGGTAATAGCGCTCTCTGCAGGGACAACTTAATCCATACACCAGATCCACTCACAGATGCCGAGGCTCGATGTGTCCCAACACACTCCAACGCAACAGTAATAAGGAGAGCCGGCAAAACTGTAATCCTTGATGTGTCGCAATGAAATATTTGGCATTAAACTTGCAGTAACGCAGGTAAATATGTGGCGTTAAACTTGCAGTAACACAATGAAATATACAGCGTTAAACTTGCAGTAACACAATGAAATATATGGTGTTAAACTTGCAGTAGCAATAAGGAGAGCCCGCAAAACTGTAATCCTTGAAGTTTCATTTATTGGATCATCAGAGTGACAATAAAACAATAAATCTGACGCGTTTTGGCAATAGCCTTAGTCGTAGCTAGTTTGAAACAGATATGACAAAATATATACTCACATACACATATGCAAACTCAATCTCTACAAAATTGACCTATCAGGTTAGTGTCACAGAAAATTAACACATTTGATTGATATCACTAATTATTCAAGTGGTTATGAGAAGAGGGAGAGGAAAGAAAGGCAATATAAAAAGTTATTTTGTTGAGCCAAAAAGAAGTGTGTAGAAAAAATGCTACATGAGATATTAGGACCTTATTACTCCAAGGGAGAAATATATTCCTTAAAAGAAGGGAAAATGTTCAAAATGTTCAAATAGAATACTTTGTGGTAGCTACAAAATGTAAAGTCAAGATTAATGGCAGGATCAAAAGAAAAAAAGAAAACAAAAAAAAGGAGGGGGATTCAATTCATGGCAGGATCAAAAAATAGGGATGCAATTTATGGCAGGATCAAAAAAGAGCTACAACTAAGGCTATTGCCGAAACGCGTCAGTTTATTGTTTTATTGTCACTCTGATGTACCAATAAACGAAACTTCAAGGATTACAGTTTTGCCGGCTCTCCTTATTACTACTGCAAGTTTAACACCCTATATTTCATTACATTACTGCAAAGTTTAATGCCGTATATTTAATTGCGTTAATGCAAGTTTAACTCCATAAAGTTCTGTGCATTACTGCAAGTTTAACGCCGTATATTTCATTGTGTTACTGCAAGTTTAACGCTGTATATTTCATTGCTTTACTGCAAGTTTAACGCCACATATTTAACTGCGTTACTGCAAGTTAAACGCCATGTAGTTCTGTGCATTACTGCACGTTTGATGCAGTATATTGCAGTATATTATAGTGTATCCGTGGAGCATGTCTGTGTAGTGAATACTCAAATTAAAGTGCACCAAACACCATTTTCCATTGATTAAAGTGCATTCACGTACACATTTACACATCTTTATTACATTTTGTTAATAAGCACCCCCCCATCATGTCTGGGAGGACAGCAAGGAGAGGGAGATGTTCCCATGGCAGTAAAAGAGGGCCAGCAGTGTATGTGTTCACAGGCAAAGGTGGAAGTGGTCAATCCTAAGACAGGGCATCATTTTCTCTATTTAGTGATGTTGCCCGTGCTATCCAGCCACAGCATGCAGAGGAGGTGGTTGACTGCCTTACTGAAACTTCAAATCTTCCTCATCCTCTTCATCCTCCGTCACCCAAGCAGAGACTAGTGCGCAGTGCAGTCCCCTGCAGTGCCAGAGTGGCAAAACCTGCCTCCTTGTCACAGCTATTCCTGCCACAGACCCAGCATCAGGCATGGAGGAGTCAGCGGAGTTATTTGAACACAGCATTAGCCACTTGGTCCTTGACGATGCACAGCCTTTACTCAATTCAGATGTTGGTTCTGAGGTTGGGGAAGGCAGGAACATGAGGCTACAAAGCGGGGAGAACACTGGTACACAAATTGGCATTCATGTTCTCCCAGCCGCAGCCTATTACCAAGTTGTTTCCAGTAGTAATGAGGATGGTGGAGATGATAATGATGAGGTCACTGACTCGACTTGGGTGCCGGATAGAGCAGAGGAGAAAAGTGAGGGTGAGGCACAACCCCAATAAAGCAGCCATCATGGAAGAGTAGAGAGCAGCCACCATATTCCATCACATTGTGGAGCTGTTATCTCCAGGCCACTTCCCACAGCTCAGCAGTCTGGGCCTTTTTTGTTACATGTGCAGCCGATTGCACTGTTGCTATTTGCAAACTTTGTCTCAAGCACATCAAGTGTGGCAAAAACACCAACCATTTGGGTACCACATGCTTGACAAGGCATTTAACCTGCCACCACTCAGCCTGTTGGCAAGAGCACCTAAAAGCCAAATCTGTGCCTCCTCCTTACTCACCTCAGTCTGTCCCTGCTATACCTCATGACCTCTCAGCAGCACGCACTGACAGGGATGATGGTATAGCGCAGGGTGTGCCACCAGCACACTACCAGCTGTAGACTATAGCTGGCAAATTTCTCTGCCCCATCTGCTGCAGCGGAAAAAAAAAATAGTCCCTGCCACCCATATGCCCAGCCTCTAAATGCAAGCTTGTCAAAGCTGCTGGCTCTACAACTTCTGCCTTTCTGCCTAGTGGATTCTACCACCTTTCGTGAATTTGCAGATTATGCTATACCAAAATGGCAGGTTCCCAGTCACTATTTCTTTTCACGTAAGGCCATTCCAGCTCTCTACCATCACGTGGAAGGCAATGTTGTGGCATTATTGGGCAAGACAGTCAGCCGCAAAGTCCACGTTACTGCTGACATGTGGTCCAGCAAACATGGGCAGGGACGATATATATCGTTCACAGCACACTGGGTAACTGTGCTTGCAACTCAGAAGGATGCAGGACAGGGCTCAGTGCTTCAGCTTGTTGTGCCCCCCACGTCTCCATATAGCTGGTGATTATGCAAGATTTGTCAGCTCCACCCCCTCCTCCTCCTCCTCTGCTGAATTGTCTTATGAACCTCAAGTACCCCCTAAGTGTTCAAAGGGCTATTCAATGAGTCAGGCTAAAAGGAACCATGCAGTCCTTCAGCTGGTGTGTCTAGGAGACAGGAACCACACCGGAGCAGAGATTCTTGCAGCTCTGTAGGGACAGGCCCAGAGGTGGTCACGCCATGCCAGCTGGAGCCAGGAATGGTGGTGTGTGATAATTAGAGATGAGCCGAACACCCCCCGGTTCGGTTCGCAGCAGAACATGCAAACAGGCAAAAAATTTGTTTGAACGTGTGAACACCGTTAATGTCTATGGGACACGAATGTGAAAAATCAAAAGTGCTCATTTTAAAAAGTGTTTGGGGACCCGGGTCCTGCCCCAGGGGACATGTATCAATACAAAAAGAAGTTTTAAAAACTGCCATTTTTTCGGTAGCAGTGATTTTAATAATGCCTAAAGTAAAAACAATAAAAATGAAATATTTCTTTAAATATCGTGCCTGGGGGTGTCCTTAGTATGCCTGTAAAGTAGTGCATCTTTCCCATGTTTACAACAGCGCCACAGCAAAATGACATTTCTAAAGTAAAAAGTTTCAATAAAAACTGCTCGCGGCTGTAATGTAGGATCCCAGCAATATAGATAAAACTACCAAAAAAAAATGGTGTGGATGTCACCCCCAAAATCCATACCAGGCCTTTCAGGTCTGGTATGGATATTAAGGGGAACCCTTTACCCAATTTTTTTTTTAAATGGCGTGGGGGTCCCCCAGGCCCCCAGACACTATATACTTTGAACAGCAGTATATATACTATACGGCCTGCCCTATATACTCTTCAGAAAATTGGGCCTTAGGTGTTGGTGGTACCAAAACACTGTAAGCCCTCACAGTAATGCCCTGTACACACGGTCAGACTTTCCGACGGAAAATGTGCGTTCGGAGCTTGTTGTCGTAAATTCCGACCGTGTGTGGGCTCCATCTGACTTTTTCCATCAGAATTTCCGACACACAAAGTTTGAGAGCTGGCTATAAAATTTTCCGACAACAAAATCCGTTCGCATAAATTCCGACCGTGTGTAGACAATTCCGACGCACAAAGTGCCACGCATGTTCAGAATAAATTACGAGACGGAACTGCTCGGTCTGGTAAAATTAGCGTTCGTAATGAATATATCACTTTCGTCATGCTGAAATGTTTTAAATTGTTTAATGCAGCGCACTCTCTTCTTCTTTATAATGCTAGAAGAATGAAGTTATTTTGCTGCTCATATTCACACTCACTTCTCACAAACGTATTTTTTGATTATTTCTCGTGATTTAATGAATATAATATTTTTATTTGTCAGATCTACGGAAAAAACTTTTTGGTTTTATGTTTTTATATTTTGTATTATTTGTTGTTTGTTTTTTTAATCCAGATCTCCTGTTTTTTTATTTTTTTATTTTTTTTGGTGATCTCCATAATTGTTTTGGGTGTGTTTTGTGTGTCAAATTACCACAACACTATTATTATCTTGTCTTTTTGAATCTCAAGGAGGTTGCTTGGTGTAGTGGTCATAAACGAATAAAGAGGAAGGCAACACTGGAGAAACTGCTGAAATTGAAAAAGCCTTTGGCCCCCAGGGCACACATCAATTATTTTCTGGCAAAAGTGGTGGCCTGAGGAGTCCTTATATAAGGGAGTACAATCTGATCCAGAAGTCCAAGAGATCAGGAACAGCAGCAGATGACATACATGTCCCCAAGCTGTGGTCATACAAGAGCCTGCATCTTTTGTAAGACCAGACTGAACCCAAGTCATCACTTTCTTGTCTTCCTTCCACTCTTCCTTCCAGGCTGTGGCTGTGGTGTTGGAGGTGTGGCAGGAGGAGGAGGAGGAGGAGGATGATGCAACTCACACAGGTGGGTATTGGGTGTGATTTGGAACCTCAACCCCTTATTTAATGTTTTAAAAATGATTTCCTCACACATGATGCGTTGCCCCTCCTCCATGTCCTGCAGTTTTCTGGCAGCCATGGAGGCAAAGGCCTCTTCATGAGTGGGGGTGGCAGAAGCCTCCTGAATCAGCCTGAGTGATGACTCCTCCATGTTCCTCCCCTTCCTGGGTCTTTTGGTTGGAAGACGGAGGGGAGGAACCTGTGATTCTGTGAGGCTCCTACGGGGCCCGGCCACCTCCTGGCTGCCACTAACCCCTGCCTCCTCCTGGCTGCCACATTCTACAGCCTCCTCTTGTGTGCCACATTCCACAGCCTCCTCCTGGCCTAGGTCTTCCTGTGTATGAAAAAGGGACATAGTTTTAGTATTTGGTTCATCAATCACACACAATTTTCAGTTCATAGACTGTTGCAAATTGAATGTTAACAAATATAAAAAAATATAAATATATAATATCATATATATCATTCTGAGCATTTTTCATTCTTATCCCAATTATTTTTGGCCACTACTGTCTATTGATATGTCAAACACCTTTATTAAATCAGCAATTAGTGATCAATAATACCATCTAGTAAACATCATTTATTTTTTGACCAGAAATATGTAGAACAATGCTATACCTGGCACAAGCTGGGCTTCTCCACTTTTTCCTGGCTGGAAGTCCCAGGTTGGACGTCGGAAGCCTCAGCTGGGGTGGAAGATAGGGTGGAAGGAAGGGTTGAGAGGGATTCCCTGACTTCAGTCTGGTCTGACAGAAAACGAAGTCTCTCATGGTACCACAGCCTGGGTACATAAACGTCATCTGCTGCAGCTCCTGATCTCTGGGAATCCTGGACCTTCTTGTGCTCCCTAAGATAAGTGCTCCTCAGGCCACCAATTTTGGCTTTTAAATAGGGGATGGTTGACGTAAGGACCACCGGCTTCACCAACTCCAGCAGTTTCTACAGCGCCACCTGCCTCTTTTGTTTACGATTATAATGTGGGTGTTTGACCGTCCACAAACAGGGCAGCTCCCTGTATTTGTCTATGAACAGGGGGGGGGAGTTGTGATCATTGAAGCCATCCATTTTCTCTGCAAGACACAACACAAGACAAACCCTAATGTCAGGCTAAACTCTCCTAAAATCTTGTTCCAATATAGGCCTCAATCTATAAGCAATATAGGCCCAAGTTAAAATTGTACCTTCGTTATCACGATCGGCGCTTCCGATACTCCTTCCTCTGCTCACAGATTGTATGTATGACGCACGCGTGTTACGCTTTATATACACTGCGCATGCGTGAAACCCTGACGTTCTTTCTAGTCTATTCCCTGCCTTTTCTCTTTCAGCACAGTGGGGGAGAGAACATGGCGTAGACAGAGCAGGTGCATGATAATAGCAGCAACGAGGAGGAAAGCCTGGAGCCAGAAATGTCACGATCCCGCAGAAGATTTAAGGCCTCAAATATGGCCTTTGTAGAGATGGTGGAGATGGTGGACATCTTGAAAAGGACAGACTATGATGGGAAAAATGGACCGTACCCCAACCCAAATGTGAGAAAGGCCAAGATCATGGCTAAAGTTGTGAAGAGTCTGCACAGGAATTTTGGGGTACGACGATCCAAGGATCAACTGAGGAAACTCAAATTAAGGGAGCACGATCAGTATAGAAGGATCAGGAGAGTGCTGCAAAAAAGTAAGTAGTTGTCCTGTGTTCCTATTCTTTCTTTTTATTACGTTCATGCTGCTCCATGTGCTTTTCTTTACTGTTGTACAGTTTAAAATGGCAACTTTCATGACCATGGGCACATTAATCGTTCATAGGAAACATTGTTCATTTGCCCACTAAAATACAATGTTTTGGCCGGTTGCAGTTCAATACATTTTTTCTGGCCTACTTCTATTAAAAAAAGTTTGTTGTCTAGATGGGTTTGTAACTAGAATGAAATGCAAACTAGATTCTGTGTAAGGAGAGGACACTCAGCAACTGTTTACACATCTGGACACCGGAGCACTAGTGTAGGACACAAGAACAAACTTTTTATTAGGGTGTCCCACACAGGTGCTCCAGTGAATAATATAGGGGTGTCTCCATCTGTGAAGCTTGCACAAAACAGGTAAGTATTCCAGCTTTACAAAGGTAAAATAATAAATTCTTCAGCTTGGAACTCTGCCAAAACAGACAATTGTATCCCACTTCCAAGCAATGTTTCGTATTCCTATTTCTGCCCTCAAATATCTGTGTGCTAATTATACCTGTTTTTTTGCACATAGGGGAGAAAAGACTCGGAGGACACCACTCATCAGAGGAGACCGGGGACTCCCCACCTCAGGAAGAAGGGGAAATCCCCCAAACCCAACCAGAGGAAGAGGAGGGAGACGTGGTTAAAATTGGTGAAATTTTCACCACAACAGGTGAGTGTCTGCGACCACAGCTTCAGGTAATAGATGGATGCCTGCATATTTATAATACATGGTGTGTTTTTTTTTTTTTTTTAAGGTGATGGGAATGTTGTGGAAGAAGGTCATTTCACCAGTGAAAGTGCCCAGATCCTCATAAGGGAGATAATGGGGTGCAATAGGGATTTAGAAAACCTAAAGCAAAACATCAATGATGTTCAAAACAAAATGAAGAACATCATTGATGTTTTAGGGAGAATCTAAAACACCCAGAAATCTCTAACTTTTTGCTTGTTTATTTTTGTTCTTATGACAAATTTTTTACATATTTTAAAAGCCATATTTTGAAGATGCACACAGTGTGTCAACATGTGCTATCTGCCATCACAGGAGATCAATGTACGCGTTTTGTGGGTGCAACCCCTTCCTCGATAATAAAGTAGGTGAGCGGAAGGGGTTGCACCCCCAAAACACATCCATTGATCCCCCATGATGGGACCTAGCACATGTTTATATTAGGCATGGGATCAGGAGGGAAATCCCCATTTTGAATCCCAATTTGTGTGCATCTTCAAAATTTGGCTTTTACAGGGGTGACTTCACCTCATCTGATAAAGGCAATATCAAACACAGTTTGTACATACTCATGTCTGATATTGCCTTCACTTTATAAAAGTTGAACTTTGTAAGTTCCAGAGTTGTGTATTGTTTTATGGTTTTAAACATGCCTGTTTTACCTATAAAAGGCAATTTCAACTTAATGTGATCTAAAAATATGTTATACAACAAACATGTTGGTTTGTTCAAAAACCCTTTTATAAACGCACATGTGATTGTGCTTTAAGTAAAAAGTTTGATAATCAACAATGTGTGGCTTCTTCTTTCAATGCTTAAAAGCAGTTTTTGGAGTAAAGTAGTTTTTTTCCATGGCAATGGGTGTTATTTACTAAAGGCAAATCCATTTTGCACTACAAGTGCAGTTTCAGTGCAGTCACTTGTAGTGCAAAGTGAATTTTACTTTAGTAAATAACACCCAACAGTGCTTTATAATTTTACACAATCACACCATTTTTAGGACTCCCCAAATTTCGATCATGGTGCTGAAAATTATGAATATTTTTGTCAGTAATGCATTACATACATTAACAACAAAAACAAGTTGTGTGTGTGTAGCAGACCCACAACATAATAATAATAATTATCCGAAGAAGAGATTGTCACCTCATGTCTCAAAAAAATTTTGTTTGCACTGTTGAAGAATAAGGCCTAAAAAAATAATACCATTAAAAGATAACCAAGGAGACAGCTAAAAGAAAGCCAAGCAGTAAATCAAAGCAAATATTTGTTCAGTTTCAAATATATTTTTATTTTAAAAAATGTCTCAGACATTGTCTGGCATATCGATGGCCCCCTTACCCGCAAAGTATTCCAGGTATCTTAAATGGACCTCGCGGGCACTCTGGGGGGGCAAGCCAGGACGGCCAGTTTCCAGCGCCGTCAGGGTTGGTTCATTCAGAATTCTGGCCTCAGGCCCAACTGAGGCAGTATAGTTCACAGAATTTCTCCTTAAAAAGTTGTGGAGAACACAGCAGGACAGGATGATATGATTGAGTTTATATTCCGCCATGTGTATCGGTCAAGAAAGAGGCGGAACCGGCTGGCCATTATTTCAAATGTGTTCTCCACCACTCTTCTGGCTTTGGCCAGCCGGTTATTAAAAACCCTCTGGTCCGGTGTGAGGGTCCTCATAGGTGATGGCTGCATAAGATGGTCCCCCAGCGCAAATGCTTCATCCGCAACGAAGACGAATGGGAGTCCTTTTGCATTGTCTTCTGGAGGTGGCAAGCCCAAACTGCCATTCTGGAGATGCCTGTAAAACACAGTCTGGGCAATGACTCCACCATCCGACATCCGGCCATTCTTCCCCACGTCCACATAGAGGAACTCGAAAGTAGCTGACACCACCGCCAACATCACAATACTATTGAACCCCTTGTAGTTGTAATAGTATGACCCCCAGTTGGGGGGGTAGGACAATGTGGACATGTTCCCCATCAATTGCCCCTCCGTAGTTGGGAAAGTCCCACTGATGGGCAAAGTGGGAGGCCACAGTCTACCATTCCTGTGGCGTGGAAGGAAACTGTTGAGTGAAAAAAGAAAAAAAATAGTATTTTTGCACATAAACATTGAAAGCAGATTAGACACAAATATTCTTGGCCAAAATCACTATAACATTTATTTTAGGGAGTATTTAAAGACAAAAGTATAAGGTCCACCTATAAGATTCCTCACCCCTCTGATGGCCCATTGTAAAAATTGGGCCTTGGGCAGTGGTGGTGGTGCCACAACACTGTAACGCCTCACAGATACTCTTGTTGGGCGCAGGAACAGGCCCTGCTGTGAAATATTATATCAAAAATTGTAATTACATGCCCCTGTTAAACAGGGGCAGAAAAATTGGGCCTTGGGTGGTGGTGGTGCCACAACAGTGTAAGCCCTCACAGCAGTGGCGGTGCATCCATTAAGGGCGCACGAGTGCCACCCCCTCTCTCCAGCCACCCCCTCTCTCCAGCCACCCCCTCTATGACCAATGGATAGATTCATGCATTGCATAATTCTATCCATGGCTGCCGCTGCCACCCCCTTTTCAGGCACCGGGTGCCTGAATTACAGAGGCGGGGGGTGTTTTTGAAGCACCTGATTAGAGCCATAGGCTTTAATAGGCATCAAAAAAGGTGACCTGCAAGCGCCAAAAAAGGTGACCATCCTCGCAGTTCACCCAGGTGTGTTAGAACAGCAAATTAATATTCACTTTCCTAACACTGAACCGCCTCTCTGTCAATCAGGTGCTCAGGTCTGTTATTTGTCACTTGATTGGCTGAAATGACAGGTGCTGTGATTGGACGCCAATCGGGAGGAGAGGAGGGGAAGAGACGCACTGAGGACACCTCTCGACGCCGTCACCAGCTGCCCCACCGAGACAGGGTAAGTGCCGGGGAGATGGCGAGCTGGCGGGGGGGATCACAGTGGCAGCATTTAATGGGCACAGTGGCAGCATTTGATGGTACAGTGGCAGCATTTGATGGGCAAAGTGGCAGCATTTGATGGGCACAGTGGCAGCATTTTATGGCACAGTGATAGTGTTTGATGAGCACAGTGGCTGCGTTTGATAGGCACAGTGGCAGCAAATGATGTGCACAGTAGTTGCATTTGATGGGTACAGTGTCTGCGTTTGATGGCACAGTGGCTGTGTTTGATGGTACAATGGCTGTGCTTGATGGGCACAGTGAGGCTGCAATTGATGTTTTTTTTTTCTGAATTTTTCAGTTTGCGCCCCCCAAAAATTTTGAGCACCAGCCGCCACTGCCTCACAGATACCTTTGCTGGGCGTAGGAACGGTCCCTGATGTGAAATATTATATCAAAAATTGTAATTACAGGGGCGTGGCTTGCGCGCTATCATGATGGCTGAAGACCGAGGAAGGAGCGACTTTACCAATGGAATACCGCACATCAGGAGCCCTCACTGAGCTCCACAGCACTACAGGAGCCCGCTCAATGCAGTTCCGCAAACGGAAGGAGGAAAGATATCCCAAGAAGCTCATTGCGACGGCCGGGGAGAATTGGCAAAATGGCGGGGCGGAGATCAATCACAGGCCTCATCCTCCTACACAGATCTCCCAGATGATAATCCTGGAACATGGGAGGTACGGAACGGTCAGCAATCCTCACAAAGATCGCCTCCTCACAGCCCGCCACCTAATAGCCCTGAAAAGGCGCGGATGTGACTGGATCCTTCTGCACAGGCCTCAGGCGTCATGAGCACTGCTTCTCATCCAGACCAGGTAGGCCTCACTGTGCCATCCTCCATAGCTAACTACCCCACATCCGGCTAACCGGTCCTAGACACCACGATGAAGGACATGCTCCTCTCCCTACAAACGTCCTTAATTTTAAATATATCCACGATTGGCAACTTTACATCCAAAATGCAGGGGCTAGGTGAGAGAGTGCAACACATGGAGCACAAAATGGATGCCTTTACCACAACTGTAAATGACCTCATAGATGCATACAAAGACCAATCGGATGACACTGATTGGATTAAAGCAAAGCTTGCGGACCTCGAGGACCGCTCGAGGAGAAATAACGTTAAACTCAGGGGGGTACCCGAGTCTGTTCCCCCGATTGATCTACAGAAATATGCAAGCGACATAATTGCCAAACTGCTACCTGAGGTATCGCCGATCGAACGCATCATCGATCGTATACACTGCATACCAAAACCAAAGCATCTGGAGGCATCAGAACCCAGAGATGTCTTAATGAAAGTCCACTTTTTCCCCACAAAAGAGAAATTACTGGCAAAGGCCAGATCAGCTCCTGAACTCCCATGTAAAGGAATACACCTTTATGTTGATCTTTCCCATCACTAAAGCCCTTAACAACCATAAGATCCCATATAAATGGCGACACCCGGCCACTGTAGTGATCACTAAGAATGGGACAACGTACACAGTATCCAACCCTAATGATGGATTACAGCTCCTGCAATCCTAGGGAATAATCCTAGAGCTCCCTAGCATTGAGATGAAGTCTCCTGATAGACCTCCTAAGTAGGGACACCAACATAAGGACTTTCGCAACTCCAGAGGAAAATGACTTGCTCCACAGAAATTTACTTCACCTGCAACCTATATCCCCAGTCCTACGTCTAGCTGAAAGACGCCTTTTCTGAACTTTACCCCCACATTTGGTCAGTATTACCCGTTACTCTTACTGACTTTTGAGTTACAGTTAACAAGTTAAGTTTTATCACTCTAAGCTTTTCCCCCACCATTGTGGGACACAGTGACTATTAGCCTGCCAGCAGCGTAGCCTATCTGCTACCCTGGTTAGAAAAAGGACCCAACAAGGCCTCACTGCGTAGTATTTGTGCTTTAACTTGACTTTTTTTTCCTTACCAACACAGACTGTACAGTGCGCATTCACTATTTATTTCTAGTCTCCTGAGACTCCAAGGACACCTAGAGGACTCCATCATCCGGTAACCTGCTGAGAAGCAAACCTCAGACCCACCAACAGTGCCTTTTTTTTCCTTACCAACACAGACTGTACAGTGCGCATTCACTATTTATTTCTAGTCTCCTGAGACTCCAAGGACACCTAGAGGACTCCATCATCCGGTAACCTGCTGAGAAGCAAACCTCAGACCCACCAACAGTGAGTTTTTTCTTTACTACAACCACATCAACATCCACAATCTTACAATGACTATCAACGTATTGACTATTAATGCAAAGGGCCTGAAACATGCGGCCAAGAGAGAGCATCCCTATGGAAAACGGCGCTGACGCATGGCAGCGATATCCTATGCGTTCAAGAAACGCACTTTGCCCAAGATGCTACCCCTTTAATGCCAACATAAGGCATTTCCACACATCTATAAAGCCTGTTACTCTTGGAAGCAGTGGGGAGTGCCAATTGCTATTAGAGATACTGTCTCTTTCCAGCTACACAAATTTTCACCAGATCCAGAAGGACGATTTATTATACTAATCTGTACCATAGACAATGCAGCATATACTTTAGTTACCGTATATGCCCCGAATCAAATCCACCATAAAGGCAATAAAAGAAGTACAGCAGGGACACCTGCTAATCTGCGGAGACTTTCATTTAGTTCCAGACAACAAAATGGACTCCTCCTCTGGACCCAAAAGATTTACCTCTCCATCTAACTCTTTTTTCACAGCCAATGACTTGTATGATGCCTGGAGGTGTTGCCACGCGGCCGAGAGGGACTATACGTACCTTTCCCCTCGTCACAACACATTCTCACATTGACCTGTTTGTCTCAGATAAGTGGTTATTGCAAAATATCCATGAATCCCAAATCCACACCATCACCTGGTCAGACCACGCTCCTGTAAGTATCAAAATTACAAAGCAAACATCCAAACCCAACTCTTACATTTGGCGGGTAAACAACTCTCTCCTTCAGCACCCACCCAATGTCAATTATCTATCCCATAAACTGGAAGAATTTTTCCTTAATAATACAGGTTCAGTGACTGACCCGACGGTCCTGTGGAATGCTCATAATTCTTTCATGAGAGGATTCTTTATACAACTTGGTTCCAAAATGAAAAAAAAGAGGATGCAGATGTTGGAAGAATTGACTGCAAAAATAGCTGCAGTGGATCTTCAAAACAAATCGAACCCCTCACCTTCACTACAATCCCAAATTTTCAAATTACGCCACGAGCATTGCTACTTGACGGATTTGAATTAAATCTTAGGAAATTAAAGGCCAGATCTTATGTAACAAATAATAAAACAGGGAAGGCTATAGCCCGCCGTATCAAGGGGCAAAGATTAAAAACCAGAACAGCACACTTACTCCATCCTATTACCCAAGACAAAATCATAAATCCTCAAGCCATAGCTGATGCTTTCAGCTCCTATTTAAGCGACCTGTACAACCTTAAGACAGACAGCAATACACGTCAACCCACGCAGGAAGAGATACAATCCTTCCTTAATCATATCAATCTACCCTCACTAACGATCGACCAATTATCGTGTTTCACTCTCTTCACAGAAACCGAAATACAATCGGCTATTGAAAATCTACCTAATTTCAAATCCCCTGGCCAAGACGGATTTACTGGGGAATACTTTAAAGTGTTCAATACAACACTATCCCCAAATTTATGCAAATTATTCAACCAAGCTGCATCCTCCTCCTCCTTTCCAACTGAAATGTTAACTGCACCTGTGATCACCTTACCTAAGCCCAGTAAAGAACATAACACTCCTCAGAACTTCCGCCCCATATCACTACTGAACCTAGATCTCAAAATATATGCCAAACTTCTGACAACTAGACTTATAGATATCCTCCCATTTCTAATACACAGAGACCAAACAGGATTCACCAAAGGTCATCAGACCTCAGACGCAACCAGGAGACTGATTTATATTATCCACCACTCCAACTCAACGGGAATGTCTTCTCTGCTTCTATCATTAGACGCAGAGAAGGCGTTCAATAGAGTAAACTGGACTTACATATCCATGGTACTCCGAAAATTTTGGCTTCGAAGGACGTATCCTCCAGGCCATACTAGCCCTTTACACCAATCCATTGGCACAGGTATACACATCTAATCTCCTATCAACTCCATTTCAAATAACAAATGGAACAAAGCAAGGTTGCCCTCTATCCCCCCTAATTTTTAACCTAGTAATGGAACCCCTGGCTGAGCACATTAGGACTAACACCAAAATAATTGGCATCACCATAGGAAATAACGTTCACAAAAGAAGCCTATTTGCGGACGATGTAATACTAACCAATCCATCACTATCCCTTCCAGAAGTCCAAAAACTTTTAACCTGGTTTGGAGAGATCCCATACTACAAAGCTAACCCAACAAAATCTCACATCAGATTTAGAAATGAATGCATTAATACAAAACCTTCTACAACAGCAATACCCATACACTTGGGCAGATACCAGTATACCCTATCTAGGTATCCATCTTACAAGATCCACAAAATCTCTATTTTCACACAACTACCTGCCCCTAGGAGCCAAAATTGAAGCTGACATTCACAATATGGCCAAACATGAGTTTTCCTGATGGGGCAGACTGGCTGCGTTCAAAATGATTCATCTCCCACAAATCCTTTACCTTTTCACAACTCACCCTATCCCTATACCTACCAGCTTCTTTAAATCCCTCCAAGCTATATTATCACAATTTGTTTGGAACAGGAAGAAATCCAGGTGCTCTCATTCCAAACTTATTAAACATAGGATGTATGGTGGAGTGGGTTACATAGACTTTCAGGATTACTTCTCGGCCTTCACACTAACCCAGTTAAAAGAATGGTTTCTTCCCTCTCCTACAACAATTTGGGTCTCTATTGAGTCCACTTACAGCACCTATGGACCAACAAAACTATGGCTATTTGGCACTCATTTGGGAGCAAAGACTCCATCATATTTACCCCCAACCATGAAAATATCCATTCAAACCTGGCTGAGCCTACTGACCCACAAACATACGAACATGCCAAATATCACTATGGAAATTCCTCTATCGGCTATGAACTTCATCATGGACCAAATATCCCTCACCTCCTGGAATAAAAGAGGCATACGATATCCACATAACTTATACTACAATTGCTCTTTCAAAACCTTTTCTTTCATCCAGAAAGAATTCAACATTCCTCAAACAGACTTCTACCAATATTTATATTTACAAATCAAACATTGTCTACACAAAACTCTAAACATCTTCCAAACCATTCACGCATCAGCCAGGTCCTTCCTGACATCTTCTACACCACTCCAAAAGGCAATCACACTATTTTATAACATCCTCCAACAGAAACAAACCTTTGTTAAATCTCCCTCTCACATCCAATGGGAAACGGACTTACAACAATCCTTCACTCCACTTGGCACAAAGCTTGTAAAATCACCCAAAAAGCCTTGAGTTGCTCCACTCTGTGGGAACTATCGGTTAAAATAACCATTTGATGATACTACACCCCTGCCACATTGTCCAGATTCTTCCCCCAACACTCCGATAGTTGTTGGAGACATCGTGGCACACGAGGGGACCTCATACATGTTCTGTGGAGCTGCCCTAAACTGCTCTTATACTGGTTGAAAGTCTTTGACATCATCTCCGACATTGCCCAACAACAAGTCCCACTGAACCCAGCCTTGGCAATTCTATCACTAGGGATAGACCGATTTCCTCCCACCTTGCAACACACAATTGCTCACTTACTTCTGGCAGCGAGATTAACAATCACCAGAAAATGGAAGGACAATATTCCTCCCACAATAGCTGAAGTAATATATGTAACTCACCTACACTACACATATGAGCGGATGATGGCGTCCTCCTCAGGACGTCTCCACATCTCCCTTAACCAATGGTCGCCTTGGATCACCTGGTACACAAACACTGAACTGATACCTTCTCCTTAAGTGTGTATAACCAACTCATAATCCACGATGATGAGGCAGCGCTCCTTCTCGGACACAGATTGCTCCCAAAGGGATGTCCGAGGGGAGCTGGGCCCACTGAGCTTCTACTTGCCAGCTCTTCCATCTTCCAGGATGGAAGGTGGAAACATAATTGAAACTAATGACTCACAGACGACATGTACGTCTGATGCAATGTTTCCAAGCACTGTTTGGTATACCACCTATATCACATCTTGCTAACGTCAGTGTGTAAATGATATGTAACGGACATGTTTATCTTATTTTTGCTTTTTTTTTTTTTTGTTGTTATTGTACTGAAATATTGATAAAAATCTACTGAAGAAAAAAAATTGTAGTTACATGCCCCTGTTAAACAGGGGCAGAAAAATTTGGCCTTGGGCAGTGGTGGTGGTGCCACAACACTGTAACCCCTCAGAGGTACTCTTGTTGGGCACAGGAAGGGGCCCTGCTGTGAAAAATTATATCAAAAATTGTAATTACATGCCCCTGTTAAACAGGGGTAGAAAAATTGAGCCTTGGGCGGTGGTGTTGGTGCCACAACACTGTAACCCCTCAGAGATACTCTTGCTGGGCACAGGGACGGGCCCTGCTGTGAAAAATTATATCAAAAATTGTAATTACATGCCCCTGTTAATAAATAAAGTGATAATGGAATAAAGACGGCGCTGCCCTCAATAGACTAATAAAGTAATAATAAGTGACCCCAAACTCTATATACACTGAGTCAATAAAAATACCCCTAAACACAAAACAGATGCCGCAATCTCAATAATTTCAACTCTAGTAATACATCAAATTAGTAAATTAAAATCCTCCCAGTGAATAGATAAATAAGTGCATAGTATAAGTGATAGAATGAACTGTGATTGAATGTACAATAAGTGTTTCCTCAAAAATCAAAAGTTTTGGGACAAAAAAACGCCAGAGGTGATATAATTATTATGCTGAAAAATAATTAATTGGATGTGTGTGTGTTGGTGATACTGTGGTCTCTACGTATCATTACCATGTGTGTGTGAAAAAGATTCCTAACAATACCAAAATTAGGACACCCTGCCACTTGTGTGTGAACCATAAAAACATAGAAAACTTGTTTGTGACACCCTATTGCACACTACTATTGGGTATATTGCAGTTATTTAGAGTTGTTTAAAAGTTCGTACAACAGCCATAAGATCAGTTATAAAATTACACATTCAGCACACATTAGTTCATAAAAAAGTCCATACCAGGGGTCATCCTTTACTGACCAAGATGGAGAAGACAAAATTCACCCTTATAAAAGCTGTAGATTTGAAACTTTAGGGGACACTGCAGTGACTTCCGTGCCTTACACTCAGGACAGTGACTTACAGGTGCACGCCCCCCTATCACACCCCACTCACCAGAGATGAACACCCCTGCAGGGGTACCGAGCGACTGAGTGGGCGTCCCAGGGCATGCGATATTCACTCCAAGTCTGCTTGCTGTCCTCTCCATACGTAGAGACCACAGTATCACCAACACACACACATCCAATTAATTATTTTTCAGCATAATAATTATATCACCTCTGGCGTTTTTTTGTCCCAAAACTTTTGATTTTTGAGGAAACACTTATTGTACATTCAATCACAGTTCATTCTATCACTTATACTATGCACTTATTTATCTATTCACTGGGAGGATTTTAATTTACTAATTTGATGTATTACTAGAGTTGAAATTATTGAGATTGCGGCATCTGTTTTGTGTTTAGGGGTATTTTTATTGACTCAGTGTATATAGAGTTTGGGGTCACTTATTATTACTTTATTAGTCTATTGAGGGCAGCGCCGTCTTTATTCCATTATCACTTTATTTACTTTCATATTGGACCTGTTGGGGTACTAATTGGGAATAGGCAGCAGCTCTCACACTGTCTTAAGCGCGGATTTTTCTACTTATATTTACATGCCCCTGTTAACCTGTTCCCGACCAGCCGCCGCAGTTATGTTACGTCGCTTCCTTGGGTGGCCACTAGGGGAGCATGCCCGCTGCTCGCCCCGGAGCTGATGCGAGTGCCCCGATTACTGCCGGGCTCCTGCAATCACTCGTGACACGGCGAGAACCGGGATCTCTGTGTGTAAACACAGAGATCCTGGTTCTCTGAGGGGAGAAGTGACAGATTGTCTGTTCATACAAAGTATCTGTCATCTCCCCTAGTCAGTCCCATCCCCCCTTCAGTTAGAATACACTTGAGGGAACACAGTTAACCCCTTGATCGCCCCCTAGTGTTAAACCCTTCACTGCCAGTGACATTTTTACAGTAATCAATGCATTTTTATAGCACTGATCGCCGTATTAACGCCAAAGATCCCAAAAATGTGTCAAAATTGTCCGATGTGTCCGCCATAATGTCGCAGTCATGATAAAAATCGCAGATCGTAAGAAAAGGGCATCAATTTTGTTTGGGTACGTCGCACGACCACGCAATTGTCAGTTAAAGCGACGCAGTGCCGAATCGCAAAAAGGGCTCTGGTCAGGAAGGGGGTAAAATCTTCTGGGGATGAAGTGGTTAAACAGGGGCAGAAAAATTGGGCCTTGGATGGTGGTGGTGCCGCAACACTGTAAGCCCTCACAGTTACTCTTGTTGGGCACAGGAATGGGCCCTGCGTTGAACTATTATATAAGAAAATTGTAATTACATGCCCCTGTTAAACATGTTAAAATTGGGCCTTGGGTGGTGGTGCCCTAAACCAAAAAGATTGTTGAAAGCTAGCATCATCACAATTGAGGAGGAATAGGATAGTCAGCATAGTCTTCAAGGGATCCCACATCCATAGCAAATTCAATTAGTTACATCAGCATCAGGTGTTTGACAGCTGCTGATCCAAGACTGATTCATTTTTATGAATGTGAGCCTATCAATGGAGTCTGTGGACAGGTGCACTCATTGATCCGTTACAAATCCTCCAGCAGCACTAAATGTGCGTTCAGAAAGCACGCTGGATGCAGGACAGGCCAGTAGCTCAATTGCATATTGAGCAAGTTCTGGCCAGTGGTCCACCCTCAAGACCCAGTAACCCAGTGGATGCTCTGTTGGAAAGGTCTCCAAGTCTGCTCTTGCCCCTAGATATTCCTGCACCATGTAATGCAGACGCTGGCGATGGTTGCTTGAACTGATCAGACCTTGGAGCTGAGGACTGAAAAATTGTCATCAGTCAGCCAGCCACCTTCTCCACCGCTCTTCCTCTGACTGAATGAAGCCTCAGCAACATGTTATCCAGCACCAGGAAATTGTAACCTCCCAGGGTCTGAAAATGCATTGCACAAACCTTTCTTCAAGGCCTCCTGAAGATGTTTCATCCTCTGCTCCCTCCGCGAAGGCAGGATGAGTTCTGCAGCCTTACCCTTGTGATGTGGATCAAGAAGGGTTGCCAGCCAGTAGTGATCCCTCTCCTTGACAACACAAATCCTAGAGTCCTTTCACAGGCTTTGCAGAATCAGGGAGGCAATGCAGCGTAAGTTTGCAGAGGCATTCGATTCTGAGTCCTCTGGGTCACTAAGGATCACATGATCTGTAACTGCCTCCTCCCAGCCACGTACAACTCCTTGGGTTTCTGGGGACTGAAAACCATCCCTTGAAGACTGCTGCTGAGTGTTATCCTCTACATCCATGCTGACACAATTCTCCTCCTCCTCTTCTTCCCGTGTGTTCGGCGGGCCCGCAAGAATGCTATCTGGATAAAGAGGTAAGGAAGTCCTTCTCTTCCTCGCGCTGTTCTGCCTCAAGTGCTCTGTCCATGATTCCACAAAGCGTGTGCTCCAATAGGAAGACTAGAGGGACAGTATCACTAATGCATGCATTGTCGCTGCTTACCATCCTTGTGGCCTCCTCAAATGGTGACAGGACAGTGCATGCATCTTTGATCAGTAGCCACCGGTGTGGCGAAAAGAAGCCAAGCCCCCTGACCCTGTCCTGGTGCCATACTCGCACAGGTACTCATTGATGGCCCTCTGCTGTGTGTGCAGCTGCTGCAGCATTGCCAAAGTTGCATTCCACCTGGTGGGCATGTCACAAATGAGGCGGTTGGTGGGCAGGTTGCATCCCCATTTGAATGCCAACCAGCGGAGCACTAGCATTGTATGACTGGTGGAAATTACCACAGACTTTTCTGGCCTGCCTCAGAAGATCCTGTAAGCCTGGGTACCTGCTCAAGAACCACTGCACCACAAAATTCAGAACGTGTGCCAAAACATGGAACATGGGTCAAGTGTCCCTGTTGGAGGGCGGAGAGAAGGTTGGTGCCGTTGTTGCATAAACCATTGCTGACTGAAGCTGACGTGGTGTCAACCACCTCTGAGCCTGCCCCTACAGAGCTGACAGAATCTCTGCCCCAATGTGGCTCCTGCCCCCTAGGCAGACCAACTCAAGCACTGCATGGCATCTTTTAGCCTGACTGCTTGCATAGCCCCTTGAATGCTTACGGAGCATCGCTGGTTCAGAGGACAAACCTGCAGAAGAGGCCATACAGGAAGAAGAAGAGGAGGGGTGGAGGAGAGAGCAGAATCACCACTAGTATTTTTGAGGTGTGGTGGTGGAACAAGCTCCAACAACACTGAACCCTGTCCTTCATCCTTTCCAGCTGCCAGCAGAGTTACCTCGTGCCCCGTAAAGGAATGGTAAGGTGCCTGCCCATGCTTGCTGGACTATGAGTCAGCGGTAATATGAACCTTACTGCTGACCGCCCTGTCCAATGAGGCCAAAACATTGCCTTCCACATGCTGGTAGAGAGCCGGAATGGCCTTCCATGAAACGAAAAGGCTTTTTGGAACCTGCCACTGAGATACAGCACATTCCACAAATTCACAAAAGGGGGCAGAGTCTACCAGCTGAAAAGGCAGCAGTTGCAGTGCTAGAAATTTGGCCAAGCTAGCATTTAGACACTGAGCATGTGGATGGCTGAGACCAAATGTCTTTTTACGGTTCAGCAACTAGGGTAGGGAAATCAGATGGTGGTGCACTGCTAGCAGATTGGCTGCAAGTACTTGGGACACCTATTGCTATATCTTCAATCTTCTCAGTGCAGAATTTTGAGAGGACTGGAGGTATAGTAGGGTTGGTGATCCCAGATGAGGAGCAAGGAGAAGTCTGCATTTTTCTTTGATGTGGGTCTTTCAAGTGCTGTTGCCAAGGGACTGCATGGCAGGTCGTCATATGCCTGGTCAAGCATGTGGTGCCCAAGCGGCTGCTGTTCTGGTCACCCTTGATCTGCTTCAGACATAGGTTGCAAACAGTAATGGTGCGATCTTCTGCACATGTGTCAAAATAAGCCCACAGCTAGGAACTTTTAAAAGTCAGTGGAGAGTCAGCAGCACCCTGTACCTGCAGAGCTCTGCGGTGTGATGCAATAGGGTGGCTGCCCTTAAGCTGCCCCCTAGAGGACATCCTGCCTCATTTGAGTTGTGACTCCTCTCTTCTCTCAGGCACCCAAGTACAGTCAGTAACCCTTATTATCCCATCCTCATCACTGGAGCAAACTTGGCAGTATGCTGCAACTGGGGGAACATGAATGCCAATTTCTTGTCCTTCTTGGGCACCCCCTGTCTCTAGGCTCATGGTACTCCCTTCCTCAAACTGTGAACCTACAAATCGCTGCACATCCTCCAGTAGCATGTACCCGACACTGTGGGCGAATAATTCTGGGGACTCCTCCGTGCATGATGGTGGGGCTACGGAAGCAGTGAAAAGAAAAAAGAACTGCGCTATACCTTAAAAGCATATATGTGAATATATGTAACAAATATTATGAACTCTGTACCTGAGTGCAATGTGAAAAAAACACACTGGTATAAAACTGAATGTATATAGTCACTCCCACAAAATATATAGTGAAACAAAAATAAAAGTCCATAATTCAAATAAACCAATAGTCCACTAGGTAGTGGGAAGAAGCCCCTGATCGCCGTTCATAGGGATCGATGTGTGGAGGGAGAGAGTAGAAAAACACTCATCAAAGTGATCCACCACCACCTGAAATGCACGCTTACCAAATAGCAAGCTGAATGAGCTTGATCAAATAAACCGGAGGTCAGATGGACATGGATCTGCAGCGTCACTCTATGTGTTGTACCAAACGGCAGGTGAACTGGCTGGAATGGAGACCTGGATAACCAGCTGACATTGAGACGTCCCTCTAGCAGCGTGGCCGCGGGCGGATTTAAGTGTGTCGTTTCCTTTCCTTTCTGTGTGTTTTAAAGTTCTGCTGGGCTCTATAGTTCCACAGGCAAGGGCTGCCCTCTTTTAGTGGCCTGTGAGCATCTGCCTCTCCTTGGTGGCCTTCCGGACATGATGTATTTTTTGTATAACAACACCACACTACACTTTATTAGATACTGTGTACACCGCCTGAAGTGTACTAGAAACTGTCCACACTGTATTAGATACTGTGTACACCACCTGCACTTTATTAGAAACTGTACAAAGGCTGCACTGTATTGTATAGTGTGTACACCACCAGAAGTGTAGTAGAAGCTGTACACACTGTATTAGATACTGTGTACACCGCCTGCACTGTATTAGAATTTGTACTACGTCTTCACTGTATTGTATACTGTGTACACCACAAGAAGTGTAGTAGAAACTGTACACACTGTATTAGATACTGTGCATGGCACCTACACTGTATTAGAAATGGTACTACGGCTGCACTGTATTGTGTACACCACCAGAAGTGTAGTATAAACTGTACACACTGTATTAGATACTGTGTACACTGCCTGCACTATATTAGAAACTGTACTACTGCTGCACTGTATTGTGTACTGTGTACACCACCAGAAGTGTAGTATAAACTGTACACACTGTATTAGATACTGTGTACATCACCAGAAAAGTAGTAGAAACTGTACTATGGCTACACTGTATTGTGTACTGTGTACACCACCAGATGTGTAGTAGAAACTGTCTGCACTGTATTAGAAACTGTACTATGGCTGCACTGTATTGTGTACACCACCAGAAGTGTAGTAGAAACTGTACACACTGTAGTAGATACTGTGTACACCGCCTGCACTGTATTAGAAACTGTACTACGGCTGCACTGTATTGTGTACACCACCAGAAGTGTAGTAGAAACTGTACACACTGTATCAGATACTGTGTACACCGTCTGCACTGTATTAGAAACTGTACTACAGCTGCACTGTATTGTGTACTGTGTACACAACTAGAAGTGTAGTAGAAACTGTACACACTGTATTAGATACTGTGTACACCACCAAAAAAGTAGTGGAAACTGTACACACTATTAGATACTGTGTACACCGCCTGAACTGTACTAGAAACTGTACAATGGCTGCACTGTATTTTATACTGTGTATACCACCAGAAGTGTAGTAGAAACTGTACACACTGTATTAGATACTGTGCACACCACCTGAAGTGTATTAGAAACAGTACACCACAAAATGCACTGTATATATAGGCTACACTGGATGCAGAGTATATATATATATAATATATATATATATATATATATATATATATATATATATATATATATATATATATATATATATATATATATATATATATATATATATATATATATATATATATATATATATATATATATATATAAATACACTGCCTGCACTGACTTAATATCGAGTAAATACTGAATATATAGTGTATGCTAAATGTAGAGTATATATATATATATATATATATATATATATATATATATATATATATATATATATGCTAGACTGTCTGTATATATATATATATATATATCAAATATACTACCACTAACTGAATAACCCGCCTGCTTAATCTAAATCAAGCTATCTCTCTGTCCACGCCAACAACACTACACACATGGCCGCCGTGTAAGCAGCCTTATATAGTGTGGGGCGTGGAGCCCGAGCCATGATTGGCCAAAGGCACCCAGCATTTCCTAAATAGGTACCCAGGGTTGGAAGATCTACTAAAGCAGGCCAGAAGAGTCTGTAGCCATTTTAGGCATTCATACACAGCCAGTGCTCGGTTGGCTGAAATTTAGCGGGAATTCCATCTGCCTGTAAACTGTCTGATTTGTGACATGCCCACCAGGTGGAACTCGACTTTGGAAATGCTGCAATGGCTGCACATGAAGCAGAGGGCCATCAATGAGTACCTGTGTGAGTATGGCACGACAGGCTCATCTTTTTTTCTCCACGCCAATGGCTGCTCATAAAAGATACATGCACTTTATTGTCACCATTTGAGGAGGCCACAAGGATGGTGAGCCATAACAATGCATGCATCAGTGACACAATCCCTGTTGTGTTCCTGCTGGAGCAGACTCTGCGTGGCATTATAGACAGGGCACTCGAGGCAGAGCAGCGGGATGAAGAGGAGGACTTCCTTTCCTCTCAAGGCCCACTTTATGCAGACACCATTGTTCCTATGCCACAGAACACACAAGAGGAGAGAGAGGAGGAGGAGGAGGTGGATTATTGCAGTTTCAGAGGCATTGAAGCAGAGGAAGACATGCATCAAACAGTAAGGTGATTTTCCATCCTCAGAACCCTTGGGTGTAGTTTGTGGCTGGGAGGAGGCAGTTCCAGATACTATAATCCTCATTAACCCCCAGGAGTCTGCTCATCATGCCTCCACAAATTTGCTGTGCATGGGGTCCCTCATGCTTCAAAGCCTGTGAAAGGACCCAAGAATACGTGGCATAAAACAGAGATGGAGAGCTTTCCATTCGACAATCCACTGGCTTACTGGGTCATGGGAATAGACCACTGGCCAGAACTTGCCCAGTATGCTATTGAGCTGCTGGGCTGCCCTGCATACAGCGTGCTTTCCGAAAGGGCCTTCAGTGCTGCCGGAGGTTTTCTTACTGATCATGGAATGCTTCTGTACACAGACTCCGTGGACCATCTGACTTTTATCAAAATGAATGAGCACTAGATTACCAGCAGCTATGAAGCCCCTGATCCCGATGTCGCCGATTAAGTGTTTTTGGGATGTGGGATCTCTGAAGGAGTTCTAGGCTGCCTTGAGTTGTGGGTGTTGATTTAATCTGCAAGAATGTTTTTGGTGTAGGTTTCATGGCCACAATTAATACCCAAAGACCAATTTTTATGCACTTGTTTGACAGGTGCTAATCATCACAATTTTTAACAGCAAGGCCAGTTCTTGCTTTCATCAAGAGTACATCTATAGGGTTACGATGTGAAGGTGCCACTGACATCCAAAGAACAATTTTTTCGCATCTTTTTCACAGGTGCATATCATTACAATATTTGACAGCAAGGCCAATTCTTGCTTTCATCAAGAGTACCTCTATAGGGTTACGGTGTGAAGGTGCCACCGACACCCAAAGAACAATTTTCCAGCACCCATTACAGAAGTAGAAATCCAAAGTCTGTGGTATAGACTCCAGAATTTATCAAAAAAAATCTCTAATCTTGTTCTCAGTGCACTACATTGTGGCCTCATCATATAGACTGGCTCCCCAAGCAATTTTTGACAGAAAGGCCAATTCCGGCTTTCATCAAGAGTACCTCTATAGGGTTACGGTGTGAAGGTGCCACCGACACCCTAAGAATAATTTTTCTGCACCTTTTTCACAGGTGCATATCATTACAATATTTGACAGCAAGGCCAATTCTTGCTTTCATCAAGAGTACCTCTATAGGGTTACAGTGTGAAGGCGCCACCAACACCCAAAGAACAATTTTTCCGCACCCGTTACAGAAGTAGAAAGTCTGTGGTAGAGACACCAGAATTTATTCAAAAAATCTCTAATCTTGTTCCCAGTGCACTACATTGTGGCCTCATCGTACAGACTGGTTCCCCAAGCTGTTGCTTACAAAATATAGAAAGTTTGCAGGGAAAATTGCAGGCTAGCTGCTGCCATAACAATGATATTCCTCACAAGATTGCACACAAGATTGCAGACTTTAAACCCGCCTTGCAGCGCAATCCAAATCGCCGATCGGCTTCTGCCCGTAGTATACTACGGGCGGGAGCTGCTTTGTTTAAGTGAGGTTGAGGCAGGAGAGGAAAGGAGCGGAGCATGCTGGGATTGATCTGAACACCACGTGACTCAGACCAGGAAGCAGAGTGAGTGTACAGGTCCTAGTCGGGGGATAGAGAAGCTGCCTATTGAAGTGTGTTGAACGGTGAGGAGCGGACTGACACATCATACAGAGGACAGTGCAGGCAGGATCAGAGACCGATTAGCTTCGCTATATATAAAAAGGGATTGTGTGGGTGAAGGATAGAGCAGGGAGAAAAACCAATTGAAAGATCAATGTAAATAAAGAGTTCTGGACAGCAAAGCAACCCTTACTGTTCATATTTAGCACTGCCTGTGTGTGACAGTCACTGTGTATAAAAATCTCCTCCTTGATTATAGCTCAACCTGGCTACACACATTTTACTAGTTTTGTTCCATGTTTGGTTTAAGGGCAGCAGTAATCAAGGAGGAGATTTTTATACACAGTGACTGTCACACACAGGCAGTGCTAAATATGAGCAGTAAGGGTTGCTTTGCTGTATAAGTTTACTTGTGCATGTGTATTTATTTATTTACTTTTTTTTTAACTTATAAAAATGTTACGTTTTGAAAAAAACATGCCTGTGCACATACAGTTGCGTATGAGGCTGCATTAGATGGGCACAGTGTCTGCATAAGATGGGCACAGTGTCTGCATAAGATGGGCACAGTGGCTGCATAAGATGGGCACAGTGGCTGCGCTTGATGGCACAGTGGCAGCATAAGATGGGCACAGTGGCTGCATAAGATGGACACAGTGGTGGCAAATTATAGGCACAGTGGTTGCGTTTGGCACAGTGGCTGTGTTTGATGGTACAGTGGATTCGTTTGACGGGCACAGTGGCTGCATTTGAAGGCACAGTGAGGCTGCAATTGATGGGTTTTTTTTTCAGATATGAAAAAAATATGAGCAGTAAGGGTTGCTTTGCTGTATAAGTTTACTTGTGCATGTGTATTTTTTTATTTACTTTTTTTTTTAACTTATAAAAATGTTACGTTTTGAAAAAAACATGCCTGTGCACATACAGTTGCGTATGAGGCTGCATTAGATGGGCACAGTGTCTGCATAAGATGGGCACAGTGTCTGCATAAGATGGGCACAGTGGCTGCGCTTGATGGCACAGTGGCAGCATAAGATGGGCACAGTGGCTGCATAAGATGGACACAGTGGTGGCAATTTATAGGCACAGTGGTTGCGTTTGGCACAGTGGCTGTGTTTGATGGTACAGTGGATGCGTTTGACGGGCACAGTGGCTGCGTTTGAAGGCACAGTGAGGCTGCAATTGATGGTTTTTTTTTTCAGATATGAAAAAAATATGAGCAGTAAGGGTTGCTTTGCTGTATAAGTTTACTTGTGCATGTGTATTTTTTTATTTACTTTTTTTTTTAACTTATAAAAATGTTACGTTTTGAAAAAAACATGCCTGTGCACATACAGTTGCGTATGAGGCTGCATTCGATGGGCACAGTGGCTGCATAAGATGGGCACAGTGGCTGCGTTTGATGGCACAGTGGCAACATAAGATGGCCACAGTGGCTGCATAAGATGGGCACAGTGGCGGCAATTTATAGGCACAGTGGCTGCGTTTGGCACAGTGGCTGTGTTTGATGGTACAGTGGCTGCGTTTGATGGGCACAGTGGCTGCGTTTGATGGCACAGTGAGGCTGCAATTGATGGGGTTTTTTTTCAGAATTTTTCAGTTTGTTTGCGCCCCCCAAAAAATTTTAGGCACCAAGCCGCCACTGTCCTCAAAGTATCGACGTATAACGACGGTGGGCAGTCCGTAAGTGGATAAGCATCAATAGATCACTGCTCATTTAAAAATGACATTTTTTACAAACTTTTTTTTCATTGATACATGTCCCCAAGAGCAGTACCAGACCCCCATAACCATTGTATGCCCAATTACTTGCATATAAGCCTTCAAAATGGGCACTTTTGATTTTTAACGTTCGGGACCCATAGACTTCAATGGGGTTCGTTTTTCAGTTCCGAACTTTCACGATGTTCGAAAGTTCTGATGCGAACCGAACAGGGGTTCGTTTGGCCCATCTCTAGTAGCCAAGGGAACATTAGGCATCTTTTAATGGATAAAAAGCCAAATGCGACTGGAGTTCTGTTTTAAAGTGTTTAATATCCCAGCAGTTCAAATTCCTGATATGTGCCTGCTGTACCATGTACTTATATGACAAAGTATCCTGTTCTTTTTGTATTACTTCCTTTGTGTGAAATCCCTGGAGTTCCTGTGAGTCCCTCTGCTTACCTGTTAAAAAAACTGTTCACACTAGGCAGGAGAGGTCACCATGGTCAGTTCCCTAGCTGTGCTGGAAACTCAGGCTGCTTTCCTCCAATGATCAGACTTGCCCTGACACCCCCCACCCCTGCGCAGCCTTTCACTGAGAAGATCAATGTGCTGTAGTTTCTCCTCTCCTCAGCTCTTCAGAGGGAATGTGATCACTTTTAAAAAGGGGGAATAAAAGATATTTATAATATTTTTTTATATCTATACACTAATTTTTGGCTTGAATTTCTATTTTAAACTAAATGGATTGTTTTACAAGGTGATCATTTACAATCACTTTAACTTCTACACATATAGGCTCAGTTGATTAAGCTATAATGCATGTGATTTTGTCATAGCAATAATTAGCTCTCACTGACTGCCATTGCAATCAGTATGGCAAACAACAAGAATTATACCTTGGTGATAGAGTTGGGCGAACAGTTCGAGCCGAGCAAAAGTTTGGCCCGAATATCGACTGTTCGCCTGCTTGGCGAACGCGCGAATTTGCGGGGCGCTTGGTGGGATGTTTGTCCGCCGATCGCCCCACAATGCACTGCATAGTGCATTTTAAGCCCTGATTGGGCAAAGCTTTGCCCAATCAGCGCATAGTGAATATCTGGTTTATAAAAAGCAGGGCTGGGAAGCCGGCTGCTGCATCCTTAACAACGGATGAGTCATCAGCTGTCAATGGGCTTCCCCGCTGACAGCTAAATGAAAAAAAATGGCGTGGGTGTTCCCCCTAATCTATGCCACAACCTTTGGGTGTGGTATGGATTTTAAGGAGAACCCCACACCAAAATAAAAAAAAAACGACCTGAGGTTCCCCCCTCAATTCATACCAGACCCTTATCCAAGCATGTAGCCCAGGAAGTGGGGGGGGACGAGCAAGCACCCCTCCCTGAATCATATCAGGCCACATGTCCACAACATAGGGACAAGTGCCTCTTCACCACAACCCTGGGCTATGGTTGTGGGGGTCTGAGGGCACCTCATGGCAAAGAACTCACTGAGGATCTGAAAAAAAGATTTGTTGCTCTACATAAAAGATGGCCTAGGCTATAAGAAGATTACCAAGACCCTGAAACTGAGCTGCAGCACAGTGGCCAAGACCATACAGCGGTTTAACAGGACAGGTTAAGCTCTAAACAGACCTCGACCAAAGAAGTTGAGTGCACATGCTCACCATCATATTCAGAGGTTGTCTTTGGGAAATAGACATATGAGTGCTGCAAGCATTGCTGCAGATTGATGAAGGGGTGGGGGGGGGGTCAGCCTGTCAGTGCTCAGACCATGCGCTGCACGCTGCATCAAATTGGTCTGCATGGCTGTCGTTCCAGAAGGAAGCCTCTTGTAAAGATGATGCACAAGAAAGCCCACAAACAGTTTGCTGACGACAAGCAGACTAAGGACATGGATTACTGGAACCATGTCCTGTGGTCTGATGAGACCAAGATAAACTTATTTGGTTCAGATGGTGTCAAGCATGTGTGGCAGCAACCAGGTGAGGAGTACAAAGACAAATGTGTCTTGCTTACAGTCAAGCATGGTGGTCGGAGTGTCATGGTCTGGGCTGCATGAGTGCTGCCAGCACCGGGAAGCTACAGTTTAATGGGGGAACCATGAATGCCAACATGTACTTTGACATACTGAAGCCAAACATGATCCCCTCCAACTGGGCCGCAGGGCAGTATTCCAACATTTTAACGACCCCAAACACACCTCCAAGACAACTACTGCCTTGCTAATGAAGCTGATTGTAACGGTGATGGACTGGCCAAGCATGTCTCCAGACCTAAACCCTATTGAGCATCTGTGGGGCATCCTCAAATGGAAGGTGGAGGAGCGCAAGGTCTCTAACATCCACCAGCTTTGTGATGTCATCATGGAGGAGTTGTAGAGGACTCCAGTGGCAACCTTCGAAGCTGTGGTGAACTCCATGCCCAAGAGGGTTAAGGCAGTGCTTGAAAATGGGTGGCCACAAAAAGTATTGACACTTTGGGCCCAATTTGGACATTTGTACTTAGGGGTGTACTCACTTTTGTTGCCAGCGGTTTAGACATTAATGGCTGTGTGTTGAGTTATTTTGAGGGGACAGCAAATTTACACTGTTATACAAGCTGTACACTCACTACTTTACATTATAGCAAAGAAATGATTCTTCAGTGTTTTCACATGAAAAGATATAATAAAATATTTACAAAAATGTGAGGGGTGTACTCACTTTTGTAAGATACTGTATAAAGATAATAAAATACATTTAAATTGATTTTCCCAGCTGCAAGCCATTGCGGGCAAGGGGTGTACTCACTTTTGTGAGGTACTGTATATGTCTGTTTTGCTGCAGCAGGTTCTATACACGGTACAGATGTGCCACTTTGCAGGCAGACTAAAGGGACCCCCAGGCACTAAATTTTTCATTTTTATTGTTTCACTTTAACCACTTGCTTACTGGGCACTTAAACCCCCCTCCTGCCCAGACCAATTTTCAGCTTTCATCACTGTCGCACTTTGAATGACAATTGCGCGGTCATACAACACTGTACCCAATTGAAATTTGTATCATTTTTTTCACACAAATAGAGCTTTCTTTTGGTGGTATTTAATCACAGCTGGGATTTTTATTTTTTGCTAAACAAACATAGTTTGTTATAAAATTTTGCAAACAGGTAATTTTTCTCCTTCATTGATATGTGCTGATGAGGCGGCACTGGTGGGCACTGATAGGCTGCACTGATGGGCACAAATAGGCACAGTTAGTGCGGCACTGATAGGCACAGTTAAGGCGGCACTGATAGGGACAGATAAGGCGGTACTGATGGACACAGATAAGGCGGCACTGATGGCCACTGATGGGCGCTGATGGGTGGCATGGTTGGGTGGCACAGATGGGTGGTACAGATGGGTGGCACTGATAGGTACCACTGATGGGGGGCACTGATGGGCGGCACTGATGGGAGGCATTGATGTGCAATGATGGGCGGCACTGATGGGCACTGGTAGGTGACACTGATGGGCACTGATAGGTGGCACTGATGTGCAGCACTGTTGTTGTGGCACTGATTGTGGGCGCTGATGGGTGGCACAGTGGGCACTGATGGGTGGCACTGTGGGCACTGATGGGTGACGCTGGTGGGCACTGGTAGGCGGCACTACTGCCTATTGCTAGGTGTCACTGGCAGGGGGCACAGATGATCGCCGTGATCGGGACTGATGTCCCTCTCACGGAAGCCGGTGATCGGCTTTTTTTTCCTCCTCACGCTGTCAGCGGGAGGAGAAAAAATAGCCGATTACCGGCTCTGTTTACATCACATGATTAGCTGTCATTGGCTGACAGCTGATCATGTGGTAAGGGGTCGGTAATAGACGTAGTCCCGGCAAAGCAGGTCCGCGCTGTTGCCGTCATTCGGCTATAGCGCGGATCTGAACTGGTTAAAGTGGTTGTAAAGGCAGAAGGTTTTTTATCTTAATGCATTCTATAAAGTCTCCTTTATGCAGCAGCCCCTCTCAGCCCCCCTAATATTTACTTGAGCTCCCTCTGATCCAGTGATGTTGCACGAGAGACTCAGCTGTCCGGGACTCTCCCTCCTCATTGGCTGAGACAGCAGAAAAGTGCCATTGGCTCCTGCTGCTGTCAATCAAAGTCAGTAAGCCAATGAGGAGAGAGAGGGGGGCAGGACGGGGCAGCGGCTCCTTGTATGAATGGATACACAGGGCTGCGGCTAGGCTTGGGTGCCCCCATAGCAAGCTGCTTGCTGTGGTGGCACTCGGCAGGAGGGAGAGGCCAGGAGCACCGACAAGGGACCCGTAAAGAGGAGGATCATCGGGAGCAGTGATCGCTGTCGTGTCCTAGGTAGCCCATCCCCCCCTGGTTAGAATCACTCCCTAGGACACACTTAACTCCTTTATCGCCCTCTAGAGTTTAACACATTCCCTGCCAATGTCATTTATACAGTAATCAGTGCATTTTTATAGCCCTGATCGCTGTATAAATGACAATGGTCCCAAAATAGTCTTAAAAGTGTCCGATGTGTCCGCCATAATGTCGCAGTCATGATAAAAATTGCTAGTTTTCTAGCATTTCTAGTAAAAAAAAAAAAAAGAATAATAAAAATGCCATAAATCTAACCCCTATTTTGTAGATGCTATAACTTTTGCGCAAACCAATCAATATACGCTTATTTTGATTTTTATTACCAAAACTATGTAGAATACATATTGGCCTAAACAGAAAAAAATTAGCTTTTTTTAAAAAAAATTGGGGATATTTATTATAGCAAAAAGTACAAAATATTGTGTATTTTTCAAAATTGAGCAACCCAGATCCTCCTCTTTACGGGTCCTGTAACCAATGGTATGGTCAGGTGTCAGTGGGTGGTGGGGTTTTTTTTCCTTGTAGATCAGTGGCAGAATTTTTTTTTAAATAAGGAACTTGATGAACTGTCTTTGTGTTTTTATTTACTACTGATTGTTTATTTTGTGAATAAGTATGAAGGGTAGGCAGGGCTTTTTATCTCAAAGAATAGGTGCAGGAACTCCCCCCCCGTCTGAGTCACCCCTTGTCTCTGCCCCCTACCCACCTCTGACCACCGTCCCTTGATTCCACCCCCTACCCACCTACCAGTACTGCCCCGTTTAGACCCTTTTCACACTGGGGCGTTTTTCAGGCGCTTTAGCGTTAAAAAAAGCGCCCGTAAAGCGCCTGAAAGAAGCCTCATCTGCAATCCCAATGTAAAAACCCGAGCCCTTTCACACTGCCAGCGCCCGAAAAACGCTGGTAAAGCGCTGCTTAAGACCTCTTTGACACTGGGGCATTTTTCAGGCGTTTTTCGGGCGCTGGCAGTGTAAAAGGGCTCGGGCCATCTGCACACCCAGCCCCGAGGCAAAAACATGAAAGCTCTGCAAAAAAGCTGCTTACAGGCCTTTTTTAACGCCCTGCCAGCGCAGCGCCCCAGTGTGAAAGCACTCGGGCTTTCACATTGAGATTGCAGATGAGGCTTCTTTCAGGCGCTTTACAGGCGCTTTTTTTAACGCTAAAGCGCCTGAAAAACGCCCCAGTGTGAAAGGGGTCTCAGTGTGAAAGCACTCTGGCTTTCACATTGGGATTGCAGATGAGGCTTCTTTCAGGCGCTTTACAGGCGCTTTTTTAATGAAAACGCCTGAAAAATGCCCCAGTGTGAAAGGGGTCTTAGAGAATACAGAACCAAGTATTATATTGTGGTGCCAAATAATTTGTATGGAACATGTTGATGATAAAAGGAAAAGCAGTAAAATAGATCCCCTGCAGCCACCAACAATAGAATCCCAGCAATAGATCCCCACACAACAATAGACTCCCCCAGCAACAATGGACTCCACCCCAACAACAATAGATTCCCTACAGCAACAGTGAACTACTCACAACAAAATATCACACCCAGTAAAAAAATATCCACCCAAGCAACATTAGACCCCCAGCAGCAACAACAGATCTCCCAGCAGCCAGCATCAATAGATCCTCCAGCAGCCAGTAAAAATAGACCTCTCCCTCAACAGTAGATCCCTTCCAGCAACATAAGACCCCCCAGCAACAATAAATTCACCATCAGCAACAATAGACCCTCACACAAAATCAGATCCCCACCAGTGACAATAGATCCCCCAGCAGCCAACATCAATAGTCCCTCCAGCACACCCCACACCCAATGCTATTACATACATTCAGTGCTGGAGGTGCCGGAACTGCGTTGCCCTGCGTTCCCACTGAAAAAAAGCCAATAGAGTAGGTATCTGGGGGCCCCCTTGTTAAAGAAGGCTTCCAGATTCTGATAAGTTGTCCCCTGAACCCCCACAACTACTGGGCCAGAGTTGTGGGGAAGAGTACCTTGTCCTCACCAGTATGGAGACAAGAGCTTTAGGTACTGTCCTCCCCCTTTCCTGGTCTGCCATACTGCATGCTTGGATAATGGTATGGATTTTGGGGGTGACCTCACTTTTTTTGTGTGAGGTCCCCAAAAATTTGTACCAGACCCAAAGGGATGAGTCACTGGTTGTTAGGATGCCAGCAAGTGCCAACTCCTAACAACCAATGCAAAAAGGATTGAAAAACAGATGCAAAAATTGACTTCTTTTGTTTTCAAATCCGTTTATCTCCGTTCAGTTCCATTTAAAGAGAACAGAACGGAGACTTGTTTCATTTAAAAAAATGTACCCAAATGGACGCAGATGTAAATGGATCACCACCTGTTTATATCCGTTTGCTCATAGAAATTTATTGCTGTCCATTTTTAATCCTTTACCGTGCGCGTGAACACCCAAATTCCAGTTGCGTCAATGTCCATAAATGCATGTGAGATGAACACCTTTAATTTGTCCACTATGTTGGGCTTCCCATCAAAAACCTTATCTTTTATATGCCCCTCAAAAAAGCCAACAAGTATCAGGTCAATGCTGCCATGGCTGTGGAAAGGTGTTGTCAAGGTTACTCTGTACTGACAAAGCAAAATGAAGAAACCAATTTTAATGTATAATAGGCATGTGCAATAGTTTTCAGATCGAATAGAAATTCAGACAATTTTTGTTTATTATTTGAACTGAAGTACTAACGCATAGTAATGCATTTCATTGAAAACCATTAAAATTTGTTTTGCTTTTTTCGTTTTCTAACGAATTCCAACTTTTCGGAACGATTAGAATTCGGATCAGTCGAAAAATGATCGACCAATTCAATTTCTGTGTGAAGAAATAGCTTATTGTTAAGCAGCGGGACAGAAGTCATCATCTGTTCGCAGGCTTTTTCATTGACAGATGGATGTAAAGATAAAAAATACTGGCAATTGCCCGGCAATAGAAAAATGTATAAAGAAACAGCAAAATCCATACCAAACCCTTATCCGAGCAAGTAGCCCGGCAGGTCAGAAAAGGGGGGAGGGAACGAGCAAGAAAGGGGCGGGGCCACCCAGGTACCTCACTTGGTGGCACCGTTCCTTCTGACGTCACACGCAATCACGTGACGTCAGAAGGGGGCAGTGTCACCGGGTGACGTACCCGGTGACCCCACCTCTTGCTTATATAAGAACTGTGAAAAGCGAAAGCAGGGCAGACGGCGAGTAGCCTCTTAGGAGGTAAAACTTTTTTTGCAATTTTTCTATTGTTTGGGTTGGCGGGCGTTGTGATTGACGATGGATCTACATCGAGGGACACAATTTTTTTATTTTTTTAAAAAAGGAATTGTCAAAAACCATTGGTTTTTACTTTTTGACACTTTTTTGGTGAATGGTATGGGTACGATGTACTCGATGCCCATTCACATAGGGAGGGGGGCCGGGATCTGGGGGTCCTCTTGTTAAAGGGACTTCCAGATTCTGATAAGCCCCCCGCCCACAGACCCCGACAACCACAGCCCAGGGTTGTCGTGAAGAGGCCCTTGTCCCCATCAACATGGGGACAAGGTGCTTTGGGGTGGGGGTGCAGCGTCTCGCTTGTCTCCCCCCCCTTCCTGACTTGCTGACCTACATGCTCGGATAAGGGTCTGGTATGGATTTTGGGGGGAACCCTATGGCATTTTTTTAAAAAATTTGTCGTGGAGTTCAACGTAATAGCAAGAGCGAAGGGAAAAAAGCGCCAAGCAGGTGTGTAGCACAATTTATTAAAGGATAAAAAATGATACAGCAATGGCACTCAAAGCGGGTGTGTTGGGGGTGATGACAGTTCGCAGTGGATGGGAAGTCCAAGTGTGAACTGGGAGCTATGGTGTCAGGGAAGACCGGTTCTCCATGTAAGCGCCCGGCGCGTGCACGTGCGCACTATCGCATCGACCCGCACGCACGCACACCAGCGGTTTTAGGCGCATATCCGTCACTAATGCAGACACCAGGCGGGCTTTTTAACTGCTTTCCGACTGCCGCACACAGATGTACATCAGTAGAATGGCACAGGCAGGCAAATGAGCGTACAGGTACGTCCCTTTAAATTTTCCGCTTTTCGTGCCCGCGGGTCCCGGGAACTCGATGTTCGCCGGCAGCCTGCGATTGCGGTGTGGAGAGTTAATGTAAACAAGGCATTTCCCTGTTCTGCCTTGTGTCATGAAAGAGATCTACTGCTCCCTGTCATCGGGAGCAGTGATCGCTGTCGTGTCCTAGGTAGCCTATCCCCCCACAGTTAGAATCACTCCCTAGGACACACTTAACCCCTTGATCACCCCCTAGTGTTCAACCCCTTCCTTGCCAATGTCATTTATACAGTACTCAGTGCATTTTTATAGCACTGATCGCTGTATAAATGACAATGGTCCCAAAATAGTGTCAAAAGTGTCTGATGTGTCTGCCATAATGTCGCAGTCATGATTAAAATCGCAGATCGCAGCCATTACTAGTAAAAAATTAGTTTTTCAATATATTTTTGGGGGATATTTATTATAGCAAAAAAATATTGCTTTTTTTTCAAAATTTACGCTCTTTTTTTGGTTATAGCGCAAAAAAATAAAAACCGCAGAGGTGATCAAATACCACCAAAAGAAAGCTCTATTTGTGGGAAAAAAAGGACATCAATTTTGTTTGGGTACAACATCGCACAACCGCGCAATTGTCAGTTAAAGCGACACAGTGCCGAATTGCAAAAAGTGCTCTCTTCAGGAGGGGGGTAAAATCTTCCGGGGCTGAAGTGGTTAAACAAGGCTCCTACAGAGGTTCATTGCTGTTTGGTCTACAGCTTCTGTGTTGTTTCCTGTTTCCTGTGTGACCTCTGATCTTGATCCAGCTTGTCGTTATCTGTGATTGTCTGCTGCCTGTCTTGACCCGGCTTGTCTTTAGACTCTGATCCTGCCTGCTGATTCTGTCTGTCTACTACTCAGCTTGTGACCTGACCTTCCTTTTTACAAATAAAAAAGATGTTTTAAAAACATGTGAAAAAAGGCACATGAAACAAACTAAAAACAAACTTGTTTATAAGTATAACATAGAAGAGCTGGACAGGTTATGCATCTTCTTGAATGAATATGAATCAAATTACCGTCATAAAGTTATAAAGTTATAAATGCTGAACAAAAGTAAAATAGTCTAGAAGAACTTGTGGTGTGTGAAATAATAGACATAATAAATGTGTTGAGTATAATAAATAGTGGACTTGAATGATCCAAAAGGTCAAAAAACAAGCAAAAACAAGAAAATTCCTCCTTCGGCAATGGTATGAAAAAATGACATAAAATGTATAAATAATAGATAGTAATAAAAATAAAAACAAAAAAATAAAAATATTTTTGCATTTCAGATTGTTGATTCCCAGCCCACTTCTAAAGGCAGCCTTGCAAACATCTAGGGTGTTAGCCAGTATTTTTATTATTGGGATTTATTCCTATATCTCCGGGAACAAGACTTTTTTTGGGCTGTTTATTTTAATCAGTTGCTTAATTATATCCTATGACCATGGGATTGGCACAGAGATAGCACTGTAGTGTATTGTGTTTTGGGTTCCCCTTAAAATCCATACTAGACCCGAAGGGCCTGGTATGGACTGGGGGGAGCCCTACAGTGTTTTTTTTTTTAATTTTTCTATTGTTGTGCAATTGCCAGTATTTTTTATCTTTACATTCATCTGTCGGTGGGGAAGCCTGACAGATGATGACTCATGGTTGTTAAGGACGCGGGCGGGCGGCTTCCCTGGTCCGTTGCTTAACAACCAGCTATTTCTTCACACAGAATTCAAATCGGTTGATCGTTTTTCGACCGATCCAAATTCGAATCGTTCTGAAAAGTTGGAATTCATTAGAAAATTTATAAAGTAAACACATTTTAACAAAAACTAAACGAAATTTACCGATAGCAAAACTATGCGAATTTCAAAACCAAACTAAACAAATTCTATAACAAAAACTAAATTAGTAACATAATGAATCTATCCGAAACAAAACTAAACACATTTTTCCATTATGCACATGTCTAATGTATAATGTAAAAAAATTGTATAATGTAGAGGTATTGTATATCTACTTTTGGCCCACAATGTACTGTATATAAAAATAAATACGTACAAACATTTCTTTCTTTTTTCTTATTTGCTCTTTGTTGTCAGAAGCTAAAGTGGAAGCCATCCTCAATGACTGCAGACATCCACCTGGGAAGTTCTCAGACTTATTTGTATTGTAGTTGATGAATGCCTACATCAGCAGAGTATACAATCACTGAAGGCTCTGCTGAGGTCAGCATCTCAGGGTACTGCGGCTGCAGATCACATGACGTAGAATTGGAACACCACGGGATCTCCTTTTTTCAGCTGGTAAGTGAGTTTTTGTTACTTTTCACCTCCACCTTTTTGATTTCTGTCTCTATGATTAAAGCAAACATAAGGTCTGCTTTGAACATACACTATTATCGAAAGCTCAACACCAGGCAGGTGTAAAAACAACTCCAATGACGATCGTTATGTATTTATGTAATATGTATGTCAAGCCAAAACGTTTTTTGTTTTTTTTTAGCTTCTGATAGAGTGGAGAAGGGTTTGAAGTAGGGTTGCCACCTTTTCTGCAAGTCAAACTTGAACACTTTAGCACCGCACAGCAATTTTTTTTTCTTTTTATAGTATAAACTATACATATATTTTGCAATTAAATAACATTTCTAATCATATGAAGTTAATTACAAGAGTCCCCCTATACATCAGAGTCCACAGAGTTTACCTTTTACATCTGAACTCACAGAGTTCCCTTACACTGTAAAGGGGGACTCGGCAGACTCTGCTGTAAGGGAGAACTCTGGGGACTCTAATATTAGGGATGCTCTGGGAACCCTGATTTAAGGGGGGACACTGAGAACTTTGATATACAGAGAGTTCTCTGATGTCAGGGGGAACACTGTGGCCTCTGGTGTAAAGGGGAACTCTGATGTAAGGGGTGTTCTGAGAACCCTGGTTTTCCTTAGTGTACTCACTCAGAGTCAGGAGAGAGAAGGGGGGAGACTTCAGTCACAGACAGGGATGGATGGTGAGCTCACTCACCCCTTAGCAGTCAGCACCTCTCATCCAGATCTATCTGAGGCTGCTGGACTTCAAATTTCCGGTCCGCACTTTCCTTTTCTGAGGAGTGTGGGCAGACACGGAGGGGTAGGGGCGGGAGGAAGAGGAGCATATCGAGCCCTCTCTCCTCTCCTGTCTGTCTGTGTGGGGGGGGGGGGGGTGGTTAGTGCTGGCTTTGGGTAGCGTGAAAGAGAGTGTAACAGACACTCTCGGTTTAGACAACTGCAGCCAGCAACCCTGCTGGGAAGCCATAGTCCGGTCTGAATAATGTGTCCAGGTTTCAGGTCTGAAATCCGGACGCATGATTCCAAACCCGAACTGTAAATCCTGGACAGGTGGCAAGCCTAGTTTAAAGCTGCAACAGGTTTTATCTTTTAGAGACTTTACCCAACTTTCTGTCCCGGTAATGTTTTTACATTATTGAAAAATCTGCAATAGGGACACAAAACAGAAATAAAAATCAGCCAGTGGTTCAACTTTCCACTATCCTACTGAAATAATACGCTGACAAGGAACAAGCTGACTGAAGGAGAGACCAGATGGATGACCTGATCATTCTGCTGCTGCATGTCTACTTTCCAAACAGACTGGGGACAGGTGACCTAGGTGTATTGCTTAGCTGCTGCAGAGAAAAAACAGGTCACCAGGCTGAATGTGCTGTCTACAAGAGCTGTGTAAATCTTGAGACTTGAGCCAAAGAAATACAAATGCCTTAAGAGATAAAACTGCTTTTACAGTATATACCTGTATGTATTTCAGTTGTGTAATTAGTGGCTTGTCTAGAGGTCAGCTTTTAACCACTTGCTTACTGGGCACTTAAACCCTCTTCCTGCCCAGGACAATTTTCAGCTTTCAGCGCTGTCACTCTTTGAATGACAGTTGCGCGGTCATGCAACACTGTACCCAAATGAAATTTTTCACACACATAGAGCTTTCTTTTGGTGGTATTTAATCCCTGCTGGGTTTTTTAAAATAAAAACCAAAACAGTTTTATAGTTTGTTATAAAATTTTGCAAACAGGTAATGTTTCTCCTTCATTGATGTGCGCTAATGAGACTACACTGATGGGGACTGATAGGCTGCACTGATAAGGCAGCATTAATGGACACTATTAGGTGGCACTGGTGGGCACTGATGAGGCGGCACTGGTGGGCACTGATAGGTGGCACTGATGCGTGGCACTGAAGGGCACTGATAGGTGGCTCTGAAGGGCACTGGTACGTGGCACTGGTAGGTGGCACTGGTGGGCACTGATTGACAGTATTGCTATGCACTGGCAGGTGTCACTGGTGGGCACTGGCAGGCGGCACTGGTGGGCACAGATACTCGGGTGATGTCTCACCCTCTTCAGGACCGCTGTCCTTCTGACACAAGCCGGTGATCGGCTTTTTTTTCTGCTCACGCTGTCAACGCGAGCAGAAAAAAAAAGACGATTACCGACTTTTTGCTTACATCACGTGATCATCTGTCATTGGCTGACAGCTTATCACGTGGTAAGGGGCCGGGATTGGCCCTTTACTCCGATGTGTGATAAGCCGAGTCTGTTTGACTCGGTAAACACAGAGCGCGCCCCGTGCATCCCTCAGGGGCTTGCAGGCAGCTCACGCACAGGAGGATGTCTATTGACGGCCTCCCGGCAATTAAGGTCCGCGCTGTAGCCGTCATTCGGCTATAGCGTGGGCATGAAGCGCTTAAAACTGTATTAATTCCAAAACAAAATATATCATCTTTCAGTTTATCAATTTTTGGATGTGATGGCTATATTTGTTTTTTTTTAGGATTTTTTCAACTTAATTTTCACCTAGTAAACGGGCAAGTGAGTCTGTTATTTTTCAACTTCTTTTAACAGACTAACCTGTCTAGCAAAAGTGACAATTGGAGGGTTGAGGCAAATCATTTAACACTGACAGGGATGCTTACAATGGCCATTTTGTATATATTTATTTATGTAAAACCTTTATCCTAAAGGAAAGTAAAAAGTCAAGTCAAGTTAAAGTGGAGTTCCACCCACTTTTACAACTCTTCAGCATCCCTCACTAAACTGTGCACTGTAAACGAATTGGATATTTTTTTATTTTTTTTTCTCAGCACTTACTGTATATCTGCTGTATTCATTTTACACTTCCTCCTCCCTGGCAGCGGCCCATCACATCATTTCCTGTTTGCAATGCCTTCTGGGAAGGGGCGGCAACTTCCTCTGACACTGCCGTTGCTATGGAAACCTGACCTGAAACCTATTACACTGCTTGTGCTGCACTGAGCATGTGCGAGATCTGCAAGGATGAGATCCAGGAAGAAATACAGTCTGGCTTCAGATGCCCACACTTAAGATGGCCACGGCCTGCTGTAAGTTTATAAAATAACAAACTACTGCTATAAACTAACAAAATAGACCTTAGTTTACAGACTAACTTTACTAGAATACATTAAGCTTGTGTATTATAGGGGTATTTTTATTTAAAAAGTATAATTTCGGCCGGAACACCACTTTAAGCTGGTCATACTGTACATTATACAATTTTCTTATTAGAATTACCTTCAACTATGCAGTATAAGGGCCTGACTGATTGCATACCATAGAAAGTGTTTAAGTTTGACCTCATATTATATGGTTTTTGTAGATTTAAAGGAAAATTGTGCAAGAAAATATAATGAATGGCCAGCTTTAGTCAAGTCCATCTAAATCGACTAATGCATCAAAAATTACCCTCTCCCCAGATTGAAAATACTGCTGTCCAAAGGTGTTTCTGTTGCTTCTCCATCCAGAGTGGAGACACCCTAAGACAAGAATTGTGTAATGCCCTGTACACACGGGCGGACTTTTAGACGGACCGAGTCCGGCGGACAGTTTGACCGTGTGTGGGCTTCATTGGACCTGCAACGGACTTTTTCGGTCGAAAATCTGACGGACTTTAGATTTACAACATGTTTCAAATCTTTCCGACGGACTCGAGTCCGGTTGAAAAGTCCGCTTGTCTGTATGCTAGTCCGACGGATGAAAACCAACACTAGGGCAGCTATTGGCTACTGGCTATCAACTTCCTTATTTTAGTCCGGTCGTACGTCATCACGTACGAATCCGTCGGACTTTGGTATGATTGTGTGTAGCCAAGTCCGTTCGTTGGGAAAGTCCGTCGGAAGTCCGCCGAAAGTCCATCGGATAGAAGGTCGGACCAGTCCGGTCGAAAAGTCTGCTCGTGTGTACACGGCATTACTGGCAGCATCACCAGGTGAAAATAAAATGTAAAAAAAGCCTAAAAAAAAAAAAAATAGAATCCAGATACCACATTTATGGATTGCTAAGCTACAATATATTCAATTTTCATTTTGATGATGTCATTATGCCAAATTTTTTTTTTATTAAAATCTGTAGTTTTTGTTATACGTTGGGTATCATATACAGTGTATCTAAGCATGTGAGGGCCCTATACACTTCCATTAAAGCCACATCAAAAGTGATGTCAGGCGTACAATTAGGCGCAGTGTCTTCTGATTTAGCAATCACCAAGTCTTTTACAAATGTGTTAAATCTTCACACATCAGATCTGCTAGTACCCATCAGACAATAATTTTAGTTCAGTGTTTCACAACTCTATTAAAGGAAATCTGTCAGGAGAGTAGGCTGAAATTGCTGGCCATTCTTCTTAACATGCTAGTTGCCTGTTTTTTGTGCTTTCCAATAGCTGTAATTCTTCCTGAGTCACAGACCCAGAACACAGCTAGTGAAGTCAGAGGAATGAAGTCATAAATCTCATTCGGCAATACTTGTCTTGGTTGAGGGACTTGGATAGCATTAAAGTGGATTTAAACCCTCACATATACCCAGTGAAGTGAACAGCCTCAGATGCTACACAGAGATTAAACAAATCTCCCTACATAAGTTTTACATGTTTATCTGCTGTCTTCAGCTTTATATACTGTTTAGAAAGTGCACATCATGTTAGAATTTTCTCTTCCTGATTCACCTGTGGGTGTGGATTCTTGCCATACACTGTGAGACAACTGATTGGAGGAAAGGCAACCCCCCTCCACATAGGCAGAGACTTGCAGAGCTGTGCTTTAAACAGAAGAACATAACAGGAGAAAGCCACTGGAATTAGAGCTTTGAAGAGAGATAAGAAACTGCAGATATATGTGCCCAGCTCAAATTTCAATAATCAGGTTTACATCCTTAAAGTGTTACTAAACCCACAACAGTAAAATCAGTCTGTATATGCAGCATAGCATGCTTGTTATACTCTCTGTGGAACTTAATGGGATAATTAAGCTGGTTTATCCTGTATGCATAGATCCTTCCCTCCTACACTGTCTAACTGGATAAAGACAGCTAACACAGGCAGGGTAGCCGACCTGCACATGCTCAGTAGAAAAGCCTGGAGCAACAGCATGCAATGATGTATGCAAAAGGCGCACATGACAGTGGTAGCAGTGTAAGGGTTAAGGTTATGTTGTGAATGTGGAGCCGAGGGGGAGGGAGGAGCAGGGGAGGGACTAGTTAAAAGGGGTTCCTGCCCTGGGAGGGACAACAGAAAGATTAGGAAAGTTCTCAGGAAGGTTGTGCTACCAACATGGCTGAATTAGAGGGGCTCATGGCCCAGTTGAGGGAAGAAGCAGTGGTGCGGGGTGCGGAGTGGCTCCAGGAGACGATCGCAGCCGCACTACAAGGTTCCACGATGCAGGCAAGTGGGGGAGAGAGAAGTGGCACCAGAGCACACCGCTCTCGTCCGCCTGAGCGGTTCTCTCCGGACCGCATGACGCCAGCGCAGCGGCACTCGGGTAGTCTGTCTTCCAGACTCCCGGGGGGACCACCGGCGAAACGGCCAGCGGGAAGAGAGCGGGTCAGCGGGCGTGCGGCCCCGGCGGGACAGGAGCAGAGGCAGGCCAGGGAACCGGCCACAGTGAGGCCTACTAATAGGAGACACACGGAGAGCGCAAGCCCCGCCCCCAGGATGACGGCGGGGAGCTCCGCCATCGCGGCAACTGCACTGCCTGGAGGGATCCCCGGGCCTTCTAATTCGGCGGCAGGGGACAGGCAGAGGGGAGAGAGAAGCAGGGCTGGCCTAACAACTGCAGGAGCGGAGGCTGGCAGGACTGAGGTAGCCCACACTGGTCCTGGGAAGGCGATCCGGAAGTCCACAGGAGGTTTCGCTGCGCGGAGGAGGGGAAGGATGGCGAGCAATGCGGCAGCCGCGGTCCACATCCCAGGTGGGCCACCGTCGGATGCAGGTGAAGAGTCGGGTCGGAGCGGAAGAGATGAGGAGTCCGGATCGGAGGAGGAGGTGGCCCCCCTGCCCAGGAGGATGGGGCCTGAGGAGAGCAGACGGTCGGCTGATGGGGCGACACCTATGCAGCCAGGTGAGCCAGCACAGGTCATTACAATGTCTAGTTTAAATGATGCATCATGTGTAGCAACTGGGGCTGGGGGGTTAGAAAAAAGCATGGTGGGGTCTGCTATAGGGGTGGGTACTCCGGGTTTCCTGGGGTTTCTAACAGGCATAAAAGAACTGGTGCAGAGGTTGGAGGCTGCAGAGAAGCCGGTAGAAGGTCCGGGAGCTGCATGGGTACAGCAGTCAGGGAAGGATTTAGGAAGTACTGGGGGGGACCCGACTACAGAGGTTTCAGCTGTGGTCGCGGCGCCTGCTCAGCAAGCCACGGGGAGTGGAGTTGCGCAAGGGAAGGAAAAAGCAGCGCCGACAGGGGAGGCTGCGGCGAGGAAGGATATCATCAGGCTGGCGGACGCGGCTCGCTGTGAAGTGTATGTGTGCTACGAGGGGCCGTTAGGAGCGCACTTGAAACAAGAAGTGCGGGAAAAGTTATGGAAGGGTGAGTATGTGGAAATATTTTCGTTACTGCCCTTGGAGAAGTTCAATCTTGATAGAGTCAAGCCGGACGACTCCAAAAAGGAAGATGAGGAAAAGAGGAGGTATAGGCTGATACCCAGGACATTTACAAATTGGTTACAAGCGTTCGCGATCATGGCAAGTGTGATAGGGGAGAAGCAACCGGAACACTGTTCGGCGCTTTTCTGCTATCAAGATGCGATAGGGGAAGCGTATAGAGTATATGGAGGTACAGCATGGTTGCGATATGACGAACAGTTCAGGCAGAGGAGAGCAGTTCGCCCAGAGCTACGTTGGGACCATAAGGACATCAGCCTATGGATGCGCTTGATGACGACGGCGAGGGCGCCGAATCAGTTTTTTCAAGAGGGAGCCGGTGGACCGTCCGCCCAGGGACATTCGGCTGGAAACAAAAAAGGGGTTTGCTGGCAGTATAACTCAGGATCCTGTAAGTTTGGAGGAACATGTAAGTTCAAGCATGAGTGCTCTGGCTGCGGGGGAACACATCCATCATCCAGATGTTTTAAGCAGGGCAAAGGTCGACAAGGAGAGGCTGGGAACAAAAGGGAGGACGCCGGTGATGGTGGAAAGGATGCGGCCGTTTCTCGGTAAGTACCCAGACAGAAAGGCAGCATCGCTATTAGAAGATGGATTTGCGTTAGGTTTTAGGATTCCATGTAGTTTATCGGTGACTCCCCCGGTGCCCAAAAATTTAAAGTCGGCCCTGCAACATCCGGAAGTGGTTTCAGAGAAACTGCAGAAGGAAGTGGCTTTAGGTAGAATGAGTGGCCTTTTCCCAGTAGTACCTATAGTCGATTTGGTGGTATCTCCGCTGGGAGTGGTGCCCAAAAAGGAGCCCAACAAATTCAGGCTCATTCACCACTTGTCCTTCCCAAAAGGAGGATCCGTGAATGATGCCATAGACCAAGAAGCATGCTCGGTGACGTATACGTCATTTGATGCTGCGGTAAGGTGGGTGAGACACTATGGAAAAGGTGCCTTGATGGCTAAGGCAGATATAGAGTCAGCGTTTCGACTGCTGCCGGTGCATCCGGATAGTTTCCGGTTGCTCGGGTGCCATTGGAATGACGGATTCTATGTCGATCAATGCCTACCAATGGGTTGCTCGGTGTCGTGTGCGATATTTGAGCAATTCAGCTCCTTTGTGGAGTGGGTGGTAAGGGATGTATCTGGGGTGAATTCGATAATTCACTACTTGGATGATTTTCTATGCATAGGCCCGGCCTCTTCTAGAGTATGCGCGGTGTTGCTAGCTTCATTGCAGCATATAGCAGGCAGGTTTGGCATTCCATTGGCGGATGACAAAACGGAGGGACCCTGCGCGGTCATCACGTTTTTGGGGATTGTGCTAGATTCAGAAGCCATGTAATGTAGATTGCCTGCTGACAAATTGGAGGATTTGAAAAAAGAGGTGGCAGGGTTGATAGGAATTAAAAAGGTACAACTGCGTAGGTTGCAATCGGTGTTGGGCAAACTGAATTTTGCTTGCCGCATACTTCCGATGGGGAGAGTGTTCAGTCGCCGGCTGGCGGCCAGCACGAGTGGGGTAAAGTCACCAAAACATTTTGTGCGTTTAGGAAAAACGCATAGGGAGGATCTGAGGGTATGGCATACCTTTCTGGAATCCTTTAATGGCAGGGCAATGTGGATGTCGGGACCAGTCAGCAATTTTGACTTGGAATTGTTTACCGACGCCGCAGGGGCAACAGGTTTTGGGGCGTTTTTTCAAGGAAAATGGAGCGCGGGTCCATGGCCACAATCTTGGATAGACGAGGGCTTCACGAGGAACTTGGTTCTGCTGGAATTGTTTCCGGTAGTTCTGGCAGTGGAGCTATGGGGTGCATCGTTCAGGGATCTGAAAGTGCGTTTTCATGGGGACAATATGGGGGTGGTGCAAGTGATAAACAGGGTCACGGCGTCATCTCCGCCGGTGATCAGGCTGCTGCAGCACTTAGTCTTAAGATGTCTACAACTGAATGTTTTCATTCATGCTGTGCACTTGCCGGGGGTGGAAAACGTCATTGCTGATGCACTGTCTCGCTTCCAGTGGGACAGGTTCCGAGAGTTGGCGCCGGACGCGGAGCAACAGGGGGTACCTTGTCAAGACTGGCTGTGGGAGATTGCGCTGGCATCGTAGAGGGCTGGATCGGTAAGTGGGAGTACATGGGCAGCATACAATAAGGTATGGCGGGAATGGATGTCATTTGGACAAGAGTTAGGGGAGAAGCCTGTAGGGCAAGGATTAAGTTCGTTATTGCTGTACTATGTGGCAAAGAAATTGGACGAGGGAGTGTCAGTGTCAGTAATGAATACACAGTTGGCTGGTTTGGCTTTCCTTTTCAAGCTACAAGGGCAGCCCGACGTGACTAAGGGTTTTTGGGTAAGACAAGCGTTGAAGGGTTATAGGAGGGCAGCGGTCAAGCGCGATTCGAGGAGACCGGTAACTTTTGAGATTCTGGGGGGTATTGTGGATCAGTTGGGTGTGGTTTGCTCATCTGAATACGAAGTTACTTTGTTTAAGGTTGCTTTTGTGTTGGCATTTTTTGGGGCATTTCGGATAGGGGAACTGGTCAGTCCTTCCAAAAGGTTCAAGGGAGAATTGGGTTACAGGAGGTGCAACTAGAAGAGGAGGGGGTATCGATATTTTTGAGGAAATCTAAGACGGATCAGGGGGAAGAGGCAGGATGGTGAGAATTTATCCCATTCACAGTTCCCCCCTTTGCCCGGTGAGCACGGTCAGGGAATTCTTGACGGTTAGGCCGGATTTTACAGGCCCCCTGTTAATGCATTCAAATGGTACTTTGTTATCACGTTTTCAGTTTATTGCAGTGTTGAGGAAATGTTTGCAGGGACTGGGGCTGGAAGAGAAGGATTTTTCATCCCACTCATTTAGGATAGGAGCTGCGACGGAAGCGGCCAGGTTGGGGATGGATGTGGAGGTAATAAAAAGCATTGGGCGGTGGGAATCTAACAGATTTCAATCTTATGTGCGGCCACAGCTGGCAGTAAAATTGTAGGTGGTAGGGTGGGGTTTTCTGTCGGTTATATGGGGCATGGGATTTAGAGTTATCTGTTATGGCCAGGATTATAGTTGGAATAGTCAATGTTGAGAATAGTGTTTTGTTTTCTTCTAATTACAGGTGCAGCGTCGAGAATGGTCTGGATTATGGGCCATTCTTATGTATGTTGGGGGGCTCGGAGGGGAGACGCGCGGCCTGAGGGTAGACAGCTAAGTTTTGATAGAAGGGAAGTGTATATAAAGTGGTTTGGTATACCGGGGATGTTGTGGGGTAGGTTGGTACAGGAGGTACAGCGCTACGCAAACAGAGAGGGACCTCCGGATGTCCTGGTGATACATGTTGGCGGGAACGATTTGGGCATTCGCTCGATGATTGACATCACGCGAGATATCAAATTTGACATCTGGCGATTGATGAAGGAATTCCCGCAGATGATCATTATATGGTCGGATATGGTTGCCAGGATGTCTTGGAGAATGGCCAGGTCAGTGGAGGGTGTGAACAGAGCCAGGAGGAAGATCAACAGGGAAATTAGTAAGTTTGTGGTCGGTAATGGGGGGTTGGCTATACGGCATAGTGAATTGGAATTCGAGACATGGAGGTATCTGAGACGCGATGGGGTACACCTCAACGATGTGGGTACAGATTTGTGGACTCTAGGCTTGCAGGATGGAATACAGCGAGCTATTCGGGTGTGGAGGGGCACCCAAGAGTAAGGTGTTACTATTGGGATGCTGTGGCGGGCGTTGGTCTGGGCAAAAGGAAGGAAGATGGCAAAAAAGTAAGAGTGGGGATCCAACGTTGATATGGGTCCGGAGGTTTTTTGGTTTCCGGTTAACGGAGGTTAGCCGGGAAGTGATATGGGGCACTGTGGTCACGGCCGTCTCTGAGCCAGCTTGTCGGCTTGAGGCCTATTGGAGATTTTGGATTGGGGCTACAGTGCGATAGTTGTTATGGCCATCAGTTTGTTTTGCTAAGCGATTGCTCAGACCAACGCTCTTTTGAAATAACAGGTTGTATAACAGATGTTTTTGGTTATTGTTTTTCTGATGACAGAATTTTATATTTTATATTTTATATATTTTATAATTTTATAGAAAAAGGTTTTGTTAAAATAAAGTAGGCTGCTACGGCCTTTTTTATTACTCCAAAAGCTGGTGTGGTCTTATTTATTTGGAGTAGGAGTATAAGGATTTTATCAGAGGTAATAGACATCTGTTATCCAATAGTCATGTGTCTTCTATTCTGGAGAGAACATTTACTTGTTCTCAGAGCTAGCCAGGTCACATGATATTGGCATCACACATGTGGGCATGTATAGAGGCTGCAGTGCAAATCTCCTCCTATCTGAACTCTCAGCACTGGAGAAACTGTGTAGTTTATCACTGACTGTGGTATACAGATCAGCCAAAAAGATATATAGTGGCAGTATTTTAATGTAAAAAGAAGATTTTAAGCTGTGGGCACTGTTGTCATATTACTGGGTTTAGTAACCCTTTAAGTCATTATGGTGAAAAGACAGGCAATTAGCATTTTCAGGGAAGCCAGCAATAAGAGCTCATTTAATTCTTTCAAGACAGGATTCTTTTATGGTAAACATGATTAAAAGTAAATGATTTAATTAGCACACCCACACCCCCAGTTTTATGTATGTGGAAATCCTTTTCTAATAGGAACCAGAGACATCTTTGCACTCCGATTTGCAAATAGAGATCCATCTCTCGCAGTTGCCATATCTTGTCTGCCTATTCCTTCCTCCTTTGCCTTACAATAGGCCCATCCTGTGATGGGTGGCCTCACTAACCAATAGACAGGAATAGGTGGAGGCAAGATAGCGAGCTAGATGTCGAAGCAAACGGCCCCTATCAGGGTATAAGAGTCCTCTGGTACTAGAGGTTCTGCTAAGGAAAGGAAAAGCTGATATGAAGACGTGGGTATATCTGCTATTTTTAGCCCCTTTAACCGCTTGCCGACCAGTGCACGATGATGTACGTCGGCACAATGGCACGGCTGCGCAAATGTGCGTACCTGTACGTCCTCTTTAAGACGCAGCATTGTGGGCACGCGCGCGCCCACCGCGTACATCCGTGAGCGTGCCCGCGGGTCCTGCGGACTCGATGTCCACCGGGTGCCCGCGATCATGACACAGAGCGGCACAACGGGGAGATGCCTATGTAAACAAGGCATTTCCCTGTTCTGTCTAGCAACATGACAGGCATCTACTGCTCCCTGTCATTGGGAGCAGTGATCTCTGTCATGTTGTAGTGAGCCCATCCCCCCACAGTTAGAATCACTTATTAGGACACACTTAACCCCTTGATCGCCCCCTAGTGTTTAACCTCTTCCTTGCCAATGTCATTTACACAGTAATCATTGCATTTTTATAGCACTGATCGCTGTATAAATGTCACTGGTCCCAAAATAGTGTCAAAAGTGTCCGATGTGTCCGCCGCAATGTCACAGTCACGATAAAAATCGCAGATCGCCGCCATTACTAATGAAAAAAAAAATTTATAATAAAAATGCCATAAATCTATCCCCTATTTTGTAGACACTATAACTTTTGCGCAAACCAATCAATATATGCTTATTGCGTATATTGCATATCGCCTAAACTGAGAAAGAAATTTGTTTTTTTATATATTTTTTGGGGATATTTATTATAGCAAAAACTAACAAATATTGCTTTTTTTTCAAAATTGTTGCTCTTTTTTTTGTTTATAGCACAAAAAATAAAAACTGCACAGGTGATCAAATACCACCAAAAGAAAGCTCTATTTGTGGGAAAAAAAGGACGTCAATTTTGTTGCAACGTTACTCAACCGCGCAATTGTCAGTTAAAGCGACGCAGTGTCGTATCACAAAAAGTGCTCTGGTCAGGAAGGGGGGTAAATTCTTCCGGGGCTGAAGTGGTTCAATTCTAAAAGTAAATGCTTTTTTATAAATGTGGTCTCCAGGGAAACAGTACATTTCCAGTGTCTTTTTTGTTTCTATATAAAGCCGTCACAGGGAGAAGAGTACATCATGAGTCATTCACTTCACTTCAGAGAGGGATTGCTGCCCTTTGTGGGAAGTAGCAATATCTCTGCAGTAGTCTGACACACCCACCACAGCTAGCACCCAGCAATCAGCAAAGCTCACGCTCAGCAGGGGCGTGTCAGACTGCTGCAGATAGACCCTTGTTTCCACACAGGTAGCAGTGATGCTTTTAGACAGCATAGCACAGGACACAGGATTGTCTGCTTTGCTTAGGGTTCAATGTTGTGCTTAACTTGCACTTAGCAAATTAATCAAATTACATGAATGTGAGAAAGTAAAAAACCTGACTGCAACTCTTTCTGATATTCACACATAAATATGGAAGGACAACTAAAAAAAATAGTGTTGTGCTGTCAGGAAAACGTCTAATTCAATATATAGTGTATAACGTACAAATCAAAAAAAGTCCAACAAATTAAAGTCTACCAAAAGTGTGCAGCTGCTGTACACCAACCACCAAATGATTATAATGCCGCTTATCAAATCCTTAGACCCCACAACTTTAGATCGGCATTTAAAAGATGACAGAATCCGCATGGATGGATGGATGGCTCCAGCTCATGAATGGCATGCCCCAAAGTGGTCGCTTTTCATATACCAGTCTCAGCAGCAAAAAAACACATACCAAGGAAAGGGCAAGGAAATCCTGTAGTGAAGTACCATTTCAAAATAATTTATTAATAAACCAAGTTGGTACTCACAAAACAGATAGTATGACAGGCATAAGGCACAGCACCGCCGACTCCTGCGTGATAATGTCACTGATAAAGTCTGCCCTATGCATGTTTCGTCTGATGGGATGTCTTCCAAGGGGCAACAGAGTTTGCTTTAAGTTGCCTGAAAAAAAATAGCAGTATAGCCGCCGGCAATAATCGCATGTCGACAATCTGACATGCTGGTTGTACCCAAGTCGATTGATGGACCCACTTGGGTACAATCAGTCTACCCATACATGGATCGAATCTCGCCCGGTCACTTCTTAACTGGCTGAGATTCGAACCATCTATAGCCGGCTTAACTGTATATAAATGTTTTCTGAACAATCCAGTGTATATTGTAAACTTTCAAAATTCTTACTGAAATTTGTTCTCCCTTGAAATTGTTATGATACATTTACTGCAAGAAGTAGACTAGGATGTTGAGTAGATGGGCCTTGGCCAGTGTTGTATTTTTCATTTAAACTTATTGCTATTTGTTTTGCTTTGCCTGCAAAAAACGTATCTTTAAGTGGTATTAAAGAGGAAGTAAACTTCCTTTACTGACTTTTACCTATAGGTAAGCATATAATAAGGCTTACCTATAGGTAGTGTAAATATCTCCTAAACGTGCACCGTTTAGGAGCTATTTACATTGCATGCAGCCAGTGACATCGCTGGCGCATGCGCTCTGAAGGAACGGTCACCTGTGCTGTTTCTTCAGAGCCTGGTGCCATAAACAGCGGCTCCCGCACACATGCACGGGAGTGACGTTCTCGCGGCTCCAGCCAGTCACAGAGCCAGAGCCCGCAAACCCGGAAGCAAGACTGGTGAAGATGGGAGCCGCTGCAGCGCTGACATTGCGGCGCTGGAACAGCTTCATTTTAAGGTGAGTTTCACAAAATGTGCTAGTATGCAATGCATACTAGCACATTATGACTTTATCTTACAGGGAAAAACAAAAAACCTCCAGTGGTATACAAGTTCTTTAAACCCAGAACCAAAAATGTAAAATATTGCAGGTTACTATTACTTAGATGTGGTGTTTGCATTAGTTTTCTATTTCACCTGGTGATCTGGCTAGTAACACACACCCTGTATTAGAGTGCCCACACTCTAGACGAAAGAGCACAGGAGGTACAACAGACAGCAGCATTGCCAGTCTGGGAGGGGGGTAGTGTTAAATGTACTAGCAGATTTACATACAATAAGTACTGGAAGCCAAACTCCAGCTAACACATTATAGTCAATTACAGCAAACAGTGTTTTTTCCTTTTGGGATAAAGATTTTAGATGAATAAATAAAAGCTGGTCATTTTAACCACCCCTGCCAGTGTTGAATGATTTGTCTCATTCATCTAAACTGTTACATTCTGCTGGAGAGTTTGAGCATTTGAAAAACAACAGACTTGCTGGCGGGATCACCAGATGAAAATAGAAGAAAGAAAGTCTAAAAAAGAAAATGATTGCAGCCATCACATATAAGAATTGGTAATCTGCAGTATAATAAATGTTGCTTTGGAGTTTAATAATGCTTTGATTCGTTCTGCTGTGTCCAAAGACATGTAAAGATGGTTAAACAAATCCTTAGAACTGTCATCCAGAATTCAACATTAAAATAAATGGAAATCCACAGACTTGTTTTAAAATGCAATTTAGGGGGAAAAAACGCATACACATGAGCCCTTACAACCCTCAAATCCACCAGAAGTTGTCCCAGAGGTACAGGTACTGATGATTGAGAACCTGTCTGTTAGTGGGTTTGTTGTGTAGTGGTGCCCTCGTGGGGTCGCTGCGCGTAGTAGTTCACTTCAGACACACTTTGCCAGTCAAGGAACAGTCCTTGAGCTTGTTTTTGTTGTTTTTATTAGGGGATTAAACGTGGATGGGGAACAGGGACATGGGATGCCCAAATAATGAATCTTGCTTGTTTGAACAAAGATAGTTGAATCTATAATGACAGTCTCTAGAGCTCCACACTCCTCCAGCACACTACTTGAGATCACTTTGCTTTCTCTGCTGCACAATCCTAGATTCCTGTCACCGTCAGCACATGGTTAGGCCTCACTCTGAATAAGTTCCAACAGTTCACTAATAGCCATTTGCTGGCAGGGGTCTGTAGTCCCCTATGATGTAGCAGCCAATAGCGATGAAAAAGGACATTTGTGCTAACTAAAATTTGGTGGACTACTAATCCCAGAACGTCCGGTGCAAATCCTGCCAACCCTCCTGGCTGCAGAAACTTGACTTCAACAACACCACAGTCTCTCCCTCTAGCTTCACATCTAATCCTGGCATGTCCCTCCCAGAGCTTCTCACTGTGCTTGTCACTCACCGACCCTGGAATGGATCCCTCCTGAATGACTTGCCTAGCAGGGCTCCCCAATGTCCTCCTCCTGCTCCCATTAAGGACACCTCTCGATGACCCTGTAAATAGAGGCTCCCTTCCAGCTCCCAAGCTCCAGGCCAGAGGTCACCCCCCCAGAAAGGGGGTTCCTTCAAGGGCCACGACAGTCTAACACTCCATCACTTAGTTATTCCACCGACAACTCCTCCCACAACAGGCTGACCATAGGTATATATAGGAGGCCTGCCCCCTGCCAATCCTAGTTGGGGATTGGTCAGGGGTCCCAAATACACTCTATGCCACTCCCATCCTCTGCCCTGCCTCTTTTCCAGAACCCTCTGGAAACAGAGGAGGCGCTAGAGAGATGAAGTACATGTCAGTCACCTGTTGTTACACTAAACCACTCCTCAGCCCCCAGTTTAAAAAACAAACAGGCCTAGCTCACAGCTATGACTGCCAAAATGTACCTGCAATGGCTGTAACAAAACACACTACTGTAGCAACCTATCTACCTAAGGTAGAGGGTGCTACAGTTGTATTTTAAAGACCTGTACAATCCAAAGTATCTTTGACCTATGGAGCATAGAAGATGACACATTAAGACAAGCGGCTCTTACATCATCTGCTGACATCATGTATAGATGTCAACATTTGGAAATAGGGATACCTTGAAGGGTTTGAAGAGGAAAAATTTCCATCGGACACAGGGGCTGTGGTGAAAAGTGGGTGTGGTCAATAACAAAGGTGTAGCTTCACAGTAGTTGGCTTGTGGGGTTGAACCTTTCCCTCAATACTCTGCTATGTATAAGACAAAATAGGGTCTGGGGGTACATTGAAAAGTAAGCGGGAGAAAAATAAGTCACATTATTGGTGTCAGTGGGAAGAAAATTATCCCCAAATTATTACTGTAAGAGTAAAATAACTATGATTGTTGTTGTCAGAAAGATAAAATAAGTCCCATGGTTGGTGCCAATGGGATAAAAATAAGCCCCGTATCACTAGTGTTAGTGGTATAAAATAAGCCCCATATCACTAGCGTTAGTGGTATAAAATAAGCCCCGTATCACTAGCGTTAGTGGTATAAAATAAGCCCCATATCACTAGTTTTAGTGGTATAAAATAAGCCCCATATCACTAGCGTTAGTGGCATAAAATGAGCCCCATATTACTAGTTTTAGTGGTATAAAATATGCCCCATATCGCTAGTGTTAGGAAGGCTCCCAACTGTTCCTGATTGCGAGGGACTGTCCCTGATTTGGAACCATGTCCCTCTGTCCCTCTTTCCTCCCCATTTGTCCCTCATTTTGGTCTGATTTATATAGTTGTATATAAAATGCACTTTTTATCTTTCAAAAAGTGTTTCCCAGTGCTAAACCTTTTATCCAATTTCTAAATTGCTGCATTTGTAAATTTCAAAAGACAGTATAAAGGTATAAAAATAGTGGTATAAAAATAAGCCCCCTATCGCTAGTGTTAGTGGTATATAAGCCTCAACTCACTGGTGTCAGCAGAAGCAAGAATAAGTATTGGTGTTCAGTGGTTTCTTACTAGAACAGATGTTAGCATGCTACTGTTTTGCCTTTGCTGATGCTGGGCCTATATTGTGACTGCCAGCTTGAAGATCACTCCACCCAACAGTCACAACTGGTCACTACAAGGGGTATTTGGATTCCACTCTGCCAAGTGTCCTGGATCCTGCAGGTAGGGTTGCCACTTTTTCTTCAAGTCAAACCCGAACACTTTAGTGGGGCATAGCAATTTTATTTTTTAGCATACACTATAGGATTGTAACAGACCTGGGACACCTTTGGGTGCTTCAAAGATAGTAATGTGGCTTGCATAGTGCCCCCTCACCCTCCTGTCTGGCCCTGTTCCAAGTCACATTCCTGTCTGAATATCGTGTCTGGGTTTCAGGCGCACTGAAACCCAGACACATGATTCAAAACCTGGACTGTCCGGGTGAATCCAGGACAGGTGGCAACCCTACCTGCAGGATGGAGACACTGTGGGACAGAATCCAAAATAATTGCACCACTAGCTATTTTAGCACCTCACTTTAGACCTGTTAGGTTATTGTGCTTTGTCAGCACAAAAGGCAACAATAGCATATGGTTTTGAACATAGCACTGTCAGGGCCAGTTTACACCACATGCAGTCCAGTGCGTTTTTTCTTCTGCATCAAAAATAAATTGATAGTAGATTATATGGTTTTCAATGGCATAGTTTACACTAGTGCGGTCCAGTTCCAGTGCGTCCCAGAGAAAAAGTAGAACATGCTGCATTTTGTCTTCACTGAACTGCACTGAAACACAGTAAAATGCATCAAAAATGTGCATGCAGAAAAGCATCCGGAACGCATCCACCCTGTGTTTCTATTGTGTGGACTGGCCCCTACTGAAGACGTCACAAAACTGCACGCATACAGTACAATGATGTTGAAGCAGAAGCAGCCATGTTACAATAGAAACTTACAAGGTATAAAATGAGAAGATTGCTTGACCCAGAGCTGCCTGAAACTGTGGCAGCTCAGTGTAGCACAGCAGGTCAGGAAAGAGATTTATTAAATGCTAATTAAAGTATTCACTACAATTTAAATGAGCCATCAGACTGACAATGCTCCCAATACAAAGGCTTTGTGGTTTTGCTATACATTGTGGTGCGCTGTGTTAAAACAAAAGTCTGCAGTTTTTTTTTTAGTTTGTTATTTTTTTTTAAATAACAAATGTGTCATACTTACCTGATCTGTTTGGCCCTGGTCCTCTCCTGGAGTCCCCTGCTGGTGCTCCTGGCTCCTCCCCCTTACATGTTCTTCCTATGGGGGCACTCGTGCGGGCTCGATCCTGAGCCAGGCTGTGTGTGTTCATTGACACACACAGAGCGGCTCAGCCCAGCCCTCCACTCTCCCCTCACTGACTGTAATTGACAGAAACAGCAGCTGCTGCCTCCATGTCCAGTAAGGAGAGAGAGAAAGGGGAGAGCTGCAGGTCCGATGAAGCCCACACACGGTCGGATTGTCTGCCGGATTCGTCCGGTCGGATCAGTCCGGTCGAAAAGTCCACCTGTGTGTACACATTAGGCACAAAGGTGTTAAAGTAATACTAAAACTTAGTTTTCTTTTTTTCTAAAATAACAAACATATTATACTTACCTGCTCTGTTTAGTGGTTTTGCACAGAGCAGCCTGGATCCTCCTCTTCTCAGGTCCTACGTCGGTGCTCCTGGCCCCTTCCTCCTGCCGGGTGCCCCCACAGCAAGCAGCTTGGCACTAAAGCAGGCGCGCTCCCAAGCTGTGGCTGTGTGTCCATTCACACACACAGAGCCGTGACTGGGCCCCGTCACCTCCATCTCCTAATTGGCTCACTGGCTGTGATTGACCGTAGCGGGAGCCATTAAGGAGCCAAGGCTCCCCTGTGGACATCACTGGATCGAGAGGGGGCTCGGGTAAGTATTAGTGGGGGCTGGGGGGGGGGCGGGACTGTTGCACACAGAAGGTTTACCTTCATGTATAGAATGCATGAAGGTAAAAAACCTTGTGCCTTTACAACCACGTTAATGAAGAGAATGCATTAAGATAAAAAACCTTCTGCCTTTAGAACCATTTTATGTGTTGTATTATGTCATATAATCTACAACTCATGTTTTAAATGTTATGGAGCTCTTACTTCTTGGTGTGTCATGTTTTATTTGTATCAGCTTGATTACTTTGTAACCAAAAATGGGAGTATCCATCTATATACTGTCACTTTTACTAAAGCTGATCCAGAGAGGGTTAACACCTTTGCTGCCAGCATTTTTAATGTTGGGAATCGAGGAGCAGCACTTTGTTTTTATTGCAACTGGAGGTGCTGATTGTCTTTCTATCTAGCTTTTCTAATAATGTCTATGACCTCATTAAAGAGACTTTCTGTACCTGTGACATCAAGAAAGCAAATGAGGCTAACAAGTGTCTTTGGGACAGGAGGACCCAGTCAGAATTTAAAAGGCAACCAAATTGAGCATTGTAAGCAGACTTCTGTTATTTTCAATAACTCCCTTACAAGTATATTACTGCAAACTGTTCAGAATCAAACGTTTTGTTTGATGGGGAGGTTTCCCTGAAACCCTCAAAACACATTGAATTATTTTATTGATTACAATGACAAATAAGACTAACCAGGACAAAATCTTTAGAGTGGCACTCTCTTCCATTTTTTTCTTTAAGCAATACATTGTGACAGATGTTGTGACAGATGTTCTAACCCTCCCTCTATCTAAAACAGAGTTGGGCTTTAAAGGGAAACAATGGGCAAAATAAAAAATACTATAAACTGCGTTCTGTCTCTAGCATATGTGTGTTGTGTGCTGGTCTGCATATCCTCCATGTGTACAGTCTCATGGTGGAGATGCTTTTTAATCCACTTCTTCCTGTCATAGGCTGATCCTCAAGACTCGGTGAGGCGCTATGTACATGGGTTCCTTTCTAGGCACCATAATGGAGACATCCACTGGGAGGGCCTTGGTCTGGCCTTACAAGAACTTGCAATAGTCTGTCTCATACTTTCCTCAGGACTCACAGCAAAACACCCCAGAAGATGTTCCCATCTTGAGGTTAGGAAAAGCAAGAATTCACAGAACGACAGCCTTTTAACTCCTTTACTGGAACACAGTTGCTATACCTATTTACATGCTCCAGTCATCCAAAATGGTGACAGCACAATCCTTTTGTTGCAAACAGACCAAAGCAAAGAACTGAGTCAAGGAGCAACCCACACCTTTAGAGTCCTGCATCCCATACCCAAAGGATGTAAGTAGTCCCATAGGTCCCGCACCTCCCCTTCCTTACTTCTCTAAGAGCAAGCTCCCAGAAGCTAGATCCTCAAAAGTCAGATCTTTGGTGTTTTGGTCCTTACACTGCTTCCCATAACCAACCAACCAGATGGACTACCTCTAGACTATTTATACAGAGCCCTCTCACCAGGGCTGGACTGGGACAAAAATTTGTCCCTGGACTTCATCCAGACTGGCCCACTTTGACAGGTCTCTCCCATGCCGACTTGCCACCCAAGCCCCCCCCCCCCACTAGCCGTTCTACATTATTTCTCTTATAGGCAGTACCAGTGGGGAAACTAGACATTATTTCACCTGGGGCAAAGAATCAGTTTGGCACCCCCCCCCAATGGGACAAGATTAGGCAGGAAAGTGAGGCCGCCCTCCTTCCAGATCGTATGATGAGCTTCTCAGTGTTGACTCCTGAGCATCTTGTCTGTATTCAGGCGCGCTGCATAACTAGCCAGGGAGAGGAGGTGAGCACTGCGGGGGGGGGGGGACAGAGGACCGGAGGGAGGCAGCGGTCCACTGTCACTGAAATCGGCCCACTGAGCCATCGGCCCACCGGGAAACTCCCTGTAGTCCCAATGGCCAGTACATGCCTGCCTCTCACTCAAGATGCCCCACACTGGCAGGAGCAGGGCTGGCATTTCTTCATTATCTGTGTTAGACCCCATTCACTTTTTGCTACCCTGGCATCTACACTGCCTACTCTTTACTACAGGGTTCCCAACCATAACCAAGGAGACATCTAGTGGCTAATTTGGAGAACTACACCGGGCACTCCTGTGTTCCTACCCTACAGCATTATCAACCTTTTTTTTGCTTTACTGAATCTCTCCTGTAACATAGTTTTAATACCTGTTGATCCTAGGTAGGTTTAGCTAGGTAACAATGCTGTTCAATCTGCAGTGAAAGAACACAGCAGCCATTTCACTTTTTGGACAGAGCAATCTTAAACAGACATATATAGCTTTAAATGAACTTTAAGGTTAAACTTTAAGATTAGCAAATATTGTGTAAATATAATAAATATGTATATTCTTGGTTGAATCTGCTTTAAGTATTTCTTCCAGATCTGTGCAGCTATCCAGTGTAAAACTTTGCCTCTGTGCATGGGCGTCCGCAGCAGGGGGCAAGGGGGGTCAAGTGCCCCCCCCCCCTGGAATCGGCAACGTGACAGTGCAGGCAGTGCCGGCTAAACTGTGCTCGATGGCAGTACACAGTCACAGATCACTACCCAAGTCAGACCTAAAGTATCCTTTCAGAGCTGCAGCGGGGTGCCGAGTGCTGGAACGCTCCCTGCGCTCCTACACTCAGCTGAGAAGACATCAGTTACACTTCTCTGTCAGGAGGAGTGAACTCCGCCCCACAGATCATTTCTAGTCCCCGCCTCTGACATGATGTCATTCAGAGGCCGGGACAGGAAGAGAGAGAGGCACCGCAAGGGAGCATGCATGTTGCTGGAATTAGGTAAGTGAGCAATGGCAGACAGAGGGGAATATATGTTGCTTAACAGTGTAATGTTGCAGTGACGCTTTTCCAGTGCACTGGACTGGTTAATGTCTTGGGAACTGTGGTGGGTTCTGTGATTGGGGGTTAATTAAGCCATTAGCCAGTAATATGCAGCATGAAGGGGTTAATGTACTGACACTGGCCACAAAAGCACAAGGCGTTTATGAACACTGCCATTGATCTCTAATGCATTAGTGGCCAGTAGCAGTTAATTAACCCCTTTGTGCTGCATTAGTGGCCAGTGTCAGTGTTAACCTATTCCTGCTGCCAGGGGCATTGCTAGGGGGTGGCTATTGGGGCTATAGCCCAGAATCTGGGGTCCATAGCCCCAAGTCTCTTGCTGCAGGGTCCCTGCCTAACCAGCGGGTTGCGGCTGCTGAGGCGGGCAGGCTGGCTGCATGAGAGAGGCGGAGGAGAGAAGCGAGCGGGCAGATGAGCAGAGATGACATCTCACTCCACCCACTCCACATCAGCACTCTTCACAGCTGGGCCTCTTCAATTTGGGAGCGAGGTGCGGCGAGCAGCAGAGAGATGACTTCATCTCTCACTGCCCACCACAAATCAGCACTCTTCCGCCCTCACAGCACAAAGGAGTGGAGGTCACGTGCTTCCTGTCATCGTGGAGCTTCACTTTGCAGCTAGACCCCCTTGCTTCAATGTCAGAGGTGCGGCGGAGAGCAGCGAGATGACATCATCTATCACTGCCCACCTCACATCACTGTTCTCCAGCTCTCACTAAATGGACCAGTGCTGTCAGCCTGCTGCCAATGCAGCGCCAATGCACATTTGGTGGCACTGGCTGGCATGGCAAGTGACAATCCACATCAGTTGACAAGATACAACCCACATCTGGTGGCCGGTGACGTGGCAAGTGACAATCTGCACATGGTGGCAGGAGATGTGGCAATCTGCAAATGATGCCAGGAGACGTGGCAAGTGACAATCTGCAAATGGTGGCAAGAGACGTGGCAAGTGACAATCTGCAAATGGTGGCAGGAGACGTGGCAAGTGACAATCTGCAAATGGTGGTAAGAGACGTGGCAATCTGCAAATGGTGGCAGGTGACGTGGCAAGTGGCAATTTGAAAATGGTGGCAGGTGACATGGCAAGTGACAATCCACATCTGCTGCCAAGTGAAAGTGGCAAGTGACAATCCAAATCTAGTGGCAGGTGACGTGGCAAGTAACACGCTGCATCTGGTGACAGTCGGCGGTGGCAAGTGACACGCTGCATCTGGTGGCAGGAGATGTGGCAAGTGACACGCCCAGGGCTCCCACTGATTCTGCAGTAGAGTGAGTTGAACCACTTCATTATATATTAGAATGTAACAATATAAATAAAAAAAGGTTGGTGAACGCTGCTATGGGCTCTAGCCCCAGATCTTTTGCAGACCTAGCAACTCCCCTGCCTGCTGCAATACAAAGGGGTAATTAACAATGCCACTGGCCGCTACCGCATTAGTGATCAATAGCAGTGTTCATTAACCCCTTGAGCTGAATTAGTGGCCAATGTCAGAGTTAATTAGCTCCTTCATGCTGCATGGTTTTAAATTAGCATATCACCACTCACCATCTATGCTGGGGCTAATATTGCAGCTACTGCACCAACACTGGGGATTATTATTGCAGAAACTGACACCAATATTGGGGATTATTATTGCAGAAACTGACACCAATATTGGGGATTATTATTGCAGAAACTGATACCAATATTGGGGATTATTATTGCAGAAACTGACACCAATATTGGGGATTATTATTGCAGAAACTGACACCAATATTGGGGATTATATTTGCAGAAACAAAATGTGCCAAATGTTGCAGTGGAAGGGAGAGGGTTATCACGCTTTATGTGATAATGACTAAGCCCCTCCCCGTCATGACATTATTGAAAAGGGGCGGAGCATTGGTGACCTTAAAATTATGCCCCCCCCTGAAAAAAGTTCTGCGGATGCCCATGCCTCTGTGCCAGAGCTTCCTGTAATAAAGTCAATACTTGTGCAGGGTGACTGGTCTTGTCCCCTCCTGTAGTGCTCTGCAGTCAGCCTGTGGGTGGAGTTTGCTGGGATGTTACTATAACTTCTACTTTTACAAAACAATATCTGGGTTTACAAAGGCATTTGGTGCACACAAAGTGAATTTATATCCCTTGTGGCTATTAAGAAATAGATCTGAATATGGGTTGTTGTCACTGAAGTTCAGCTTTAAGTCCATAACAAACAACTTAAAGTGGTGTTCCACCCTAAAAAAAAAAAAACGCATGACTGTGCCTAAAAAAATATAAAAAAAAACATTTGGAATTTTTTTTTTTAACTTACCTCTAAATGCCTGTTGCTAGGGGGTCCCTCGTAGTCTGCCTCTTTCAGTGCCTGGGCTGGTGACATCACTTCCCCCTTCGCACAGGAAGGACTCGGCTCTGTTCCCTCCCACATGTCAATCATCTGGGACCCATTACAGGTCCCAGGTGACTGAGCGGCCAATCACGGCGCGCGGCGCCGCTCGCGCATGCACAGTGGGTGCCAGGCTGTGAAGCCACAGCCCGGCGCCGGCATTGCAACTGGTAAGTGTCCAATTAAAAGTCAGCAGCTGCAGTATTTGTAGCTGCTGACTTTTAATTTTTTTTTTTTTTTTAATGGGCCCTTTTTTTTAAATACCAGCACCAGGTAACACTTTTTAGGCAATTACAGCAATAGTTTTTCGACTAGAGCAAAGATTTTAAATTGGAATTTCTGCTTAACACTAACTAGGTTAAAAAATGTTCCCTCTCCTCTCCTGCTACCTATGCTGACTAATCGGTGCAGCCTGACTAACTTGTGTAAAAATGTGCATTTGTATTCAGCCCCCCTGAGTCGATACTTTGTAAAACCACCTTTCGCTGTAATTAAAGCTGCAAGTCTTTTTTGGGGATGTTGGCCTAAAAGCAAAACGCTATGTGTGGTGGAAAACTAACACTGCACATCCCCCTGAGCACACCATCCCCACCGTGAAACGTGGTGGCAGCATCATGTTGTGGGGATGCTTTTCTTCAGCAGGGACAGGGAAGCTGGTTAGAGTTTATGTGAAGATGGATGGAGCCAAATATAGGGAAACCTTAGAAGAAAACCTGTAAAGCCACGTACACACGAGCGGAATGTCTGACAGAAAAAGTCAGACGGAAGCTTATCATCGTCTATACCGATCGTGTGTATGCCTCATCGGACTTTTTTTTCGAAAATTCTGACGGACCTAGAAATAGAACATGTTCTAAATATTTCCGACGGAACCAATTCCTATCGGAAAAACCACTCGTCTGTATGCTGTTCCGACGGACCAAAAATGACGCTTGCTCTGAAACAAGTACGAGACGGAAGCTATTGGCTACTGGCTATTGAACTTCCTTTTTCTAGTCCCGTCGTACGTGCTATACGTCACCGCTTTCTGGGCGGTCGTACTTTGGTCGGACTTTGGTTTGACCTTGTGTAGGCAAGACCGCTTGAATGGAATTCTGTCGGAGTTCTGTCTGAGAAACCTTCGGAGTTTATGCCAACGGCAAAACCGGTCGTGTGTATGCGGCATTAAAGTCTGCAAAAGACTTGAGACTGGGGCAGAGGTTCACCTTCCATCAGGACATCAGGACTACACATACAGCCAGAGCTACAATGGAATGGTTTAGATCAAAGCATATTCATGTGTTAGAATCGCCCAGTCAAAGTCCAGACCTAAATCCAATTGAGAATCTGTGGCAAGATTTGAAGATTGCTGTTCACAGACGCTCTCCATCCAATCTGACAGAGCTTGAGCTATTTTGCAAAGAAGAATGGGCAAAAATGTCACTCTCTAGAAGTGCAAAGCTGGTAGAGACATCCCCAAAAAGACTTAGAGCTGTTATTGCAGCGAAAGGTGGTTCTACAAAGGGGGGCTGAATACAAATCCACACCACACTTTTTACATATTTATTTGTAAAAAAATTTGAAAACCATTTATCAATTTCCTTCCACTTCACAATTATGTGCCACTTTGTGTTGGTCTATCACATAAAATCCCAATAAAATACATTTACGTTCTTGGTTGTAACATGACAAAATGTGGAAAATTTCAAGGGGTATGAATACTTTTTCAAGGCACTGTACTTACCTATTTTCAGCCTGCTCTGGTCAACCCCTGTAGATGTTACTTTTGACAGACAACTTGACCTTCATGTAAGTGAGAAAAATGTAACTAAAGGAATGTTAAATGAAAAAAGAATTGATATATTGAATAATATAATTTCAGGTATTAACCACATACAATTGAGATGTGAACTAAGTGGGATTTGTATAGGTGGAGTTTAAACCAAATGAAGTGTTCAGGCATGTCACTAACATTTTTGTCTACCTGTAAGTAATATGAATATTATAATTGGGGGAATAAGTGCTCACAACAGAGGTCTGGAAGAGTGAACTGCAACACTGAGGAGACTTCACAACCTTGAAAGGCGCCTTCTGCTCACTGAAACGGCAAACAACGGGGCTGATGTGAAGGGTGGATGAAGAATTTAGATGATCAAGTAATAAGGTGGGTTACTGTAGTTAGAGCAAGTGGTAGTGGCTCACAGAAAAGAAAGACCAGTCCTGCATTTGTGGGTTGGCAAAAGATGTGGGTTGGCAAACCTGAAGGTTGTAGCCCTAGGTGTCACTGCTACCCTAACAGCTGGGGGAGCACCTCATCTAGTAGCATTCCAGGAAGACCAGAACAGTTGGTGGTATTAGAGAATTCTATATTTAGGAGTGATAGAGCAATTTGTCATCAAGATCACCTCAACTAAAATTGCTTTGTTGTCTCCCTGGTGCCAGGGTTTGGCATGTAGTGGACCGAGTGGACACTTTACTGGGAAGTGTCTAGCATAGCCCAGCTGTTTTGGTCCATGGTGTGACCAATGACATAATACATGGATGATCCTTAAGAATCAATTTAAAGAACTCTGCAAGTTCAAAGGAAGGACCTCCAAAGTTATATTTCAGGAATAGTGTCTGTGCCATGCTCAACACAAAAAAAACAGCAGGAGCCTAAAGAAATAAAAACATGACTAAAGACCTGGTGCAAGTGGGAAGGATTTGGGTTTTTAGCGCATTGGGCTGATTTTTCATTGGGATACAACCTATATGCTAAAGATGGTTTGCACCTAAATGGAAATGTGTCTGATGTGCAAAGGAGAAAGTTTTATGGGAAGGTTGGAGCAGTATTAACGCTATGATAAAGGGAGAATTAGAATATAATGGGCAGACAGTGTTCAGATATTAATGGAGGGTGGAATGGGGAAAGATGGGGGAGGGCTATGGTAGATGATAAGGAGTTTACAATGTTACAAGAAAAGATTTAATGCACTGTTACTGTACAAAAGCAAAATGTGACAATGGCATAACATGTTTGTTCACCAATGCCAGAAGTTTCTCAAACAAAAAAAAGGAGAGTTGAAAGCTTTAGAAGAGCACTATGATTTAATTGGCATAGTTGAATCTTGGCTTCATTTATCACATGTTTGGACTGTTAATTTTCCCAGCTATGTTCTCTTTTGCAGAGACAGGGTATAACATAAAAATGGCAGTGTCTGCCTCTATTTTAGAAATAACCTAAAAGTGAAGAGGACCTTGTTGTGATGTTGATGGGGCCTGGTGGGGCTGGGACAGTGGTCCACCTCCTCCTATCATCCAGTCAGAGAACACCTTGCATTCATTGAGAAAAATGCAAAGTATTCTGTAAACCTTGCTGAGTAGACAACCCCCTGTAGTTACTATGCAGCAGTGCAGCTGGACTTGGAAGACAGTGGCAATTACTGTAGAAGCAGCAACTTTTTAGCAGTAAATTTCAAATGCTGAGGGCCAGTGGCGGAAGAATAGGGGTCGCTGAGGTCGCCATGGTGACCGGGCCTCTTGTATACCTCAATAGGAGGAGCGGCAAGGGCGGCTGAGACCAAGCTCCCCAATCCTCAGCCGAACTGTAATTGGCACTGCGGGGAGCTTGTCACACTGATTTGACCTAAAGTGAAAGCACAGTGTGTGCTTTGTCTCCCCCTACGCCTACAGTGCAGTACCCGGGAGGAAGAGGTAAGGTAAAGGACTGCTTTTTTTATAAGGCTATCTACTGTATGTGTGTTTTTATATGTGTGTGTATGTGCACGCATGGATACGTGCACATGTTTGTATGTGTGTGAATGTATGTATGCGTGCATGTATGTATGTGTGTGCATGTATGTGCATGTATGTATGTGCACACATGTATGTTTTATTGTGTGCGCATGCATGTGCGTGTGCATGTATATGTGTGTGTCTACGTGCATGTGTATATATGTGTGTGCATATGTGCATTTATATATGTGTGTGTGTTTTTACATATATGTATACACATTTTATGTATGCACTTTTAATCCTGACTCCTATATGTGTACAGTCACCCCACACATAATCCCCCCTCCACTAATTGATTTGGACCAGTGCACAAAGCAAGGTCCATAAAGACAGGGATGAGCTGTTGAAGCTGTTACAGCTGCAAAGGGTGGGCCAGTGCAATATTGAACCTTACAGACTAACGCCTCATACATACGATACGAAAATTGGACGTAAAATTTCATCTGACGAACATTCTGCCATTTTCAGTATGTTAGTATGGTGCTGTTATGCCCCGTACACACGGTCGGAGATTGATCGGACATTCCGACAACAAAATCCATTGATTTTTTCCGACGGATGTTGGCTCAAACTTGTTTTGCATACACACGGTCGCACAAAGTTGTCGGAAAATCCGATCGTTCTGAACGCGGTGACGTAAAACACGTACGTCAGGACCATAAACGGGGCAGTAGCCAATAGCTTTTGTCTCTTAATTTATTCTGAGCATGCGTGGCACTTTGTGCATCGGATTTGTGTACACACGATCGGAATTTCCGACAATGGATTTTGTTGTCGGAAAATTTTATAGCAAGCTCTCAAACTTTGTGTGTCGGAAATTCCAATGGAAAATGTGTGATGAAGCCCACACACGGTCGGAATTTCCGACAACAAGGTCCTATCACACATTTTCCTTCGGAAAATCCGACCGTGTGTACGGGACATAAGTATGGTGCTTTCGACAACCGATTCCGATTCCGATTTTTCGTACGACAAAAGCTGGATGTGCAGACTATAAAATTTTAATCGTACATGAACACAACGTCCGATTTTCGTATAATTGGTACAGTTTTCGTCTGAAAAAAATCACAAGAGCAAGACTACGCATGCTCAGAAACGAAAGAATACATACAAAACTATTCAACACAAGACATCACTTCCGAAGTTGGATTCTGTCATATGAGAATTTTCGTATGGTGAGTAACCTCTTCACTCTTGACATGAGACTAGCATGCTACAAAAAACAGACGAACGGTCGTTCAAAAATCTGATCGTGTGTACGAGCAGGGCCATTTTTAATATTGACTGGACCCTGGGCAAACATTTTCTTGTGCCCCCTCTTCCATGCAATTTCACTTTATACCTGCTCTGAGACATACAATAAATAGCAGCTAGACTCAAAATCAGTTTACTGAATCAGATTAGGCAGCGATTGCGATTGGTTGCCAGAGGTTACAGTATATCATCACCGCTAACTGACTGGCTGCTAGAGGTTACAGCACACAATATGGCTCACTATTTATTTTCTAGAGGTTACAGCACATGACTTCTGCTTGTTTGGTTGCTAGAGATTACTGTACATCAATACTGTTCACTGATTGATTGATATGAGGTTATTGGTCATCTATATCACTCACTATTTGGTTGTTAGAGGTTACTGCACATTATTACTGCTCACCGATTGGTTCCTAGAGGTTACTGCATATCCTTACCGCTCAATGAATGGTTGCAAGAGGTTAGTGCACAGCAATACTGCTCACTGATTGGTTGCTAAAAGTTACAGCACATCATCTCCTCACTGCCTGCACACCATGGACTGGGGAGGTGGGGGGGACCCATCAATAGACAGAAAACTTCTAGGAATCCTAGGACTCCTGGGATCAGTGGCAGCAGTGGGGGGGTGGGATTAGTTAGGTGGCAGTACACTGTGGCAAATTCTTCATCATGTAGAGCAAAGCTAGAAATCTTTGGCAAGTATAGTGTGGGGGATTCTACCAATGAAATGGGGAATTTACAATGACCACCAATGTGAGGGGGGATTTACACTGACCATCAATGTGAGGGGGAATTTGCACTGACCACCATGTAATGGGGGATTTTACACCACCCGCCAATTGAAATGAGGGATTTCTACATTGACACCAATGTAATGAGAGCATTTAGACCAGGGGTCTCAAATTGACGGCCCTCCAGCTGTTGCGAAACTACAAGTCCCATCATGCCCCTGCCTTTGGGAGTCATGCTTGTAACTGTCAGCCTTGCAATGCCTCATGGGGCTTGTAGTTTTGCAACAGCTGGAGGGCCGTGAGTTTGAGGCCCCTGATTTAGACCAACCACCAGTGTAATGGGGAATATACAATGACCTCCATGTAAGGGGGAATTTACACTGACAACCATTGCAGAGGAAATTTTTACTGACTATCACTGTAAAGTGAAATTTCTACACCGACCACCAATGTTAGGGGGGGATTTTCACTGACCACCAGTGTAAGGGCAATTCTGCACTTACCATCAATGTAAAGGGAAATGTACACTGATCACCAATGTTATGAACAATTTACACTAACAACCAATGTAATGGGGGATTTTACATCAATAGCCAATAAAGGGGAACTTCTACACTGGCCCCCAATGTAAGGGGGGATTTACACTCACCACCAATTTAAAGTGGGCTTCTACATGAGCCACCAATGTAAGGGAGGATTCAAAACTGACCACAAATGCAAGCTTGGATTTTTTTAACGATTACCAATATAAGGAGGAGTTTCTACACTGGCCACCAATGTAATGGGGATTTACACTGACCACTAATGTAATAGGGGTTTACACTGACCACTAATGTAATAGGAGCATTCACAGTAACCACCAATGTAAAGAGGGATTTACACTGACCACCAATGTAAGGGGGACCTTCACACTGGCCACTAGTGTGAATGAAAGGATTCTACACCAAGCCCCAATGTAATGAGAAGATTTACACTGACCATCAATGTAACTGAGACATTTAGCCTTTGTTCACATTTGTGTGTTGCGGGAATACATGCAAAATCGCTTTCCTGACACCACAGAAACATCCTGCCCTTTAGAAGATACACAGCAGTGCCATTAATTGTTAATGACACCCTCATGCATCGGCTGACATATGCGTATTCACATGCACCAAAATGAAGGGTGTTGTGACACTATGTTATTTTGAAGAAGGGTTCCACCTCCAATTTGCTTACCTTTGCAGAACAGGCTGATGTTAGTCTTAATGAAGGCCTCTTGAGCCCTCCCTAGGGAAAGAGAGCCTTGACTGATGGGGGCATGGCTAGGTTGCGGGACAAGGAGAATGATTGGTTAAAATATGGGGGATGGGATGGGCCTGAGCTCAGGGAACATGTGCCCCCAGGGAATTCTGGGTCTTTCGGAGAAGTCGTTGGAAGAGCTGCCCACCCTCCCTCCCCTCTTTTCTTTTGTTATAGTATGTCACAGCTTGCTGCGGTTTTCTTGACCTTGTCATCAGTTAATTTTGCTGTAATGGGCTATGCCCTTGATGGAAAATTGAAAGTAGGCTGTCTGTCCAGCACTTATGGTAAGGACAGGCCCCTGCTTCCCTCTTTTGGTTGAGTGCTCACAGTACGACTGTGACTGGCACTGGTTAAATATGTTTACATGTTATGTATTAGAGTTAATAAAGCTGTGGCCTTGCCCTTTCCAACCTAATGGTTGTAAGTGTCTTATTTAATGGGTTAAAGGGCAAGGGTGGTGGGGGATTTGATCCCATGGTGTTACGTTAATTGGGACCTAGCAGTCATGAATATAGTTGTAGGCAGGACTTTCAAGAATGCCCCTTTACCTCCCCAGTGGGCAGCATTAAGCAGAAGTGATGGAAGATATGGCCTCAGGGGGACATCATATACATATGAATGACAACTCTATTTACATATCAATGCCACTGTCCACGACTATTTACATATTAATGCTGCTGCTATTTACATATCAATGCAGGTTATTTACATGTAAACACAGGGTCTGCAGGTGAGTCATCTGTACATGGCAATGGGGCAGAGCTGGGCAGCAGCAAACAGAACTTTACACTGAGATATAATCACACACATAGGTTGGACTTGATGGACTTCATGTCTTTTTTCAACCTCACCTACTATGTAACTATAAGTAAGATATTGAGACACATCATGGGACTCTAACTTCAAGGGATAAGGTAATATAAACTGGGATAGTTGGCAAGTATGGGGCAGCTGCTTCGAGCCCCACAACAATGATGGGGCCCAGGGCAGCTGCCCCTTTTGCCCTGCCTTAAAAATGGTCCTGTGTACGAGGCTTAAGACTGGCATGTTTGTGTAAAGGCAGGTGTCCCAATACTTTTGGATATATATATATATATATATATATATATATATATATATATATATATATATGTATATATATACACACACTGTGTAACGTTGTGGGGGGGGGGGGGTAGGCCTAAAATGCATTTTAACAGGTGCAAAAACAGAAAAAGGGTTAATCAGACGTCACAAAAAAATAAATAAATAAATAAAATGGAATGCTGTGCAAAGTGTGGAAATTCTCAGCATTCAGATGTACATAAATACAGTGTTCAATGCAATCAGAGGTTGTTGATGACTGGTTGCTATGAGTTACTTGAATGTATTTTTTATTTTTTTTGCAAACTTGTGCTCCTGCAGTGCACCCCAGTGGAGCGGTATTTCTTTAAACCGTTGGACAGGAAAATATTGAAAGTTTCATCACCCCTTAGCTATAGCAATCTGAGAGCATCAAAACGTGTTTTCATGGATTTCCCCCTATACTAAATAGAGGCTTTTATTTCTGCTTTCTCTGTCTCTGATTCACGCAATGCGCTTCTGGCAAAAACACATAAACAAGCATAAATGATATTTGTGTACATCTCTGAGCTTGTGTGTTTGCTTTATACATACAAACATATGACATGAATAGCAGCACCTGCTCCATGCCCCCCCCTCCACCAAGTGCTCTGCCAGGCAGCTAAGCACAGGATCATATTGGTATGCAGTGAGCATCTTATGCTGCAGTCAGCAGCTGTGATTGTAATGGGGGTTGGATGAGATGAAGGCAGAGCCACAGCAAGCTGAGCCAGTGGAATTTTGCATGTATTAACCCCTCAGCTGCCAAGCCACAGAAGGTATCTTTCTGCTTTTTAACCGCTCCTCTTAAAGCACAACTCTGATTTCTAAAATTGAAAAGCAGTGTCAGGGAAATGATCAGTTTGGAAATCCTATGTATGACCTTCATTACAAAGCCTGTGATTGCCTACAGGATGTTAGTATAGACACAACATTTATTTTATTTTCCTTATAGCTGTATTCTTTCCATGGAAAATGGAACCATTCACATCAGTAATTTTTTTTAGTCCCTATTACAGTCACTAGAGCCAATAGTGCCTTAAAATCAGTTTTACTTAAAAAGCCCCCTGCAGGGAGAGAAAATGTACAGAGAATGTCGTGGGGGTAGGAGGCTCGGTTCACACTTGTGCGATGCCATACATCGCATGTGATTCGTAATGCATTGCTGTGCAGATCACATGCGATGTCTGTGCGATGCAAATTCAGCCATACAGTTTGTATGGCTGAATTTGCATCACATTCTCACCAAAATGGTGCAGGACCCTTTTTTTTGATCCGCACTTTAATCAGATTGCATGGGTGTTCACACCTATGTGATCCGATTCCTGCACCATATTACAGTTCACACTGCGATCTGCGAACTGATCTGGGGGTGTCATTAACATTGTATTGATGCCTGCAGCAGTTCGCAGAGGCAGTGTGAACCACCGGCGATTCAGGTGTGATGCGGGAACCCACACTGGAATTGCGCTGGTTCCCGCATCGCAGTGTGAGCCGAGTCGGAATGAGCACAGGTTTTGACTAAACTTAGGTTCCTCAAAGCCAGTTCATTCCCTGCCCTACAGCCGCACATAACAAAGGGGATGCTCATGACCCTATTGAGCTAATATGGCCACCTGGCCCCATCATTGACTATGTAGCACTACCCCCTAGAGGGCTGCTGAATTTTATGGGTCCCCTATTCCTGCACAGCCAGGCAACATGCATTTTCCAACTTTCATTCGGAGACAGAAATCAGTCCATGGGCATGGTTTTTTTTGTTTTATTAGGGGGAAAACAACTTGGATGGAAAATAAGGATTATGGGATTCCCAACTTAACTTAAAAGAACAACTGGAGGACAACTTCCTTCACTCTGTAAGCTGGTATTTGACAAATTCTGGACAGAATTCCTTCTGGAACAATATTAAGTCTCTCATGATTTCGCAAAGAAAAATTCCTCTATTAGGAGCTCTGTGTCCCCTTAGTGAAATTTAATGAAGTCCCAAACTTGCAGGAGCTCGGTGTCCCCTTAACTAAAAAAAAACAGCCCACCTGCCCGTCTTGTAAAGTGTCCCAGGATAAGGGATTGGGGATTAGCTGTTGGCATTGGCTTTCTGGATATTTCATCTGGCAGCCTTCTCCCTTTTAGGTCCTGGGGGAGCAGCGGTACTCACACTGTCCCTGGAATCCTGCTGCTTTGGAAGAAACTGCTGTTCAGGCCTCCTGCTGTCCAGGTTCTCCCATGCTAGCCATTGTGTCTCCTAGAAGAGACTGAAGGGAAGTGAAGATCCCTCTCTTCAGTTTTTCTCTTTCCTCATCTCCCAGCCTGAAGGCAGAGCCCCCTTAGCCTAAGGGTCTCCTCCCAGGCTCCATGACACAGCCTCAGCACTCCATCTTCCACCCGACTACAACTCCTCCCTTCCTGGCCAGGCTCCACAATATTTATGGGCTGACCCAACCACCCTGCCAGGCCTCCTGCCTGGGGATTGGCAATATTGCTATAAATATGCATATCATAGCCTCCTCACCTCCACCCACTAGCTTATAGAATCTTCCAGTAGCTTCTAGAACCAGGGGGAGGTACCAGAGACCTGACCTGTATAGCCCTTCAGCTACTGTCAAGATACATTTACCTCACACTAGACTGTACACCAGAGGGTGCTACAACTATACATTATATGGCCATTTTAGGTCAATGAGGTCAAGAGCATCCCCTTTGTTATGTGTGGAAGAACCTAACTTCAGACCAACCCCATGCTGATTCTTGCTTGTGGGAACTGAGCCCTGGGCCCCTGCAGTGCTTTAATAATAACAAACATGCTATTCATTAACTTTTCCATACAACATGTCAAGTCTGCTGTCTGATTTTGGCATTATGAAAAAATGAATATTTAACACTAAGGCCTGATTCACACCTATGCAGGTTGCGGTTTATGCGTTTTCCGGGCGCGTTTTGTGTTTTTTCACACACGATTTTGATTCACTTTTAGCCTAAGTTCACATTGGTCCGTCTTGCTGTCTATTGCTGGCAATGGCATCGTCCAAATCGACTTTGTGGTGCTGCACCGATTAGTTCCTCTACTTTTGGCGACTTCCGGGGGCGATTTGTATAGACATCTGTGCACGAACCCACATAGATGTCTGTCAAATCGCCCCCGAAAGTCGAACTGCATTGCTGGTTTTAAATCATGCGAGTTCAGTTGAACTCCCACGATTTCTAACCCGCAGCAATGTGAACCCAGGCTTAATGCATTTTTGATGTGTTTTTTTTTAAAGATGTGTCTGTTGTCTTGCAGGAGAAACCAGCAAAAACACAGCAGAAATGCATCAAAAACGCAAGCACCGCAATTTTGATGTGTTCTTGCTGTGTTTCTATTGAAGTCTATGGGACCAAAAATGCAACCTGCTGTGAAAAAAAAGTACTTGAACCTTTCCAAAAATGCAGCGGTGGAAAATGTATAGATGTGAACGTGACCCATAGGAAACCATGTTAAATAGACTGTAGTGCATTTCTGCAAAACTGAAGAATGCATAGATGTGAACCAGGCCTTGTTTACACTTGCAGTTGGGGGTGCTATAAAAAACCATAATATATACCCCAATTTTTTGTACAATATGAAAGATGATGTTATGCTGAGTAAATAGATACCTAACATGTCATGCTTTAAAAATGTGCACGCTTGTGGAACTGTGCCAGACTATGGTAAATCTCAAAGGGCAACGCTTTAAAAATTTCTACAGGTTACCAGTTTAGAGTTACAGAGGAGTTCTAGTACTAGAATTATTGCTCTAGCTCAGACGTTCACGACAATACCATACATGTGTCCTGTGAACACCGTTTACATATGTGGGCGTGACCTACGTATGCGTTCACCACTGCGCGCAAGCATACAGGGACGGGGGCGCTTTAAAAAAATGTTTTTTTTCATTTATTTTATGACTTTTTTTTTATTTTTACACTGTCCCTTTAAAAAAAAATAATTGATCACGTTTATTGCTATGGCAAAGCATGTAAACATCCCTTGCGATAACAAAACAGCATGACAACATCTCCTAATGGAGAGATCTGGGGTCTAAAAGACCTCAAATTTCTCCTTTACCCTTAAAAGCAAAAGGTAAAAAAAAATGTTTATCTTTTGCTTTAAAAAAAATGGTTTTGTTTAAATGTGGCCAGAACCAGTTTCAGTTTACGTCTCAATTTTGGGGAGACTTTTGCAAATCCCTCAACATTACCTTGGATTTTACCTCTTCTTACCATCCCCAATCCAATGGCCAGACTGAGAGGGTTAATCAGGAGTTAGAGGTCTTTCTCCGTACCTTGGTCTCGGCTCATCACGATGATTGGGCATCACTACTCCCGTGGGCAGAGTTCTCCCACAATAATCATGTCAACGTCAGTTCTCAGAAAACACCCTTTGTCACTGTTTATGGAAGACACCCTCAACTTCCTCTTCCTATGACCTGTTCTTCCGACATTTCAGCTTTGGCTACTGTTCAGGAATCATTCAATTCCATGTGGGCTGACGTTCATGATTCTCTCCAGAAAGCTGCCAACAAATTCAAGAGTTTTGCTGACCGTCGCAGGAGTAAGCCGCCTTCTCTTCAGCTAGGAGACAAAGTTTGGCTCTCCACCAGGAACATTAGGCTCCGGGTTCCTTCTCTCAAATTTGCCCCAAGATTCATTGGTCCGTACACCATAACTTCTAAACTGTATCTGGTTTGTTTCAAGCTCCAGATTCCCAAAAGCCTCAAAATCTCTAACTCCTTCCATGTTGCCCTTCTGAAGCCTTTAGTCCTCAATAAGTTCTCTCGTCCTCTCTCTACCGCAGCGCCGGTCTCTGAGGATAATCAGGAGTACGAGGTTAGCCAAATTTTGGATTCCTGACTCTGTAGAGGCATTCTCCAGTACCTCGTGCATTGGAAAGGGTTTGGTCCTGAGGAGAGGTCATGGATCACGGCTTCTGAGGTCTTTGCACCTCGTCTGTTGAGGACGTTTCATTTGAAGTTCCCCTCTAAACCTGGTCCCAGGTGGGGAAGGGGGAGGCCTTGTAAGAGGAGGGGTACTGTCATGGTTATGCAATAGAGTTTTGTCTGTCAGCTTACCTGTCTCCATGTGTTCATCTCTAGAGACCAGCTGACTCTCACCTAATGGCTTTTATAATCTCTCCGATAGCATGGCTCCACCTCAGCTCCTATCAGAAACTCTATATTAACCTCTGCACTGTAGGCCAGCCCTGCTGATCAACCTTTGTGTGTTTGGCTTCCTGTTTCCTGCCTGCCGTGTGCTCTACGTTTGTTTCTGTTACCGACCTTGGTGTGTTCTCAACTATTCCTGTCTGCTCGTGACCCTGACTTTTGGTGTGTCCCCGACTATCCTTGTTTGCCTGTGACCCTGAACCTTTGGCGTGTACTCTGTTGTCCTTGTCTGCTTGTGGCCCCGACCTTAGCTTATTCCCTTACTATCCCTATAGTAAGTGTGGGTGTGAGCTGGGGGACCCTGGGGGTCGCGCACCTGGAGCCAGTTGCAGCCCAGTCCATCCTCACCACTAGAGGCTCTGGTGAACACCTGCTGGCTCTTAGACTCCGCGCCCTAGGGAATCTTACGCTCTAACCCCGGTGGGATCTGTGTTGGTGTTCCAGCGGCCCTGCCTTCCTTACCACCCTGACTCCCATCCGCAGCAGTCAGCCGTAGGGTGAGAAGAAAATAACAGATTAAATATCATACAGTGCCTGTGCCCCCCCAATAGAGACCTCCATTACAGCGAGACAAAAAATCCTTACCTTTCAGAAGCCACTGCAAAGATGTGTGTGTGTGAACCTGTTAGGGGGCAGAGTCTGTAATACCATGTTTTCTCCTGCAAAAGCGTCCCTGGTTGCTAGGACACCAGTCCAGTGGTCCTCCATTCACTGTCTCTGGCGGCATCAACGCTGGTGGCTGGGTGGGAGAGAGAGAGCGCACAGACAGACAGTGCAGTGTGAAACTTCTGCAGGACATTAGCCCTGCTGGAGTGGGGGAAGAAGGGGGGAGGTGCATGCTGTTTGGGGGTAGCTGACAGAGGGAGGGGTAGCTGACAGAGGGGAGGGGGTAGCTGACAGAGGAGGGGGGGTAGCTGACAGAGGAGGGGGGGTAGCTGACAGAGGAGGAGGGGGGCTGACAGAGAGGAGGGGGCCGACAGAGAGGAGGGGGGCTGGCTTGGTGCTGGGGGAAGAGAGCGCACATTGAGCTGCAACATTCAGGATTCATTAGCCTAGCGCTGCATTGACAGAGGCCAGGGGGACCGGATTGGGACCGACTCACCACTGTCACCACTCGTCATTCACAAGTTGCAGTGAAACTAACAAAAATCATTAGCCCTGCTGTAGCAGGGGAAGGAGGGGGAGTGTGCGGCTGGCGGGAGAGAGCACGTCGGTATTGGCACATTGACGGGGGGAGAGGTGGATGGAGGAAAAACACTCACCACTGAAGCCAAAGGACAGGAGCCATCGGGGGGCAGGTATTGTTGGCGGGAGAGTGTGCATCCAACAAAAGGAGGGGATCGCACTGCTGGCGGGACACAGGACGGAGCGCAGTCAGCTACAGGAGCGGGGGGCTATGCTGCTGGTGGGCTGGAGGTATGAACAACCAGTTCCCACACTGGTTGGATCCTATGCTGCTGTGTCCGGGTTTCAGGAGGAGAGAAACCCGGGCACAGCTGTCAAAACCCAGACTGTCCGGGTCATTCCCGTACAGGTGGCAACCCTAGCTAATAGGTAACAGGTAACTGTCATTATTGAAAGCCAGTCCCACCAGTTACTAATCTTTACCACGGACCTGTCTTTGACAACTTGGTCTTTGAGCTGAGAACCCACAGTGAGAAAGCTCTCACCACATAAACATTTTCCACCCAGAGATGCATAAATGCAAAGTGTTAGCACCGTTTTCTGCCACACATATGTGTTAGGCAGTCATTAAGGAGTTAAAATGAAACATTAAAAATGCATAAGCTCATTAAATAACATGTCTAGGGGAGTCCCTGACTATGCCTGTAAAGTGCTACATCTGTATAATATACTGTATACAACCTACTACAAAAGCACTGAGATTTACAGAGAAAAAAATGCATTTAACCACTTGACTTCCGGAAGGTTTTGCCCCCTTCATGACCAGACCATTTTTTGCTATTCAACACTGTGCTACTTTAACTGGCCATTGCGCAGTCATGCAACAATGTACCCAAAATAAATTTATATCATTCTTTTTACACAAGTAGAGCTTTCTCTTGGTGGTATTTGATCACCATTGGGTTTTTATTACATAAAGGAAAAAAGACTGAAAATGTTGAAAATAAACATATTTTTCTTTGTTTCTGATATAAATTTTTGCAAAACAAATAATCTTTCTTCATACAATTAGGCCAAAATGTAATATGCAACTTTTTGGTAAAAATAACCTAAATCAGTGTTTATTATTTAGTCTGTGTGAAAGTTATAGAGTCTACAAACTATGGTATATATATTTATAGATAGGCGTCATGTACTGATCGCCTATCTCATTTCTTGAGGCCCTATAATGCCAGGACAGTACAAATACCCCCAAAATGACCCTTTTTAAGTAGGCAGTCCAGGGTATTTAATAAGAGGCCTGGCAAGTTTTCTTTTAATTTGTAATTTTTAGTCACAATTTTTTGGAAAATGAAGGAATCAAAAAATATAATATTTTTCTTTTTTTTACATACTGTTACCAGTGCAGTATAGCGTCATCATGTGACTGGTGTGGCGGTGATCAGTATGTAAAAAAAAATAAGTGTGTGTGGCTAAAGCGTTAACAGTGGGAGGGGCTTACACAAAACCTGTGCTTCCTTGTACCTATAAAATGTCTTTTAATTGCGCTGCCACAAACATGAGCTCAGCACAGTATAAACTCAGCACAATAATTTATTTAAAAAAAAACAAACAAACAAAAAAAAAGCTTACATTACATATGGTATTGCATACATTTGATTGACAGAGAGCTAACCCTTTACACGTTACCTGAGCCTACACCTGTTGTAACAATGAACACTTTGGTGTGAAGTATGTAATGTACAATATGGTGTATATAGTGCGGGAGACTGTAAGGCAGAGTGCATTGGTCAGGGATGTGCAAGGGTCAGGAGTACATATTGCACAGAAGGCTACAGTCAGTGTCGGTTTTAGGAATACATAACATAGATTGCAGTCCAGTGTGTGTAGTGCAAAATGTTCAAGGGACAGGGGTATGTAACCGACAGATTGCTGTAATCAGTGCCCGGTTTAGGAGAAACATGACGTACAAAGAGCAGCATCCAGGAGTATGTAAAGCACTGAATGCAGGAGACTAGATTATGTACTAGGAATCAGGAGTACAAAACAAAGAGTGTAGGTGTCAGGGGTGTGAAACCCACAGTGTAGGGGTCAGGACAGTGCAGATTTCTCCCTGCATGCAAGACTATCCCCTACTTTACCCTTTCATCACAAATCCCCACTCCCTTCATTCCAAAACGAAAAATCTAGCACAAATCCTCGATCCCCCCCAATCCCCCCTCCCACAATTAACCCTCTTCAACCCCCAAATACTCCCCCCTTTCTAGTACAAATCTCCTCCCCACACACACACACTTTCTTCCACCACAGCACAAGTCCTCATTCCCCCAATACCCCCTCTCAGTACCAAAAATCACCCTAAATATCCTCCCAGCAAAAATTCTCTCCCCCACATCAACCACAACCCCCCTCTCCAAACCCACTCTCTAACACAAATCCTCCCCCTCCCAGCATAAATAATTTCTCCACTTCTAGCACAAATGCTTTCCCCAAATACCTCTCCCAGCACAAATTTTCCTCCACCCCTCAAAATCCCCCTCCCATTCCCCCTACCAGCACAGCCCCCCCAAATGCCCCCCCCCTCCACAAATCCACCCCAGAACAAATCCTCCTTCCTCTAAACCCTCCCTCCCAGCACAAATGAAGCTATCCCAGAAACGTGTGAAGGCTTCTTGAGACTTTCGGTCCCAGCACACGGATGTGGTTTGAATGCAAGAGACCCGCTTCCAACAATGCTCAGTTCCAAAATATTTGCATGCCTCTTAACCTGAATTCTACATGACCTCCATGACCACTAAGCAATAGGGTATAAATAGCCTTTCGCAATTCAGTCCACCTTTCATGTAATAAACAATGTGCAGACCCAAAGGGCAGGAACCTAGTTCTAGTGGGTTTAATCCACAACTTCCCCATTACATTTGCAACATACTGTGCTCCTCTGGCCCAGTTGGGGGTTTTTCACATTTCTTTTCAGTGCTTGACTTGCATTCCAAGAGTGTGTTGGTGTTGTGTGGGGACTCTAACTTGACTATACAGTATATCCATATAATGATCATCATGACCCAGTATTACAGTGTCTTTGGGGGATATTTCCAATGCTAGGCAGTTTTGGACTTTTTTGTTTCAGTGCAACCTTGTGGACGTCTGAAAGGAACAACATCCCTCTTATACCTTTTGCTCCAACCAATACATTTTCCTTCATTGACTACGTTTTTGTATACCATACTTTCCTACTGCAAGTAGTTAGTTCCATTATTTTTCCTATCGCATGGTCGGATTATGATGGTGTAGGCTAAAATTCATCCTGGCTCTTCCTGATAGAAATGGCAGAACTTGGTCACTTGGGGACACCCTTCTTGAAGACCTGGCCACAGCCTTGGATGTGCCAGCTTCCCTCCTACAGTATTTTGCACTAAAAAATCAGTTGGCTCGTTTGTGACAGTCTGGGAAGCCCATAAGCCCATTACTCAGAGTAAATTCATCTAAATGATTTCCCAGTCCAAAAAGAGTAGGGAAGCTCACATCCAGAACTTGGAAGCAGACCTCTCTAAAGCCTCCTAGGCCTTCAAGACTGACTTGATGCAGGCCAATAGGGCCAGTTTGTTCATTTTAAAAAAATAGTTGAAACTTTTCCTTACCCACCTCAACAAACAGCTACTTTATTGGAATCAACACAATTTCTTCTTAAAGGGTGACAAACTCAATACCCTTTTGCCCCACAGGCTCTGTGATTGTGGGGTGACTCGTAAACTATTCCAGCTTCGAACTTGCAGAGGCCAGCTTACAACAGTAGTATAGGCCCTCTAGATTAGACTTGCTCCATGTCCTTTTTTGAGGACCTTAGGCTCCAGGCATTCTCGGACTCTGCCCCTCAGCTGATAGACACAGACATCACTTTGCAGGAAGTCTAAAAGGCGATCAAATCATTGAAACATGCTATTAAGCCCGGATGTGATGGCATAACCACTGCCGTCTATCAGAAATTTCTGGCACCTCATCTCACAACTACATTTGACTCGAACATCGGGTGTTTGCCCGTTCGCCGAACAGCGAATATTATGGGGCGTTCGCGGCAAATTCGAGCACCGCAGAACGCCCCATAATGCACTGCGAGATTGCAGTGCATTGATGTCTGACGATTGGCCAAAGCATGCACCTGACCTGCATGCTTTGGCCAATCACAGCGCACTCTGCTGCGAGAGCCATATGGCTTAGGGGGACTAAGTCCACGCCCCACAGTATATAAGGCTGCTTACATAGCGGCTGTGTATAGTGTGTGACTGTGGACGATCATGTCGTTAGTGGTGGCACCAGCGCGCATGCGCGGGAGTGACGTCATCGCGGCTCCGGCCAATCACAACACCGGAGACGCGATACCCAGAAAGAAGATGGACGCTTCGTAGGAGAAGGGACAGCGGTGACATCGCAGGCTCCCTTGTCAGGTAAGTCACACATAATGGGTTACTATGCGATGCATAGTAGCCCATTATGCTTTACCTTTGCAGGGAAACAAAGAGGAATAAACTTATCAGGTTTACTTCCTCTTTAAGCTTTAATAGCGATTATTCAAACAGTTAGTAAATGTGTACAAAGTTCCTATCAACTATCAACCTACACGGTGATCCACAGTTAGGTCTATTTCTCATGGGCAGCCAGAGGGCAGTAAAAAGAGGCAGTTGAGTCAGGGTTTTACTGACCATCTAAAACCTAAGATACAACAGAAGGGGGTTGTACACATGCAGCTGCAATGCAAAACATCATGACTGTAGCATGTGTACAGTGGCCCCTTCTGGCTGTCAAGCTGAAAGGTGGTACCACCCGTTAAACTCACCTATTCAAGTCAATTGGACTGCATTGCAACTGCAAGCCAAGCTTTTGCAGGGCGTTAAAAATTGCTGTTCAAAAAAAAAAAAAAAAAAAAGCAAAAGAAAACTCAGACATTAACAAAGTGGCAGGATCCCCTACTGAACTGCTGGAATCTGCTACTTAGCTGCCCTCTGAAAAGTGATCCACCATGGATAGCTTTTTACAGATTACTGCAGTGTGAACTTACTGTGTTAGTAAATACTAAACCTAAACTGCCCACCTTTTTCAAACACTATGGTAACATAAAATGTACTTCTGTGGAAATAAAATATATTAGTGCTGAAAAGTGCTCATTAGGTAGGCTTAGAGATATTTTTGCTTTTCAATGTGCACGCACACTGCAGCACTCGATGTCACTTGTGTTTGTGTTGTAACAACTTAGCAGATCAGCTGCAGGTGTGGGTCACAGCTCTGCTTCAACCGCATCACTTTCACATTTTTCTCATCATGTCACCTTCTAGAGCTGTAAAGAAATGTGGGTGGTTGAATTTTAATCTAGTAAAGTAATTAAGAATACTATGGCTTCTTGAAAACATATTTTTTTTTTGTTAAAACAGGAAAAAAGATGTAAGGCTAACACAGTACTACTACCTACTGAGTAATTCTCATTTTCTTTCTGGCAGGCATCTTTTAAAAAAAAATGACCCCACTTTTTTATCATCACCATTGCTATTATTCCTGTTTTCTAAAAGGCAGATATGGTAATTTGAGCCTCCCAGAATATTGAAAATGTTTCAAGGTTTCAACTTAGTATCCTCCTATTTACTTCTTAAAGTGGATGTAAACCTGAATTTTTTTTATCATACTGTAGAGTATAGAATTTCCTATCATTTGAGCCCAGTCTTGCCACACAGAGTTAATCAATCTCTGAGCAATGCTCTTTTATTGTTCAGTGAGAGAAATCTTGACAAACTGACAAAAACTTTGTCAAATCCTCCCCCTTGCTGTGAGTGACAGCCTAAGACACAGGCATGATTTTTTAATTCCCACCCCCACTCCTTTCTTCAGCAGCTCTGCAAGGATTGGCTGTTCCACACCTCAGCATGATTTGGCATGCTGAAGTCATGTGGTTACTTTCCTGTCTTTTCACTGGATGTTAGAGATCATAGCAGAAGTTCAGTTAGAAATACACAGGACAAAATGCATATTGACATCACGACTTCACCCACCGAGCTCCAGACAACAGACCCGCCCACAGAATGCAGTTTTTCAGCTCCTATAACAGACAGAGGGGAGACATTTGACAGGTAAAGATACATGCAGGAGGCATGTATATCCTTATAGATAAGACCTATGGCAGTAGTTTAGAAAGGATGACATTGGGTTTACATCCACTTTAAAAGGAAAAGTTACACAGCACGTATGTAGCAGCCTCCTGGACCTCTAGAGGCCTGATGGTGACATCCAGAGTCAGGGAGAGCCAACATCCATCCTCGTAGAGTGGGTTACCAGGCATGGTGGGTGTAATGCAAGATGAAATGATGGGCGCCAGTCACTTTTTGAATGCGAATAAAGAGATTTATTTGTCTCTTAACAAGAACAATAGGCAGACAACTAAACAACTATACAGTTCAAGGCCTCCAGCCGGATGCAACTTCTTTATTGGCCAGACCACTGTCTCCTATGGCAACTAAGCTTTTAAGAGATTCCAAAGATTTTCTCACATAGTACTTGGCAACACAGTATGGTTATTTTCTTATCTCACAGATATCTCACTAGACTTCCAGATCCCAGCTGCCCGCTGGATCCCTTGAGCTCTTCCACAGCTAAGCTGCTGTACACTTTCCAAGTGTCACCCCTGCTAACCCACTGGGTCCCTGGCTTGGCACTTGCTGAAGCTTTCCCACTTCTTCACCTTTCCTTGCTGGTGAGAAGACTGCTCTTGTACTTCTTCAGGCTTACTCACAGTAGTCTCTGGTAATAAGGTGGATGGTCCCTTAGTGGCGACTGCTTCCCCTTTACCTCTGACCACGACTGGTTCCCTGTCTGGCTGAACCTCTGTAACTCAGTTGGACTCCAATCCTACAGTCCCAACCCTACGTTGCTTCTCCTGCTCCTGGATAGGCTTCAGGCAGCCTAGCAGCCAGGTGTCCTCGGGATAGGCCGCAAACATCTGGCCTAGCAACCCAGGAGGATACAACACACGTCAACCCAGACAGCCATCCGGGTGGCACGGGACCGATCTCCTGACTTCACCCAAATAAATAGGCTCTTGCCTGCCGATTGGCTGAGACACTCCATCCATTCATAATCTGACCTTGCTATTCCCCATGTCGATCTAATGTCACCAGGAACAGTGCCACCCAGTGACAGAAGAGAAAAGGTACAACAACTTCAGAATTAGAGAGGGATCAGTGGATCTTCTAACAATTAACCAAAACAGTTACTATCTGGCAAAAGTAAATTTGTGAGCCTAAACACCAGGGTGCTACACGTAATATGTTTTTACACGTCTATAGAAGCTAAGGTGTTTTGTTTAGGCGAATAGAAAGCAGTATAATCTGTGACGTCATATATATGCATACTCTATCCTACAGACATATAGAGGCATACTTTGGCTGTCTTGCTGTGTTGGAGAGTATGTCTCCTAATCTGGGTAAACCTGCTTCCAAAATGTTGGTCCAGGACCTCTGCCTCTTGCTCCTACTTTTGTAATGTATATATCTGAGGTCATAAAAATTGGGGCATGTCTGCACCTCACGGATAGCAACATAGAAAAGCCTTGCTCCTCCATTCTGTTTAAGTCCGGTGCACACCTAGCGGGTCAAATGAAAAAACTGACAGATCACCGTACCAACACACGTGATGTTGGTCCTCCAAAATACACTGATCAGTGCTCGTAGCCATTGGCTGCAAGTGCTGATCAGATGCTGGTTTTCCAGCATCTCCCTTCGACGAAAGCCAGTCGTTAGACCGGCTTCTGTCAGACAGATAGCTGTACACACTGGTCAAAAGTAGGCTAGTTCCTGCTGAAATCTGCTGATTTTCTGCCAGTGTGTGCCTAGTTTTACCTGGGCTTTCTGGGTGAGAGGAGAGGAGGAAGATAGCAAGGAAGAATAGTCATTCAGGCCCAAAAATGGGCAGGAAAGCTTGTGTTGCACATTACAGGCACTTCTACTGAAGTCTTTGGGGTCAAAAACACATGACACAGCTCAAAGAAAAAGCTTAGTTATCTTTTATTGTTCTAAAGTTTTATTAAGAGCAAAGATAAGACTACAAACAATAAAAAGGGCTTATGCAAAAGCATAATGTAATACACTCCGTTGGCATAAAAGTGTAAGTTTTACAAGCAGAAAATGAACAATGTGAAATGTTGCTATAGAGCTTAAAACCACAGTAAGCATTCGTACATTGCAACTTCATAATGAAGGGAAGGAAAGTGTGCCTAGGAGCTCCAAGTTAACAAGCGCAGAGTGCAAATTATTAAATAAAAAAAAAAAAAAAGAGAAAATAACCAGTAGTAGAGTGAAGAGAAAAAATAAAGAAGAGACTGTAAAAAAGAAGAGAGGGAAAAAAAAGCTTGTGTACCCACTCCAGCTTTTCAAACTTTAAGCAACTGTGCATAAAGACGTGAACACTCACAATAGAAAACAATAGACTTACTTGTGTTGAGCATTATCAGTTGTAGGGAAATGTGTGAAGACATACAATACACTTATGTGTGAATGGGGCTAAAAGTGCAGCTAAGGGGATTTATGGCACGTTTAGATCAGAACAATAGCTGCCACACTAAAAAGTACACTGGAAAAGTTGTACTTCAAAGTCTTTATCTGCACTGAACACTAAGCATCCCTAAAAAAGTGTTAACTTGTGCTTAGGCTTTGTAGACTCTCAAAGCGTTTGAGAATCCAGCACATATCTAGGCCCCAAGACAGCAGATGCTAGTCTTTAGCTATTAGTGATGAGCCAAAACTAGCCTGGGTTCTGTTCAAGGCGGGTTTCGCAAACCCGAACCCTGGATGCCAAATCTGGACCCCATTAAAGTCAATGGGGGCTGGTTCTTAGAAACCTGTCATGGCCATTTTCTAGGCTAATAGTGTCAGGAGCGTATAGTGCTCCCGCTCCATCACAGCTGCTGGTCCCATTCCAGCATCCTGGTTTTGGTTGTGATACATTCTCCCTGACTATCTGTCCACCTGCAAGATGATTGATGTGGCCAGTCTCTGGGTGGGGAGCTAACCTGATTTAAGCCAACCAAGCCTGCAGTCGTATGCTTGTGATATTTTGTTTGTAACCCATGCTCCAAGCTCTCTGTTTGTGTGCCCTGCCTGCCAGTTTGGATTCCCTTCTTGATGACCTTGGATCCGATATTGACTACTCTCTGAACTCTGCCTGCCTTTTGACTATGAATTTGACCCTGACTATTCTGAACCTTGCCTGCCTTGTATCTGGACTGTCATTGAACCACTCTGCCTGTCTTCCAACCACAAGTTTTTTCTGTGCTCAGTTTGTTACTGCCCCGCTGTGATAGCCAGGCACTATAGCATTGTGTAAGTCCTGAGGGTAACCGAGTACTGGAAGGCCTGCTTGTCTTCAAGGGAAAGGGGGCTGCTATAGGTGAAGAACACAGAAGCCAGCTATAGTGCCTGACCACCTGCGTTAGGGGTAAGCGTGACAAATAGGCAATGTATTGTCAACAAAATGGCATTGCTGGGCGCTGCCCTAAAGGGGAAAAACATTTACAATTCTCAGGGACAGCATCAGCAAAAACAAATTGTAGCATCACATAAATTGCATGTGTTACAAAGACAAAGACAACTGATTGTGTTGCAGTTATAGGCCATAATTGACCAGTTAAAAGTATACATTTTGAAAAAAAGAAAGAGCTAAAGATATCAACTTCAATCATATTGCTAAACATTGTTAAACAAGTCACATAACATAGCTTGTGATAATTTGTTTCATTACCACACTGTATTGTGTGCCAAGTTTAATAAAATGTCAACCCAAAGTGCACCAAAACACAACAAAACCACAAATCCACATTCCATAGATGAAGCAGCTGTTATGCTGAAATGAAAAAAAAAAATCACAGTGCCATGTTTCCGAGACAATAGTCAAACATATGGCATAGCCACTGAAAAGTATGCTCTTTGATTAGGGCCAGGGGCAGCAATGTAAGTAGTATCATGTTTCCCGGAAAATAAGACTGGGTCTTATATTAATTTTGGCTAAAAAAAACACACTAGGGCTTATTTTCAGGGGATGTCTTATTTAGTTAAGGCATATACAATAATCTACGTTTATTTAAATTATTTAAATACAGTCATGTCATCTTCTTCTGGAAAAAAAATATAAATATATATATAGAGATATCTCTCTCTCTCTCTCTCTCTCTCTCTCTCTCTCTCTCTCTCTCTCTCTCTCTCTCTCTCTCTCTCTCTCTCTCTCTCTCTCTCTATATATATATATATATATATATATATATATATATATATATTCTGATCTTTTAAAGCATGATAGACAGCACAGTGCTTGTGCTGTGTCATTTACCCCGCTCTATGTTCTAAAAAAACTGGAATAAAACAATAAAATGTTTTTTTAAAAAGTTCCTGTCTTCTCTCCCCCTCTCCCCCTGTCAGCTCAGGAGTCAGCATTATAAGATTCTGTAATCCCAAAACCTTGGTTAAAGTCTTCGTAAAATTATGTAATCTGTTCTGTAAAAAGATTTTATATTGTGCAGTGTCTCCTTGTGTAACTTTATTGTGGAAAATACCTTATTTACAGTGCTGCTGGGCACTCACGTGACCCGCCAAATCTTCCTTCCTGCTCTGAATACTGCAAAGGGAGGGGCCAAGATAACTGCTGATGTTAGCCCTGCTCTGAGCACTGCAGAGGGAGGGGCCGCTGACTTCAGATGGGAAGAGAGGAGAAGATCTCTGGCTGGTCACGTGAGCACTGAGCAGCACTGTTAATATAAAAATAAAACGGTTACAGCGCTGATAGACGTGGCCAAACAATAAAGTGCTAAGTGCTAAATAAATAAAATTAGATAATAAGTGAATCACAAATATTGAGTATTGGCTGCAATCCAAACACAACTGCTGATCACCACAATGACATATATGCAATACATAAGAAAACCATTAGTGCTGCCCAATTGGAAAAACAACCTAAAATACAGGCTAGCAAAAAACAATAAACTGTTTGAAATAAAAATAGAAGTGACATCTGATCACAATATATAGGTATACACATAAAAAATAGTCCCAAAATGACTAGCACCAGCTGGACACAGGAAACTCAGACAGACAGCTTAGTGATGGCACAGCGGCTCCTCAATCAATAGTGTCAGTCCATCTCTATATGATCAGACAAAGGTGCTTCTATAGTGGATAGATGGATATATTGGCTGGCACTTCAAGACAGTGGAGCCATAGACCTTGCAATTGGTCACCCAAAATAAAGAGAAGAAAAAATATATGGTGAAGTACTGCGGGATGTAAAAGCCACTTGCGCTACAAGCCGCTACTCACGCTCTCCATGGTTGCAGTCAGGCATATCAGATGCTTCCGCGATCGCCGCTGGTAGCGTGCATTCCACGGAGCCAGGAAGATAGAAAGCGTCACTTGGTTGTGTGAAGGCCGGATGTGACGTCGACGCGTTTTGCCCCTCCCCCAGGGCGTCATCAAATATATATATACATACAATGTTTGGGGGTTCTAAGTCCTTTTCTAGCAAAAAAAAACGTATATTTTTACATGTAGGGGCGAAGTCTTAGAATTTGCCTGGATACAAAGTGGTTAAAGGCACCCCAAATGCATTTCGTCATGTGCAAAAACATGCAACAAGTCCACGGAGGTGAGGTCCACAGAGGTAAAACACGCCCTATTCTGTGATGCAGTAAGGCAGTGCATGATGAGATATGAAGTTTCCTGGATTGTCACATGATGATACAGAAAGTGATGGCCTCAGAAAGCATTTTTAAAAATTTTGAACCGAGAGGTGAAGATTGAAAGCTGTCACAGACTAGGTAAGTGATTGATAAGCACATTGGGATGGCTTGGGTAAAGAAGACTTTAGAAAAGGCTTCTATTTATTGTGAAAAATGAAGCACCATCATGAAATAAACCCCTGAGTTGGTGTAACTGGATTTTATAGGTCACAACAGCCCATTTATAACCGCATTTACCTAACAACAGTTACAGTTAACATACACAACGAGTCTTCAGTCGAAGTGAATAAAAGCAACACAGAAGTGAACAGGGGAGGCACGGTTAACGTGTTTCACTCTGCAGAAAGTGCTTTGTTACTTTCCAATTCCAATAATGGAATTTTTTTTCTCTTATACAATTAATGGAGGCGATCAATGACTTATAATGGGACTGCAATAGTGTGGTGCACAATCTGACACTAACTGACGCTGGGGGGGAAACAGCCTAAGTGCCACTGACATCACTAGTGGCATTATCAGTAATAATACTATACACTGTCACTGTACTAAGAATACTGGCTGAGAAGAGGTTAACATCTAGGGTGATCAATGGGTTAAATATGTGCCTAAAAATGTGTAATGTGTGTAAAATGTGCTGCTTTTACTAACTGATCTCTAAGTTTCTCATCCCTGCTTTGCAGGGATGAGAAACACTGAGATTGTTCCCTGTCTACAGAGCTCTGTGTTGAATATCAACACAGAGCTCTGAATACACATGAAAGATAATGGCACTGCAACCCAATCATGCAATCAGGGCCAGCAAGAGCTCTCTGCTTCCACTCCCCATTCCTGACTTGCGGTCTCCACCCAGTAACACAAGAGTCCTTCCATGTAGATAAAGTCGGCAACCAGGTGAGGATGAATAAAATGTCTCTTTATTTTGTCCATGTTCCAAACAGAGCCAACACTAATGCCCCGTACACACGGTCGGATTTTCAGACGGAAAATGTGTGATAGGACCTTGTTGTCGGAAATTCCGACCGTGTGTAGGCTCCATCACACATTTTCCATCGGATTTTCCGACACACAAAGTTTGAGAGCAGGCTATAAAATTTTCCGACAACAAAATCCGTTGTCGGAATTTCCGATCGTGTGTACACAAATCCGACGCACAAAGTGCCACACATGCTCAGAATAAATAAAGAGATGAAAGCTATTGGCTACTGCCCCATTTATAGTCCAGACGTGTTTTACGTCACCGCGTTCAGAATGATCGGATTTTCCGACAACTTTGTGTGACCGTGTGTATGCAAGACAAGTTTGAGCCAATATCCGTCGGAAAAAATCCTAGGATTTTGTTGTCGGAATGTCCGATCAATGTCCGACCGTGTGTACGGGGCATATTGCATTTCAGCCTACCAAGGCCTTACTCATAGTTAAAGTGGAGTTCCACTCAGTTTTGTGTTTATTAAAAGTCAGCAGCTACAAAAAGTGTAGCTGCTGACTTTTAATAAACACACACTCACCTGTCCCACGATCCAGCGATGTGGCCGCCCGAACCCTCGGTTCTCTTCCTCGGTTCTCTCTGCTTCCGGCATCACAAATGTGGGCACCCAGCTGTGACAGCTTGCGGCTTCACAGCCGGGTGTGCACTGCGCATGCGCAAGACGCGCTGTGCCTTCTTAATGGCCGGGCAATCTTCTGGGACCTGTGACGTGTCTCGGAAGATTGCAGGGAGGGAGGGGGAGAACTTCCACTCAAGTCGCCTAGGCAGCCCGAGCGGAAACGGGAGCTGGGTACCTGTCAAAACTAGATACCCCCCCAAAAAAAAGTGACATGCCAAAAGTGGCATGTCAGGGGGTTATGGGTCCTTAATTAATAAGTTCCAATTTAGGTGAAACTCTGATTTAACTATAGAATTTATGAGTTAGACCTTGACAGGCTGTATAATCACAGCGGATGCCAGGGGGGGATGGGGGAGCGCACCCCAAACCCGGAAGTGACATGCCAGTATGTCGCTTTGCCTACAGCGGCCACTCGTCCACGGTACATTGCGAGCGGGCGTTACATGGTTATAGAATATCTATGATCGAAATGTAATATGACATATTCATTTCCACATTGTATTTCAATTATTTCTAGCCTATTCGTAATCTTGAAGTTTATAAACTTACTCTGTGAAGATCCCCGCACATTTACTGTCTTGAATTCTGTAACACATATTTACTATGACCTTTGAGTAGGTTACTGCAGTGTCACAGAATTCATAAAGCTTGCCTTCCGATCTACAGGTATTGGTAGTGCTACAGAAGGTGGTAAAAGGAGGAGTTTCAGGAAGTGAATTCTGTACAGAAATCACTGTTTGCAGGCAACAAGTTACCATGGGACATGTAGTCCTTAGAAATGAAGCGTAAACAGCATAAGAGAAACTGCAGATGCATACAGGGAATGCAAGAAGTTGTGGAAAGAGATGGTCAGCAGACAGGCAGAGCTCACAACATGAAAAGATGATTTTCAATTAAGCTTATATTTGAATGTCAATAATAACTGTTGTTTGTATTGCTATTTCAATGCTGATGTTATAAAATGAAAGTTTATGCTGTGACTATAAAATTCCTTTAAAAAAAATGAGCTGAATTTGAACTGAAATTCCATGTGAAAGTCTCAGCTATATTATGGTCTCCTGTCATTCTGGTCTCCTTTCTCTCTGCCGCTTTCAGCAGTCACCTTCAGTGCTTCTCAGTGTCAAAGTCCTTTTGTAGCACTGGCTTGCAGAATACATCAAACCTTGCACAGGCCTCTCCAATTTCACTACTTACAGTATTTTTTCCACTCCAAAATAGAAGCACTTATTGATCATCTGTGTAAACAGAAACCCCACAAGGCTGCTACAGTAACCAATTTTTCCAATCACGTCCTTGCCATTACATTCACTTATTTTTATAAAGGCTAAATTCTCAGTTGTTTAGTTAACAAAAAAAAGTGCAGACAGACGTGTATTTCAAAGACATTAAAAGATTACATATTAAAGGATGCAATTCATTTTTACTTTTATTGAAAGTAGATCTAAACCCCAACTGGATTATATTTTGTTTGTTAAAACACTGTTTATCATAAACTATTGGTGTGGGATTTTATCTTTATAAAATACTGTCTTAGTTATTTTTGCATCTCGGTGCAACGGACAAGGTTGGAATTCTGGCCAGGATAGAATCATTTCTTCTTAGCTTGCCACAGCAAAATGTATGGTTCATGTCTAAAAAAGCCTGGAATGGATTACCCTCTAATCAGAAGGTCCCGTGTTGTAGGGACAACTAAATCACTCGCAGCTCTAAAATGTTAATCACTAGATGGGATTCCTACAGGAGACCAGTCCTTCAAGCTGGCATCCTTTGTCACGATGCCATCCTTTTGTCTTCCAAGACATCAAGAACCCTAGTTTGTCCCCCCTGAAATCCATGTATCTTGATGAAATCAGTCTAGGTGATCACAAAGGCCAACAGATGCCCCCCCACTTTGGAAAATGGGGGTGTCCCTTCATGATGAAAGGGAATATCTGCAGTCTTGGGAAAGTTGGTGGATTTAGAGGCCCATGGTTTGCAGTTTACCTGGTCGAATGGTTTTCTGCAAATTCACTGATAGGAGACTCATATGGGAAATAAGAAGGGAGACATTAACTAAACCATCTACACCAGGTGTAGGCAACCTTTTAGAGGTAGGGATCTACCTGAATAACATGGAAGAGATAAAAAATCACCAGGGAGTTTTGTTTTTTTAAAAATTAACTAGCAAGCCCCCAATAAAAAGATGGCATGAAGAAAACTTAGAAAAATCTAATAAACCAATGTAAAAATATAGACTTAGCCTACCTTAAATATCAGCTTTAGCAAGAAACCCAGCATTCACTCCCATTCACAATTTTTTCATGTCTGGGGAATAATTGTTCACCCCCACAAGACAGATACAGGAGTCCATCATAAAGGCAGAACCACTGGAACTGCAGGCTGACTTGCTTGACTAGTTTCAGGCCTGGCTGGCCTCAATACTAGCCTGACTGTGTGCTCTGAGTTCTCACCAGTGTAATTAGTATGTAGGGCTGTGTCCAGAGGTCACTGGTAGGTAGGGCAGTGTACAGAGGTCAGTAGTATGTAAGACAGTGTACAGAGCTCAGTAAAGGTCAGTAGTAGGTAGGGCAGTGTTCAGAGGTCAGTAGTAATTAGGGCAGTGTCCAGGGGTCAGTAGTATGTAGGGGAGTGTCCAGGGGTCATTAGTATGTAGGGAAGTGTCCAGGGGTCAGTAGTAGGTAGGGCAGTGTATTATGTAGGGCAGTGTACAGAGATCAGTAGTAGCTGCTAGGGCAGTGTACAGAGGTAAGGAGTATGAAAAGCAGTGTACAGGGAGAGCAGGGCAAAGGACAGGGCATCAGAAGGGCAGTGGCCATGAGTCACTGGTAGATAAGGCAGTGTGCAGAGGTCAGTAGTATGTAAGACAGTGTACAGAGGTCAGTTGAGGTCAGTAGTAGGTAGGGCAGTGTCCAGAAGTCAGTAGCAATTAGGGCAGTGTCTAGGGGTCAGTAATAGGTAGGGCAGTGTATTATGTAGGGCAGAGTACAGAAATCAGTAATAGCTAAGGTAGTGTACAGAGGTAAGTAGTATGAAAAACAGTGTACAGGGATCAGTAGGGCAGAGGACAGGGAGAGCAGGGCAGAGGACAGAGGAGGGCTGGTTGGCATCAGCGGACTATGGCCAGCGGCACAAGAGCCTGAACTTGACCTAATCACTGTCAAAGCCCGCTCCTTGCATAAGTGTGGCTGTGGGGCGGGAAATGCCCCTGCTGCCTAGGATGCACTTTGCCTGCTTTCTGGCCAGAGAGCTTAGGCGACAAACACTCCTAAGCTAATAGCTTTCTTGTGCTGCTTTTCTGCTAGCACTTGAGGGTCGGGAAAAGCAGGGACGCGATCCCAATTTACCCATCACCTGCCCATGGTCAATGGGTAGATTGCGATCAACGGGTTTGCCGACCCCTGCTTTAAAGTATCTTCAGAGACTCTGTTATCTGTAATGGGGAGAGCTACTAAAGAAATGTTAAGATCCCCATCATCATCATCATCATCTGTGCTGTGAGAGCTAAGAGGCTTCTTGCCCACTGGAGCATTGTGGCTCGGGATGCATAAGGAGCTGAGGTTGTTTCTTTGGCTCTGTCCCTGGGGGGTAATCCTGGTGTGGTGCGAGAGGTTCAGACAGCCATTACCGATCACGATCAAGCTCTGATCCAGCAAACAAAATTTTGAAATACTTTCAAACGACATTCGCCAGGTCATTGACTGTACCAAGAATTTTACTCATTCAAATGTTTGTTTGAAAATCTTTTAGTGAATGTCCAACTTTAGGGAGAGAGAGGAAGAGAGAAGTAGGAACAGGAGAGAGAGGGAGATTAATTATCAGGACTTATCCTCTGTTCACTATGTGTTACCTCAAATAATGTCCTAGGAATTATTCCTTCCAACCCCCTTTCCCCTCTCCCACCCCTATTGAGTCCTTAGTTGCTTTGGCAATGCTAAACTGTATTTGGTGCTGCCAGTGAAGCTTATATGAAATGTAGTAAACGCCTATGTAGTACAAATCATGCCGCTCTTGTGCAAGCTCGGATAGCATCGGGTGACGTCACATTTGATTCTCCACCTCCCATACGCTTTATGTCCAATGGAACTTCATCAGCGGGGTCAACTTCAAAATATTTTTATTTTTTGGGGGGTTTTTTGATCTGTATATTCTGCACTGATTGATTTTATGTAATGTGCATTGTAGCTCTTATTACCACAACATGCAGATGTGAATTTTGCCATGACACCCCAGATATCACAGCATTTGACAAAAATATGTACATAGCCTCATTGAAATAAAAGATCTAACTCCTGGTCGAACAAACTCTTCTATGCAATAAATGATCATGTGTCTGTCCTGTCAGCTGAGAAGACTGACAGCAGAACTTTGGAAGAGAGAAAGGGCACAGGTAAAAGGGGTGGGACTTTATATATGTCTTTGAGAACACATCACATCACAATGCATATAGATTAAAGGTTCTTTATTAGGTTTATACCAATAAAAGATGCCTAATAGCATACAACAATGCAGTTAATACCATACAGTATAGAGTACATATTGTGAGAGCACAGAGGTATATACTCAATGAGAGCTTGGTCTGGTCGACACATTTCACGGAACTACCGCTTCTTCAGGACAATTTAAGCATGTATAATATGTAACTCTTAACTTTAGTGAGAATATGTATCTCCTACAAGCATCATAGAAATAAAAGAAAAGGTTGACATGGATCTCTAGATGGGGATAGCGCCTACCGGCCCATGGGAATAGCCCACCACATCCAGATCTGCAGTTATGGGTATAATATATATGGGATCAGAATATGGGACTGGAAATCCTGAACACACAGAAGGCAGCAGAAAAAGGTATTAATCTGCATTTATAGTCAGTAATGCTAACGCTCCCAAAGTGGTCAGGGCCCTGTATCCAAGTGTCTTATGTTTTATTCATTAGACTCAGAAGCTGCAGCCAGTCAGCAATTCCTGATACTGTCATGTGACAATGTCAGAACTCCCTGATTAGCTGCAGTTTCTGAATATCTGATTATCTGGTTATACATTATAACACATTAGACTGGCTGAAGTGTGGTGGGACTGCAGCTGTGCTACTACAGTTTTCACAGCTGACAGAACAGACACAGGATCATTTAGTTGAAATAAAGTTTGTGCAACCAGGAGCCAGCGGTTTATTTAAAAAAAAAAAAAGCAGATAGATGGCAGCCCCAATTACCATGCTGCTCCTGGGGACACAATATTTTTATCCACAGGCAGCACAACATTAATATATTAACTATAACAATAACATTCACCAAAGACGAGTAAATAAGAATAGTAAATCTAGTGATTCATTTCAACTAGTATATTTGTGAACTGGTATGCAGTAGTTAAAAATACCACTTACCAGCTAACTGAGTGCAAAGCACACAGCCCCCAAAGCAAAGAGAAATTCCATACTCAAAAAAAAGCTTGAGTACCCTTCCTCTGGGTAACCTCTGGACAGTACCCATTGGGGATTCCTCTTTTCATAACACAGAGATTTATTGGGGGGGGGGTGCTTCATCTTATGTGACATACAGTACATGATCTAATAAAAAAAGTAGTATACTTCTTTAGTTAGTGCTATCCTAATATGGATTTATAGTACTTTCTTCATTAGGGTAGAGATTTGAGGCTGAGGGTTTCTGTGCCACCTCCTACAGTATTAAAAGTAAGATCCCTATTCTTTTCTGCTGACTATCCACATTATTTCTGTGCTGGGGGCCCACTGACACTTTCAGAAGTGTCCTGGTAAATGGCTCTTTGGAGAAAAGGTTAACCAAGGGCTGAAAAACCTGTACTCCCTTAAACAGCTTTACCAGTTAACTCAAGGGAATTCGTCAAAAATAAATGCTTATTCCCAGTGAGTCCTGGCTCAAAGCAAAACAGCTGGACTTACCGTAAGGCCCATTTATATGTGAACATTGTAGCAACACATACATTGGTGCACTGTGGTGGCAAACATTGTGAATGGCACCCCAATGCACCCTCAGAACGCAAGTGTACTGCAACGCAGCTGAATACATTGCATAGCCTTCTGTGTAATATACTGCTTTGTATAAAAAATAGGTCTGCTTCTGATTCTCATGCCGTGAGGGTTGTTTCAGCCAGTTCATTTCGAATGAACTACCTAATTTAGCATGCCACAATGTGTGTCAATTAACAACAATGTGTGTGCTGCAGCACACTGTGTTCTGCTGTGAATGGGCGCTTACTTATGTGAATCATATCACTCATGGCTATTTACCATATTTATAAAACGGCTAAAGTTTTGTTCATTCAAATTGATTGCTTGTAAACCCACACACTGGTGAATTGTATGTAGCCATGTTTTTTATTTGGACAATCCACCATGCTTCATATTGCTTTGTTAACTAAGTCCATGGACGCCAATCTACAAATGAGGATCTCTGGGAGAGCTATTCTACTTGTCCTCTGCTGAACTAATTGGAGTTTAAAACTAAGCCCATCATGACTTATAGATTACAATATTACAGCTGTATATGAAAGCTGATGTGTCAGAAGCCCTTGTATTCCTAATTTATATATTAACCACTTGACCGCAAGAAGGTTTTACCCCCTTCATGACCAGGGCATTTTTTGCTATTCAGTACTGTGCAATTGCACGTTCATGCAACACTGCATGCAAATGTCGTTTTTAGCGGGGTTTTTTTCACTCAAATAGAGCTTTTTTTTGGTGGTATTTGATCACCACTGGTTTTTATTTTTTGTGATATAAAAGAAAAAAAAGACAGAATTTAAAAAAAAATGTTCTACTTTCTGTTAAAAAACATATCCAATAAAACATTTTAAAAAAATCTAATTTCTTTATAAATGTATGTCAAAATATATTCTGCTACATGTCTTTGGTAAACAAAACAAAAAAATGAAAAAAAAATGGATTAAGTGCAAAATAATTTGTTTGTACGAAAGTTACAGCTTATACAAACTATGGTATATATACTGGAATTTACAATGGGAATTCAGATGACACCAGCGCTGGGATTAAATTCCAGGTAAAGCACCTTTATATCCATCCCCAAATCAAGGGATAACATAATACTGCTTCGCACTGAGTATAAAGCGCTGACCTGTGGCAACATTATTTAAACAACAAACATGTGTAATTAATTTATATATATCAGTGCAAACGTTTTATTTGCCATACAAAAAAAGTCCTTAGAAATGTCCAACCATACAAAAAAGTTCATAGACATTCTTTAAAAAGTGTCACAGTGCTATGCATATAGTGAAAAAGTGCTTATGGGGCTGCTTTAGATGATTCATAATCAATCTCCGAACTTTGGACAAGAAAATCTGCAAAATGTATTTGAAAAGTGCCACCGTGCTGTGCAAACTATTTTCAACGTGTTGCCAAACCGCCAATAACATGCTCCAGTGCTCCACCACCTTAGCCACACAGGAGAACTCACCAGATTTCCACAGCCACCCACTACAGGAAAGTCATGTAAAGCATGATGTTATAATGGAATTCCCAAATATTCTGGGGTTCCTCCTCTGTGTTGTTCAGCACAGCCAGCAATCATATCAACGCCTAATGGGCCATGTTGGTAAGAAATGCACTGCATTACCCTAGCTTGGATTTTACCTTCAATAATTATTCCTAGATATTGTCTACCCCATGACAGAAATAAAAAACAAATAAAGTCAATAATTAGCCAAAAAGGGATATACTGTAGACTAGATAAACATTGTTTGGCTGGCTAGTTGACCCTGGTGCTGCCAAAAAGGGTGGAGGCAGCAAAGCAGAATGGCAACCACCTGCCAAAAAATAAAAAATAAAGAAAACCCAACCAATAATTATGAAATAGTTCTTTTGAAGCACTTTTCTGTATAAAGTTCAACTTCTGAAAATGGTTTAACTTAATCAGCGAATATACAAAAACTTAATGTTTGAATCATTTAAGTATACTTTGGAAATGTGATTAAAATAGAGGACTCTTACCTAAATTTTAATGCTATCGTTTGTCATCAGAACATTTTCCTGGTAATGTTATGGCAACAGAGAATGTAAAATCCAATTTTCCTCCCTGCAGGACTTTTTTGCATCTATCTTGAATGAGACCCAGTATCCTTCTGGCTTGGTGCCCAGCTTCCTCTGCTCCAGGCTATAGAATCTGATGGTTGAGGATGCAGAACAAAGGTAGAGTTATTATGTAGATCAGCATCTTCTAACTAGGAGCCTTGTAGTAATTACTTATAATATGACAGTGGGGATTGGTGAATTACTTCTTGTGCTTTATACCCTTTTGATTTCTAGTTTCTTTTCTGGACTTTTAGGTTAAGTTGCACTATTCTGTTTGGTTAGAAGAATGATGTAAAGCTGAAGGTTTCAGTTATGTTACTCAGGATTGTAGCAGGTGGTCTGATATTGAGCTGTACAAATGAGATGGTCTGCAACTCTTTCCAAAGGGTACTTTGCTACTTTGTATGAATTTTTTTTTTTGACACGCATTTAATCTGAAAAATGGGGGCAGAGATTTAAATAATAAGTAACATTTCTGTCCCAAGCAGGTAAAAACAAATGTGACAGTTTATGTTTTTTTAAATTTGCCTAATGAAGAAGTTAAAATGTAGATAACTGTGTTTGCCACGTCATGTGCACCATTGCAGGTAGTTTAGGTAACAAACTGTGAACTGACAGCTCTTATGGCTAGGGAAAACTTGGACTTTGTTTTGATTACAGAGACATGGATTCAAATAACTGGGAAATAACCATAGCAGGGTGCACACTATACAAGAAAGAGAGAGAAGGAAAAAAGGGAGGTGGATTTGACATTTATGTAAAAATTAGCATAAAGCTAATGTAGCACGACCCCCGCAGGAGCCTCTGGTGAATGTTGGTTATCTCCTACTCTGCACAGCTAGGCACATGGATTTCCCATTCAATTCTGAGACAAGAAGCAGTCCTTGCAGCTTTGTGTTGTTTTTTTTTTATTTAGAGGAATTGAACTTTAATGGGGAAGGGTTATTATGGGATACCCACTTTATCAGTAGAGACTCCTCAGGGACACAAACTATATATATCCAATATATACACACTCCTCTTCTACCTCAAGCACAGACCTGCTTGTAGAACTACAACTCCCAGGACCAACTAGCACAGATAGGATGGTCTGACACTGACTCAGTCAGATGCAAAGCAAATGCCCTTTACATGCAGGGACGGTGGACCCTTTTAGTTGTGCAGCAAAAATATAGGTCTTTGGTGCTAGCTGTCCTCCTGTGGCTACTGCTCCCAGTACCACCTCTTCAGGCACTGCCAGCCCGCAGCTGCAGCTGCCTCTTTCACTAGCCCTTCTGGCTACTTCTCCACAGTCCTCCCAGACTGACTCTGCATCCATCCCAGACTGCTTGCACCCAATCCCTTCAGGCATGCATCCCAGTCCTCTGACTGCAACACTCATCAGCCCACATGGCTGTCTTTCTCCCTGGAGATTTGCCCCCCAGTGTTCTCCTGCTGTCCTCTCCTTGCTCCCGTGCCTCCTGGTCAGAATCCCTCATTGTGTCATGAGCACAGGCCCGAGTTCACCACCCCCCCAGACTGGGGAGCTACTCTTAAAGGCCCTGACAGTCTAACACTCTATCTCCATCTTTCACCCGAACTCCACACTGCCCCAGATGGGCTGACCCTGAGTATTTGAGGGGGTATGCCCCCTGAAAACCTTTCTGTTGGGGATTGGTCATGGCCCTCAGAATACTCCAGCTATCTCCTCCTAGACTCCTCCTAATTGCTTTTGGAACCTTCTCCAAGTTTTCAGCAAGCAGGGAGGAGTTACCAGAGAAGCTGCTGCTGAGTCATCCAACCTACCTCAGTCACTCACTCGACCCAGAAAAACACACAGGCTTGGCTGCTAGCCAAGCCTAAAAAATTACCTACACTAACACAAAAATCCTTCTCCAGCACTCTAGCAATGCTAGTGTGTGCTACACTAACATTAATTAAACAAGAAAAAATGGACTGCGTGAAACCCTTTGACACTGCCTGCAACCAGGAAGGGATCTTCCCTTAAAATTGGTGTAGCATATAGGCCCATATGAGGATTATGATAGCCTGTTGATTGCAGAGATGAAGTGAAGGGAGATGTTTTAAATTTGGGTGACTTCAATATGCCAAACAATAACTGGAATTTTCAAACAGCGCTTACAGCGGGAGTAGAAATATGTTAGCAGCATTGAAAGGGGTTTCTTTAAACCAGTTAGTAAAAAGATCAATCCAAGGAGATCATATTCTGAGTCTGGTACTGACAAATGGGTATCAATGTTCTGATGTTGTGGTGAGATAACATTTAGGTTCTAATGAACATCAATGTATTTTAGTTGATATTAGAATAAAAACTGAAAACTATATACAAATAAAAAGATTTTACAATTTAAAAGGACACATTTTTCTGAAATTTGTGAATTTATAAAAAATGAATTAATGGTAGGAGTAAATCAGCAGGAGTTAGCAATCAGTAACCAGGAATCAGTAATATGTAATTTAAATTAGTAAGAGTAAAAGGAAGAAAAAAAACAATATGGTTTACTACAGAGGTAAGAAGGATAGTAAAGGAGAAAAATCAGCATATGGGAGCAACAAAGAAGTAGAAGGCATAGCTGATAAAGAAATGTACAAAACAGACAAAAGGAGGCCAAATATATTATCTACTGAAATAACTAGAATTAGCTAAATATGTTAGGAAATGCAAGAAACCTTTTTTTGGGTATAGGGGTCACAAGAGAAAAACACTGGGGGATCACAAAAAAGAAAACTGGGTACAACGCTTTTATTAAGTGAGACCTGGATGTAGCATACTATATAAATCAATAATTCTGTTCAATCTCCTCAGAATTAAATGACAAAAACAAGTTAGAAAATAATATTGGTCTAGGGTTCTATTAGTCTATGTATGGATCAAATAGTGTATATTAAAGTTTAAGGTTTCTAGAGGAAGATGTATCAGATAAACTGGCTGGCTTAAATCTTAAAACATACCTGAAAGCAAAACTTTAATATATTGCAGCTTATTATTTCTTCAACTTCTATTAAAGCGGAGTTCCACCCATTTTTATAACTTGGTCTTAAAGGAAAGACCACACCTCCACCACTCGTTTTTGGATAACAATTGTTTTTTTTCTTTCTTTCATACCTTAAATGAAGTACAAAATGTACTTTCGTTCCAGCCTTGCTGCGGCCCAGGGCGTCATATCCTCCTGCTCCCCTGCTTCCTTCTGGGACCTGTGTGTGTCCCAGAAGATGACGGGGTGTAGGTAATGCTTAGAATAGACTCCCAAGAGACTAAATTAGTCAGTCAACAGTGACAGTGATGATTTGGGGAGCCATGCCATCTGCTGTTGTTGGTCCATTGTGTTTTATCAAGTCCAAAGTCAGTGCAGCCCTCTACTAGGAAATTCTAGAGCACTTCATGCTTTCCTCTGCTGACCAGCTTTATGAAGATGCTGATTTCATTTTCCAACAGGACTTGGCCAGCAAACTCGTCTGATCTAAACCCCATAGAGAATCTGTGGGGTACTGTCAAGAAGAAGATGCCGTCAAAGAAACCTTTGCATCCATAACACCTCAGCAGTGCCACAGGCTGATCGCCTCCATGCCACGCTGCATTGATGCAGTAATTCATGCAAAAGGAGCCCCGACCAAGTATTGAGTGCATACTATACTGTAAAGTACATAGACATACTTTTCAGTAAGCCAACATTTCTGTATTAAAAATCCTTTTTTTTATTGATCTTATATATTATTAATTTTTTCTAAAATACTGATTTTTTTTTTTTTTAACTAGCTGTAAGCCATAATCTTCAAAATTAAAAGAAAGAAATGTTTGAAATATATTACTCTGTGTGTAACACATCTATATAAAATATCTGAGTTTCACTGTTTGAATTGAATTACTGGAATAAATGAACTTTTTGATTATATTAAAATTTTATGAGATGCATCTATATATATATATATATATATATATATATATATATATAGATAAAATGAGCTCTAGTCAAGTAACGCACATCCACAGTGAGAAAAGATACGTTTAGGAGGGTGGACAGCACCTGCAGGTAAAAATGGTTATCTGTGAACATAACCAGGTGTGTTCCCAAAAGTAACACACCCAAATAATCTATATATACTGTAATACAAGGAGTTACAGCACAGTAAGCATAATTTTATAGCTTCATTTAAAAAAAGCAACTTCAGGCATCCCTGTCCTTTTTTAGTTACTGTACTATGCAGTAGAAATGGAGATATGAATGTTCAGGTGCTAAAAAGCTTCCGTATATGACACACAAGATACTAAAGAGGTGTAACCACTTAATAATCCCTACATTTAGCAAACTCTTGCTGAAATAGGGATTCTTAGCATATTGCAATACATGTTCAAGCCGGCCAACTGCGTCAAAGTGATCCTGCCCTGGCCAGTCCCTACTCTACCTTGCAGAGGTTGGCAAATCTGCAAGATAGAATAGGGTTTAACTACCCTGACCATTGATGTGTTGCCTAACTATATGTTTGCTATTTACTCTGTTTTTAACTTTTGATTCTAGCTAACTCCATCAAAGACACCTGGCAACACTATGTAATCATGCTGTCTAATTTTCTGGAATTGTCTTCACCTGGCTAAATACAAATCTTAGCATGACTATAACCACAATTAATGTTTAATGTCTGGTATGTCACCTTAGCCTGTTTACTTGCCAGTTGCCGCCAACAAGGTCGCCAATTAGAACAGACTTTAAGAGTTAAGTTTAAACCCCCTAGCTCTGGTTAAAGATGGGTACTTCAAGAACTTGCACCCTGGTCAGAGCCTTTTTTATCCTGCAGGTGACTCTGAGAATCCTTGACCATTTTTAGCTGGTCTGAACAAATCCTACTCCTAAAGCAGGATGTCTCCAACATACTTTATTTCAGCTAATCACAAAAGATAAAGCTGCTCCTCTACAATCCTCAATTCCAGCTAGCAGGGGCTCACTACTTCGGGTTCTGTTCCTCCCAAGCATAATTCAGCAAAGTTCTGGAGGCACACATCACTTTCAGAGGGTAAATCAACTTTAATATTTAGCACAAGCAGAAAAACTTCATCCAAGATCCTTCCTCTGAAATATTTCACCCCCTACTGGAGCTCAGATGTAATGTCTAGGTAGATTAACAAAGATTAGTTAGGCCCCTTCCACACGGAGCAGACCCTTCTAGGAGTCCACCTGCTCAGCAGGGAATCTGTCCACTGATCCCCGCTAAGCAGGCAGATGGCTGGTCCGTGTCCGCTAAGCTTATGCAGAGTGGACACAGACACAGCCCACTTTCCTCTGTCCATTTACACCCAACTGCCATCTGGTCCAGTAGATGGATAGGGAACAGATGCCTATCCATCCAGTTTTAGCAGATCGGATGGAATGTCGATGGGTGTAAATGGACACATGTCCGTTTACATCCGCTGCTCCATAGAGGATAATGGAGGGTCCAATCAGGGCCGCCTGAAAAACTGACAGGCGGACCCAATTGGTCCACCCATGTGAAAGGGGCCTTAGTCAGTATGGTTTTGATGCTTTGAATCTGGCTGTCTGATTTTCACTAAAGGAGCCCTGTATACTCAGTGAATGGTAGTCTAAATGTTTCTCAAAGTTCTAAGTCATTATCATGCTCACTTTGATATTTGTTTGTAAGTTATAGTGAACAAAGATCACATGAGGTACAGGTGGTGAGTAGATACAATCCCGCTCTGGGTCCTCAGTTTGGATGGTTTGTGTGTTCTTTCTATGTATATGTGGGCTACCTGTGGGTGCTCTGTTTTTTTTTTCACAGTAATAAATCTTATTGGTAGGTTAACTGGTTTCCCCCCAAAATGGTGTTTGTATGTATGTATTTACAGGTATTTGTATGTATGTACAGATCTGGAAATTTAGGAAGATGATTTTTTTGTGTGCCACACCATATACCACAAAGCATTTGTTTTCCCCAAGCCATAATTTAAGAAACAATACATTTAGTTTACAGTTTCAGAAAAATATACCTAGGTTAATAAAATTCCATTAGAAGGAGGAAATATTGCTATTACTCATAGTACCACAATCATATATTATGCCCATACAGTTACCTTTTTACAATTCAAAATGAACACTCTGACATATAGGTAGAGCTGACTATATCTTGATTGCAAGATAGTGGCTAATTGTTTGGCTACTTGTTACAAGCTTCTCAGACTATGCCTACTACCTCAAACTATATGAGTATATAAGAATCTTAAAAAAAAAATGCATAAGTGTGCATGTGGGAAGTATCCAAGATGGCTGCTTGAGCTGGGAGCTCCATCACACCCAGACACATTGGCGCCCACAGTACCGCACAGAGCCACAAAAAATAAGTCACAAACGAAGATCCGGACCCCGCATAGACCAGGGATACACCCTGCATGACTGGGATCCAGGTCCGCAGAGACCTCGGGCCGAAATTCGAGCTAGCAGCGCTGACAGGGTGTACCAAGATGGCCACCTGGCCCAGCAGCATGCTCCAGGCATGGAGGGACAGCCAGAACCCAGGCAAGTGATAGCCCCTGTGTCCCTCACATACACCCCTGCAAGCCAGAACAAGATTGAAAAACCACATTTTTGCCTGGTTAAGGAGGAGATAATGAAGCATTCCAGAGCGATGAAACAAATATCATGTCGAGGTCACCCAAACCTTCCCATTTGCTGTTAAATTTTACTTCAAGCGCAAGTAGTACTCCTTCACCAGTCTCCAAGATGGGGAGAAAATCCTCCTATACCTGAAGTTCAATTCGCTGGAAGCAGATATGGACACGTCTAACCCTGCTCTCAAATCAGCGAAACATCCATCGCCCACAAGTCCCCTGACCACCCTGTGGAACAAGCCGAAGATCAAGAGAACGAAGGTTAACAGGCTGCCCTGAAGCGGAGAAATGACTACTGCAATTTACACTTCTATCCTCAACTCCTCGAGGTCGTGGTTACCAGGGACTTCCAACCCTGCTGATTGGAGCAACTGCTCCACAAGTTCTGTTCTGGACACTTTTTTCAGAAATACCGTATTTATCGGCATATAACACGCACCGGCGTACAACAAGCACCCCAATTTAGGAGGGAATTTTAAGGAAAAAAAACTTTTAGGAGGGAAGTTGAAGGGAAAAAAAACCTACATTTAAATGTCCATCATTGCAGCCTTGTCAGTGCAGCCTTCTCAGTGCAGCCATGTCAGTGCAGCCTTGTCAGTGCAGCCTTGTCAGTGCAGCCTTCCCCAGTGCAGCCTTGTCAGTGCAGCCTTCCCCAGTGCAGCATTGTCAGTGCAGCCTTCCCCAGTGCAGCCTTCCCCAGTGCAGAATTGTCAGTGCAGCCTTCCCCAGTGCAGCCTTGCCCCAGTGCAGCCTTGTTAGTGCAGCCTTCCCCAGTGCAGCCTTCCCCAGTGCAGCCTTCCCCAGTGATCCCCTGCCATCCTGGGCTTCAAAATCGCCGACCGCGATTTGAAAATGGCGCCACCGGCACCGAAATACACAGAGCCGATCCTCGGCTCTTCTCGGCGGCTCTCGTTCACTTTCGGCTCCACTCTTAGTCCCGCCCGGGATGGGCGTGACTGTGAGCGGAGGTATCCGAACCGGGCGGCATCGAGTGAAGCCGAAAGTGGCCGAGAAGAGCCGAGGACCGGCTCTGTGTATTTCGGCGCCGGCGGCTCCATTTTCAAATCGCGGTCAGCGATTTTTTAGATCTGTCAGCGGGGGATCGCAGGGGATCGGCGTATAACATGCACCCGCGATTTTTCCCTGATTTTAAGGGGAAAAAAGTGCGTGTTATACGCCCATAAATACGGTAGTTTGTTATTCACTTTTTTCCCACTTTTTTTTTTTTCTTTTGATTCCAGGTCGACCTGGATGGTCCCGTATTTCGTTTTTTTGGAGAACTGTTTTGTCTGTAAAGTTTAATGTATAGGCTATTAACAGACCCCCCGATAATGATGGCCTTAGCAAACAGATGAGACTTTTAGGTTAGTGAGCCCTATCCGGGCTCTAAAAAGGGCTTTGTAACACATCTGGAACCCCCTTCCTACCTTCTGGAGGGGGGGGAAGGAGGGTTCTACCACAAAGAAATTTTTGGTGGGCATGATATAATTCCTCTCAAGGGAATGTGTTTTCTTTGTGTTCCATTCTTTCAAAGTTCATTGTTGTACAAAAAGGCATCGTAGTGCTGGGTGCGGGGTATGTGCTTCCACCTATTCCTCAGACTTTCTCGACTCTGCAGAATAGGTTGACTGCCCTTAGTACAGTGTTTCTCAACTCCAGTCCTCAAGGCGCCCCAACAGGTCATGTTTTCAGGCTTTCCATTATTTTGCACAGGTGATTTGATCAGTTTCACTGCCTTAGTAACTACCACAGCTGTTTTATCTGAGGGAAATCCTGAAAACATGACCTGTTGGGGCGCCTTGAGGACTGGAGTTGAGAAACACTGCCTTAGTAGACCAGACACTACTTGTTTGACACGATCCCTGGGGGTTGTTTTTCTCCCACGTATTCGATCTAAACTTACTGAGGATGCTCCCTATAGCCTCTTCATCCTTTTTTGCTCTCACTTTCACTCAATCATTCTACCCTCTTTCTCTTTCTTCTGTCTCTAGATATCTCCTGGGGAAATTAATACTTGTTTTTTTCTCAGACACCTTTCAGGTTCATCACGAGATTCCTAAGTTTACAGTACTACAGTACTACAGTGCTACAGTTCTTCTTGGCTAGCAATCAATACCAGGTTCACCCTACGGTAAGTTACGCAGAACAAGACAATAACCTCTTACATCTTCTCTATGGCTAATGATCCCAGACCCACTGTCAGAGAACTCACACAGCAAGCACCCATCTCCATGCAGCAGCTGCCAATCCTCATTCTGCTAATGCAAAGGTGCATGCACGGAACCATAGCCAGAGGCAAATGAGATCCAGGGTGGGCATGCACAATGGCACCTCTATGCGAATGCGCACACACGCTAACGCACGTCCGCGAGTGCCAAAGCGCTAATATGCTAATGCACATGCGCCAATGTGCCAAAGTGCCAATGTGCTAAGTTGCTAATGCGCATGCGCGTACGCACGTACGCTGGCGCCAATCCTGGCACACAGCACCCTATATAAACAGAGAGTCTGCCTAGCATCAGTGCTGGATTGTCTTCAGCTTGTTCCTGTGTTCCTGTTGTTACTCTGCCTGATTGACCTTGTTCCTGAAAACCCGGCTATCTTCTGACCATTCTCTTGGATCTCCCCTGCCTGCTGAACCTGCCTCTACTTGCAATACTGACCTTGGCTTGAACTTATGATTACGGCTCTGCTTCCTGATTCTGTACCCTGCTGCCCCTCTGTTGCCAACCCCTGCCTGTTCCTGACTACGGTTTTGCCTTCTGACTTGGTACCCCGCTGCCAGCCTGTTGCCGACTCCTGCCTGTTCCTGATTCTGCAGTTGATCCTGATCTGGCTCCCGCTGAACAAGTTTGGTGATCAGTTTCCACATCTCCTCAGCAGAGGTTCCTATATTTCCAAGTTCCAGCCTCCTGCCTGCAGACACCTGCACCCTTTCGTTGCCCTCGCACTCCCTGTACCCACCACCAGGGGTGCTTGGACCGGAACCGTGCAAAAGGCCACCCTCATCATTTCGGGCTCCGCTGTAAGGTACGTGACACCCACACTTAATTTAGCTACACATAAAGCTCAGGGCTTTGATTTTCCCCCCTCAAAAGGGGAAAGATTTTCTATAGCTACAGTTCCCTCAAGCTAGATGTTATCATGGTTCAAGAAACCCATTTTCCTAATCGGTACAGCCCCAAATTCCTGCACCATCAGTACCCATTGTTCTACCTGGCAATAGCAGAGGGAAAGTCTAAAGATGTCGCTATCCTATTTTTCAAAACTTGTCATTTCTCTTGGCAGGCAGATTATAAAGATCTGGAAGGCAGATTTATCTTAGTTAAAGGGTTCATAGACGGACATTTATTCTCCTTTATCTCCTATTATGCCCCCAACAAGGGCCAACATAAATTTTTTCAATCAATGTGGGCAACACTGAACCCCCTATTGGAGGGGACCCCCATACTTGGAGGGGACTCCAATGTGGTGTTCGATCAAGGGCTGGATAAGTCCAACCCATCCAAAATACTCCTAACCCATCCAACTAGGCCAGCCCCAAATTTTCTAGACTAGTCCACTCACAAGGCCTGGTGGACGTTTGGTGAGAGATGAACCCTTTGAAAAGGGACTTCACTCATTTTTCTAGCCCCCACCACTCTTACGCTAGGATAGACCACGTCCTCATGTCCACACACCACCCACCCAATGTCTACAGCTTCAAAATTATAGACACCACACTTTTGGACCACTCCATAGTGACTGTGTCACTCTTTGAAAAATTCTCACCACCCCAAGCATTCTCAATGGAGGCTTAATGAATCCATTTTATCAGACCCCATTAGGGTCACCAAAATCAATAAAGCTCTACTAGAATAATAATGTTGATGATACCTCAGCGGAGATGTTGTGGGCTGCTCATAAAGTCACAATAAGGGGAAAGATCATCCAAATCGCTTCTCAAATCAAAAAAGAAAGGAAGGCAGATATAGTTAGATTGGAACAAGCATACTTGTCCCTAAGGGCTCAACACAAGAGGGACCCCTCGGGAATCACTATATCCCAATAAGACGCAGCTAGATTGGAGCTGAACCTATCCCTTACAGTATGAGCTGAGAAGCAGATCCGATGGAGTGGTGCCAAATTTTATACTCAGAAGGATAAATTTGGCCCTATGGTGGCCCCCAAACTTTCCCCTAGGGCGAGGATTCATTCTCTCCCCAAGATCCAAACTCATAGTCAGACCATAACATCTGATCCCACCAAAATCCTAGTAGCCTTCATGGACTTCTATGATAAACTTTATAGTTCCAATTCGCAGGGCAACCAAAGCACCATATCTCAATTCCTAGAAACTCTCCCTATTCCTACACTCTCTGATAAGCATAAAACCATTATGGAAAAACCCATCACAGTAGAGGAAATTTTGGATTTCATTAAAAACCTAAAGAGGGGTCCCGCTCCCAGCCCTGATGGGCTTTCAGTGCCATACTACAAACCTTTCTCAGATACTCTTGCCCCTTATATGGCTAAATTCTTCAATGCCAAAGTGTCCAGCGCCCCCCTCAGTCCTGACCTGAATACAGCTTTCATGACTATTGTATAACAGATGTACTTTTACTAAAACACTTACTTACCCCAACCTCTTACTTTAACTAAATTAATTGAGACCACACCAAGATTGGAGTAAGCCATAGGCCGTAGGAGCCTAATTTATTTAACAAATATATATTATTATTAAACATCAACATCAAAGACATCTGTTAATCATAATCACATCAATCTAACTAGCGTTGGTCTTTGCAGGAACTTCCATAACCATCTGTGGAAAACAATACTGCACTGCAGTACCTCTCAAAATGTGTTAATAAGCCTCAAGCCAACAGGCTGGCTCAGAGACAACCACTTACCGCAGTGCACCCATTACCAATTCCAGGCTAACCTCCGTTAGCTGGACCACCACCATCAGGACCCATACCAACGATAGGTCCTGAACTCTTCCTTCTGAAATATCTTCCTTCCCTGCAAAGACCAACACCAGCCACTGCCACGACATCCGAATCCACAAACCTGTCATAAAAAGAAAACCAACAAACACCACAACAGACAAACAAACAACAATTAACCATGGGAGGGTGGGTGGGAACTTTCCCTCACGCTGTGGTGACTCAGAGGGAGGGGCCTACCCTTTTATCTCCTCTCATCCCCTCACCCTCGGCACCGTCCTGATACACACTCTATCTCATGTTACACTACACAGTTTCCCATGTCATGTAAGCCCTGCACCTATATTGTTTCATTTATTTTGCTCCAGGCTTTCCTTTACTGTCATACCGAAACCCGATAAAAACCCTGAGGAGGTAGGAATCTACAGACCAATATCACTAAACAACGACCTAAAAATCCTCACTAAAATCTAGTAAACTGACTAACCTCCTTTTATAAGTTCCTATATTCATAAGGATCAAGTGGGTTTCATCCTGGGGAGACAAGACCCAGAACAAACCAGACGAGCCAATAATATAGTATCAATCCTACAATCCAACTGGCCCAGGGGAACTAGAGAACAGGGAATGCTGCTCTCACTAGATATACAGAATGTGTTTGATTCAGTGTCCTGGTCATATATCTTCACACTGTTGGAGCACTGGGGTTTTGGAAATCGCTTCCTAGGAATTATGAAAGCTCTCTACTCTTCGTCCACAGTACTAATATGCCTGCAAGGATACTACTTCTCCCCAATCCACATTACGAGAGGTACGAGACAGGGCTGCCCTTTATCACCTCTGACATTCGCCATAGCCATAGAGACTCTAGCGATAGCAATACAAGAAAATTCCGATATCAAAGGGGTTGCATGCCTTCCCCAGGTACACAAATGTGGTCTTTTCGCCGACTACCTAATTTTATTCATTACCTCGCCTCTAACTTCCCCCACCTGTGTAAGACTCTCACCTCCTTTGCGAACATCTCTGGCCTTCATGTCAACTATAACAAATCTCAAGCCCTGAACATCTCCCTCACGCTCGAGATGGTCTCCCTGCTAAAATTGAACTTCCAATTCTATTGGAACGATTCTGTCATCAAGTACTAGCATTTCCCTAACTTCTTAATCTGACACGCTATATGCCAGAAATTACCCTCCCATGTTTCATAAACTGGAACAAGACTTGGTCTAAACAAAACCTCTCTTGGATAGGAAGAATAAATGCCATCAAAATGACACTGCTTCTGAGATTAATCTACCTTTTCCGAACCCTCCCCTTTCCACTGAGGAGGGACCACCTCAGGTCCTTTCAGAGCAAAATATTAAAGTTTATCTGGGGAGGCTTCGGATATAGGATAAGACAACAGACCCTTTTTCTCTCTCATAAACAAGGCAGGTTAGGCCTTCCTCACGTATACAGATATTATCAAGCTTCCAGAATATCCTAACTCTCTATAATTTACTCTAATAGGGAAAAACCAGACTGGGTACAGAGAGAACGCCAGGCTGTGCCTCAATACATATTAGACTTTCTCTTCATCAACCCTCCTAGAAATCGTCCGCCAATCCTAGCCCCATGCTCTCACACTCCTTTGCCCTGTGGGACAAATTAAGATACGATCCACATCTCATCTCAGAGATGAATCCCCTGGATCGTAATCTGAATTTTCCCCCAGGGTTGGACATAAATGCTTTCCAGTGGTGGCTAGACAAGGTTCTTACTGAATAGGACATTATTTTACATCAAGGGGCCCCTCTCCCTAGCCCATTGTGTCAGCAAACTGGACCTCCCACAATCGGAACGGTTCCGGTACAACCAAATCAATCACTTTCTCCACAGCATCTGGAAAGATAAACCCGAACCTCCCAAATTCACAACCTACGAGCTTTGGTGTGGTCAAGCCATGGAGCAGAAGGGCGGCATCTCAGTCATCTATGGGTCACTTTTCCAGCCTTCTGGAAAATCCCCATATATGTTAGCCTGGGAGGAAGATCTCCAGTGGAGCCTGGGGACTTGGCAGTCTGCTCTATCCACTGCATTTTAGGGCATTATCAACATTTCTCTAGTGGAAGCGAACATAAAGGTCATGTCCACTTGGTACATGACCCCAGCCAGACTAGCTATGATTTACCCATCAGGCAATCCCTTATGCTTTAGGGGATGCCAACGTGTGGTGGGAATGTCCTAGAATCAGGTTCTACTGGAAGAGGATCTTTAACCTCATTAAAGGGATTACGGGCTGCGAGATCCCCAGGTCTCCAGAGGTCGCATTCCTGAATGCACATATCCCATTGATTTCCAAATGTAACTGTAGATTGATACATTTTATACCGTTAGGAGCCAAAATAACCCTGGCTAAGGTTTGGAAGCAATCCTCAGTCTCAATAAGTGCAGTCAAAAGGAAAGTTTCTTGGATTGTGGCCTATGAAAAACTGGCTAATATCCTCACAGACTCAGTACACAAGTTCAAAATTATCTGGGAACCTTGGGCTCTATTCATGGGAATCTCCCATTCTGACATCACACAACGTTAGAGTGGCCCTGCTCTCAGCTATATAACAGTTCTTATTGTGAAAAGGCTGCAGTCGGTGGGACGCCTCCCATCGAGGCCGGGTTTTTCTGTTTTTTTTTTCTTGGGTCGTGGGCGCTGTGATTAAAGATGGATGGACATCGCGGGACACTTTTTTTAATAAAGGAATTGTCAAAAACTGTCTCCTGTCATTTTTACTTTTTTAACACTATTTTTGGTGAATGTGTAGGGGTACAATGTACCAGATACATATTCACATAGGGCGGGCCGGGATCTGGGGGCCCCTTTATTAAAGGGGGCTACTAGATTCCGATAAGCCCCCCACCCGCAGACACCCACAATCACTGGGCAAGGGTTGTGGGGATGAGGCCCTTGTACTCATCAACATGAGGACAAGGTGTTTTTGGGGGGGACCCCAAACCAACCTCCCCATGTTGAGGGCATGTGGCCTGGTAAGGTTCAGGAGGGGGGGCACTCTCTCGTCCCCCCCTTTTCCTGCGGCCTGCCAGATTGCGTGCTCGGATAAGGGTCTGGTATGGATTTTGGGAGGGACCCCCACGCCATTTTTTTAAAATTTTGGCACAGGGTTCCCCTTAAAATCCAAACCAGACCTAAAGGGCCTGGTATATATTTTGGGGGGCCCCCACACCATTTAAAAAAAAAATTTGGCACAGGGTTCCCCTTAATATTCATACCCAACCCAAAGGGCCTGGTAATGGACCGGGAGGGGGGAACCGTTTTTGTCAATGATTTTTATCTATATTGCTGGGATCCGACAATACATTAAAGCCGCGAGCAGTTTTAAATGACAATTTTTCCTTTAGAATTTTCATTTTGTTGTGGTACTGTTATAAACACGGGAAAGATACGCTACTTTACAGGCAGACTAAGGAGACCCTCAAGCACGATATTTAAAGGAATATTTCATTTTTATTGTTTCACTTTAAGCATTATTAAAATCGCTGCTCCTGAAAAAACTGGCATTTTTAAAACTTTTTTTTGCATTGATACATGTTCCCTGGGGCAGGACCCGTGTCTCCAAACACTTTTTATGGCAATAACTTGCATATAAGCCTTTAAAATTAGCACTTTTGATTTTTCACTTTCGTGTCCCATAGACTTTAACGGTGTGGTCCTGAACTCAATAGCATATATTGGAACAAAGTCAGTTTAGGCAATATATATGTATAGTATGTGTCATTCTGATTGAAACATAGAGAGTTCCTCTTACAACAGGGATTGACATGAGCAGTTTAAAATACATTGAAAAAAGGGAGGGGGGGCGGATGTTACGCACTTTTATTGGAAAACCCAAAGCCTCAAGTATATGGCATAGCAGATGAATTACCTGTTTTAACTATGTACATTACATTATTTACCAATTGCCACGGACATTATTTGAAAATCCCCTTCACCAATCTGGGATTTTCTAATACTGCAGACTAACTTAAGTGAAATTGGCTTATACATATATAGGGATTTAAAGGTCCTGTCTAAAGCAGTATTTTGACAATATGAAAATGTTGCCCTGTAAAAGGAGTAAATTGTTAATTTAGAGTGACAGACCAATAAGGGGGGGGGGGGGGGTAACCATAGAGTAGAAACAAGCTGATGCTAATTATTCTCACAGTGGAGCCAAAAAACAATAGCTATTTAAAATAGATTTTTTTTTTTAGAATCATCAGAACAAACAGTCATTTACACTGTGTAGAGTGAATGTATTATTGGGATTATGTTTCCTAAGTACTGTACATACTAAATAGTAGTGTCCACTATATGCATACTTACAAATACTCTAACATGCAATTTCTGGACAAAGCATTGTTCATTTCAGGTTCTAAAAACAAAAGTGCAGGCGCATGCACAGCGGCTTGAGGATGGCAGAGTAACATCGGAGCTCCGTCCCGCTCTAGCCACTCCTGACCCACCGAGGCTCTCTGATTGAGGGACCCCACTCCCGTTCATGAGCGAACTGTCCTGGGAGAGGCCCAGGATCCCTTCTATGTCAGGTGGCACAGCCAGTAAGGACTTAACCCTGCAGCTCGGCTCGGACCCTTACCAAGATTGCGACTGCACAGCAACACGTGGCCAGCACAGGGGAGGATGACACAGAGGCAGACATGCACTCCTCAGCTCCAACAGCCACAGAAACAATGTACCCTGCAGTGAGTACCCTCCCCACAGTACTAGTGTCACCGGCCTCAACAGAATCTCTCATTGAGAGAATACTAGATGCCCAGATGCTCATCCAGGCCGACCTACAAAACCTGGGCACCAAGATTGAAGCAATAGAACTAAAAGTGGACCAAACTGTGGCTAGGGCCAGTCAGAACAATCAGCATACAGAACCTACAAGATCAGTTGGAAACTGCCCTCTCCAAAATTGATGACCTGGAAAACAGGTCCAGGAGATAAAACTTTCGCTTTAGGGGCCTGCAGAGATGTCCACGTAGTGGTACGCTCCTTCATAAAAGATCTCTTCCCAGATATCCCCTTTTGAGTTGCAATCAGAGTTACCCAGTGTGCTATGAACAAAATATATCATCCCTGCCCATGCTTGCTGGACCACGTGTCAGCAGTAAGGTGGATTTTACAGCTGACTGCCTTGCCCAACGATGCCAGAACATTCCCTTCCACGTGATGGTAGAGAGATGGAACGGCCTTACCTGAAAAGTAGTAGCGACTGGGAACCTGCCATTGTGGTACAGCACATTGTGCAAATTCACGGAAGGGGGCAGAATCCACCAGGCTGAAAGGCAGAAGTTGGAGAGCCAACAGCTTTGACAAGCTTGCATTCAGACCCTGTGCATGTGGGTGGCAGGAACTGTATTTTTTTCTGCAGCAGATAGGGCAGAGAAATTTGCCGACTACTGTCTACAGCTGATGGTGTGATGCTGGCAGATGTGCTGGTAGGATCTGGGACACTCTGTGCTATACCATCATCCCTGTCAGTGGAGGCTGGGACAGATTTGTGTCCCTTTTGTGTGGCTTTTAGGTGCTCTTGCCAACGGGCTGAGTGGTTGGACGGTAAATGCCTTGTTAAACATGTGGTACCCAAATGGTTGGTGTTTTTGCCACGTTTGATGTGCCTAAGACACAGTTTGCAGATAGCAACAATGCGATCTGCTGCATATGTGCTGAAAAAGGCCCAGACAGCTGAGCTTTGGTGAGTAGGCTGGGAGATAACAACTGCACAATGTAATGGAATAGGGTGGCTGCTCTCTACTCTTCCTTGATGTCGGCCTCCTTGGGGTTGTGCCACCTCACCTTCAGTTTCCTCCTCTCTGGCACCCAAGTCGCATCAGTGACCTCATCATCATCATCTCTATCTTCATCATTACAACTGGAGACAACTTGGCAATACGCTGCGGCTTAGGGAACATGAATGCCAATTTGTCTACCAGTGTTCCTCCTTCTCTCTAGGCTCATGTTCCTGTCATCCTCAAACTCAGAACCACCATCTGAATGCAGTAATGGCTGGGCATCATCAAGAACAAGTGGCTGACGCTGTGGTTAAATAAATCAGCTAATTCCTCAATGGTTGATGTTGGGGCTATGGCAGGAATCGATGTGTACAAGGAGGCAGGTTTATCCACTCTAACAACTGCAGGGGACTGCACACTTGTCTCTGCTTGCATGACAGAGGATGAGGGGGATAAGGAAGGTTTAGCAAGCCAGTCCATCACCTTCTCTGCATGCTCTGGCTGGATAGCATGGGCAAACTCACTAAACAGAGGAAATGATGTCCTGCCTGAAGACTCACCTTTGCCTGTGGACACCTTTGTTGCTGGTCCCCTTACAGTGCCTCTCCTTGTTGTCCTCCCAGTTATTATTCGGAGGGAGGGGGCAGTGCTTATAAGAAAATGTAAAGAAGAAGTGGAAATCTGTACGTAGATGCACTTTAATCAATGTAAAGAGGTGTTTGGTACACTTTAATTTGAGTACTCACACTACACGGACACACTCAACGGATACACTATAATATACTGCAATATAATGCGGCAAACGTACAGTGACGCACAGAACTAATGGCATTAAACTGACAGTAAAGCACGCAAAACTATATTGTGTTAAACTGGCAGTAACGCACACAGAAGTAAATGGCGTTAAACTGGCAGTAATGCACAAAAATATATGGCATTAAACTGGCAGTAACGCACACAGAACTATATGGCGTTAAACTGGCAGTAACGCACACAGAACTATATGGTGTTAAACTGGCAGTAACGCACACAGAACTATATGGCATTAAACTGGCAGTAATGCACATAGAACTATATGGTGTTAAACTAGCAGTAAAACACACAGAACTATATGGCGTTAAACTGGCAGTAACGCACGCAAAACTATATGGCGTTAAACTGGCAGTAATGCACAAAGAAGTAAATAGCGTTAAACTGGCAGTAATGCACAAAACTATATGGCGTTAAACTGGCAGTAACGCACGCAAAACTATATGCGTTAAACTGGCAGTAACGCACACAAAACTATATGGCGTTAAACTGGCAGTAACGCACACAAAACGATATGGCGTTAAACTGGCAGTAACGCACAAAGAACTATATCGCGTTAAACTGGCAGTAACGCACACAGAACTATATGACGTTAAACTTGCAGTAATGCACACAGAAGTAAATGACATTAAACTGGCAGTAACGCACAAAGCAATATGGCATTAAACTGGCAGTAACGCACACAGAAGTAAATGGCGTTAAACTGGCAATAACGCATGCAAAACGATATGGCGTTAAACTGGCAGTAACGCACACAAAACGATATGGTGTTAAACTGGCAGTAGCGCACTAAGAACTATATGGCGTTAAACTAGCAGTAACGCACACAAAAGTAAATGGCATTAAACTGGCAGTAATGCAAAAACACTATATGGCGTTGAACTGGCAGTAACGCACACAGAAGTAAATGGCATTATACTGGCAGTAACGCACTCAAAACTATATGGCGTTAAACTGGCAGTAACACACACAAAATGATATGGCGTTAAACTGGCAGTAACGCACAAAGAACTATATGGCGTTAAACTGGCAGTAACACACACAGAACTATATGGCGTTAAACTGGCAGTAATGCATGCAAAATGATATGCTGTTAAACTGGCAGTAACGCACAGAGAAGTAAATGGCAGTAACGCAATCAAATAGACGGTGTTCAACCGTCACTACACTGACGCTATCTGAACTGTCCCTACTCTAGCTATACACTAATGTCAAGATTACTGACATGATCTCACTACACTACACTGAAACTATATGAGCTCTCCCAACTGCACACTAATGTACAGTGGGGACGGAAAGTATTCAGACTCCCTTAAATTTTTCACTCTTTGTTAAAAATGCAGCCATTTGCTAAAATCATTTAAGCTAATTTTTTTCCTCATTAATGTGCACACAGCACCCCATATTGACAGAAAAACACAGAATTGTTGACATTTTTGGAGATTTATTAACCACTGCCTGACCGGCGCACGCCGATGTACGTCGGCAGAATGGCAGGGCTGGGCAAATGGACTTACAGGTACGTCCATTTGAATTCCCCGCCATGCCATTGCTTGCGCGCTGCCGGCGGGGAATTCCGTGAGTCGGGTCGTGGGTCCCTGTGGACTGGATCGCCGCGGGCATACCCGCGATCGCCTCATGGAGAGGACGAACGGGGAGATGCTGATGTAAACAGCATCTCCCCGCTGTGCCTAGTGACAAGTGTCACTGATCACAGCTCCCTGTCATCGGGAGCAGTGATCAGCGTAGTGACACACACAGCCCATCCCCCTACAGTTAGAATCACTCCACTAGTACTGACTTAACCCCTCCCCGCCCCCTAGTGGTTAACCCCTTCACTGCCAGTGTCATTTACACAGTAATCAGTGCATTTTTAATCGCACTGATCGCTGTATAAATGACAATGGTCCCAAAAATGTGTTAAAAATGTACGACATGTCCGCCATAACGTCGCAGTCACAATTAAAAACGCTGATCGCCGCCATTACTAGTAAAAAAAAATTATTGATAAAAATGCCATAAAACTATCCCCTATTTTGTAAACGCTATAACTTTTCCGCAAACCAATCAATAAACACTTATTGCGATTTTTTTTTTACCAAAAATATGTAGAAGAATTCGATCAGCCTAAACTGAGGAAAAAAAATGTTTTTTTATATATTTTTGGGGGGATATTTATTATAGCAAAAAACTCCATTTCCCAGCAGTCAGTGTACAGCCTATCACGGACATTCTCTTATCCTTGTCCGTGGTATGAGGATGAGAGAATGTCCGTGATAGGCTGACCGCTGACTGCTGGGAAATGGAGTTTTCTGCCTATCACGGACGAGGAGGAGGCGCAGCTTTTGAACAGTGAATGGCCGCCGAATAGTAATAGCACACATTGATCGTGCAGAGCGGCACACGGAGGCATGCACAGGACACAGGTAGGATGCACACATACACAGGACACTGACACATGCACACATACACAGGACACATACACAGGACACAGGTACAGGACACATGCACATATACACATGACACATGCACATATACACAGGACACATGACACAGGACACATACACAGGACACAGGTACAGGACACATGCACATATACACATGCACATATACACAGGACACATGACACATGCACATATACACATATACACATGCACATATACACAGGACACATGCACATATACACATATACACATGACACATGCACATATACACAGGACACATGACACATGCACATATGCACAGGACACATGACACATGCACATATGCACAGGACACAGGGAGGCATACAGCTGCAGATGGGCATTGTTGACCCTCTTTTTCCACTTACAGCAGCTGCTGCATTTCTCACTCTCGTCTTATACTCGGGTCAATAAGTTTTTCCCATTTTTTTGTGGTAAATTAGGGCCTCGACTTATACTCGGGACGACTTTTACTCGAGTATATATGGTAACTGGATCGGGTAGTCAGCCAGGAAAATGTCAGGGGGCCAGAGATAAACGTAGAGTACAGCAAGCAGGATCAGGAGCCAGAAGGAACGTCAGCCGAGCAAGTCTTCAACAGGAACGCAGGAGAAAGTCACTGTGATGTTGACAAAGGCGAAGGCAGAGATCAAGTGAGCTGGACGACTTTAAGTAGGCAGGACTGACAAGCAGAATCAACAACAGCTGGGTAACTGTGGAGAGAGATGGGAGCTGGCAATTAGCCGACAGCTGAGCGGCCAGCTCTGAGAAGGAAGGGTTGAGCCCAGCCCTGACACAGGGTCAAACTTCATCATTTGACTCCATGTTGAGATCCTATCCTCAGATTTGGTAGGTACGGTGATCCTGGGAGGAGACTCCAACAGTTTTGGATCAACTCTTAGATAAATCATAGGTAGGGAAATCCCGCCTCCTCTGCCCTCCCAAACAAAGCCTTTGCATTGCTAAGCTCCTAAACTCTCATGGCTTGGTGGATGTATGGATGGAATTCAACCCATCCTTTAAAGACTACACGCATTTTTCCACCCGGATCAAACACATGCCAGAATCAACCACATTTTCACAACGTCCTAAGTCCTCCCTCTAGTTATAAACTCTTGTATTTGTGAAACCCCACTCCCAGACCATGCAGTGGTTTTATAGAGCCTCACTCGTCCTGGGGGACCGAAAGAACCATTCAGGTGGCATATTAATGAGGCCCTATTTACCTCTCTGAATTCCTGAATGACATCCCTCACCCCCAAACTATCACAAACTCATCATTTTAGTCTTGAGAACCCTATATCGTAGACGGAGGTAGCATAGGTGATTAAAAGTCTCAAGCGAGGCTCTGGTCTGGGCCCAGACTGGTTTTTGAAATTGTTATTACAAATCTTTTGCTCCCCTCCTATCTCCGTATCTGACACAGTTCAATTTGGAAAGGTAAGCCCATTGACAGCACTTTCATTCCCAAACCAGGGAAAGATCCCTCAAAAGCTAGCAACTACAGACCTATTTCCTTGATCAACAATGACCTCAAAATCCTGACAAAAATATTGGCCAATAGATTGTCCATGTTTATTTGTCTGTATGTGCACAAAGATCAGGTGGGGTTTATCCCAGGGAGGCAAGGTCCGGACCAGATCAGGAGTGTGATCAATGTGATCTCATTCCTGCTCTCCCAGTAGGACAGTGGGAAGGATTTTTATTATCTGTTGATTTACAGAAGGCTTTTGACACAGTAGAATGGCCATACATATTTGAAGGTTTGGAAAGGTGGGGCTTGGGCCCCCACTTTCTGGGGATGCTGCATGCACCATACTCAAATCTGTGCGCACAGGTACAGCTGCAGTGGTGCTAATCGGATTCCTTCCCCATTTCTAAGGGGAAGAGACAAGGATACGCCCTCTCTCCCTTGTTTTTTGCAATCGCAATTGAGACTCTGGCCATAGTGGTCAGAAACAACACCGACATACTTGGGCCCTCTTTGCAGATGATTTCCTCCTCTTCGTCACGTCTGCATTAATCTCTACTCCTAATATTGTCAAAATCATACATTAGATTTTGGGAGAGCTTCAGGACTTCAGGTAAATATGTCCAAGTCAATAGCCCTGAATACCACTACCCCCCCCCAATCTGGTATAGAGGATAAAATCCCATTTCTGTTTGCATGGAGAGCTCTGTAATTCCCTATCTGGGATGGGGACTCTATATTGCTAACTATCCCCCGCTGTACAAAAAGCTGACAGAGGACTTGGAACAGTGGGCTCGAGGTGATCTTTCCTGGCTGAGTCAATTCCATCAAAATTACTCTTCTACCTAAATTGCTTTACTTTTATCGTTCATTACCCATACAGATCTTGAAATCACATCTAAATAAATTACAATTACAAAATTACAATAAAAAATGATATGCTTTGTCTGGGCAAACAGAGGACATCGATGTCCAAAAAGTATTCTCTCTTGCATATTTGGTGGATGTGCCCCCGTATAAGAGGCTTTTGTAATAGAATCTTTCAGCTGTTACATAGTGTCACAGGGGCTGCTATTCCCAAAATGCCTCAGGTCGCTTTGCTGAACATGAGTCCAATTAAGCTTCCCAAAAATACGCAGAAACGAATACATTTTATTTTGTTCAGAGCTCTATTGCTTGCGCATGGAAGCGGCCACATGTCTCCCTGACAGCAGCTAAACGAAAAATATCATGGATAATGTCACAAGAAAAGACAGTGAGCATTCTACAAGACTTGGTCAAACAATTTGAAGCTGTCTGGGATCTGTGGTCTGTCTACATCCACATCCCCTTATAATTAACTTATGCAATACCAAATCTTATCATCTCGGTGTTTGGGCCATAACTTTTCTAACTCTCTCTTTTTTTGCTCTCATTGTTCTCCTTCTTTTGTTCTCTTTCTTCACCTTTCCGTTTATATTCAATGCAATCAGTGCATTTTTATAGCACTGATTGCTGTATAAATGACAATGGTCCCAAATGTGTCAAAAATGTCCGACATGTCCGCCATAATGTCACAGTCACAATAAAAATCACTGATCGCCGCCATTACTAGTAAAAAAAAGTTATTAATGAAAATGCCATAAAACTATCCCCTATTTTGTAAACGCTATAACTTTTGCGCAAACCAATCAATAAACACTTATTGCGATTTTTTTTACCAAAAATATGTAGAAGAATACGATCGGCCTAAACTGAGGAAAAAAAATGTTTTTTTATGTATTTTTGGGGGATATTTATTATAGCAAAATGTAAAAAAATAATGCGTTTTTTCAAAATTGTCACTCTTCTTTTGTTTATAGTGAAAAAAAAAAAATCGCAGAGGCGATCAAATACCACCAAAAGAAAGCTCTATTTGTAGGGAAAAAAGGACGTCAATTTTGTGTGGGAGACACGTCGCACATCTGCGCAATTGTCAGTTAAAGCGACGCAGTGCCAAATCGCAAAAAACGCTCTGGTCAGGAAGGGGGTAAAATCTTCCAGGGCTGAAGCGGTTATGAAACACTTAAGTTAATATTGCATTTAACGGATTGTTGATATTGTTTTATAAATAAATCATATATAAAAAGAAAGTAAAAAACAAAATACAAACAAAAAAAACAAAAGTGATAAACATTAGCAAAGAGCAGGAGACAGAAGGGCAGTGTAAAGTGATTTGAAAAATGGTAATGCTATAATTTCAATTTTAAAAGACAAGACTGAAGGGTATATACAGTAATTGCTTGTTGGGAGTCTTGCCGTAGTTATAAAACACATGTCTGCTTTTAACTTTTTATGATCAAGTCACATTTATTACTAGGGTTGCCACCTTTGATCCATATAAAAATGAACAGAGGGAAGAGGAGAGTGTTGTGGAAAGCTAAGCATGGAATGTGGCATAACTGGTCAAATGTGGGCATGGCTCCACAGCCTTCGCAAACCAGTGTAATTTATTTTTAATGAGCATGGTAAGCCTAAACCAGGTTTCCATTACCTCTATGATTACTATAGCCTGAATATTTGTAAAAAAAGTCATGTGACCTTGATGTGTCACATAACTGGCAGTGGAGAAGTGTGGTCTTTGCATGGTATGCTCATGTCCTGTAGGGTCCAGGTAAAGACCTGACCTCACAATACACATACACATCCAATGATCCTACAGAGTGGGTTTCCTGTCTCTGCTAGCATGAAATAACCTTCTATTTCAGCTTGGGCTCTGCGCAATATGCTGTAGTTGTGCATTTTAGTTCATATATTTTATTTTTGTCTTTCATGGCGACAGAATTTGCCAGTGATATGTGTTTCTCTAATATAACGTTTGACATTTTTCAGCAGTTATTTCTTGCTGTTAAAGTAAATTATAGTATTAGAAAAAAATATATATATACTGTATATTTGAAATTCTCAAAAATATATAAAAACATAAAGGATTAATTGAAAATGTATTGAATTTTACTCCTTTATAACAGCATACATTGTACATTGATAACAGTTATCTCCGATACTGCCTAATGTATGTATAATAATTGAGTGTACCTTCTAAAAGTAAAACCATTTTTTTTTAAAATCCTTTACGAAATAATGTATGCTTTTAAGCAACTCAAAAATAGCTAATCTAGTTTTCATAAAATGTATTTTTTCCGCCCACTGACGCCCATACAGCAAAATTTTTTTTCTCCCACCGACAATGACGCAGCAGCATTCTTTCCTTCCAGTGACACCACTGATGTCAGGGAATTTCTTCCTTCGCCCCTGTTAGCCTCATATTTGTGTAGCGATACCCCAGAAGGAGCTGTTTTAGTTTGTTCAGTCCGTCACTCTGCCTCTCAACCCTAATAATAGCCTCAGCGCCTTCTGGCACACCTGGCAATAGTGTAACACACTACATTATAATAAAACACAGAAATTGTCTTTACTGCAATATTTCTGTGGAAGAATAACAAACAGTAACAGTATATAGTCAAGTAATCAACTAGAGATCAATAACTGAGATTTAGGAGTAATAGAGCTCTCAATCCTATATTCAAGCTGCTTTCAGGGGATTCCAAACTTGAGAATGTCCCCAAGAGCAGAGGCACACTTTAATAGAAAATAAAGCACAATATGACACTTCAAATTTAGATTGATTACTTCTACTCAGATTGGCTCTATGAGTCCAGGCAGGAGGAGAGCAGAGGAATGACTCCCTTTGTGTCAGGCCTCACTCTACTGTCTGTCCCCTGACACCACAAGCCCAACTTTACGCACCTATTCAGGTCAGCAAGTAATGGCTTAACTTTATAGATAAACTGTCCCACACACACCCAATACATATGCAGAGCCCTAAATATGTGTGTGCAGATCCTTATGGCTCTAACAGCTTCAGTCCTTTTTGAAGCAAATATAAGCTTTGGTGTCTTCAGCTAGCCACTTTCGTTGGTGCACTTTAACTCCTGGGTAGCAGGGCAAACCATATACTGGCCCAGATTATCAAGTGAAACAAACAGGATTTTGTTCAACAAGGTGAGAGGACAATGATGTCTGTATACAATGTTCCAGGAATGGATAGCCTTATTCTTTATCCCTGTAGCAATGATGTTTGTATACAGTGTTCAAATAACTCTTTCTGTAGTGCAGTGTCTCTGTTCCCTGCCGATGGGCAGAATTGCCCTCTCACCAAATCCTGCAATCAGGGCCCAAGCAAACGTCCTGGAACAGGCAGACTTTCATGTCGACCTGACCGGTCCCCCTCACACTGGAACGGTTCACAGTTGATGGAGATATGCCTCAATATTCAGCTGGGATCCCCCTCTCTCAGGCTGGATGTCCCAACTTGCGGTGGAGGCCTGAATCTCGCTTGGAGATCATCTGAGAATCAGCATTTCTCCCTCAGGTCTGGTCTCTTCCCTCCCTCAAGGCTGACTGAACTTTACCTCAGGACACAAAATGGAGTCTTCTTATTTTCGTGTCAGCAAAGCCTGCTGGGATTTGTATTTCTCCCTGTATACCAGTCTATGGGGCTGTTTTATGTGGGTACTACATGTCCCAGAATCCATTGCTGCTCTCCCTGCAGTTCAGTACAATCTCTTCCATTGACTGTTGTAACTGTGCCTTTAATTGCTTTTCCTCTTCTGGCCAATAGGGGCACACGAGAGGCTACTGAATGTGGAGCTCTGTGTGTGTCAGCTGACATTACAATAACTCGGTCAGTGAAAACAAGAAGAAGGAGGGGGTGAAAAATTCCCCTTACAACTGCTAGCAGGCAGCTCTCCCTAACTCAAGCTGGACAGTCTGTGTACATCGTTCTGCCCATCTTGGCGGGATTGCGGGTTATAGAGTGAGACAACTGCTACATTTGTGTCACTATTAAACTCTTCAATTCACTGAGGTGTGCCACAACCATTGGCGCCTAACTCATCATGTGACGAAATGTACATAGGATGGGGCGAGTATGCTGATGCCATTGCGTGTGCCGATTCATCCTGTACTTGTGGTCTATGTCAAGTCTGGAGTTGAACGGCAAGCTTCCCTAGTGTCAGGTTGGCACTTCTGACACGTGAGTGGAATTTTTATCGTTTTTTTCTTCCACATTGACCACTGTATTTTATGAGATGGGATACTGACCATATACCCATAAGGAGAGTGAGGTGTAGTCGGTGCCGTCTGGGAGACAATTCTGGCAAGTCTGCTGGTTTATAATCTTACCAGCATAACGATTTGATTTCATTTTAGTAGGAGTGGTGAAGGATTCACATTGCGGGGGAGCATGTTGATAATCTGGATATTGAAGATTTTTTTGGATTTCACTTTTATTGGGACTTTACATTACAATTCTAAATAGAACTTTGTAAAAAAAACTTTTTTAATTAGTTGTCACTGTTTAGATTTCAATTGTTCGTAAAAATATTGTATGTATTATCATATGAGCAATTTTATGATTTTTTTTTGCACTATTGATTTGCACTGATCTTGCATTTGCACTTTATTTATATTGGATACATTTTTCGCATCCATCAATTTAATATGAGCAAGATTGTTTATATAGAGATGTTTTTCTATTAGAATATTGAGGATATTTGCGATTGTTGCACAGACCTGCGCTATTCTTACTATATTATATTGAGCACTGCTATTATCCCCACCCCCTACCTCACCTTCTGCCCCACCCCCATTGTCAGGGCCACTGATTTTCAAAAGTTCTCAGGTATGGTGATAATTCCTGAAATCATCGCTGCAATTAAAAGAGGATTTAATCATGGACAGCGCAAGCATTTTGGGTTCAAAAGGACAATTTCCTATAGCCCCCATAACTGCCTCCATTTACCCTGTCTGGTTCTTACCTTATATTTAGAATCTCTCTGGGGCTAGCTTATTGTGCTATTGTCTTCTTCTCCATGGAGTCTGGTGAATGTGACGGCTTTGATCTTCTTGTCTGCAACAAAGTCCACTTCTTGTAGTTTGTGTGACTCGGAGCAATGGTCAACTCTGCACAGTCCCAGGAGCAGAGCCTGCAAAGTTTTCTGCACCTGAGTAGCAGAAAAGCCAAGACACTCAGCTTAAATCCAATAGAGTCCATTTTAATTGTAAGAGCTACACTGTACACTTTCCTGTACATCTCTGTATGCTGTCCTTTATGTTATGTATATATGTATACCAATATACTCAAAGTGGCTTAAGAGTTTTGAGTTCCCAGAGTTCCTCCCTACATCAGAGGACAGGAATCACCACTGAAGAATCAGAGGACAGAGATCACCGCTGGAGAATCAGAGGACAGGGACTCCTAACAGGTCACTTGGCAGAGCTCCTTTCCCATCCCAGCACTGTTTACAGCTCCTCTCCCCCACACTACACAGGGCTGGAATCACATTCCTTTACACACAGTCTGTCAGCCTTCACAGGGTATATCTGCCGTTGTGACCTGTGAAATTCTCTGTTCGGAACGGCAGTGTAATTGCAGTAGGCAGATACACCCTGTGAAGAACGTGGCTGTGTTGTAAAGGAATGTGATTTCAGCCCTGCAGAGGAGGAGCAGTATTGAGTGCCGTAATGGGAAAGGAGCTCAGCAGCCGGGCATAGCATCCAGGGCAGAGGGGGTGGTCAGGGGGCTTTGGGGGGGCAACTTAGATCTGGGGGGGCAAAGCCATGTGACACAAAATCTGGAGTCTGCAGCCCCTCAGGGCACCCTTAGGAGCTATTAAGGGATTTGTTTTAGCAATTTCTGAAGGTTTCTTTGTCAGTGTTGGCAGGTGCTCCTCTCCATTCAGGAAAAGGCTCACAGCTTCTCCCCAGGCAATGAGAACAGAGGGGTGTGGACTGTGGAAGGTAAAGTGGAAACCCAGGATGGGAGCGTGGCTGTGGGGCCCTAGGGCAGATTGGAGCTGGACTTTGTGGAGGATATTATATGTTGTGATCCCTCGCGCTGAATTGAGTTGGTAGGTTATGTAAATGCTTCTGTGATAGACTGAAATAAAGTGCAAGTGAGTGGTGATGATGTCTCTGTGGACTGCGGCAAAATCTAAAGTGTTCACTTACACTTAGCATAAAATGGTAATAAAAGTGATTTCGCGCTAAAATCTATCACCTCACAATATAGTGCATACAATAACATAAATAAAAATTCTTATAAGTGCAATATCAAAAAAGTGCTCCATAGTGCAATACGTGGTTAACAAAAGTGCTTTTGTGCATCAAAGATAACATAAGACATGAATGAAAAGTTCATCAGAAATAGATAAAAAATTATATTGTGCAACAATATGCAAAGTTTCTGTTGTGCTATTTCTCTGGGATCATTTGGTGAGAATGGAAAAAATATATAATAATCTTGAGATTGGTGATCCAGTGGCACCGGGCTCTCAAGACTCTCACCTTAGGGAAGATGAATTTGGGCATCAAAAACCAATTCTTTGTTCTTTTGTGGTGGTGTTGTGATGAAATTTCTCTGGTGCTGTATCGATACTCCTGCTTGTCAGCACCTATTGGATATAGGAACAAAGAGGGGTTGCCCACCTGGGCTCCACCAGTCCGGTGGTTAAAACAGGAAGGGGAGAGAAAAAGGATGCCTCCAATGGTGTAGTATATTTGTAAAAAAATTATAATTTATTAAAAAATCAGGTGGTCTCTTACATTTAATCAGTTAAAAAACAGCATATACAATAAAGAGTTGAGGAGCGGCGTCTGCGGCGCCTTCTTACTGGTTTCCGGTTTCGTCTGTGCTCGGCCACGCCCTACGCGTTACGTCACCGCTCGTGACTTCAACTGTCACCAGTTGAAGTCACGAGCGGTGACGTAACGCGTAGGGCGTGGCCGAGCACAGACGAAACCGGAAACCAGTAAGAAGGCGCCGCAGACGCCGCTCCTCAACTCTTTATTGTATATGCTGTTTTTTAACTGATTAAATGTAAGAGACCACCTGATTTTTTAATAAATTATAATTTTTTTACAAATATACTACACCATTGGAGGCATCCTTTTTCTCTCCCCTTCCTGTTTTAACCACCGGACTGGTGGAGCCCAGGTGGGCAACCCCTCTTTGTTCCTATATCCAATAGGTGCTGACAAGCAGGAGTATCGATACAGCACCAGAGAAATTTCATCACAACACCACCACAAAAGAACAAAGAATTGGTTTTTGATGCACAAATTCATCTTCCCTAAGGTGAGAGTCTAGAGAGCCCGGTGCCACCGGATCACCAATCTCAAGATTATTATATATTTTTTCCATTCTCACCAAATGATCCCAGAGAAATAGCACAACAGAAACTTTGCATATTGTTGCACAATATAATTTTTTATCTATTTCTGATGAACTTTTCATTCATGTCTTATGTTATCTTTGATGCACAAAAGCACTTTTGTTAACCACGTATTGCACTATGGAGCACTTTTTTGATATTGCACTTATAAGAATTTTTATTTATGTTATTGTATGCACTATATTGTGAGGTGATAGATTTTAGCGCGAAATCACTTTTATTACCATTTTGTGGAGGATATGATAATATGACAGGGAGGCTGCAGTGGCCCCCTGGAGCTAGGGGCAGGGTTGCGATTGTAACCCCTGTAACCCCTTATGCTACGCCCATGTCTGTACCCTGTCCTGTGTCTTGCTTACTCTGTACCCTGTCCTGCCTCTCACTTATTCTTTATGCTTTCCTGTACCTCATCTACTCTGTACCCTGTTCTGTACCTCATCTACTCCTGTGTCTCACTCACTCTATACACTTTCCTGTACCTCTGTACCCTGTCCTGTACCTTACTTACTCTGTACCCTGCCCTGTACCTCACTTAATTTGTACCCTGTCCTGTACCTTACTTACTATGTACCCTGCTCTGTACCTCACTTAATTTGTACCCTATCCTGTACCACACTTAATCTGTACCCTGTCCTGTACCACACTTAATCTGTACCCTGTTCTGTACTTTACTTACACTGTACCCTGTCCTGTACCTTACTTAATCTGTACCCTGTCAAGTACCACACTTACTCTGTACCCTGTCCTGTACCTCATTTACTTTATACCCTGTCCTGTACCATACTTTCTCTGTACCCTGTCCTGTTCCTGGCCTGGACAGCTAATCGGCATCAGTGTACAAGTGAATTGCTCTGCGTGTACACTAAAGAGAGAAGCCGATTAGCCGATTAGATGCATGGAGATCCCCCGCAGCCATGTCTTCACAGCCGAGAGCTACGGCTGGTGACGGGTTGCCGGGACAGTGCCAAATTGTGTGATTCAATCGGGAACGTTGGCAGCTATGTGTACCCTGTCCTGTACCTCACTTATTCTGTACCCTGTCCTGTACCTTACTTACTCTGTACCCTGTCCTGTATGTCACTTAATCTGTACCCTGTGCTGTACCACACTTACTCTGTACCCTGTCCTGTACCCCACTTAATCTGTACCCTGTCGTGTACCACACTTACTCTGTACTAGGGATGAGCCGAACACCCCCTGGTTCGGTTCGCAACAGAACCTGCAAACGGACCGTAAATTTGCACAAACTTTAGAACCCCATTGACGTCTATGGTACTCGAACGTTCGAAATCAAAAGTGCTCATTTTAAAGGCTAATTTGCATGGTATTGTCCTAAAAAGGGTTTGGGGACCCGGGTCCTGCCCCAGGGGACATGTATCAATGCAAAAAAAACTTTTAAAAACGGCCATTTTTTCGGGAGCAGTGATTTTAATGATGCTTAAAGTAAAAAAAAAAAAGTGAAATATTCCTTTAAATATCATACCTGGGGGGTGTTTATAGTATGCCTGTAAAGTGGCGCGTGTTTCCCGTGCTTAGAACAGTCCCTGCACAAAATGTCATTTTTAAAGGAAAAAAAGTCATTTAAAGCTGCTTGCGGCTTTAATGTAATGTCGGGTCCTGGCAATATGGATGAAAATCAGTGATACAAACGGCATGGGTACCCCCCAGTCCATTACCAGGCCCTTTGGGTCTTTTATGGATATTAAGGGGAACCCCGCACCCAAATTAAAAAAGGAAACAGCAGTATACAGGCTCTGTACTCTGAACAGCAGTATACAGGCGGTGCAAACAAGACAGGGACTGTAGGTTTGTTGTTAAGTAGAATCTGTTTGTCATTTTGAACTGGTAAATTTTTAACGTGATTAGCTCCAGCCAAAAAATCTATTTTAAGTTTTTTGGAAAACATAGGGAAGGGTTATCACCCCTGTGACATTTGTTTTGCTGTCTGTGCTCCTCTTCAGAAGATTTCACCTCACTTTTTGTCCCAATGACAAATGTTTTTGGAAAATTTGGGTTTTTTTGTGAAACAAGGATTGGTGAAAAAGCATCAGTGGAAAGGAGAAATGTTTTTCCCATATTAACTCTTACAGGAGAGAATTTCCCTTCCTAGGGGTAGATTTCATCTCACTTCCTGTTGTCTCCTTCCGTTTGCAAGTAGGAGTCGTTTGTAAGTTGGATGTTTGAAAGTAGGGGCCTGCCCTATATACTCAGCAGAAATGTGGGCCTTAGGTGTTGTTGTGGCCACGACACTGTAAGCCCTCACAGGGCCCTGCTGTGAAATATTAGATCAAGAATTGTAATTACATGCCCCTGTTGAACAGGGGCTGAAAAATTGGGTCTTTGGTGGTGGTGGTGGTGCTGGTGCCACAACACTGTAAGTCCTCACTCGCTCTTGGTGGGCGCAGAAACGGGCCCTGCTGTGAAATATTAGCTCAAAAATTGTAATTACACGCCCCTGTTAAACAGGGGCTGAAAAATTGGGCCTTAGGCACTGGTGGCGGCGCCCAGAACCAAAAATGTTCTTACAAGCTATGAGCGTGATCATTGAGGAGGAAGAGGATAATTACTCAGGATAGTCACTCAGCATCAGCATAGGCAGTCTTTGAAGGGATCTGAGATTTCAAAAAAAATTATTCATTTACATCAGCATCAGGTGCTTGGTAGATGGTGGTGATCCAAGACTGATTCATTTTTATGAAGGTCAGTCGATCGACCGAGACGGTGGACAGACGCACCCTGTGATCGGTTACAAAGCCTCCAGCAGCACTAAATATGCGTTCCGAAAGAACGCTGGATGCAGGACAGGCCAGTAGCTTAATTGCATACTGTGCAAGCTCTGGCCAGTGATCCATCCTCAAGACCCAGTAACCCAGAGGATTTTCAGTGGGAAAGGTGTCCAAGTCAGATCTTGCCCCTAGGTATTCCTGCACCATGTAAAACAGACGCTGGTGATGGTTGCTGGAACCGATGATATCTTGGGGCTGCGGACTAAAAAATTGTCTGAACGCATCAGTCAGACGGCCACCTTCTCCACCGCTCCTTCTTTGACTGACCGAAGCCTCAGCAACATGTTGTCCAGAAACAGGAGTTTGTAACCTCCCAGTCTTGGGAACGCCTTGCACAGACCTTTCTGCAAGGCCTCCCGAAGATGTTTCATCCTCTGCTCCCTCTGTGACGGCAAGATAAGGTCTGCAACCTTACCCATGTAACGTGGATCAAGGAGGGTTGCCAGCCAGTATTGGTCCTTCTCCTTGATACCACGAATACGAGGATCCTTACGTAGGCTTTGCAGGATTAGGGAGGCCATGCAGCGTAGGTTTGGTGAGGCATTCGGTCCGGAGTCCTCTGGGTCACTAAGGATGACATGGTCAGCAGCCACCTCCTCCCAGCCACGTACAAGTCCATGTGTTTCTTGGGACTGATCCCTTAAAGACTGCTGCTGATGCTGAATGCCAGGCTCCACCTCCATACTGACACAATCCTCCTCCTCATCTCCTTCCTGTGTGATCGGCGGGCACGCAGGAACACTGTCTGGATAAAGGGGGCCTTGAGAGCTAAGAAAGTCCTCCTCTTCCTGCCTCTGTTCTGCCTCAAGTGCCCTGTCCATTATTCCATGCAGCATGTGCTCCAACAGGTGGACAAGGGGGACAGTGTCACTGATGCATGCACTTTCACTGCTCACCATCCTCGTGGCCTCCTCAAATGGTGACAGGACAGTGCATGCATCCCTGATCATGGCCCACTGGCATGGGGGAAAAAAAACAAGCTCCCCTGACCCTGTCCTGGTGCCATAGTCGCACAGGTACTCATTGATGGCCCTCTGCTGCGTGTGCAGCCGCTGCAGCATGGCCAACGTTGAGTTCCACCTGGTGGGCATGTCACAGATTAGGCGGTTTTTGGGCAGGTTAACCTCTTTTTGGAGGTCTGCCAGCCAACTGGCATTATATGACCGGCGGAAATGCACACAGACTTTCCTGGCGTGCCTCAGGACATCCTGTAAGCCCGGGTACCTGCCCAAGAACCGCTGCACCACCAAGTTAAGGACGTGAGCCAAACAGGGCACATGGGTCATTTGTCCCTGTCGGAGGGCAGAGAGGAGGTTGGTGCCATTGTCGCAAACCACCATTCCTGCATTAAGTTGGTGTGGCGTCAACCACCTCTGAACCTGCCCCTGCAGAGCTGACAGAACCTCTGCCCCAGTGTGGCTCCTGTCCCCCAAGCACACCAGCTCAAGTACCGCATGGCATCTTTTGGCCTGCATACTTGCGTAGCCCCTTGAACAGCTATGGAGCACCGCTGGTTCCGAGGACAAAGCACAGGAAGAGGCCATGGAGGAAGAAGAAGAGGAGGGGGTGGAGGAGAGAGGTGTGTCACAATCATTAGTAGTGGCATTTTGGACGCGTGGTGGCAGAACAACCTTCAACACTACTGCACCTTGTCCTGCATCCTTCCCAGCTGCCAGCAGAGTCACCCAATGCGCCATGAAACTTAGGTAATGTCCCTGTCCATGCCTGCTGAACCATGAGTCAGCGGAAATATGCACCTTACCGCTGACCGCTCTGTCCAGCGAGGCATGGACATTGCCTTCCACATGCCGGTAGAGAGCCGGAATCGCCTTCCGTGAGAAAAGTTGCGTTTGGGTACCTGCCACTGAGGAACCGCACATTCCACAAACTCACGGAAGGGGGCAGAGTCTACCAACTGAAAAGGCAGCAGTTGAAGTGCTAGCAATTTTGCCAAGCTAGTATTCAACCTCTGGACATGTGGATGGCTGGGAGCGAACTTCTTTCGGCGGTGCAGCAGCTGGGGCAGGGAAATTTGCCTGGTACAATCTGACGTTGGTGTACCGAAAGCAGATTGCCCACAAGTACTTGGCTGTGACACACCTAATTCTACACCTTCATTCCTCTCAGTGCAGGTCTCAGAGAGGACTGAAGGTATAGTGGGGTTGGAGATCTCAGCTGATGAGGAGCAAGGAGAGGTCCTCTTTGTTCTTTGGTGTGGGTCTTTTAGATACGCTTGCCAAGGAACTGCATGGCAGGTCAACATATGTCTGGTCAAGCATGTGGTGCCCAAGCGGGAGATGTTTTGGCCACGCGAGATACGCTTGAGACATATGTTGCAAATAGCAGCGGTGCGATCTGATGCACTCATCTCAAAAAAGGCCCACACCAAAGAACTTTTGGAATAACGCGCATAGACAGCAGCGCCATGCACATGCGGAGCTTTGGGGTGTGATGCAGTCAGTGTGCTGCCCTGAGGCAGGTCCCTGGAGGGCATCCTGCCTCATTGGTGATGTGCCTCCTCCTCCTCTCTCCTATCAGGCACCCACGTTGAGTCAGTGACCTCATCATCCCCTCCCTCCTCATCACTGGAGCAAACCTGGCAGTATGCTGCAGCAGGGGGACCATGACTGCCAGATTGCTGTCCTTCTTGGGCACCCCCTCTGTCCGTGCTCACGTTACTGCCTTCATCTAGCTCAGTATCATCATCAGAGCCTTCTAAACGCTGGGCATCCTCCTGGAGCATGTACCCAACACTGTGGTCAAACAATTCGAGGGACTCCTCAGGAAGACATGGTGGGGCTAGGGAAGGAGTCACTGATGCCATTGAGCCGAGGGAAGAGGCCACGTTGGCAGCTGCTTTGCCAGACAAAGTACCCTGAGCATGGGTGAAAGAGGATGAGGAGGATGAGGACGGCTTGGTCATCCACTCGACCAAGTCTTCCGCATGTTGCGGCTCAACACGGCCAGCTGCTGAAAAGAATGCCAAGCGTGTCCCACGGCCACGTGCTGATGAGGATGCACCGTCTCCACGACTAGCACTGTTGCCTCTAGACACAGAGCCTGCTTGCCCTCTTTTATTGGCTTGTGACTGTCTGCCTCTCCTTGTTGGCCTTCCAGACATACTAATGGCCTGTAGCTGCACTAAGCTGGGATATATATATATATATATATATATACTTATATACTGATACTGCAGCTAGCAAAATCAACTGCCTGCCTGTAGTATGAGAACACCACCAACCTTCTACAGGTAGCTTTAGGTGAACACTGTGCAGAGCTCGCAAAAAACTAACTTGTAGCTTATTTAACTGCCTGCGGTAGTGATAGGATCAGGAAAACATGAACAACCTTCTACAGGTAGCTTTAGGTGAACACTGTGTAGAACTCGCAAAAAACTAACTTGTAGCTTATTTAGCTGCCTGCGGTAGTGATAGGATCAGGAAAACACCACCAACCTTCTACAGATAGCTTTAGCTGAACCCTGTGCAGAGCTTGCAAAAAACTAACTTGTAGCTTATTTAGCTGCCTGCGGTAGTGATAGGATCAAGAAAACACCACCAACCTTCTACAGGTACTTTAGGTGAACACTGTGCAGAGCTCGTAAAAAACTAACTTGTAGCTTATTTAGCTGCCTGCGGTAAGGATAGGATCAGGAAAACTCCACCAACCTTCTACAGGTAGCTTTAGCTGAACACTGTGCAGAGCTCGCAAAAAACTAACTTGTAGCTTATTTAGCTGCCTGCGGTAGTGATAGGATCAGGAAAACACCACCAACCTTCTACAGGTAGCTTTAGCTGTACACTGTGCAGAGCTCGCAAAAAATAACTTGTAGCTTATTTAGCTGCCTGCGGTAGTGATAGAATCAGGAAAACACCACCAACCTTCTACAGGTAGCTTTAGCTGAACACTGTGCAGAGCTCGCACTACACTAACTTGTAGCTTTAGCTGAACACTGTGCAGAGGTCGCACGACACTAACTTGTAGTTTTAGCTGAACACTGTGAGGAGGACGCACTACACTAACTTGTAGTTTTAGCTGAACACTGTTCAGAGGACGCACTACACTAACTTGTAGCTTTAGCTCAGTGGTTCTCAACTCCTGTCCTCAGGACCCACTAACAGGCCAGGTTTGCAAGATAACTGAAATACATCACAGATGATATCAATTGCTGCTCAGTGATTGCAGTATTCTAGTCTGCATCTCCCCAAGGTAATACTTAAAATCTGGCCTGTTAGTGGGTCCTGAGGAGAGGACTTGAGAATAGGGATGAGCTTCGAGTTCGAGTCGAACTCATGTTCTACTCGAACATTGGCTGTTCGCAAGTTCGCCGAACAGCGAACAATTTGGGGTGTTCGCGGCAAATTCGAATGCCGCGGAACACCCTTTAAAAGTCTATGGGAGAAATCAAAAGTGCTAATTTTAAAGGCTTATATGCAAGTTATTGTCATAAAAAGTGTTTGGGGACCCGGGTCCTGCCCCAGGGGACATGGATCAATGCAAAAAAAAGTTTTAAAAACGGACGTTTTTTCAGGAGCAGTGATTTTATTAATGCTTAAAGTCAAACAATAAAAGTGTAATATCCCTTTAAATTTAGTACCTGGGGGGTGTCTATAGTATGCCTGTAAAGGGGCACATGTTTCCTGTGTTTAGAACAGTCTGACAGCAAAATGACATTTGGAAGGAAAAAACTCATTTAAAACTACCCGCGGCTATTGCATTGCCGACAATACACATAGAAGTTCATTGATAAAAACGGCATGGGAATTCCCCACAGGGCAACCCCGAACCAAAAAAAAAAAAAAAAAAATGATGTGGGGGTCCCCCTAAATTCCATACAGGGCCCTTCAGGTCTGGTATGGATATTAAGGGGAACCCCAGCCAAAATTTAAAAAAAAAATTGACGTGGGGTTCCCCCTAAATTCCATACCAGACCCTTCAGGTCTGGTATGGATTTTAAGGGGAACCCCGCGCCAAAAAAAAAAAAAAAAACGGCGTGGGGTCCCCCCAAAAATCCATACCAGACCCTTATCCGAGCACGCAACCTGGCAGGTCGCAGGAAAAGAGGGGGGGACGAGAGTGCGGCCCCCCCCCTCCTGAACCGTACCAGGCCACATGCCCTCAACATTGGGAGGGTGCTTTGGGGTAGCCCCCCAAAACACCTTGTCCCCATGTTGATGAAGACAAGGGCCTCATCCCCACAACCCTGGCCGGTGGTTGTGGGGGTCTGCGGGCGGGGGGTTTATCGGAATCTGGAAGCCCCCTTTAACAAGGGGACCCCCAGATCCCGGCCCCCCCCCCTGTGTGAAATGGTAAGGGGGTACTTACCCCTACCATTTCACTAAAAAACTGTCAAAAATGTTAAAAATGACAAGAGACAGTTTTTGACAATTCCTTTATTTAAATGCTTCTTCTTTCTCCTTCATCTTCTTCTGGTTCTTCTGGCTCTTTTGAATCTTCCTCCGGCGTTCTCGTCCAGCATCTCCTCCGCGGCGTCTTCTATCTTCTTCTCCTCGGGCCGCTCCGCACCCATGGGATGAGGGGAGGCTCCCGCTCTTCTCTTCATCTTCTTCTCTTCTTCATCTTCATCTTCTTCTTCTTCTTCTTCTCTTCTTCCTTCTTCTCTTCTTCATTTCTTCTCCGGGCCGCTCCGCAGCCATGCTGGCATGGTGGGAGGCTCCCGCTGTGTGACGGCGTCTCTTCGTCTGACGGTTCTTAAATAATGGGGGGCGGGGCCATCTGGTGACCCCGCCCCCCTCTGACGCACGGTGACTTGACGGGACTTCCCTGTGACGTCACGGGGAATGCCACAGGGAAGTCCCGTCATGTCCCGTGCGTCAGAGGGGGGCGGGGTCACTGGGTGGCCCCGCCCCCCATTATTTAAGAACCGTCAGACGAAGAGACGCCGTCACACAGCGGGAGCCTCCCACCATGCCAGCATGGCTGCGGAGCGGCCCGGAGAAGAAATGAAGAAGAGAAGAAGGAAGAAGAGAAGAAGAAGAAGAAGATGAAGAAGAAGAAGATGAAGAAGAGAAGAAGATGAAGAGAAGAGCGGGAGCCTCCCCCCTCATGCCATGGGTGCGGAGCGGCCCGAGGAGAAGAAGATAGAAGACGCCGCGGAGGAGATGCTGGACGAGAACGCCGGAGGAAGAACCAGAAGAGCCAGAAGAACCAGAAGAAGAAGAAGATGAAGGAAGAAAGAAGAAGCATTTAAATAAAGGAATTGTCAAAAACTGTCTCTTGTCATTTTTAACATTTTTGACAGTTTTTTAGTGAAATGGTAGGGGTAAGTACCCCCTTACCATTTCACACAGGGGGGGGCCGGGATCTGGGGGTCCCCTTGTTAAAGGGGGCTTCCAGATTCCGATAAGCCCCCCGCCCGCAGACCCCCACAACCACCGGCCAGGGTTGTGGGGATGAGGCCCTTGTCTTCATCAACATGGGGACAAAGTGTTTTGGGGGGCTACCCCAAAGCACCCTCCCAATGTTGAGGGCATGTGGCCTGGTACGGTTCAGGAGGGGGGGGCCGCACTCTCGTCCCCCCCTCTTTTCCTGCGGCCTGCCAGGTTGCGTGCTCGGATAAGGGTCTGGTATGGATTTTTGGGGGGACCCCACGCCATTTTTTTTTTTTTTTGGCACGGGGTTCCCCTTAAAATCCATACCAGACCTGAAGGGTCTGGTATGGAATTTAGGGGGAACCCCACGTCAATTTTTTTTTAACATTTTGGCTGGGGTTCCCCTTAATATCCATACCAGACCTGAAGGGCCTTGTATGGAATTTAGGGGGACTCCCACATCATTTTTTTTTTTTAATTTTGGTTCGGGGTTGCCCTGTGGGGAATTCCCATGCCGTTTTTATCAATGAACTTCTATGTGTATTGTCGGCAATGCAATAGCCGCGGTAGTTTTAAATGTGTTTTTTCCTTCAAAATGTCATTTTGCTGTCAGACTGTTCTAAACACGGGAAACATGCGCCCCTTTACAGGCATACTATAGACACCCCCCAGGTATGAAATTTAAAGGGATATTACACTTTTATTGTTTGACTTTAAGCATTATTAAAATCACTGCTCCTGAAAAAACGGCCGTTTTTAAAACTTTTTTTTGCATTGATTCATGTCCCCTGGGGCAGGACCCAGGTCCCCAAACACTTTTATTGACAATAACTTGCATATTAGCCTTTAAAATTAGCACTTTTGATTATTCATGTTCGTGTCCCATAGACTTTAACGGTGTTCGCGTGTTCGAACGAATTTTTTTCCTGTTCGCATGTTCTGGTGCGAACCGAACAGGGGGGTGTTCGGCTCATCCCTACTTGAGAACCACTACTTTAGCTGAACACCGTGCAGAGGTCGCACTACACTAACTTGTAGTTTTAGCTGAACACTGTTCAGAGGACGCACTACACTAACTTGTAGCTTTAGCTGAACACTGTGCAGAGGTCACACTACACTAACTTGTAGTTTTAGCTGAACACTGTGAGGAGGACGCACTACACTAACTTGTAGCTTTAGCTGAACACTGTGAGGAGGACCCACGACCCTAACTTGTAGCTTTAGCTGAACACTGTGCAGAGGTCGCACTACACTAACTTGTAGTTTTAGCTGAACACTGTGAGGAGGACGCACTACACTAACTTGTAGCTTTAGCTGAACACTGTGAGGAGGACCCACGACCCTAACTTGTAGCTTTAGCTGAACACTGTGCAGAGGTCGCACTACACTAACTTGTAGTTTTAGCTGAACACTGTGAGGAGGACGCACTACACTAACTTGTAGCTTTAGCTGAACACTGTGAGGAGGACACACTACACCAACTTGTAGCTTTAACTGAACACTGTGAGGAGGACGCACTACACTAACTGTAAATAGTCTAGCTGCCTGACTGTGGTACTAATAGGATCAAAAGAACACCAGCAATTTTCTTCAGGTAGCTGTAAATACTGTAACAAGACAAGCCTGCCTGTCAGTAGGAAGATAACAGGAACGGATCTAGCTAAACTGAATACAGTGTATATATATATATATAGATAGATATAGATATAGATATATATATCTATATCTATATCTATATCTATATCTATATCTATCTATCTATATATATATATATATATATATATATATATATATATATATATATATATATATATATATATATACAACACCTGGGATGCATATATATATACACAATACACTGTAAGTGCAGCTAACTCACTGACTGTCCTGCCTAATCTAACTTAAATCGAATGACACTGTCTCTTTGTCTATCTATCTATCTCAACGCCGGAACACACACTACACAGAGCCGCCGTGCAGGCGGCCTTATATAGTGTGGGGCGTGTACTAAATCCCCTGAGCCATAATTGGCCAAAGCCTCCTTGGCTTTGGCCAATTATGGCTCTCTGTTAAGACGGCGCTGTGATTAGCCAAGCATGAGGGTCATAGTGCATGCTTGGCCAATCATCAGCCAGCAATGCACTGCGATGCTGCAGTGAATTATGGGCTGTGATGCGCCACACGAATTTGGCGCGAACAGCCCATATCGTTCGCTATTCGCCGAACGGTCGAATAGGCGATGTTTGAGCCGAACATGGGTTCGACTCGAACACGAAGCTCATCCCTACTCTGTACCCTGTCCTGTACCTCACTTAATTTGTACCCTGCCCGGTACCTTACTTACTTTGTACCCTGCCCTGTACCTCACTTAATCTGTACCCTGTCCTGTACCACACTTACTCTGTACCCTGTCCTGCATCTCACTTACTTTGTATCTTGTCCTGTACCATACTTACTCTGTACCCTGTCTTGTACCACACTTACTCTGTACCCTGTCC